>CM031240.1:848451629-849119129 GCA_018340775.1 Taxus wallichiana var. yunnanensis
TAAAGTCTCCAATTGATCCGGAGGTCGAAAGGAGGACAAATGTTCCCTTAATCTCTCAAGATCGATACAATCACGTAAGTTGACTCCAAGATCTTTCGTCGACTATTTTAACATCGAAAACGGAGTCTGTATGCACATTTGGTGACTGGTCAAAGTTGTGGTCAACCCTAGGCAAGACCAGGGTCAATTGGTGAGTCATGAAGCAGTGGCAAGTATGATCGTGCGAAGGTGATGTTTTCAAGTTTGTACCTCTGGTCTTCGTCATTCGACGTCGTCTTCATCTTCGTACACGATCGAAAAAATATTTTCCACGTGGTGGGTCCTCAGGCCACCATGTGGCCTGCCACCACATTTCCACATTGGATTGAGCTCACGTTAGCAATGGCAAGTCGATTGTTAGCCATCGAGCTATGTTGCAAACTATATGGCGAGTTGACATCAAATTACAATCGATCTATGCTTTGTATTGGGCGAGTTAATACATTGATTGAGTGGCGAACTAATACATTTGCATTGACCGGAAAAAGTTCACGGTGTGGCACAAAGTCAAAATGGAGGTATAGAGGATTAGGCTTATTAAAGCCTATCTTATCTAGCACCCTACGCATGGGGGAAAATCCACATGCACGTGGATAGGGAAAAGACTCGGCCGAGCCCAAGAAAAACAAACTCCACCCCAACCGTTTGGTGACATGGACGGTGGGAATGTTGTGTGGGACAACGAAGCAAGGGGGACACGTGGTGGTCGCTGCAGGCCATAGGTCGACGTGGACACGGTTGATTGGGGTCGTAGGCCCACATGGAATAATCGCAGGAATACAATCTATGATTTGACCCGCAACCTCCCCTTTGGAAGTGGAGCTATATATACAAGATTGCGGGTTGCATTTGGCTATAAAATCCACTCTCTCCCACTCCATTACAAGCTCATTTGTGGAGCTTAGTCTCTCCCAAGCTAAACCCTTTTATTAAGGCCATTATTTGGAGAAATATATAAGTCCTATATATTTATTATAGGCATTATTATGTTATGTAAGACAATGATTATTTTGAAATACCTATATTTTAATATAGGTATATGTTCTGGAGCTAAGGCCTATTATTATAGGCATGTAATATATAAGTCCTATAATTATTATTATTACTAGCAATTGCAAATGAGTTGCAAGTTATGCCGGGAGGGCTTGAGTTTTATGTGTATAATATGGTGTGGATGTAAAATATATTCTATGTTCTATGATAGATGTTTGAGCGAAGAACATAAGTTACATTTTGCTAAACAGTTCACATGTCTTTATGTAAGGTTCCACATTCTACATACATGTCTATCAAAACATTTGCAACTATATCTAACAACATTCCTCTATATTTTGGCATAGGTTGGGAGTACTTTGGCAAATTTAAACTAATTGGGTTGGAGCCATGTTTGTTGCATATGGTGAAACTAGGCGAGGAGTATGCTGGAAAATGTAAACAGGAAACCACTCTGTACACGAGTGGTACAAGTCTGGTTCAAAAAGTCGA
The DNA here is from genome assembly GCA_018340775.1 of Taxus wallichiana var. yunnanensis. NCBI lineage: Eukaryota > Viridiplantae > Streptophyta > Pinopsida > Cupressales > Taxaceae > Taxus > Taxus wallichiana. The sequence continues at coordinate 848,453,154 of CM031240.1, forward strand.
TGAATATGTACAATGGGAGTAGAATCGGATGGATAAGAACACAAAGATGGAAGCCTCATTTATAAGAAGCATGGAGATGCTCTTCCGCTACAACATCTTGGGTATCATTGGCAGGTTTCTTAATCTCATCTACCCACCAAACATAACATTCTCTAGAGATATGTCATCTCATAGAATGAAGTGATTGAAGGATACTAACAAAATGGGATTGTTGTCTACACTTTGGGAACATTTAAATGCCAAAATATGAACTTTTGTAAATAAACGCCAAGTGTTCAACCAAATGGTACAACATGTTATCTTTTAAATGAATATCATAATTGTATCTTATAGAAGACATGGTCATCGTCAAGAGACATTGTGATTGTTTCATCAAATAAAACAACTGTATATTCACCCCGATCAACTCACCTATACCAACATACATGTGGCCCATAACAAAATACGAGCTTTATAGCAACGTATAGACATCCATCAAGGCATAGTAGGCAATGTTTTTTTTTGTTGGAAAGGTTAATATCAAACAATGCATCCCTGTTACAATTCAATGACACGATGCTTAATGTTTAACAGAACCTTGATTCTCTCTTTGGCACCAAGCATTTTTTAGATTTTTAAATTGACCCTGTTTCTTGAAAGCATATTTTTCATTATAATTAACTATTTCCACAATGCTTTAATGTTCTTGGTATGGTATATAGAAAACTTAGCCGGGTAAACTATCTTGCAAGGTGAGAAAAATGGCATGTATCTTCTGCATTAACAGAAAAAATATCTAATGACTGATTTGTGTATTTTGGGAAGGTTTTGCAACGTTTTTATAGCTGTTAAATCTTACTATAATATTGAAATCTGAATTAAAGATGTTAAGGTAAACATGAATTTTTAAGATAGTAAAATCTGGAAAAGATATTTGTTGGGATTCATGCTGCTACTTAGTATTGGGAATACCTTGGGTATCACATACAGAGGGGGCTCTGTGTGCCCGAGATTTGGATTCAGCTGAGGTTACAGTGGAACACACGAGGGAGGATGACAAGGACCCTAGGTGTTTTTTTATTAATTTTATTTTCTCAATTGTGAAGGGTATTATGTTCTCTGTTTTTTGTACTTTGCAGGCAAATACAAAGGGGTTTGGGGAGGAAGTTTGATCCTTGAGCCAATTAAGTGTAAAATATTGAATTGCAGATATAATTTTAGGTGACAGGAAAAGGGTTGAGAGTAGCCCTCTGAGGAGGAAGAGAGGATAGAAATAAAATAAAATTGTATTGTAGACCAAAAGGGAGGGTGTTTCATTGTATTTGATCTTTAGTTAAATTTCTGCACTAAATTTGCACAAACATCGCTTTCCAAAATATTTTAATAAGGGCCTGTTAGTGTAGTGCCCTAAAATATTTTAATAAGCTCCGTCTCGAGCCCCATTGGGCCATTGGGAGTGTAAACATGCTGAGAAATCCGAAGCAGAGAAGAATCATAGCCACCGCTATAACTTCATCACCGCGGCTCATGTCTGTGCAGACTTCCTCAGCCTCGAAGCCATTGCAGTTTAGTAACAACTGTTCTTCCATGTCGTCTGGAATGGTCTTGTGGAAGGCATTACTATTCTTGAAAAATAGAAATGTACGAGGCATTGTGGGAGAAAATTATACATGTGAGTCGGTGCAATGGCATTACCATTGACAGGAGAGACAAGGTTGTTTGCGTATCATAACAAATAATTTCATGCCGTCATATCTGTGAAGAGGAAGTTGCATGTGGCTTTCCGAGATGATAAAAAGTGGTAGTTACGCACATTCCACGCAATTGTATACGTTGCCGGCACGCATCAAGGCGGTATTCCGCGAAGTCCGCCCGTGAAATATCAAAAAGTGATGTATCTACCTTTCTCATCATCCTTATAAATGGAACTGTGTAAGCAAATAATTAAATTCACCACCGCTAAAACTTTAGCCTTTCTAGGTGCCATTTTAACAGAACTTCTTCCTGCCAATGTCGCATCGGAGACTTGGGCGGTGAATGGATTAGATGTGTCAGTCAGACAATTTATATAGGGCAGATCAAATGCATCACACATCATAAGGAAGGTGTGAACGGGGGGTGCGGGACAACTGATTAAGGTGCATTATTTTCAACAGACGCAATTGTTATTTACTGCCTACATTGTATTCTTCCCCTTTGTCCGCAATCTCTATTTTCTTGATTCATTTCGATGGTTGTTTGCATACTACTATGGATTCATTGTCGTAAGTGACTGTCTCAGGTAGGGAATGTCTCATAATCCTCCTTTCCTTGGTATAGAAAAAATCACCAGGTACGAAAACGCAACGAACGTTCAGATTCAATCCAAGAAAATAAAAAAAGGCAAGCGACTACTGACTATCTTGCACTTGCACGAGTTGGCATAGTGCCACACTCAATGCACATCGGAAATCTACCCCCACCTACCCTTCGAATTGGACACATCAACAACTTAGCGTCCAAACAAATAAAAGTGATCGTTGCATGTATCTACCATGCTTATTATTATCAAGAATTCTCCAACTTTTCCTTGTATGGTTGATTGGATCCCACAACTATAGGGTGTAATTAATATTAATATGATGAACAAGTTCATAGATAATTTTTGTGATTGGCATGTCTATGTCATGCAAGTCTAAAAACCTATGCTTAAGAGAGTTTGCTATTTTATAAAATGCAGAGCTAAGAGAGTCTGTTTGAGATTGGGAGTTGTCTACACCATTCCTTAATAACAAACTTGAATTGGTCTAAAGTTTGAAAATAATTCGATGTTAAATCTTATGCCAAGCTCATAAATGTTAGTTCACGGGTGAGGAGGGTGATTATGGAACCAAGGTACTTAGTCTGAATGATTTATAATAACGAGTGCCACATTTCACAATGGGAGATTTACACACGGCATGTGAAATCTTCAATGTTAGTCAAATGTTGACATTGTTTCACCTAATACAACCAACATGTGTCTAATCTTTTTCTAGCACATGCTCACATCCTGTGAGAAAAAAGGAGCTTCAAAACAGGTCGTGGACTTTCACCAAAGCATAATAAGAATTGTTTTTCTTTCCAGATGTTGTAGTTGTACTATATTTCTCCCCCCTGCCCATAATATGAACTTGAAACAATTTAAGATAGCATATATTTCACCACAAATTGTAACTCCAAAAACTAAACATTGTTATCCTCTCCGGCGTAAATTGCTTTGGCTCTTAATTAACATTGCTTCTTCACACGATCTGACGAAAAATTCTCGGTGGATACATGATCTCCAAATATTTGATTATGTTTTTTGTTAGATGGAATCATTGAAACAGTCTCCCGTGGCCCTAAATGTCTAGTGTGTGCCATCTATGAGAGCCCTTTTGAAAGGGGCTAACGGATCAAACTACCACATATCCTTAAAATCTGGTCTTTTTGGGACAAGGCTCTTCAAGACACACAATGCCTTCCCTTCCAAAGTTTCTCAAGTGGCTCGCAAAAACAAAACTCGTATTGTTATGCAAGACAGCGCTGCGGGGTCATATGCCACATCCCTAGCAGAACTGGCCCAGTCTGTGAAGTCCCTAGATGCTATCAGTAGAGACATCGATAAGCTCTCTCAGTACATAACCAATAAGGTTTTTTTTAATTTCCTTGTTAATCCAATCATACCAGACGAGAAGAAAAAGGGTATTCTCGAAGACATTACAAATGATGCCAAGTTTCAGCCTTATACATTAAATTTTCTCTACATTCTTATTGACAAGAAAAGGATTGACCTGATTGGTGAGATTTTCAAAGAGTTTGAGACTGTCTACAACAAACTGACCGACACAGAGTTGGCAGTTGTGTCTTCTGTAGTCAAGCTTGAGAATCAGATTTCTCTTGGTCCTTCACAAAATCAATGCAATGTTTTTTGTCGATTTAAGTCATATCTTCTGCTAGAGTGTTTCCATAATGGCTTTCTTAAATTTGTTAGGCCACAATTCATCTATTGTTGCCCTGCACTCTTCCTCTGACAGAGGAGTTCGGGATTCTTCTACATGAGCGACACCTCTGTCAATAATAACCTGATCATGCCTTGCTTTCTTCAAGTACTTTTGTAATGATGCGTACAAGTTTTGAGCACTCAAACTGAGGGAAAAATAATGTTCCACCACACTCAACAAGTCCATGTTTCCATTACCAGGCTCTCCTTCACTGCGTAGGTCAGGGCGTCACCTTTGAAGATGCCCTTGCTGGAATGTGTCAAATTCCGGCAAGCCTGTTTCCAGCGAATCTGTTTCATTAAATTTAGGCGTTTTGTGATAAATATTCGTAATTTGAGCATTTTGTGGTGTGGTCCAAAAAGGAAAGTGGGGTTGTGTCACCCGGGCGGCTGTCATTCTTGCTTCCATATTGCATTGGTCACCGGCTTGACTTCCACGTAGTTTTCGCAACACGTAATTTTCTTTTTTCCATGTTTTTATCTCTCTTTTTTAAGAGTTGAGAATGGGCACATCACCACCGTTCACGTGATCGATTCCGCTAAGATTGGCATCTGTTGGGGTTGGGATATTTGATTTTTCAAGCGGCGATTATGTACTTGTAGACGCACGTACCCAAAATTGTAAGGTCTTGCACTGCTAAAGCAAGTGTAACAAGTGCCCCAATGATGATACTGAGTCTCCTCGTAAGGTGTTAGGGATCCGGAAAAGCCCTTGGGTATGCGTCAACATCCCGCATGCCCCGCTTAGCCCCCGCGCCCCTTTGTTTTCCCTTTTTTCCCTCTTTCCTTGGCCTCTTGACCTTCAGTGACGAAACCGTCGCCTGCAGGCGGCGGTCCATGAACCGCCGCCCGCTCGAGTGGCGGTCTGTCGCGCGTTTTCCAGAACACTCTTTTGACGCGACTCGCGTGAAATATCACGTTTCACCAGCTTTTCCTTGCCGACTTGAGCATGCATTAATGTTTTTGGTCCCCTGGAACAGTGTTTTTCCTTTGTTTATTGTTTAGGAGTTCAATTTGGTTTTGGTTCTTGGATGCTTGAATTCCTATAAATGCATGGTTTGTGTACATGCAAATGGTCTGATTTTGGTGAAGATTTTGGTCTGGAGTTTTGGTCTGAAGCTTGGCTGGATTTTGAAGTTTGATCTTTGCTCTCATTCCCTCATTTTAGTGCTTTAGTTAGTTAGCTTGTTTAGAAGCCATAGCTTGAATTCACTTGCATCTTTTGTTAAATTGCTCAGCTGTTGGTAAGCCACAGACCCATCTTGTGCAGGCAGTGTTGTCATTTCATCCAATCCAGTTAGAAGCTTGCCTCTGAATTTCTCTTTGCTGTAGATTTACTTTCGTTGTGTCTTGGAGTTCTTAGTTTAATTCATTATTTGCCTGGTTAGTTTTATTCAGCTGTTGATAAGCCACATATCCAACTTGTGCAAACAGCGTTGTTGTTTTATCCAAACCATTGGAACAGGATAGCTTAGGAAGCCATTAAAGTTGCAGGTTTTCTCTTCGTATAGGATAGTTGCAGGTTCTGGTCGCTTCACGTTGCATGACTCGCAGTAAAATCCCGCTAGGAATCGCATAAGCCAAGCTCTGTACTCTTGCGCTATCCCTCTCCTACTCGCATTCTCGGTCTGCATTCTGAGCTGTCCTTATCCCAAAATCTACTCCTATCGGTGCTAGCATTACACGCTTTTCTGGATCCAAGTGAACACGAAAGAACGAGAAGATCATACTGAGGGGACGAGATCATACACACACCATCGGATTCACCACTGTTCTGCGGAATCCAGGTTTTACATTTCAAAGTTCTAGTCAGATTCATATCAAATAGAGTAGTTAATCGCTTTATTTCATTTCATTCTATTCTCGACATTGCCAAGGAAGCTGTGGGGATTGATAGTTTCTGAGAAACTATGATTCACTCCTCACTTCTGAGGTAGGATCGAGAATCTTGCCGGTAGGTTAGACAAACTGTTTTATTTAGAATAATTCTATAAATCGCACAGGCAAATAACTACACTCGGTTATCTTGTCTGTTTTAATTACTGTTTAGTTATTATTTCTAGATACGTTTAAAATAGTTTGCTTCCCTTAAAATTGTCAAATATTTCATAGAAAAATAAGAGTTATATGTAGTTAGATTTATTTCACTTAGTTAGAATTTGTTTCATCACAGTTAGATTGCATTTTGTTTCGTATGACAATCACGGGACCTCAAGAGCCCAGGGAATATATATTTGAGCCAATCGTGCCTCAACCAAACCTAGTCACAGCAATAGTTGACATAGACCAAAATCTCAGGATACAAGTATTCCGAACAACCACAGATTTACAACTGATCAGTTCACAGTTAAGAGGATTAAACATAGAAGACGACCAAGCATATACATTTTGGTCAAGTCAGCCAAACTACAGGTTGCACTAGGAAAAATATCCACATGACTGTAGAAGGATTTGAAAGAGAACAAACATTCGGGTGCGATCCTCTAGTTCCATAGCCAGACGCTGGAGACACCCTCGTAGATATAGATACCAGCTTAAGAATCCAGGTTGCGAGAACGTCTGTAAGGTATTCTGAGAAGATTGCACAACTATTGGTTCTAAACATAGAAGCTGAGAAAGCATATGATTACTGGATACTAGGGATTAGAACTTGATCTCGCGTATGACCATAACAGGACCACAACAACCAAGAGTCTACGGTTGTGATCCATAGATCCCACAGCCCAACGAATCCACAAGTCAGTTAGATATAGACACTGGCCTACGCACACTAGTGTTTCAGTCCACCCCACTTCCACCTATCATCATCGAACAACTGTCCTTACTAGATATAGCGGCTAACGAAGCTAGGGAATTCTGGACTAGGCCAGAAAATCATCCATAGAATCGATTGTATTCATCATCCACTATATGACCTTATCAGGAGAAATACACGAAACAATCCCGGGTCATTTCCCACGCATTCCACAACCCATAGATCGAATCACGCCGAGCTTGATATTGATTGGAGCCTTCGAGCAGTCATCCTCGCTGATCGATCTATCACACCAGTCCAAGTTAGAAGGGCCTTCTTTGCCTTAGATTCACAAATTCCACTAGTGCGTGTCGAAGACATTAGACTGCCTAACTAGTTTGTCTGCATATTCCATCCCCACCGGCTGTCTCGGCACGACCTCGGGAGGTCGGGTACGCGGAAGAGTCACTTGTAGATTCTCACGCTACGCCTCGCTTTTCGGTGTATAGTACTCTTTCCCCCGCTTGAGTGGATTGGATACATAGACATTTTCCTTGTATGCTTGCACCTTCTGTCACAACAACAGTATAAGAATTCATACATCTCTTAGAGGGTTGTTTCCATTGCTTATTAATGGATGTCTTATCTTGGCAAAATGTCCCTTTACCAACTCCCTAAGTCTAGTATGCATTTAGTGGCGGATCATAAATAAAGGCAGTACCACAATAACTATTTAAAATATCTATCTCCCATTAGAAATATGGAAAGCCATGGTGTAGGCGAGTAGTCTCAATGGCGAAAGGGTCGCACCTGTGCAGCGACAATTTTCTCTTCAGCATGCGTTTATAGTAGTCACTTTCTCTATCCATAATACGACGACTGTATGGTTTTCGATTATTTTCTTCTTCGTCATTTGCTTGCAATTGTAATGCTGAGATGAGAGGCCTGGGCGCAGTGTATGACATTTTTTTAACCACATCTCTCGATCGGGGATGTTGTTGTTCTTCATCATCGTCGTCTTTGATGGAAATTGAACCCTTGTAGCCATCAAATTTGTTGCAAGGGCCATAGTTGTCTGTGTTGAGTATTGGATCCATTTAATTAGCGAAAAACACTATTTTACTGGGTTGTCTATTGCGTTTTCCCCGTTTTAAACTCTTATGTAACTCTAGGGGCATCTCGAACTGATTCAAATGTCCAAAAACAAGATTTTCTTTGTGAATATTTTCCTCCCCTGCTCGCCTCCACAGCCTTACCATTCAAAATCTCTCAGGAATTACAGTGTCAAAATCTCCACCACAAACCTTAAATCTGAAATTTTCCTGGAGGTCTTTGCACGGGTACAGAAATAAAAACATTCTTCACCGTTTTGGACAGAGATTATCTGTTATTTGACCAACAGTGTTTGAAACCAGGCGATTTTAATGATTGAACCGTGGAAATAACACATATTTCATAATGAAAGATGTATCTCTGCTTGATTTATGACAACTTGGAGCAATGAAGAAAAAACATAAGTGGCCCTTCTAAAATCCGGCAACCTGTAAAGTTAAGCCACCGGAATTTGACACTTTCCAGCAATGCCTTCTTCAAAGTAAACGCCTCCCGGTGAATTATTATTAAGCCCTATTATTTTAATAGGTGAAATAATATTTTGAAGCTCGAATTCTCTCTAGAAGCAATGTTCCATGCCTGAGCTGAGAAGGACAACATGCGTTTGAAGGCGATCGTGGAGGCGATATGGAGACTGAAGACCTATTTTAAAATAGGTATTATGGAGAGATAAGACCTATATCCTATAGGCATCATCTTCATTAAGGACTGATATTATTTGTTATCGGCAAGATGAAGATAAGACCTATTATTTTTAATAGGCAAAATTGTAATTGGGAGTTATTGCAAAAACTACCCAATAGGCCCTTTGAGCCACACTGCATATTGCGGATCATGTACTTTAGTGCCATAGGATATTCGTAAAGAAAAGATCGGATCTACTGCATAAGCCAAGGATTATCACTTGGTGGTCATGGAGGAGGTTCTTGTTCTTCAAGCTTATTAAGCCACAAATTCAGAAAGTACGTCATGTTTGGAAGACCAACCGGGGAGCCATAGGGTGTTGTATTAGTGTCTGGAAGACTGATCGGGGAGCCGTAAAGCATTGTACCTAAAGGAGAATACTTAGCACCGTGACGGAGGCATAGAGGTATTCATGGATAGAATACATGATCGAATCTACTAGGGTAGCTTCTTGGTATAAAGATTCTTGTTCTTATGTATTCAATATTATCATGCATAGATTGTATTATTTATTACAGTCATTTGAAGTTGATAATATATTGGTTCTATTGATGAACCTAGAGATGTAGGCATTCTGCCAAACTCCATTATTAACCTGTTTTGCAGTGTGATTTAATTCTTGCATAGATTTAAGTTGATTTTAATGGGGTGATTTCGGAAAAGAATTTAATGCCTATAGGGGTTTGAAGATCGTTAAAAAAATTGATCTATTTTTGGATCACCAATCCAAATATCCAGTACAATATAGCAATGATAAACACATATCACAATGAAACGCATATGAATAATGACTTTTGTAACAATAAACAAAGTGCATAAAGCAAGTGGGAACTACAAATGTTGACTAGATGTTGATGAAAAGTAATAAACTTCTGATCTCATACAAATAGTGGACAACCATTGGTGAATTAAACACAACATTTATTAATACTAGACTATACATAGATGTAGTTTTGTCCAACATTCAACATTAGAATAGTCATATCCATACATGGTCACATTCACGAATGTACTCCTATAAAATGTCAAAATATAACCCATATCTCTTGCTCTAATATACCATTGATGAGAAGTGAAGGAGATTACATAGATATTTAACTCATATAATAAATAATAAAGATGAATACACAATTAAACTTCATCAAATTAAAAAAATAAATAGAAACTTTGGTTTTTATTCAAGTAGGACAATTTTATTTAATACGAGAGGTTACAATATGAAATACTCGATAGAAGGAGTCAAATACAATCTAAATCCCACATATCTCTCATATGCTCCAAAAATATCTCCCTAATATATCTCACACTGCAATATCACAACAACCCACAAACCACTCAAGAATCATATCCTTTGTGTTGTTCTCACACCTCACATTACAATATATTATATTATAATTATATAACCAAATAAGTGTATGTAGATAAGTCAATAATTAGATATTAAAGAGAAGATAGATTGTAAGAGGGTGTTAGGAAAGTGAAGACAAATAAATTAAGAAATTAATCATTTTGCAATGAAAACATTGGCTTTATCACTAAATCATGATTTATGCACACATTTTGAGCTCAATTGTATATACTATTTCATATCACATGAATTTATTCCTTGTTCCCACTAATCAATGGATTAAAAATATACTTGCCTCAGTCCATTACTATTTATTCCTACTATGAATCATTCCTAAACAAATTTAGAATCCTAAGACCTACTTGTATGGGACTATACTATTGGATGGTTCGAGTCTAAATCTAATGGTTCATAAATATAAATATCAAATATATATATATATATATATATATATATATATATATATATATATATATATATATAGGGTTAGTATTTTCTTCATGGGTCATCCTTAATGAGAAATTATACACATGAACCCCTATATAAGTAAGTATAATATACTCACTTATTTGTGCGGCACTTTCAAGAGAGCCTATTACAAATAATCATTCCTAAAGCACTCCAAGCTCTCCTAAATTACTAAAATGTAGTGACACACTCTAAGATAATCGCCTACATATGTTTGAAGTAAACTCAAATATGTTATAAAGTCATACTTCCTAAGCTAGATACCATCCAAGATAAGTTAAACTAAGGATGTCAATCCATTATTACATTATCAAATGATCAACTTCTTGAATAGAGTTACATACATATAGATATTACATGAAATGTGGAAAATTATGCGTACTTTGAGGCCTCTTCATAGAATTTCCAATGTAGGAGTGTAAAAATCTTTCTACAACCCAACTACTAACCTTTTCCCAGGGTCTCATACCCGTGGTTATGATTTGAAGCTATTTAAAATCAAAGAAATGTTTTTTCACATGTGCAAAAACTAGGGTTTCAAAGTGAAGTACATCGAGACTATCACAACGGCATAAAAATTTGGAGAATGCTAACACATCGCCATACAATATTTTTCACTAGATACTGAACCATCTGTCACTTCCATACATCCCCAAAAAAATCATCCCTACTTAGTTTTCCTCCTTGATTTGATAGACAAAGCACCTACAAATTGTTTCGATCATATACATTCATAAAAAAATCTATATAAACTTCATGCTTATCTAATCATCTAAGTGCACTCTCTTTCTCATGTTTTAACCTTATTAGAAATCATTTCTAACATTCTATCTTACAAATTACTACTAATAGTATATTTTGATCCGCACGTTGGTATTTTATTAACAATATATTTTTACCACCTATCATAAAACCTCAATTATATAAGTAATTAAGAACACAATAACCCAAAACTCATTTATTTAGGGCTAAATCATTTGGTGAACCCACTCCATACTTGAACACCGTCTACCCTACATAATCTCCTTGCTCATTTTTGCATGATCACTATCCTATCCCTTGGATTTTTTCTCATTTGTGCTATCATAGCTCATGTTACTAATACACAAGTATCCTTTCTTGAGTTACTTCAATGGTACCCTACATCCAAAGATATCCTCTATGAGTTGTTATAAAAATTATGCTTCATGTTGATTGTTATCCAAGATAATCCCCTAGGCTATTGTGATAACATACATTCATATGGACTTAGACGGGTTTTATTTACTCCGTAGGAGCATGTAAAAGGCTGCCAAGTTTTAAAAGTGCCGGGAACAAAGGTGGAAGTTGATAAACCTTTTAAAAATCAACACCAAATGACGAGTGGCCAAGTTTCACCTATTACAGTACTTGAGTGGAAGAAAATATAAAACAATCCCCAATTCCGGAATTGAATCACAAGTTGACACATAGCTCAAGATCAATGGTTCAAAGGGTGGACACGTGTCAACTTTATAATTCTTCCAAGGGAAAAATATTCCCATGGACTTTAAGTTTTCAGAATAATCTTAATCGAATGGAGTTTCAGTCCACATGGGAGGAAAGAAAAGCACCACATAGGAAACAACACATGGGAACACATGGTAAAGACAATCCTTCATCCAATCAAAGGCTTCCACGTGTCATCCTTCGATTCTTCCCGACTTATAAAATATCAAATGGTTATAACTTTCTCATTAGAGATCCACATTAAAAAAATCAATCTCTTATTGAAAGGTCTCCTCGAGCTCTTCAATTTGGCATTATTTATTTCATAAATTGATGAGGATTGGTGAGAGAAAATGGGGAGAAAATTTTCAAGAATGAATAATGCAATTACATATGGACCACCATATGTAATGAGAAATAATGTTCCTTCTCCATCTATATGACAAAAGATGCATGGGAATGGTCTTGTAGGGGTTTCCATTATGTTTTTAGGGTTTTAATACTTTTATAGAGGTTACATCTAGGAATTCGTGTTGTAGGGAAAGAAATAGATTTTCATCAATGGAAAGATCAAATCTGATCTCTTACCCTCTCTTTCCCTCTTCTCTCTCTTCTTTCTTCTATATATTGTAAAATGATGAACATTTGTAAGGAGGGCATTCTAAAATGTCAAGGAACCATGTAAAAATGGTTTCCTGAGTAGTTGTGAGTTGTCAAACTTTCAATATGGACTCTGCAGATGTGTTTTTGTCTTCCTCTCCAACTGTAATGGTTTGTGCATACTTTTATTGCAATAAATCTAGTTTTGTGGTGTTTTCTTAACCCTAACTTGATTTTATTTGCATTCTTTCCTATCCTTTATCTGTTGGTCATTGTGTCTATGGTGTTTTCATTGATGTAAAATTTCATTAATGGGAAAGGGAGTTTAGGTGTCATAGGATTCTTCATGAGGTGTTATTCATAGTCAAACATGAAGGTTGATTGGTAATGTCTAGTTTTGTAGAAGTTGTTATGGTGTCTTAGCATGGTCTTGAGCATAGTACAAACATATATGGTCATGGTATGAGTTACAAAGGTTAGTATTAAATATATCATAGTCATAGTGATTTTTAAGAGGTGTCTAAGTGTCTGTAAGTGGTCATCATGGTCAGTTCAAGGGAAGTGTGTGTTGAGTCGAGGCCATTATAAACCTATTCCTAGACCTAGTGTGTGGGGTTTGGCATGGTAATAAGAAGTATGGATTAGGAAATATTTTTAATAATGGTAGGAATATTTTTACACTATATATGAAGTGTGGAAGACATATCATGTTAGTATTTAGAGGTTTGATGTTGTTTCAAGGTTAGTTAATGCAACTTTCTTGAGAACTAGGCGGAAAATAAAAGATAAGTATTAGTGTTTGGAGAGTTTCAAAGGAATTTTAGCATGGATGATACTTGAGATAGTTAGGAGAGCTCTTCATGGTGCTTTAGGTCAAATTTCAGGTCAAGGAAGTGATGAAAGAGCGAGAAAAGTGATTTTTGACAAAACCGAGGTCTTAAGGAGTAAAATCCACCTCGCTACGTGAAGTTCATTTACTCACCCACACCTGTGAGTTCTACATGAGATATTTAGGCTTTATGATATGTTATTTCATTGAGATAAGAGTGTTTTGAAAAAATAATGAGTTGATTTGATCGTCCCATCTTTATGAACAATTATTAAGAAGCTTAGTTGCTCTTAAACCCTAGTTAAACTATCATAGTATAGAGATATGAAACAAATGGTTGGTATGAGCTCAAAATTTTCTAAGAAAGAAAACATGATGCATCAAGAATGAAGAGGATTCTCAGTGTTTCATTTTGATGGTGGTTTCATGTTTCAAGAAGTAGGAGAATAACCTAGTTTTGTGGAGATTTGCAGTTTCAAGGCTCAGATGGAAGTTCCATGAAGAAAAATAAATTGTTGTAGATTCCTTAGGAGAATATATAAGTGTCCATGGAAATTTTAAAGTAGGTAAAATGGAGAAATTTGAAGTTATAGGTCCTCCAATTACCCTAATGCTTTTAGCCTTAAGGGATAAAACCTAGTTATGGAGGTTTGAGTTGAGATGAGTTAATTTGTATGATGGAGAAAGGTTATTTGGTATTAGATAAATTATAGACTTCTAACATGTTATGTTTGAGCTCTTGGAATGGTATGATGAGGTGGTTTCATGTTGAAACCCTAGTGGCCTAATTATCCATATTAGGCTTACCAAGAAGGTCAGTTGGATCAGGTGTGCTAGTGTGTTTTCCTCCACATGACATATGAATTTTAGTGATTAAGAAAGTGGATATGGGTTCTATTGATTCGTTTCAAGATTTTTTTAGTATGGAAGTAAATATTGAGGTGATGAATCATGTTTCTATCAATCCGATTCTTGATCCCTTGTTGGAATTTTTAACCTATTTCATAGGTTGAGTTTGTTTGAGGCCTTTTGATATGATTTTATGAATGAAGTGAGTTGTTCTAGATAGTATACATAATGATATTTCCATTGATGTATGTTTTTTTCCTTGGTGAAGTGATTTGATATGTGAACCATCTCAGTTTTATTCACCTATTTCTGGACATGATCAACATGCTTGAGTTTGTTAGAAGAGATGAAGGCTTTATGTCTCAAGGACCTAGAAAATCCATTCATGTGGCCAAGTAATCTTGATAGGTGGTTTTTATATGTGAAGTTTTTCACTCTTTTGGACTATTTTTGGTGCTTGAAGACCTAGATTGAGTAGCTTGCTTCTTGGTGTGTTTCATGGTGGAGATATCTGATGAATATGTTCTTGAGATTTTTGTTGATGCGTAGAGGTTTTTTCGACTTGTGTGGAGATTTTGGTGTCTTGAAAAAGTTGGAGTGTGCCCTTGAATATCATAGTCCATTCATTGGAGGTGTAGGCTAATGTTTTAGGCCTATTTGAGATGTGTGTGCTAGTCCTTGATGGTGTGACCATTTCCATCAAACTTGGGTCTCTTAGAGTGATTTATATGAGTTTTTAGTTTTTTTTTATATTTTTAATGACCGACCTTAAGGTTATTAGCTTACTTGTGGTCACTTATGGGGCATGTCATGTATAAAAGTGCCTTGTATTAGGTCATTCTTACTAGTTGTGAAGAGAAGGATATGAGTGAGATATAAGAGGTGAAAGAAGAGGTTAGAGGGTTTAAGGAAAGATATGAGGAATGGAATGAAGATATGAGAAGATTGAAGAGTAGGTATGCAAGGTTAGTAGACCTAATAAACAAGAGAAGAGGCATATTTAAGTGAGTTAGAAGAAGATATTGTTTTAAGAGGGTTTAAGGAGTATGGAGTTGAACTTATAATCACAACCAGTTGTAAGAGAAACATATCTTTAGTGATCATTCATTTTAGGTGGATGAGTTGGTGTTTGGTCATTTTTAGGGGTTTTAGCCTCCTTGTATGATTGGTGTCCTACTAAACTAGGGGTTGGTGCCTCACTAAACAAATCTTGTGTGATGTGTAATATTCATGAAATTACTTTGTCCTAAGTAATATTAGTAGAGGTTTGGGTGGTTTTTATCCCCCTTTATGGTTTCCCAATTATATATGGTGTCTTGTGTTCTTTCTCTTGTTTCATGCACTTGCAAATGATTGATAGACAATTAATAAGCTCACTCGGTTTATGGATGTTGAATGAATGGTTTGAATGATGAATGTATGTAAAGGAAAATTAAGTAAAAGTTTTTAGGACCAATTCAACCTTATTCCATTATGGTTATAACAAGTGGTATCAGATCTAGTTCCTTGTGAAGTACATTTAAAAACTTGGAGGAGATCCTAGAAGCGTAATGGGTAAATCATCTAATGTTGAGACTTAATTAGTGAATTTGAAGAATAAGTATGATATTGTAGAGTCCTTAATCCATGTATTGCAAGATCAAATTAGTTGCATGGAGGTTGAGCATGGTCAAGAAATAAAAAAATTAGAATCTCAAGTTAAGAGTGTGACAAAATCCCTAAAGGTAAAATAAGAATCTTTCCTCAAGTATGTATATAAGTTGAGATCCTTGAAAGCAGAGTTAGAAGAAGCATCCAACAAGTTAAAGATGTATGAAAGATTAGAGAAGAGATCTGAGGCTCTAGATGGGATCTTGGATAGTCAAAGATCAACAAATGACAAAACAATTTTAGTTTTCAAAGGCAATCACATAGATGAAAAGTTTGGATTAAGTGCTCAAGAAGACACGAAGGAAAATGAAAAAATGATTCAAAGAAGTCTAACCCTGTTAGAAAACCCAATGCAATAAGGTATGGCCATTATTTCAATGGTTATTGCTATCCTTGTCATGAATTTGCTCATAGAGCTCGAGAATGTAAGAAGAGATCCTCAAGGAATGAGTACTCATGGAATTATGGAGATTCTATCAAAGGTCAATGCTACTCTTGTCATGAAATTGGTCATAAGGTTGTGGATTATGGTTGGAACCTAAATGCATATCAGTTTAGAGATAGAAATAGTGTTATGTGCTACAATTTTCATAAGCAGGGTCATATTTCTATATTTTTATATCAAAGTGAATATCCAAGGTACAAAGTAGTAGGTTTCAAGCTCCTAAAAGGAAAGATAAGAAGGTGTTCAAAAGGAGGAGTGAGTTTAAGATAGTCATGTCAGAATATTTGGATAAAAAGGATGACTCTAGGCATGATGATGAGAGATAGAGCTTGAAGATCTCACATAAGCGACATGCACAACAATAGAGTTCCACTCAAATGATATTGCAAACTTCCTCCAAGTAATCAGCAAGAAAAGCATGAAATCAAGGAAAGGTGAAGCAAACACATTTTCCAATATGGTCCAAAACTTGCACAAGGAGAGAGAGAAATACAAACGAAGATTAATTAGCAACTAGTAGGGTGAGTAACACAAGTACCAAAACCAGTGAGATTGAGCTCCAAGAATCTAACAAAACTACATGAACATTGAGATTGTTGCACTCCAACGGAATTGAAGATGAGCTCCAAGAATTAGCAAGAGATTAACCAAAAATAAAAAGGAGTGCAGAAATACAATGGTGTGTCCAACCATGCTCATAGATCGAAAAAGGGTACAAATAGGAGTTCTAGTAACTCCCATGTAAAACAATCATTCCTTGTAAGAGGGAAAGAAAAGTTAAAATTACAAATAGGGAATGTAACTCTTATGACACATATTGATGCATATGAAAAATTCTATGACTTAATCTATCATATAACTCATATGACGCATATATGAGAATTTCCATGTGTCATATACAACCCTATGACCTATGATCTCACCTACGTGAGACGACTCACCATGGGTGAGGGAAAATCACCTAATAAATAAATAGGTGAAAATAATATTCCTCACACCAACACCCCCTTCATCGAAGCTGAGGTATAGGTCACGGCTAGTCGAAAAGAATAAGAACTCCCTTAACGATGTAAGAAAGATGTGTTGAATGGGTCCTGACAACTAAAGGCCTAATAAGATACCCATGTACAAACACCGATCTTTCTAGAAAATAAGAAGAGGGGAGAAATGGGTCCCAAAAACTAGGCTTTATGAGGCACACATGACTAATACGGATCTCAAGAAGTGGAGAGAAGCCGGGAGGGAAAGCACCCACTCATAAGAGACAAAAGACTCACCTAAGAAACCTAAGAAAGATGCGTCAAATAGGTCCCGAAAACTAAGGCTTGATAAGCTACCCATGTACAAACTACAATATTTCTATAAGAAGGAGAAGATGAGAAGAAGAAGGGAAATATCCAGCTCCTCCGAAAGATGATTTTTGATAAACTCCCAAGGAATATGAAGGGACGGAAGGTCAACGATCGGTGGACGAGGAGGAGGAACATGGAGTGTCTCGGGTGGTGGCTCAAAGCATGGGAATGAGACATTATATTGAGGGAAGTAGAGAAAATCATATCAAACTCCATAAGGTAAGAGTACGCAAATACAAATATATCATCAATAGGGTTGAGTTGCGGTGGAAGAAAGCCCTGAAGGGGTGAATGAACCGCTCTGTCAGAGATTCGGTGGAAGTCAGTGCGGTAGCAACTCCGATCTCCGAAGAGGTAATAGGTGGAGGAAGAATACGTTGCACCGCGATGTCGGTATCCTCAAGCATATCATCCAAGTATGAGTTAAGGAAATTAATGTCCCTACCGTGGGGATTATATGAACCTTGTGAAGAAGAAATATCGAGGTCTGAAGCAACAGGGGATGGAAGGATCTCAAGCTAGAATCAATGGAATATGTAGATGTTCTTTTAGAAGGGTTTAGGACGATAAAGAAGAATGGTGTGCGGGGAAAAGCGTGCGGGATAGAGGTTTTAGAAGGGTTTAGTATAAAGTGTGGCACATGCGTAAGGTAGAACAAAGGATCTCAGGATTTAGCCATATTAAACTCTCCAAGAAGCACTTGAGGAAAAACATGACCCAACTAGGCATGTTGAGTGGATAAGGCACCAACCTAGAAACTTGGTGCTCAAGGAAATAATATCCCATGTAGAACATTCCCTAAACCACATGGACACACTGGAAAGAAATACTCTCTAGAGGAAGGCATGGTGGTGGGTGCTAAACCTATTTATAGAGATGCTCTAGAGCAAGGAAGACACACCTGAATGGAGAGAGGTCGATGAGGGGAAGCTTCAAGATCATCATAGAGAGGATGAAAGGTGAAGCCCCATGCGTAGAAAAGAGTAGGAGGTTCTAAGGGTTGGGGTTACCATTAGAGGGTTGTAGGAATGATATCATATCTAGAGGGATGGGTCTGTGAAAATTTATGTAATATGGGAAGCATAGCTAGGGTCTCTGATACATGAGTCATGTCTGTCTTGATACATTTGGTCTATTATGACCCTTTTGAATGTAATGTGGTTACTGGAACTATGATCAATATAAATATATGTTTGTTATGAATATATTGTTCATGGGTGCAAACCCTAGTATATTTTCTTTATGTCATGACTCAAATATTCTCTTTGTATGATGTTTCTCTTATTTGAATGGGTATATTGATATAATAACTCATCCTATGCCTTCAAGAATGTATGCATGATCATTTATTTTTTACATTTAATTTGTTATCAATGGCATCATCTTCTCACAATGCTCACATAAAGAGGGGCTCGTGGCCACGCATGCCTCAGGTGAGCACCCAGTGCCCGTTGGGTGATAGGTCAATGCACATGGGATTAGAGTGTTGTTCTAAGGGCACATAAAAATGACTACATCTTGGTTCCATTTTTGGGACCTCTTTTCAAAATATTGTTGTGAGAATGATGCATGATGACAGAGCGCTTGACCTTGGAAAGTGTCAAAGCATGGTTTAAAAGCACATAGAGGATGAGTTTTCTCAAAGATTTAGTATTGGACCTGAGTTTGATGCACACAAATGGGTAGAAGAACACCTATATCATGAGTTGTATGAGACCTTCTTTTGTTTTTTTCTAGTAGAATTGTATGAATGGCTCTCAAGCATATGCATCTAGATCAAGCTGGTACTATATAGATCATGTGTGTGGACCCAAGATGATTACCAGAGGCTACATGAGGATGTGGATCTGACTTGGACATGTGTTGTTGATCATTGGTGGAGAAGAGTGTTGACTAGTTATACCTTGGAATATGCCATTTCTATGTATTCTTGTCTAGAGGTTGTTGAGTTTGAGTTCTAAGGGAACCTAGAGGATCATTTTTGTGAGCTATCCCATTGGCTATGAAGATCTTGATCATTACACTAAGTTTGGAGGCATTCCCTATGGCCGGCTAAGCTTCTCTGAGTGTTGGGTGAGGAAGCTAGGGTGGAGGAAGATGGAAGACCTTGCGGTGAAAAAAGGAGAGGGAAGAGAGATGACTCAAGTATAGTGAAGCATGTGAAAGGGAGTTGGCTAGACAACATGAGGTTATGGGAGTGATGGATCTATGGAGGTAGACATTATGGGAAGGAATTGAGGTTCACGATAGAGGATGTGGAACCTAAGTAGTATGTCTTTACCCCATCTTGGCAAGTGTGGGAGAGAAACCCCTTCACTTTTATGATGAGATTTCATCATGTGGAGAAAGGAGATCCATCGGCACGTGCATCTAAACCCACATGGTGACCAACCCTTGGTGCTTAGTTTTCCAAATCAAGAAACAAGTATTGCTAACCCATTTAGTTGGTATCGGTGGAAGTGACCGATCTACACCTAGGAGGTATAACTTCTCATTTGGGACATCTATGCCACTGCACAAACAATTCTTGTGTTTGGAGGGATTTTTGGGAAAAGTAAAAGTACACAAAGTTTGGGTATCATGTCTCTAGGAGTGGTGTAGGATACACATCTAGTAGTGGAGAAATATCACAAACCATTGGCGTGTAGTTTAGTGGAACATTGGGAATGCTAGGCATGACCACTTTAGGCCCATTACCAGCTATAGGAGGAGGATCTGGTGGAATAGGAGCTAGAGGAGAGGACTTGGTGGATCTAGAGGATCTAGAGGATCAGGAGGGATAGGACCTGGTGGATCTAGTGGATCTGGTGGTGGAGGAAACACTAGAGGGAATCAAGGTTTGGATCAGGAGGACAAGGACCTCAACCACCTCCACAAGTATTTTTTGAGATGTCCTTACATCTACCAGATTACAAGGGTGTTGAGGATGTTGTAGAGCATGTGCACAAGTGTGAGCTGCTATGGCACATGAAGGGGATCACTACCCTAGAGTGAAAGGAAAGTCATTTTGTAATGATGTTGCGGGGTGCATGCATAGTTGGTACCGGAAGTATGACCCCCATCAAGATGGTGGTAGATTACACCACACTATGTGAGAATGCCTTCTTAGCTGAATTCCATATCCTGAGTTTGAGCAGAAGAGCATTAGCACTTTGAAAGAAATCAGCAAGGAATGGTAGAGAGTGTGTGGGAATATGATGCATGTTTTAAGACTCTCTTATCAAAACTATCTTATGATATTCATCCTTCTCAAGCATGCTCAGTGGTTTTTGGAGGGTTGATAACACCATTTAGGAGAGTGACTTTCACACAAGACATTCATGGACCCGTGCGAGGCCTTGGAGGCTACCTTGCATGCTGAGGTTATTGGAAGCATAGATACCAGTGTTAGCCCTTTCCTTGAGGCTCAAATTTTATAATGGCCAAGTAGCTAGAAAAACTATCTGTGAACTTGGTGCATGAGACTCGTAGTGGTCTATGGTGCATGGATTGTGAGATAGAGGGGCACACAAAGGACAATTTTCCTCGAAGGTTGGTATGCCATGATGGTGGACTATGAGATTTTCCATGGGGATCATGATGCAAGTAGGTGTCCACTACTACAATAGTGATGTGATCCATAAGAATGTGTCTTGTTATTGCAAGATTTGTACCTCTACGACCCATGACACCAAGGATTATAGGTTGATTGACTAGATACATGATGCCATTGATCTTGGTGTGTGCTAGACCAACCTTGCAAGTAGTTCAAGGATGATGATTGCCACTATGAAAGGGTGTGGATGGTGGAGGGCACATGAAGAGAGAGGTTTTGAGGAGGATTTCATGGTCGTGGTAACTATGGAGGAGGAAGAAGTGAGTTCTCATGTGAGGAACTGTTATAACTGTGGGTCTAGAGCATTATAAGCGTGAGTGTCTTGATTTATTGCAATGCTCATGGTGTGGAAAGAAACATAAGTATGAGGAGTTCCCTGAGTTATTTGAGCACATGAGCCAAGTAACACTGGAAAGAAAAGGCACTGTTGGGATGGTAAGCATAAAGAAGGTTGACTCATAGTGGATGCCAAGAGTGGTGTGTGAGTTAGGACTAGAACTATACTAGTGATGATGTGAGTGAGAGGCTGCATGCACCAGGAGATACCAAGAAAGAACATTGGTTATAAGGGAAGAAGTGGTACATGGAAAGTATCTAGACCCTGCTCATAGAAGGAGGTGTATCAAGAAACCATGGATGTGATTCAGAGTCTACAAGGAGAGATCCTAGTGTCTGAAGGAGCTCAAGGAAGTTAGAGAAAAGGAAGAATGTTGAGGCTCACATGAGAAGGATCTGGATGAGGTTAGGGAAGTATGCAAGATGTTAAGGCAAGAGAATATCATTCCCTTGCTAGGAGAATGGTTATGGGAGAAGGTACCACATTGAGGAGAGAGCATGAGAGGTAAGGTTTTATGCATGCTAACCTTCCTCCCCACAACCTTGACTATGAAAAAGAGATAACTTTAAATGTTGTTGTAGATGGATGGCTTCTAAGAAATATTTTGATTGATACAGGGGTGAGAAGTCAATGTTCTCACCTAGATGCATGGCATCAAATGGGAAGGCCCCCATTACAACCATCTTTGAATGTGTTGTATATGGAAAACAAGACAAAGGAAATGCCCATTGGTGTCTTGAAGGATGTGTTATCACTATTCAAGGGGCCAAGTTCACTGGAGACTTCAAAGTCTTGGCACTAGCGAGGTGGATAACTTTAGCATTTCTTGGGCACCCCTGGTGTTACAAAAAAAATAATGTTGACCTATGGTTTAACAAAGGGTATATCAGTTTTGAGAACAAGGAAGAATGGGTTATCATCCCTTTGATGGATGGGAAGTCAACACCCTATACTTGAGCCCTTGGGAGAAGAATTCCTTGATAAAATCTATGTGTGCTCTATTAGGGACCCTAAAGTAATTCATCCTACGGAAGGGGTTATTCAGTTTGAAGATGCTTAGTCATGAGTGATACAACCAACATAGCATGTGACAATTGGGCACATGGGACTTATGAGTTAATTGGGTGACAAGTTAAGAGGCTTTGTGACAAGGGTAACAAAGGTGCATGCTCAGTCAAGCACTGGGAGGAAGAAGTTTCCAAGTTACTGGAGGAGCCAACCCTGATGATTTCTTGCGGGAGATGGAGGCTTAGTGGAGAAATGAGGATGAAAGAAGAGGGATGCTCAATTATAACCTTCTCGGGACTGCAATGCACGTTGGTGGGAAACACATCATGCGATAGCCTTCTAGAGTGGCACGTGAGGTGAGAGTCATGTTCTCTGTTAGGTTCTCTAGAAGTAAGTAATGCACCCACTATCATACAAGACTACCATGGAAAAAAACCCACCTCATTTCACATCCAAGCATGTGAGAAGGCCTGGATGGAAGGCACAGAAAGATTTTACCACCTTCTTTATGGGTGCATAAGTTGTATTCCACCTTACAAGGTTTGTGTGCATGCATGGTACATTCACTCAGAGATGTGCCGTCAGATGGGGAATTGGTAGGAGTTGGTGGTTGATCTCATTCAAGATTTCGAGTATCAGAGTACAAAGCCATCAATGGATAAGGTGTTGCAAGTTTTCAAACACCTTACAATGGGAGATAGTGCTATGGTGGAGGATAGGATACTGGAGTTATTAGGTGAACCTAGTTTGGAGATGTGCTTTGAGGAGGAAGAATCAAGAGGAGATACAACTTGAGCGTGTGCATGGAAAAAGAAAAAGGAAAGATGGTCTATGTAATAGATGGTGAAAGAGATGGAGAGTTTGGATGTTAACCATACTGAAGGTACATGTGAAGTCATGGATAGTGCTTTGATGAGTGAGAGCATGCTTACCATGAGCCCTTAAAAACAAATAAGGTTAACATTGGTTTAGAGGTAGAACCTAAGGAAGCTATCATTGGGGATTATTGGTCGGAGAAAGAGGTTTCTAAGATCATTGACCTTTTGCATGAGTTTTAGGACTTGTTCCCACATGGGTACCATGAACTTAAAAGGCATTCACCACTCCTTGGGGGAAATGAGGATCAAGTTGAAGGAAGGTGCGCCCGATCCGAAGAGGCCATATCGGATGAATCCAAATTTACACGTACGGGTCAAGGAAGAGATAGACAAGATGATCACTTTAGGCATCATTGAAGTTGTGGAGGAATCAGAATGGGTAAGTCCAATGGTCATAAGCATTAAGAAGGATGGAAGGATAAGGATATGTGTTGATTACAGGGACTGAATGTAGTGTGTGTCATTGACCCTTTTCCAACCCCCTTCATTGAAGAAATTCTGGAAGGAGTAGTCGGGTGCAAGGTCTATTCCTTCACGGATGGGTTCTCAGGGTATCACCAAGTTAGGATTGCAAAGGAAGACTAGAAGAAGAAAAATTTCACCACTGAATGGGGAAGATTTTCCTACATGGTCATGCCTTTTGGATTGAAGAATGCCTGTTGTGTTCTCACGCATTGTGGTACAAGCATTTTAGGACTTCATTCATAAGTTTTCTGCAAGTCTACCTAGATGACTGGACTATGTATGGACTAGTAAAAGATCATTGTGACAATTTGAGGCTGATGTTTGAGAGATGTCGGTAGTTGAGGATATCCCTCAACATTAAGAAGTGTGTTTTTTTACTCCATTTGGAACCCTGTTGGGGCATATTATATGTAAGGAAGGTTTGCTTGTGGATCCTGCCAAAGTTGTAGTTATTGTGGGATTGGGGGAGCCTACCAGTCAGAGCATGCATGGATTCCTTGGACATATGGGATACTACTATAGGAAATTTATTAAGGGATATGCCAAGATCATCACATGCCATTGGAAAAGTTACTAAAAACAAGAGTGTCCTTTCATTAGGGAAAGGTGCAACAGTTGGCATTTGACACTTTGAAGGATAGACTTGTCATTGTGCCCATATTATGGTTTCCTTCTTGGGATAAACCTTTCCATGTGCATGTTGATGCCTCAAGGACAACCATTGGAGCAATACTAGCACAACTTGGTGAGGGGATTGTTGATCACCCCCTTTTTTTACAAGTAGAAAGTTGACACCAACAGAACAAAATTACACACTACGAGCATGAAGCACTTTTTCAATGATCTACATGCATTGCATAAGTTTAGGTAGTATCTTGGAAACACCATTCATATTCTACATGGACCACATGGCATTGAAGTACTTAGTGAACAAGCCCATTTTTGCAAGGTGCATATGTCGTTGGGTCCTATTATTTCAAGAATTTGAGTTTTAGTTGTGGTAAAACTAGGAAAGAGTAATTAGGACCTGATCATTTATCAAGAATTGACTCAGGGGAGGACATGCAGAGCATTGAGGATACCATGCTAGGACATGTAACTATTTAGGTTGTGGTGTGTGCCCTCGACTTAGAGGATATTGTAGTGTTTCTTAAAATGGGTGTGGTGCCGGAAGGAATGAAGGCTTTAGAGAGAAAAATTAGTTGGCTATACGCACCACGCCCTACATGTTGATTAGTGGAGATTTGTACAAGTTAGGTGAGATGAGGTTCTGCATCGATGCGTATTAGAACATGAGTGCATTGTAATTATGGAAGAAGCACATGGTGGGATTGTAGGAGGACACTATGTAGGAAATGCAACCACGTGGAAGATTCTACTTGTAGGGCTTTGGTGGGAGAGTATCTACCAGGATTGTATTGAGTTTTGCAAGGCTTGTGACCATTTCCAACACCTTGGAAAACCTGGAAGGAGGGATGAGATGCCCTTAAGACCAATAGCCAAGTGCATAGAACCATTTGAAAAATGGGAAATTGACTTTGTAGGACCTATTTCACCTACCACGTGAAGGACTGGCTCACGTTACATCATCACTTACACTGACTACTTGAAAAGATGGGTAGAGGCAACACCTACAAAGGATTGCACTATAATGACAACAACTAGATTTTTATGGGAGAACATAATCAATAGGTATGGATGTCCTTTAAGCCTGACTAGTGACATGGGTACACATTTTTTGAATGAAATGGTCAGGATTTTTGTTGGCAGATTTATGGTGGCCCATCACAAGACCACCCCTTATCATCCCCAAGTGAATGGAACTACTTGAGGCATTTAACAAAATACTAAGTCACATGTTAACAAAAATTTGTGATGTGGAAGACAAGATTGGGATGACAAGGTATCAACCATTCTATGGGCATACAAGGACAACCTATAGAGAGTTGAAAAACAAGGCCACACCATTTCAATTGGTATTTGGCATGGAGGTTATTTTACTAGTTGAATTTATGTTACCATCATTGTGCGTATAGCACACGTAGGAGGATTGGCTGATGAAAAAGTGCTTGAAGAGAGGATTGATAAATTAATGCAGCTAGATGAAAGGTGATCACTTGCTAGATGGAGTCAAAAGATAGAGAAGGAAAGAAAAAATCATGGCATGATCATCATATCAAAAACAAACAATTTGAGGTTGGGCTAGATGGTTTTGTTATATGACTCTAAATTTTTGTGCCATCTGGGAAGTTGAAAGTCCATTGGTTGGGACCATACATCATCTCGTACATCCTTGATTCAGGTGCTTTCCAGTTACAAGTGTTGGATGGGATGAGACTACCAGGCCATTTCAATGGGAGTAGGTTGAAGCCCTACTATAAATAAGTCTTGTGTTTGTAAATAAGGTAGTTTTTTCCATTTAGCCTAGGATTTCCCTTAATGCATTTCTTTTCCTTGTGTTTCCCTTTCTGTCGCTTTTCGCTTGTTCCTTTTTGTTGTGTTTTTTACACACCTTGTGTACCAGTAACCACATTACTTTCAAGGGTTGTGTATGTGCATAGAGGGTCGCACATCTGTTTTTAGTGTGGGGTGGAGTAGAGCGAAGTGAAATAGAGGCTGGAAGTGAAAGTTGTGTTTTAATGGCCTGGGTTAAAAGATCAAAAAGTGTGTAAGGTAGAGAGCGTGTGTGGAAAAAAGGTGGATGAGAAATTTTGGTGTTAGGATAAGGCTTTACAAGGACCACATACAAAGGATGAGAAGTGCACAGAACAACATGAGGTAGGTGAGGGAAAAAAAAATCAGGTCAAGGATAGAAGAAGTGCCTTGGCACTGTTGCGATGACACGTGCATGTAAGAATCTTTGAGTCAGTAAGGATTTTTTGTGCTAGAAGGTTGTAGAGATTTTTCACGTAGGATTGGGCATGTGGGTAAGAGTGCTTAAGGTTGGCTTTAGTGGAAAAATCCACATTTAATGCTAAGTACATTGGTAGGTGGCATAACATTTATTATGAGAGATAGAAAAAGCTATAAGTAAAGGGTTGGGCACATCATTATTTACCTTTCTATTATGAGATTGAAGAGCTCTTGTGAACTAGGGCATCCATGAAGAAATATTTGTGTGAAGGAAGAAGAGTGAAAATATGAAGTGCGTGACTAGGGTGATCTGTGAACAGAGTGGAAGGAGTACACATGGGCGTAGGAAGAAGGTTTTAGTAGAGTACGTCATCTTGTGGAAGAGTTTTTAGGTTAGGGTTCTGCAGCTAGGGCATGGGAATAGAAGGATTTTTTCATGAAGTTGAGCCACAAATTTGAGTAGAGTGAGGAAGAGGAGAAAGGAAGAGTTTTTTTTTAACGACAAGAAGATGGCACCAAAGAAGGAAACCATTTCACCTAAGAAGGGAAAGGGAAAAGGAAAAAAACTACCACCACTAGTTTCAATGAGGAGTGGTATGTGGAGATGCAATACCCAGATGGAGTGTTACTTGGGAAAGAATGGGTATCCCATGTGAGGAAGATGGCCGTGAGTGACTACAACCATCACACAAGTACCACAGAGAAGGAGATGGTGTTAGAGTTGGTTCATCCAATAGATAAGAGGACACTAGAAGGGATGCCAATCTACAATGATGAGGTGAAGGTAAAATTGGAGAAGTTTGGGTTTTGTAAAACTTTTACGAGTTTCCCTATTTTGGCAAGCCTCCCAAGTGGCTATACCAATGGTTGATGTCACATGTGCATGAGGACCACTTCTACTTTGTGGGCCACATAGAATGTGCATAACTCCCCAACTCATCTCTAAGTTTACCGGCATTTGATCTATGAAGGAGATTTGTTAGATGATGACCTGGAGGATAAAGAGGCTATTAAGAAGACCGTGGAGGAGTATGACTATAAGAAGGGGTCTCACTACTTGACATCCTGATATCTCCAACCCAGTGATGAGGATGGCCACATGTGCCTAGTAACCAAGCTGAATGGTCAAGAGAGGTGGACATAGGTAAACAAGGCATGGTTGAATGTGTGTCGAAAATTTTAGAAGGAACCATCTATAACTTGTCCACCTACATTGTAGAAGAGATCATCAAATGCACATGTAAGAAGGAGATAAGATTATGTTTGGAAATGTTCTTCTCACCATCATCTTCTTAGAAATTGGAGTGCCCGATGGGCTAGAGAAGTTGTATGGGAGTATCTAGATGAAGACCCCCCCCCATGAAGAGGTTTGAAAAATACACATGTGACACCATGATGGCCCCCACAAGGCATGCTTGGAGAAATGGTACAAGTGAATGCGTGATGCATTTGGGGATGAGTGGAGGATACTGAATAGTTTCCAACACTAGTAGATGGAGAAGTTGAGTTTTTTCTATCAACACTTTTGCATTGGTAGGTTCACTTTCGAGATGGGACCAAGAGCCCATGGTGTAAATTACCCTTCTCTTTCACTGCACAATATTTCCAAGTAGGGTTCAACCACTTCAAGGAAGCTAAAAGACTAAGGTTTGACCTTAGTGAGAGGTGGACCAGAACCACCATGACTTATGGAGAAAGCTCATATACCCCAAGAAGCATGCTTATGTGGAGAAGTATGTCTCCCATGAGGTGTGCATGAAAAAACCCATGATGCTTGCCAATTGTTGGAAGAACCACAACAAGAGTATACTTGCGCATTAGGCCCAAGTATGAAAAGGGAACTTACTTGGAGAATGATGTCTCCATCCTAGAGGATCCCACTGGTAGGAAGAAGGTCATGCCAAGGAAAAGGGAGAGGGAAGAGGCGCTAGAGAAGAAAGCACCAAGTGTGTAGACAACACAATGGGGCACGTAGGAGGTAGTGCCAAGCCGAGCACATACGCGTGTAGGAAGAAGTATCCCATCAAGGAGAAGGAAAAGAACACCTGAGGAAGAGGTGCTAGAGAAAGAAGAGTCACCAAGGAAGGAATCACCTACTAGAGAGGAAGAAAAGGAAGAATCCCAATTAAGAAGAAGTAGAAGATATCGGAGAAGGAAGACTTAGAAGAGAGAGAGCTTGGAGGCCTATAGGGGTGAAAGAGATGATGATGAGGATGAAGAAGTTTAGGATCATCCCATGTATGATGTACATGACTCGAAGGAAGAAAGAAGTGAAGAAAAGGTGGAGAAGAGGAAGGTGCTCAAGGAAAAGGGGAGAGTGAAGAAGTAAATACTAAGGATCAGAGGACCCCTAACCTCACCAAGGAGTAGATAGAAGAGGCCATGGAAAGAGAAGTAGTGGGCATAATAGAGAATTTAGTGGAGTAGGAAGTGGAGTGAAGCGTTGATGAGATACTCAAGGAAATAGAGGAGGAAAGCATAGGGAAGGAGTATGGAAGCATGGGTGGAGATCCCAACCTAGACAGTGAGCTTTCCAAAAGTAGTGCACACATGGGAGGAAAAGGTGTGGTAGTGGTGCAAGGGAAAGGGATGAGCTACATCAATGATCCAAATAAGGTATTATGTGCATGTTTCCAAAGTACCATGCCTATAGACCAACTCATTACATGGTCTTCATTTCAAGGAAGAGGGCACGTACCCCCAGAACCTAGGAAAATGCTATCTTGGGCATTTGAGTCCCACGTCGATGAACCTGAGTTTGAAGTAAGCCAAGGGGTGTTGATGAAGGTACTAGAGAACAAAGGAATAAACCCCACTAGTAAATTCTAGTAGTTTTCTGATGAGTAGAGTCTATAATGCACTCAACAAGGTGTCGGTTGAGGTGGAGGAAAGAATTTTTGGGAGGAATGATAGGGTGAGATTCCTAGAAGGAGAATTGGAGAAGAAAAATGAGGAGCTCATTGAAAAGAGCAAGGATCTAAAGTAGGAAGATTTGATCAATGCACAATTAAGGCATGAGATGAGGAGGAAAAGGAAAAGGTGCGTGAGGTATACAAGAAAATTGAGATGATTACAGATGTTATTGTCTTGAAGCATCAAATACCTAAACCCCCCGAAAAAAATATGAGTCGACCTTGCAATGCTTGGAAGATTTGACTCGCATCCTTACAATGGAAAGGGACCACTCACCTTAGAATCAGCAGAAGAGGCACTGGCACACTAGGAGAAAGAGGAAAAATAGAAGGTTGTGGAGATAGTCACTTGATACACTAAGCTCCTTACCACTGTAAAGGCTGCCACACAAGATAGATGAATGCTTTTATGAAAAATTACTTGCTGATAGGGATAGAGTAAAAAGCATTCTAGTTGCTACACATGAGGTAGATCTCAAGGAGTTTTAGGAGAAAAATAAGGGAAATAGGGAAGAGTGGGATAAAATCCTAGCTGAAGTAGAGAAGAAGTCAGAAGCCATCGAGACCTTATGGGCTCGATCAAAAAAATTGACTTAAGGAATTATATCCCTAGATCACCCACAGATGGATGCGTTGGATGACCTTGGAAAATAGTTGGAAGACATTGTGAGTACGTTGAATGCTAAGGATGATGAACTAAGTTTTGATGAGGTAAGCACTCTAGTAGGTGACCTTTTTCAATAGGTGCACAGGGTGAAGTGGATGCTGGGAAAGATTGAGGTAGATATAAGGAAGGATTTCCCACTCATCCTTCAACAATAAACAAATTCTTCTTCATTCCTCCATTCTTTATTTCTTCCATTTCTCATTCTTCATTCCTTCATTCTTTATTCCAACCATTCAAAGTCCCACCATTCTTTATTATTTGGAGAGAGGATGTTTTCGAGGACGGAGAACAAGCTTAGTGTGGGGTGATGTTGGGCCTCAAAATATTGGCTAAGTACCAAAGGGCACATGTGTGCGTGGGACCAGTAAAGAAGAAGGGCACATGGGGAAAAGCACGCAGGATAGGGGTTTTAGAAGGGTTTAGTAGAAAACCATGTGCGCATGCAAGGAAAAACAAAGGATCTCAAGACTTAGCCATATTTGGCTCTCCAAGAAGCACTTGAGGAAAATGTGACCCAACTAGGCGTGTTGAGTGGATAAGGTGCCAACCTGGAAACTTGGTGGTCAAGGAAAGAATATCCACATGCATAGAACATTCCAAAAGACATCATTGTAGAAAGTGGAGAGCTTAGATCAAAAGAAGCATGCTCCATTGGAGGACCACATGGACACTTGGCAAGCAATATGATCCTAGAGGAAGGCATGGTGGTGGGTGTTAAACCTATTTATAGAGATGCTCTAGAGTGAGGAAGACACACTGAATGGAGAGAGGTTGATGAGGGGAAGCTTTAGGATCATCACAGAGAGGATGAAAGTGAAGCCTACGTAGAAAAGAGTAGGAGGTTCTAAGGGTTGGGGTTACCATTAGAGGGTTGTAGGAATGATATCATATCTAGAGGATGGTTTGTGAAAATTTATGTAATATGGGAAGCATAGCTAGGGTCTCGATACATGAGTCATGTTTGTCTTGATACATTTGGTCTGTTATGACCCTTTTGAATGTAATGTGGTTACTTGGAACTATGATCAATATAAATATATGTTTTGAATATATTGTTCATGGGTGCAAACCCTAGTATCTTTTCTTTATGTCATGACTCAAATCTGCTCTCTGTATGATGTTTCTCTTATCTGAATGGGTATATTGATATAATAACTCATCCTATGCCTTCAGAATGTATGCATGATCATTTAATTTTTTGCATTTAATATGTTATCAATGGCATCATATTCTCACAATGCTCACATAAAACAATAGAGTGATGAAACTCAATGTCCATGATGAAAGGAGCCTCAAAGAATACTAGTTTAACCCCCTTTTCGGCACTTTATAGTTTAGTGTGTTGATTACAATCAAATGCGATTGTGCATCGAGAATGAGTCGATCACTCATCTTGCAATCGAGTGTAATAACGCGGAAGAGTGGAGACCACAATCAAGGTTTGTTGATCGCAATAGCTCGACATCGTAAACAAGCACAAAACGAGCAAAAACAAGAGAAGGGGAGAAAAATACAGTCTCGTGTGAGAAATAGCATCTCACGTCGCACTAGAACCCCCTTGCCACAAGAGGCGTGGTGGACGCACTCACTAGTCCGTAAGCAATAACAAGGGTTATTATAATGCTTAATACGACTCGAAACGAGTCTAGATAACCTTTAGGATGCAACGAAGGCTCTAGAAGGCAAAATCATGCTAGAAATGTTGCAAAACACTTCAACACACGATTAGAGAAAAAATAGCCAATAACGCTAAGAAATCGACTTTTGGAAACATCCAGTTAACTTAATTTTAAAAGATAAAAAGACAAAAATATCGATAATAACGTTAAAAATGACTATTTTAATTTAATCTCCTAATCAAAGGATTAAAAGAACTTATAATTTTAATTTAGATGCCCAAAAAAATTTAAGCCCTTTAAATAAAAGAACAATTAAATTTTAAAATTTTAATTAAAACCTAATTATAATAATAATTAATTAAGATCTAATTATATTTAAAAAGCACCTAAAAATTAGGTCAGAATTTAATGAAAGACCTAATAATAAAAGTTTACTTTAAAAAAAAAGGAATTACCACTTTTAAACATATAATTTAGATCCTAAAAATTTTAATTTAAAATTTTTATTTTTATATAGGCTTACCTTTATAATAAAAGGCCACGTATGTTTTAAAAGGCTTTACTTTTTAATAGTAAAGGCTTATATGTTAAAACACTACGTAATTTTTTTCAAAGACACCCCGTATAAAACAAGTCCACGGATTTAAACTAACAATCGCATGTGTACAATGCAATGTGAACGCCGAACGGTATATGTTATTTTATTTAGAGGGATAATTATTACTTTTGTAATTGATGTTGATAAGGGGTGTGATTGATTTTGTAAGTGTAGGAATATAGATGAAGCATTACATTTAAAGGTTCTATCTCTACATTTCAAATTTGTTACAAATTCGTACATATACATTTGCAAATCTTATATCATGAGTGGTAGCATTTTGCAGACTATTTTATTTGAACTAAACATGAATACACGAAGACTTCCGTACATTTGCATATTTTATAAGTGGATTAATGCAAGAAATAAAGTTTGTCTAATTAATCTAGTGTAGTCTAGCTAAGAAAAACAAGGATCACTAGAATTCATGATGATAAATAACCACAAGCTATTTAAATGAAAGTTAATATTCTTTGTCTACATTCAAAGGTGACAACTAATTTTGAAGTTAAGATGACTTTCATGAATATCTTTGTTGTTATTTACTAAAATTATTAGTTTCTACTGTATTATTCTAAGCTACAATGCCCTTTAGTAGCAAAACAAGCACTATCATCCTCTAGGACATAGGAACAAACATACAACCATCAAATTCTCAAGAGGATAGAAAACAAGTGGCAATAAATCTAGAAAAATTGCAATTAAAGTATGTTCCCTTTTCTTGAAGAAGAGTAAATTTTAAATGTTGCAATTAAAGTATGCTCCCTTTTATTTGATTTAGAGGGATAAATAATTATTTTTGTAGTTGATGTTGATAAGGGGTGTGATTGATAGTGTAAGTGTAGGAATATAGATGAAGCATTACATTGAAAGATTCTATTTGTACATATCAAATTTGTTACAAATTCATAAGAGAAATTAGCTACCCTAAGTCCCAAGTCTTCCAATCATTTATTCTGGAAAGAATTGCAATTGGAGGGAAAACCATCTTGCAACGAGTTCTTTGTGGATAGATGGCCTAAAAACATGGAATGCAAAAACAAACATTTACAACCCCCATCCATTTGAGTCGCTGGAACAAGTCTCCCTATGCAGCATGCGCGCTCCATGTTTTCAGGAGGAGATTCTATTTTTTGCAATTGATAAAAATTAAATAAACTATGGGACCACCTATCTACATAAGTTCTTTATAGTTGCCCCCAACATGGGACCACTCAAATTTTTAAAATCATAAATTCAAAGTCCAGAGGATTTTCACAATTTCTGCAAAACTTGTCATGCATACTATTTGGGGTGTAATCGATTTATCTCCCAAATCTGAAAAAAATGCACTAAATAAGTGGCAACTGCGAAAATGTACATATGGAGAAGATGAATTTGGGAATGAAATGGATGGTGAGAATCTTCGCTTTCAAGGAGGAGCAGTCTTGTTCCTCATCTAGTTGAAAACAATTCTCTAGACTCAAATTCTTCAACTCTTCTACATAGGAAAGAGTCATCTGGAATTTTCTATTACATCTCCCTCATATTGCATCCTAATCAAACACAATTAATTGTTGAACATTATTAAAGCAAAGGTTTCTAGCAGCAAATCCAAAATAAAATTATGACTCCATGCTTTGCAAGAAAATGAACTTGAATACAACCTCATTTGTTACCCAAGAGAACTTTTTATTTTTGTTTTCTGTAGCAAAAACTTTTGAAATTGCTCTTGGTTCACTTTTTTGTTCCTCTCTAGCTATGCCAACAATGTTTCTATCCCTTGTGTATCTTTTGATCCATCTACTGAGATTACATCCCTAAAACTTCATTACTTTAGAAACATAACCAAAAACAAATTGCAAAGGTTTATATCCCTCATTCATTTATAGGAAAGAACCTCATTTGGAAAAAAAAGTAAAGGCAAAGGGTTAGGTAAAGAACAAGGATAAAATAACTTATTTGTTTCTAAACTTAAAATACAAAAGATAGGGGAAACTTGAATATTGATTAATGACAATCTTATCAAATTTCACAAGATGAAAGATTTACATCTGCTACAAAACAAAAAATTATGGAAAATATTAGCATCATTGAGTTAGTAGACTCTCATTTAATCCCTGGCTCGCTTATTTCAATCCTGTCACCCTTGCTCCAACTTCTACCTCAATTTGTGTTAAAAATTTGAATCTTACCATCCATTTTTGGGAAGACAAATCTCTCATTATCATATGAAACACCTTGAGAAAATCTATATCCATTGCAAGAAAAACCAACAATACATTCTCAATCTGTGCAAATCTTCGTTTAAATGCATTTGATCAAAGGTGTGCCAAAATGAATCAAATTAATGATTACGAACGATTGGGAGGAGGCCTAAAAAGATGGGAAGGCTACAAAAATAGATTTTAACATATCTGTTTAATCACACAATTTACAGGAAATGAAACAAAATTAGGCATGGAGGTAAAATTTGTGGCTATTCTCACCTCCAGTGCTATGTTGGAGTGGTTCCACTTGACTTTACACAAAGCCGCATTGTATCCCGCCAGCTTTAGGTTTTTAACCAAGATGCTTGCCGAATACAAATTCTGTTGTAGTTTGTATCTATATTTTTCCTTGTCAAATTTGTTAAGCTTACATTCATCAAGATCATTGAAATATTGGAGAACAAATCTCTCTTCGATGAACTGACGCCCGAGACCAAAGCTCGCGTGAGAATAAAATATCATCATTATTTTGTCATTCTCACAAAGAAAATGGCTAAAAATGGTTTTGGGAATGTCTAAAAACAACAAAAACGTGGAAACGCCGAAGGGGATGGAATGAAGAATTAAAATTGAGAGAGAGAGAGAGAGAGGATGCGAGACAACTGAAAAGGGTTTGAGGGAGGGGAAAGGCAACGTGTTCCACTATATTATCTATATCTTGAGCACATAATTCACATGAGTGAATTACATTTAAAGGGGACAAACCAAAAAATGGGGAAAACCCAAAAATGTTCCATGTTTGAGACGTAACCGAAAAGTGAGAAATAAATACATGCATTTTCCGCACCTATTCCATGGTGAATAAAAATATGTGACCATTAAAAGTATTGAAAGGTTCTATGTGTACATTTCAAATAACCACAAGCTATTTATGCTTATAAGTGGATTAATTAAAGAAATAAAGTCTATCTAATTAATCTAGTGTAGTCTAGCTAAGCTAAAAAGGGATCACTAGAATTCATGATGGTAAATAACCACAAACTATTTAAATGAAAATTAATATTCTTTGACTACATTCAAAGGTGACAACTAATTTTGAAGTTAAGATGACTTTCATGAATATCTTTGTTGTTATTTACTACAGTTATTGGTTACTACTGTATTATTCTAAGTTACAGTTCCCTTTAACAACAAAACAAACACTATCATCCTCTAGGACATAGGAACTAACATACAACCATCAAATTCTCAAGAGGATAGAAAACAAGTGGCAATAAATCTAGAAAAAAATGCAATTAAAGTATGCTCCCTTTTCTTGAAGAAGAGTAAATTTAAGTAATTATCCTTGTCATTAATTGGTAATTAAGAATATACATAATATGTAATGCCATTGGTCACAATACGTAATGCCATGGCAGACTTTACAGAATCACAAAATATCCTTGTAGTTATTGTATCAATTCAGATGTAGAATCATTTGCAAACATTATTATACATTTATAAAAGCAATATTAAATTGATGACCTCTAGTAAAGAAACCCACTATTTACCCTTACATCTGCATTCTCT
This sequence comes from Taxus wallichiana var. yunnanensis, assembly GCA_018340775.1. Lineage (NCBI taxonomy): Eukaryota > Viridiplantae > Streptophyta > Pinopsida > Cupressales > Taxaceae > Taxus > Taxus wallichiana. Next base: position 848,489,365 of record CM031240.1, read on the forward strand.
TAGATAGAATAGATCCTTGGATTTATATAAACAACACACTTTAATATGCATCGATCAACATTATAAAACCAGACTACTTTTCAACTATCCCACCACTTTTTTAATGAAACCCGAACCGTATATTGAAATTTTGAAATGGATTCAAATTAAAACAGCGGGAGAGAATTTTAAGGCACAATCAAGTTCAAGGTCACGGTGGTCAAGGTGTCCAACGTGAGAAGTGGGAGGAGTGCCACTTGGGCAAGGGTAGAAAATTTCCAACGACACACAACAAGAGAGGTAACGGTCGAGGAGAGCCAAGATGGATTTCAATGACATGCAAGGTAAGAATGGGTCACAGGGAAATGGTTCCAACAATACTCAGACCAAAGGGAAAAACATAGTTCCGAACAGCTCAAGGCAGAGACCAACAATCTTGGAATACAAAATGTGGCCAAACCGAAACAATGCAACAAAATACACCCAATGTAAAGGCAACCCATCGATCCAAGAAAGAATACCCCATGATAAGAAAGAGAACAACCAACCAAGGGAAGCCAACAATGTAATGCAAAATAAAGCAATGCAAAGACAAGCATGATTCGACCATGAAAATGGAGAAGGGAGTACAAAACAGAGCTCGAAGAGGGCTGCAAGGTGGAAGAATAATACATACATAAGGGAGGTATTGGCACAAGGTTTGAGAGAAAAACAAATAAATCCAATGTTGAATTTTCAAAGATCTCGAACACAAACCAGAGACACATAAATACCTCTTGAATAAGCTTGTCAGTCAAATATAGTCAGAATGGCCGATTTAGTCGAAATCCCCTAACTACACATGCACAAGATAAACCAAAGCAACAAACTCCAAACATGAAACTATTAGCGATTAACACGAGTAATAATTGATTTAAAATGATTAATGAACTTGCATGAGAAGCTATAAGTATTGAAACCGAGAGTACTAGCAAAAATCATATTAAAGTCCACGATTCATTGAAAAAAGCTCGATACCATTTACGATTTGCCATCATACCAAAAGCTTGAACTGGTGGTGGAGAGAGATCTCATCATGTTAACTAGTTGCTATGCCAACACACCCCCACACGATGGAGCTGGATGCAACCACATGAGTTCGGGTCCGCCACGTATACACCCAATCGGGTCCAACAACATTAGGAGGCAACGACACCGATCCCGAGAGTACTCCAAGCCGGACGCGCATAACTACCTACTTTGATACCAAAAGATATAGAGCTCGAAGATCTCATGGAACAACATGCACAACGACGGAGTTACACTCGAACAATATCACGAAATTCCTCCAAGTAATCAAGTGAAGCATGAACTCAAGGAAAAGTGAAGCAAACACATTTTCCAATATGGTCCAAAGCTTGCACAAGGAGAGAGCAAAATGAAGTGAAGAAGAATCAACAACTATAAAGGCAACTAACATGAGTACTAAAACCAGTGAGATTGAGCTTTGAGAATGTAATAGAACTACGTGAACATCGAGATTGTTACACTCCAATGGAATCAAAGATGAGCTCTAAGAATTAGCTAGAGATTAACCGAAATAACAAGGAGTGGAGAAAGACAACGGTGTATCCAGCCATGCTCATAGATTAAAAAAAAAGGGTACAAATAAGCATTTTGTGTAACTCCCATGAAAAAAATCATTTCTTGTAAGAGGAAAGAGGAGTTACAATTCCAAATAGGGAATGTAACTCCTACGACACATATCGACGCATATGACATATTCTATGACAGATCTATCATATAACTCCTATGACGCTTTCGAACCGGTGGTGGAGAGGGACTTCATCATTTTAACCAACTGCTATGCCAACACACCCCCACACGATGGATTCAGATGCAACCACATGAGCTTTGTGCCCACCATGTATACACCCAATCAGGTCTAACAACATTAGGAGGAAACGACACCAGGACTTCCTGGGAGGTCATCCATCCCAGTAATACTCTAGGATGGGTGTGCTCAATAACTTAGCTCTGATACCATGTATGATTTTCCATCACACCAAAAGCTCAAACTGGTGGTGGAGAGGGATCTCATCATGTTAACCAACTGCTACACCAACACTCCTCGACACGATGGAGCCGGATGTCCAACAACATTAGAAGGCAACGACACTAGGACTTCTCAAAGGTCACCCATCCCAAGATCTACTCAGTCGGGCGCGGTTAATCGCCTAGATTTGATACCATGTATGATTTTTCGTCACACCAAAAGCTCAAACTGGTGGTGGAGAGGGATCTCATCGTGTTAATCATTTGCTACACCTACACACCCCCGCATGATGGAGTCGAGATGCAACCACGTGAGCTCTGGGCCCACCACGTATACACACAATTAGGTCTAACAACATTAGGATGCAATGACATCGGGAATTCTCGGGAGGTCACCCATTCCAAGGTGCTAATCGCCCGACTCTTATACTATTTATGATTTCTTGTCACACCAAAAGCTCAAATTGGTGGTGGAGAGGGATCTCATTGTGTTAACTAGCTATTATGCCAATAGTTGTACCTATGTGTTTATTATTGGATGGTGTACACAACTTGAGGCGGTGGCATTGTGTATAGTTGTAAGCCATTATTTTATGTGGGCAAACAAAAACTAAACTTAGGCACAATGATAAACATGTGACATAAGTTATCAAACAACACAATAAAAGGTGCACAACTCCTACCAAAGGTGACATCATATTGTGCGTGAAAATAGAAATTTAGGAAGGCATCCCACTACTTATCCTATCATTATCCGCTAGTCACTTTTAGTTTATCTCCTGGTCATGTCCACCGCAGGGGCCTAACTAATGAAAGGTAATGTTTTTCTATGACGCGAGAGGAAGTTTTGAGATTCACAAGATTAAGAAACTTATTAAATCCATAACTTTCTGCTAGAAACTCCTTTAGAGGTGCCAATTTTATTAGAATTACATGTCTTTTGAGATATTTGCATTAGTTCTAATTTTATTTCCTTATTCAGCCTCTATGAGACACATTGAAGCCTTGAAAATTGTATTCGCACTACATTAAAAAGTAGCACATCTTTAGGTAATGTAATAACAAAATGAGAAAAAGTTCCATTTCTCGGTTTCATCATGGGTTTTGGTATAAACTTCCATCATTCTATTGCTTTCATAAATTTAAATAACTATTTGTCCTATAAATAAAGAGTACATGATCACTTCATATTGTATTATATAATGCCCTAGCCTTTTGGATTTGTTCTTGAGACTAATGACTATAAGCAGAAGATGAAGTGGTTGAACAAAAATGACATGGTCTACAAACTAATATGTCTCATTTTTCTGAGGATATTCAACATCATCTTGCATATACCGAGATTCTTTTCACTATTTTGACACTCATTTGGAAGTTTCATGGAGACCATGATTATCCATCTAAAAGTGATGCTTCCTCATAAAACCATTCATATGTGGATGATACTAAGACTACTATTGATTCTCCTCCTACTTATGACACCCCATGTATAATTGATGACCATTATATTTTTAATTCGAGTCTAGAGTCACTTCTTTGAGAGGTTCCAGGGATTATTTTCAGCAAGATCATGACATCCCCATTGTTTATGTTACTACTTTAGATTTTAGATTCACTTCTTTGAGATATTATATGATTATTTATACAATGATCATGACATTTCCCTACACATGCTTCTACTTCATATTAAAGATTCACTTTTTGAGAGCTTCGATGATTCCTGTAACAAGATAATGACATTCTTCTTGTTTTTACTACAAATTCGAGATTAACTTCTTTGAGAGATTCCAGTGATTCTTTTTAGAAAAATAATATCATTCAACCTATACATATTTGTATTTTAGATTTATAGTTTCTTCTTCAAGGGATTCCAATGATTCTTTGCACTAGGATCATGTATGTCTTCTAGAGTTACCTCATTAGGACACATACCTATCATACATTGTTTCCTTGCTTGTAGAGTCTGAAATTTTAGATCTATATGACACCATTAAGGATATTTCTCTTCTTTTAGTAAAATCCTCTATCACTTGTTGTTTCATCATAGTTTAAAGTTGCTTCCTTGAGGGCTTCCAATGATTCTCTATAGTAGGACATTCCTCCATCACCTATTATTTCATCAGAGTTTAGAGTTTCTTCCTTGAGGATTCTAGTGACTCTATAGAATAGGACATGTCTTCATCACATATTATTTCATCAAAGTTCAAAATAACTTCCTTGATGGATTTCTGTGATTACCTACAATAGGTATCTTCATGTCTACATGATCCAATCCATTAGGGTATCTACTTACTAAAAATTTCATATTTATTTTTGGACTCTCACCTTTTAGATCTTGATGACACTATTGGGATATTTTTTCCATCTTTTATGCCAACTTTGATAGAGTTGTTTCTTCTACCTATTAGATGTATTTTATCTATCACTACATGCTTATATGGTGACACCACCTGCACTTCCTAAATCCTATGATTCACCTATATCATCATTCATGTTGACACCTTCTACAAGATTACTTTGCTCTTGGTAAAGTTATCATATCCATGTTTGGAACCATTACGAGTCTTATTTTATACCTGATTTTCTCCATCAACACTTTTTTTAGTCGAGCATTAGCATTTTTGAGTAGCATATAGATATATTCTTCATTACAGCTACCTTCAATCAACATTATTTCATTGCAACACTAGGCATTTCATAAACATGTATTTAATATGCTTAGGTATGGATGAGATAGATGGGAGCTACGCTTCTCCACCTTTTTAGGTGGTGATTAAAGTTCCCCACCTCCTAATTATACAACTATTATAAAGCTATTGTATCATGTATTGAATATATAAGCTATCTTTTTTATCATGATTTTTTACTCTCTTGCAAATTTACTATGATTGTGCATTCATATTTTATCACTAATCGATCTTGGTCCACATTATCATATATAGAGTAGGGGAACTAAAAACATTAGACAAACAAATTATTTTCACCTTGTAGGTCTTTAAGAACCACATGTACACCAATACCTTATTTAGAATATGATCCACCAAAGTAGAGATTCCAAATACCATCAAATTCATCCGGTGGAACTCATGTTTTTGGTTTTTGTTAGAGTAGATTTTTTACCTTATCTCAAGTTCACTTATGGACTTTATTTGACTTATCTTTTATTTATCCTCACCCACTTATGTGTGGATATTTATTTTATCTTATTTTGATATTAGGAGGATATTATCTAGTTGTTAGGTATATTTATTTCCTAGATCTATGGTCTTTAGTAGTTCTTTATTGTCTAGTTCTTTCCTTAGCTTATGGATTGATCTATGGCCTTGAATAGTTTGTATATTGATCTCCCTTTCCTATATAAGCAAGGCCTCTTCTCATTCTATCGCATAAAGTTCCATAATAATATATGATATTGTTTTTCATTTGTTTGCAAAGGTTTTTATAAAGTTATTCTGGCGAATTGCTTTCAGCTTATTGAGTGTGATGTTTTATTAACATTTGAGTTCTTTGTGGCTTGGAATGATTTGTTTAGCATTCCTTTTATGGTATTAGAGTGGTAGATGTTATAGACATCCATCTATAAGTTTTATTTCAAAAAAGACAGTTTGTTTATATTTATATATTTAGAATTTATTATTATTATGTTGTAGCATACATTTTTATGCAAAATGGAGGGCTCCCTTGATTGAGTAAGTGAAAAACTCCGAAAAACAACCGTAAACTCGACCATTGACAAAAGAGACATTTTTTTTTGGGTTTTTTGGTTTGAAAAAGGTAAACACGGGTATGACAGAGGTACATAACCACTTAGAAATCCATGTTGGTGAGAAAGAAGCTCCAAAAAATGATTTCTAGGTTTTTCAAGTTTGGTATTGGGTTTTTTCTTCTATTTTGTGGAGTTCTTGTTTAGTGAGGATCAAGGTTTTTGGATCGGGAAAATTTGTTGTTTTGGATGTGCATGCAGATTCTTGTGTTCAGCCCTACATGTTTGCATGTTCGGGGTTACTATTTTTGGGCATGACAAGTCATTTTGCCACAATCTATAACTGGAAAGTGTTTCCAAAAGAGGTAATTTGATGTGACTTTCTTGGGAATAAATAACACACACTATAATAAAAATAAGTGTAACATAAAATTTGAGGAGGAGGACCCATAAAAATATATAGATCTTGGTCATATGGTATGATCATATAAAGGCAACTCGAAATCTAGTGTTATTTTTCAAAAAATTCTTATTTTTTCACGCTTGTTTCATTGAACCTATTTATTTTGAGAAAAAATGCTTGAATTTCAAAATGCCAAGATGGTAACATGCACTCAATTATAAAGTGCCAAAGCCGGGGCGTCTTACATTCTTTGTTTCTTGCATTCTTTTTCTCTTTAGCGAGTTTTGAAAATGATGTCTTTATATTCTTACGCATTAGATCAACTTGAGCCATTAACAATACATAATTACCACACATGCAAATCAAGAATGGAAACAATCATTAAACGTAAAGGATTATGGTCTTTAACTTCAGTAGAACAACCGGTGTTCACTAGAGAATATGAGAAATTTTAGAACCAATGCAAGTTTGATGAGTCTATGGGTTTGATAGGAACTTATGTAAGTTATAGTCTTGTTTTGGTCTAAATTTTATTCATTCTATTAATATGCTCTTTTCGCATGCCTCTTCCCATATCACCATTAATGGGAAAAGTTCATAGTCATTTGGTATTTTTAGATCAATTTGAAAAGGCTCCCCCTTCACCCACTCTTTATATTATGGTGGTGAAGGATTTGGATACTTGATTGCTCAAGCTCAATCTCGGGGAATTATTTTACTCTCCAGAGATGGTTCTCAATTTCCCAAAGGCCACTTCATTGATGAATCCTTCCTCACACTCATTGAAGAGGAATAAAACCTTAATCATGTCATGCAATGCCTAGAAATTTTTTGTTTGGATTCTGGCTCTTCCATTCAATGGTGCAAAACGTAGTGCTATAGAAAATCATTCCTTCCCGCACCTAATTGGTTGGCATCCTATGATTGGAAGCAACTCAATCATAGGGAAATTTTCAAATTCCTGGGAATTCCTTTTACCTTCCAAGACTCTCCTACCAATCTATAGCATTATGTTGTGTAACTTATGGCCCAAAAATGGGAATCTTTTGGATCACCAAGCCAAGTACCTTTAGCTGAGTAAATTATAGATTCTTTATAAATTTTTGAATCCAACGCATGTTTTGATTCCTCTTTATGGTTCTCATCTAAAAAGTCTATACGCAGAATCTTAAAAACTTCTTAAAGAATTCTTTTGGGCCAATCCTCTTCTAGTAAAATATTCCACAAATTTTCTTGGGAAACATGTTGTTTACCCAAAGACTTAGGTGGCTTAGGCCTTATTAACATCCTTTGGTAAGGGCAAGTGCTTTATTGCAAATGGATTATTTGGAGGATACACAACAAGGAATATTAGAAGGTGCTTATCAACATGGCATTGCTTTGAAGGCACGCCATATGGCCACGCTTCTTGGAAAGGAATTGGTTTTTATAACCTTCTAATTTCCCCTATTCTAGTCAAAGTGGTAGGTAATTTTATGCTCAAAATCATTTGGAAAAATTGGGAGCAGATTAAACTATGGCTTATATGGAATGGAAATGGATTTCGTGACGTCTTGTATTTTAATATCCACTCTCTGTGGTGGTCCCCCATTTTTCAATTTCATTTTTTTATGGAGGTGCCTTGGATTCATGCTCTTTGTTTCTTCAAGAATATAATTCACATTATCCAAGACCATTTTTACAAGCACACTCAATCTTGGTTTCCTAGAAATAACTCAAATAAAAATTCAAATCGAATCTTCTAGATAGAGCCCTCATCACCAACATCATTTCCTTAGTGCCATATCACATGATCAATAAGATCATTGTTCTTCAAACTCATCTATGGTGGATGGACTAGAAGTGGTATATGGATAACCCTTTTCGGAGATATTCAGATAGCCAAGGATATTCTAGGCTCTCACCACATCTTCCCATGGTGGGAAATATTAACACCCAATGGGGAATTCATTTCTCATCATCTCTCTAGAAAAGGAGATTTATTACAGTTTGGTCCACCTATGTGGAACCCAAAATTGCACACTTTTTCCGGTGTATTATCCACCAAGGCCTCCTTCTTGGATAACACCAAGTGCAATTGGGAATTGTTGCACAAAATTTCTCCTTCGTGGGCATCTGGAAACTCTCCCTCACCTCTTTTGTTATTTCAAAAATCCCCTGAGGCATGGGGTTGGATTCACTCTTTTTTCCACCCTTTCTGTTTAGAATGTTTCAATTGGAAAAATGTTCTCTTAGGAGATAATCCTTTAATGCAGCAAAAATTTACCTAGATTTGGCATGCTTTCAGAGGTGAAATTTTATTTTGGTTATGGAAATAATTGAATTTTTATTTATTTGTTAATTTTGAATTTGATTAACACTTCTCTATCTATAACATTTTTTATTTATCATGAATTTTTCATTGCATATTCATGTTCAATATAATAAAGTGGTGATTGAAGTGGAGTACCTTTAAACACTTCTACACCACTAGGGTGACACCCCTTACAACATTGCTAGAGATTTGCAGTCCCCCTCTCGTTGTTCCCCGCAAAGTGGCAATGTTAGTGGGCATTAAAGAGATAGTGGCCACCCGAGATTCTCCAAATGTTGCTCCTTTAACCACACCGGCCGATCTCCTCACAACCATCCTCCTCTACCTTCACTCGCCACCGAGGATGCGATTCCCCCCACTACCTATCTAGCTTGGTTGGGGCTCTTGGATGCTCCCGAGCCACACTCCCATGATATTTGGAGCCTCCCTCCTCTCGCTTGATAAATTTCCAAGGATGGATTTAGCCATCTCTTCCTCCCAGCCCCGTTAAAGAAAGCTGAAGAAGAAACCCATCTTGGCTCAATATGGGATTTGCCATATTCTAGAAAATATCTTCCTAGTTTTGGTTAACATGACCAAGACCCACCCCTTGTAGGACAACAATTCACGGTTGTAACTTAATTAGTTTTATCTTTATTTTTGTGATGCTTTGTACTCTCCCTCATTCATAGGCTTTTTTTCCTCGTTTGTTCTATGATTTTGGGGCACGCTTCCATACTACGTATTTATTTATGAATAATCTTGTATCATTTTACATGTTAATATAATATAAGATCATATTCATAAAAAAATGGAGAACTTATTTGGTAAGGTGGATCACATGAGAGCCATGCAAATTGAAATTGAGATCACCTCTCTTAGTTTTGAATATTTTCCATCAATTATAGACTATCTTACTAAGTTCAAGAACTTGTTGACACAATTGAAGGGGAGTAGAAGAGATAAGAAAGATGAAGAGTGTGTTTACCTAATTCTATCCAAGTTGAAAGGTCCATTCCAAATATTTTCTTCTACCTTTTTCTCTAACATGGATGCATTAGGTGACACATTCCAAATGCCTACTTTGTAGAAATATTTTGTGAAAGAATTACTAGAGGATAATCTAAAATATCTAAGCTCGAGTATTTCATCTCTTAGAGGGTATTAGTAACATATTATCCTAAGGGTGAGGGGAAACCAAAAGGTAAATCCAATTTCACTCCTTCTCCATCTAAAAATAGGTCTAAACCCAAAGAGAACAACTCTAAACCCAAAGAGTCTTCTAAATCCAAGAATAATTCAAGCATTTCATGCTATTTTTGTGGGGTAGTGGTCATGATGAACACAAATGTTACAAGTGAATGTAATCCTTAGAGGATGCGGTCAAGAAATAAAATATCTTTGTCTCTATTCCACCTTCTTTTAATGAGCATGGAAAATCACTTAATGTTGTTGGGAGATCTCGGTCAGCTCATGTTGATAGTTGGTTATAGATTTTAGTGATTATCATCACATGACATCTTTCAAGGAATATTTTGTATTACTAATTTTGAGTTCTAATTCCAAAATTGAGGTTGGAGATTATTCCTTTATTTTTGTTAAAGGAAAAGGTGATATACACCTTGATGGTAGTAGTATCCAAGATACATTGTATTTCCTAACATCACTACAAATTTTCTTTCTATGTATCAAATTTGTCATTTTAAGTTAAGGAAAAATATTGAATTTGACACCACAAAGGGCATAAGTACGAACCATGATGGAGCCTCATTCACTTATTTCTCAAGGTATTATTGATCATGGTTTTAGACTATATCACTTTGAGGGTTTTGATGACACTTCCTCCATAGCAAAAATATTAGTTTCTCATGCAAATTTAGAGAGTAAGCTTTGGCACGAGAGATTTTTACATCTCAATTACAAATATTTAAAGGAGTTGAGAAATCATGGTATGGTTGATGATATTCCTAGAGTTTCTTGTCTTGAGGGAGTTTTCCCTGGTTTATGCATTAGGGAAACAACACCATGATCCATGCCCTAAGAATTTTCCAAGAGAGATTCTTCACCAATTGAGCTTGTGCATAGAGACTTGATGGTTTTTCATATCCCCTCTTTTAATGGAGCTAAGTATGTGCTTACCGTTATTGATAATTCTCGAGGCGTACTTTGTTTTATTTTCTCAAGTAAAAAAATGATGTTTTTCACACTTCAAAGTCTTAAAGGATTTGGTCAAGAAATAATCTTCTAGCTACATAAAGAACCTTCACAATGATAATTGGGGAGTACTTCAACAAATATTTTCCTAATTTTTTGGAACCTCATGGTGTTATTCATCAATTTTTTTTTCCGCATACTCCACAATAGAATAGATTAGCAGAATGGAAGAACTAAAATTTGAAGGAAATGGATAACTATATGATGCATTCTAGATATTTACCTCCTATATACTGGCCAGAAGTAGTTAATTTTACTAACTACATTCAAAATTGTGCACCACACAAAGAACTTGAGAATTTGTCTCAAGAGGAATCTTGGTCCAAAACTAAGCCCGATGTCTCATTTTTTTGAGTCTTTGGGAGGCATGCTTGGGCTGTTATTCCAAAGAAGAAAAGGAAATCCTTGGAAAATAAGAGAAAACCCTTGATATTTGTAGGGTATTGTGAGGAAATTTTGGGAATAGAAAGTGGCTAAGTATAAGCCACATGTTGAGGTGAAGACCATGTAGAGAGGTGCACGTGAACCATGAAGAAGTATCAAAAGACAGGTGAGTGAAGGTGCACACAGGAGATGGAAATACTAGGGTGTGAAGGTCCTCGCACGAAGGAAAATTACACAAAGTCAAATTTAGGAATTAGTCAAATTTTAGAATGATCTAAAAATAGAATAAAATTAGAGTTGGTGTGGTTGGCATGACATCTCTAGAAATATACCCAGAAAGGATAAGGCACAAAAAAAGATAAATCAAATGTGGGATGGTTAAGGTCTATGCATGGATATAGCTAATTATAGGACATAGGCATGGATAAAATCAAGATATTTATAGCACGAAGGGATCAAACCGCCAAAATATAGCCACACATTAGAGAGTAAATCAAGAGTTCAAAGGCATGCAAGGATGATTATTATGTTGATGGTACCTAGAGGTCTGTGTAAAAAGTATAGCTCTATGCATGTATGAGTACGCGATGTGCATATTATATGTGTTGAGCACAAGTTTTTAAGGATATGTGAAGACTTACGTGTTTGTAATGTGTAATATTGTATGGATTTCCAAGGTTAGAAGGGATACATGTGGTATAATTAGAGTCCATATTATGTTGTTAGTTGTTTATGTCAATAAATGAATGATCAAATATTTTATTGTTGTTATATGTGCATTGATTTACTTAGTCTATATTCTACCTTATGTTATGCAATGGTTATGATGAATACAAATCTTGTATGATCTAACAAAGAGAACACAGTAGGTCGCACATGCTTCAAGTGAGCACTTGGACATTAGTCTGAGTGATGTGCGAACACACCCAACTAAATGGTGTTGGTAAATAAAGGCTACATTTTGGTTATGTTTCTAGAGAACATTAGAGAAAAATAAACTCATCATTCCTATTACACCTTACCGGTGCTAATCGAAGGAGACATATACAATATGTGTAAAGACGAAGTTCTACATAGATGTGCCTTCAAGCATGAGCATGAAGCCATCATGGAAGAATAACATGGTGGAATTACTAGAGGCCATTATGCAAGTGAAGCTACACCGCATAAGATATTTCTTGTAGGATAATGGTCGGAGACACTGTAAAATGATACTAAAGCCTTTTTCAAATCCTGTGATCATTGTCAACGAATAGGGAAAGCGGGAAAATATGATGAAATTATGTTGTGACCTATAACAAGTGCATATCCTTTTGAGAAGTGGGAAATTGACTTTTTGTCCCAATTTCACTAGATGGGTGGAGGACACACACACACTACATCATCACATGCATAGATTATTTGACAAGGTGGGAAGAAGTAGTACCCACAAAGGATTGTACTATAGCTACAACAATAATATTTTTATGGGAAAACATTATTAGTAGGTATGGATATCCATTAAGCCTTACCAGTGATAGGGGCACTCATTTCTTAAATTAAAAAATTGAATATTATTAGCGATTGTATGGTAGATCACCAAAAACTACCCCTTATCACCCACAAGTCAATGCAATTGTATAAGCCTTCAATATGATATTGGGACAAACTTTGACAAAAATATGTAACGTGAAGCAACAATGATTAGGATGACAAAGCATTAGTTGTTTTATGGGCATACCAAACTACCTACAAGAGTTTGAATAAGGCCACACCCTTTCAATTGGTGTTTGTCACAGAGAAAATTTTACCCATGGAATTCATGTTACCCTCCTTACATATTGTGCATGTAGGAGGACTTGCTGATGATAAAGAAGTAGAGGATCAAATTGATAAACTAATGCAATTGGATGAATGATGTGACATTATGTGATGGACTTAGAAGAAAAAAAAAAAAAAGTGAGGTAGAAGTCATGACATGATATAAATATCAGAAACAAGTACTTTACTATTGGGAAGATGGTGCTTTTATATGATTTTAAATTTGTGCATGTTGTCATATAAATGTGTAGCATGAAAATTTCAAACTTTCAAGCATGAAAACTACAAACAAGTTAAAAAATTTACTCCTAAGTCTTCCCAAACCCCTCTCCAGATTATTTTATCTTCTATATCATTCCTATCCCATCCTTACAAGACCTTAAATTGTGTTGAACAATCATTACCTAATGTTTTAAATGAGATAGAAAGTTCATTCATCTCATACCATGAAGTGTTTCCAACAACTAGTTTCATAGTAGGCTGGATAGGGATAATTATGGCCATTCTAAAATTTTTGTGCATCCTCCAGGACAAATATTAAGGCCCACACTCATCCAAATTTGTTATCAAGAGATATGAACATTTTAGAAATGATTTAGGAAAGTTTAGGGAATATTTGGAGGTTTAGGGACATATTGAGCAACATCGGGTCTTTCGGGGGTAAGGAGCATACTGATCTAAATCAGTACTTGATCTTCCATGGATGATTCTGGGAGATCTATAAGGAGCTAAGAGGAAAAATAGTACTCATTGGAAAGTGATGGAAGTTTTAAATCTTTCGCAAGTCTTAATTTTCTCATGTGGAAGCTCAAATTGTGCAGACACAACTTATTGTCCCGAGGAAAAAGGAGAAATTTTAGGGAGTTTCAGAAAGAATTGAAGGATTAGAACCATCTTGTAAGGCTCTTAGGAGTCACAATAATATAATACTTCACCAAAAATACCTCTTGGAGATCCGGAAATGTCGTCTTCAAACTTGTTCTCTCTCGCAAGTAGGCTTTTCGAAATTAATCAATTTTGTAAGAGGACACTTGTCACCTCCAGTTGAGGCACATGTTTATATCCCTCTTGTCTCCACTTCCAAATTTAAATAGGGTATAATTAAATTCTCCCCACCCAAAATTTTCCTCCAAGTTCCTAATGTGACTAACTTGCAAAGACTCCAGGCATCGCTTATCGTGCCTATTTCTAGCCCCTTCATCACACAATGAGAAATTACCACTTGTCATCAGCACATGAGGGAAAAATTTTCTATCCATATTTTCCCCATTCCCAAGGGGAAAATTAAACTCACCCTTCTCTGGTCCTAGGGTGGTTTTGCATGCAACCATTTTAAGCTCCTAAGTGCTAAAACATGCTTTTCCTCCTCACCTCCTCATTGAATCACATTGTGCGACTTGTCATCACCACATGAGGGAATTTTTCCCTATTTTCCCCATTACCAAGGGGAAATATAAGAAAAGAAAATTATCCCCACTCTAACCCCTATCTCGATTCTCCATGTGACCCAAACTCGGCGCCTCGGTGTTAAATGGTGTTTTTCTCCATTCCCCCATTATCCAATCACAAATTGACACTTGTCAAGCAGATGTGAGGGTGTATTTTTCTATCCCTCTTTTCCTCATTACTAAGGGTACATAGGGTAAAATAAAATATTCCCTAATTTAATATATAAAAAACCCTATCTTTTCAACTAACTACATCTACTACACTCGACACTCAAAAACACTGTCGGGAAGCTAGAAAATTTAAAACAACTTTTTCTCATCTCATTTATTCACACATATCAAGGTGGAATCCATGGTTGAGGATTAAAGACCTATAAAAACCTTTAAAAACAACCATCATATTGTTAAAATCTTTCCAGAGCATCAACGAACCAGAAACTAATCGTCATTTAAGGGTTTGAGCTGCATTTTATTATCCAAAGAATTCTCGTGATATTTGAATCTTAGTGACTCCATTAATTGTTTCCATGAAAAATTTAGGCCTAAAACCCTTTCCCTATAAAATTGCTTTTTCAATTTCCAAGAGTTTCAACAAACGAAACACATTGAAATTTGGACTATGAGATCGTAAATAGAAGGAGCCAAATTCAAAAATAATGTTTCTAGTGAAAACCAAGGATAAAATGAATACTTACTAAAAAAATATCATATTTCATGTATATACACATTCTAAACATAGTAAATCCTTAAAATTTCAAGTTTTGATAATTCATCTCACTTGGGAACAGTGCAAAATAAAGCAAAGTGAGGTAAAATTGACAATTTTTCGAAAAAGCAAAAATAACTCGCTAAAAATAGAAAAATTATGAAAAGGGTAAAGATTCATTGAAATATTTAAATTGAGTATGAAAAATTATTGAGAAGTTAAAGTTTGATAAAAATAGGTGAAATATCCCAAAATAGCAGGTCGTGGTCCCACTTGCTAAAAATACAAAGTCTCGTTTTGGATGCAAAAAGTTGCAGTTGGCTCTGATTTCACTCATCTCGCTACTTTTTTACATCTTCATAAGGTTGTAGAGTTATTTCATAGCTCAAACAAGGAAAATCACTATTCACAGGGATCCTAAAGCATCATCCTACTCACAATTATGTCTAAGAACAAGGCAAGGCATCTCGAGGTGTAAGGTGAAAGCCGAGGAGAATTTGTTTAGTTGTAAAAGATTCAAAAAGAGTTAAAAGCTCCATTGTAATTTAATATATGTGGGTCATCATAACTCATCAATTAGGTTAGATCCATCCACCTCTCTCTGGTGAGCTGGTTGAGTTGAGGTGGGTGAGTTGGGTGAGCAAGGTGAGACATTTGGAGTGAGATCAATGAGCTAAGTAAGCCAAGATGAAAGGTAAATTATTTCAAGTAAAATCTATTAAGCGTGAGTTTTTAAAAGGGAGGATAATGAACAAAGATTAAATAATGACTCCATATTCCAGAGAGTTTGTAAGTAGGAAAATTCCATTAAGTATCCCATAGGACTTCTCAAGTTATTATAAAGTGATTCATTTCAACATCCTTATCTTTAGAAGTATCTAGGCATGTCTTCCTCAATAAAGCAGTGCTTCCTCATGATGAACAAAAAATGATCTTGCATCAAGATCCTAACAGTGCTATGAAAACTAACATCATTTCATCTTATGAAGAGTCATTCCTATGGATTTAATAGATTCTCAAAAGTGATCCAAGAACAACGCAAAAATCTATCATGCCTGATCTTGAAGTAATGTCAAAAAAATTGAAAACCAAGTAAAGGAATAAGGCCTAAAAACTTCCAATTTCGTCAGTGGCACCTCGGGTAACCATTATGTTGAAGTTCTTTAGGCCTAAAAATGAAAATCATGTTGAGGAGATAACTCGCCGGATTCTTGGTTGATTCACATCTCATTGGGTCAAGATTCACATGAGGTTGATTCTCATCTATTTAAATAATTCTCTTCTCGCCTCCTTGTTTAGAATGAAGATTAAAAACAAACAATTGGGCAAATGGAGGAACAAGTGAAAACTCCCAGTGCTCATGTTCAACCCTTCTTGGAGACCGATTTAACATCTTCTCTTCCTATAGAATACATTCATCTGATCATCAGTTTTGATCCTAAGGTGATCAAGAAAACACAATGTTACATGATGCAGGGGAAGGCTAACAATAAGTGAACCGAAAATATCATCAAGGGAGGTAAGACCATGTTGCAAAAGGTCATCTCTCTAGTCAAGTTCATTCTTTCCATCTTATCTAAAGTGATTAAAGTGATGGAGAAGATTGTAAAAGAGAGAGTCCATTGGGATGAGTTTTTCCCACTCATTTCCAAGATGATCTCCTTCGACTCTCACACCCTTGTGAGTAAGAATATGTTTGCATCAGCTACGATAACTTGTCTCTAGTTTGGGCCTGCATCATAGATGAGAGATATGGTATGATAACAGATGCAATATCCGAACTTGATTGTAGTGAGAAACATGCATTTTATATTTAGAATGATGTCTACAATGTGATCAAAAACTTGAGTTCTCTTCACTCACCAAGAATTTATCATTAGACAAACTCATTATTTCCTTCCAAAACTAGTCAACAAAGAGGTAGGTGACTCTCTTTCCTTCAATGAAGATAACTTAGATTCCCTGGCCAACATTAGAAACTCCTTCTTGGAAATTAAAAAATATCACAAAAGATGGCTCCATCAATGCAATAATATTAGTAAGGTTCCCTGGGCATGGAACAAGGTGTTAAGCTACATTTTCATTCCAAAGGTGAACACGTTGACAATTGCATTAGCTCAACTCAACAAGGAATTCAAAGGTCATAAGCCCGCTTTGGAAACTCTTTATCCAAAATCATTAATCAACAAGTCCTTCAACCAAGGAGATTTTTCATCGATATGAAAACTTCTTCCTTATTCTCTCTTTCTCCCTTTTTTATCCTCTCCCCTTTATAATCCTTCACCTTGCATAATCATGATATTTTTTCTCATTCACTTAAATGAATTTCTAAAGGTTTAATTGTAAAATTCCCTTTGATTTATAAAAGAGAACTTATTTCTCATTTCCTAGGAAGACATAAAGTCATAAGTTGAATGAGAACATGAAGAGTCATGTGGGGGGTAGATGAGAGGACAATTCACAATTCTATAAATTGGGATGGCTTCTCCATTTTAACGGATCTATAAATCCTGAAAATTTAATTTTCTATAGCAATAATGAATTTTGCTTTGAATTTTGATCTTTGTATCACCAACACAAAAATCAATTCTTACATTTTCTTTTCTCATGTTTTCCTCTTCTCTCTCTATTCGATTCTTTGCAAGTATATTGATTAAGAAGGAACTTTACATTCTTGATAGATGAATATAAGGAGTTGTGTGTCTTTGATTTATTAGTATCTCTAATGGCTTACATTGTTGCTTTCCTCTAATTAAATGTTGAACTATTCCAATTATTGCATGTGAAATTTGTTATTGCCTACTCATAACAATAACCCTCTCTTTCCTAATTTCTCTCCTTCACCCCTCATCATTGCAAATTTCTCCCTTGTACCTATAAAATCACTTTTCCACAAGTTCAATGAAGTGTTCTTGTGTGATCCCCATCCTTCCGGCCACTCCCAAAACTTTTAGATAGGATTAGGATAGTTTAAATTCAATAATGGAAGCCTTCCCATAAACAAGAAGGAGGAGGTAGCCTCGTGAGCATTGGTGAAAATAGGCAACTTGGCATACGAAAAATTATTTCACCAATAGTGTGTCATCCAGGAAAGCTCAAGAGTTTTTGGTTGGGACCATTTAAAGTAACCAAGATACATGAATCATGTGCATGTCAATTATAGGTGTTGGATGGGACAATGTTTCCCGATTACTTTAATGGGAGTAGGTTAAATCCCTACTATAAATAAGCTTATTTCATTATGTTGAAATAAGGTAATATTTCCATTTATTTTAGGTTTCCATTTTTGTATTGTTTTGTTGTAATAATCTCATTCGCACGTAGGAGCTGATCAATATTCTCTAGACTAATGAAAAGAGGACCACACATACATTTAGTGTGGGGTAGGAAGACAAAGGTGCAAATGGAAGTAGGAAAAGGAACACTAGGGAAGTGTTCTAATGGTTAGTTTGACGAGGCACACATGTGTGTGGATTGGTGGAATTTATCATATATGCTTAACTAGGTAGAAAAACACATAGTATAATACTTTAGAGGTAGTACGGAGGAAAACTACTTGGTAAGTTACACAGAGGAAGAATAAGTGCAATGTAGGAGGGTACACGTAAAGGGGTCTACAACCTAGGAAGTGGTAGCATGCCGAGAAGGTTATGGAATATTGGACATGGAAGAACCTTGAGGGAAAAGGAAGGATAAATGTAGGAAAAATTGGGAACCTAGAAAATATTCTTTGAAGTTAAAAATTGATGGTAGGTGAGTCTATAAATGCGGTCGAAATTAAAAATATATAAAAGGATGATGCAATGAATTCATTAATACCTTATTATGGTAGATAGTGCACAAAATAACTCATTTGCAAATAAGTGTGAAGTGTGAAAAATTGCGGACCGAGTGAATCGAGTGCAAAGAAGGAATTCAAGTAGAGAATCTCTAGAACAAAACAAGAGCTCCTTGGAGAAGTGGACGTTGGGTGAAGAAGGGTTATGATGTTGGGCTGAAAATGATAGGGTTATGAAGAAAAATTGTATGGTGAGTGGCAAAAATTCATTCACAAATTGAGCCGGGAATAAGGTTGTTTCCACACATTGAGTGTAGTTGATAGGGTTGAATCAAGAATGAGTAGGTGAGATGGGTTTTAGACACTAAGGCAAAAATCGTAGGGTGGTATAGTCATATAAGGATAGAGTGAATAATGGCACTAGTGAAGAAAGTACCAAAGACTAAGAAGACTGCAAAAGAATCCCTTGATAATTGGTTTTCTAAAATGCAACATCCATAAGAATTAATTATGGGAAAACCCTATGCATAATGATTATGGAAGTGTAAGATAAGTGAGTATAATCACCGTGTTCCAAGCCATGAATTAGAAATCTGAAAGGATATGATAGAAGAAATAGGATAGTTGAATATCTTAGGATAAATATACTCAATGATATTTGTAGAATTTGATCAATATCGTGGTACTATAACTATTTGAATTACCATTATTTGGTAATCCCGCACAAATGTATTGATGGCTCATGTGCGCAGGTACACGAGGATTACTTCTACTTTGTAGGTAGAAGTATACACTTGACTGCACAATTGATTAGCAAAGTGACAAGGTTGAGAGATAGTGGTATTGAAATAGAACTTCACCAATATGACGAGGAAAGGATAGAGGATACAACCACCAAATTAAAATATAGAAGGGAATTCACACCTTCCACATTTATAACATTACCAGCCCCATAACTAAAGAGGTTGCGTGATTGGTGAACTAAAAATAGGCATATCGAACGTTGGTCATAAGTCAAAAAGAAGTTTTTGCATGTTGCGCATAAGATGGAGTAAGGGGAAAAATAAAATATTGCTTTATTCATAGCTGAAAGTATTATAGATGGAGCAAAGACCCAAACAAATAAAGGAGAGAAAATCACCGGGGTTTTATCCTATTTTGAATTGTGTTTTGGGAGATAGGAGTGCGAGATGGACCAACGGAAAACATTTGGGAGCACCCTATCAAATAAATTCTCGGTGCAGAGGTTCACCAAAATTACTTCGATGGAGCAATTTCAAACCCGTACAAGGAACACATGGATAAATGATACATGAGGATGTGTGATGCATTTGAGAATGAATGACACATACCTAGGGAACTTCCAACACTTTTAATCAATGGGAAGAGTTATTAGTAAGCCTTGGTAGACTTTTACTAAGTAATGGGGAGATAGGACCATGGTGCAAACTACCATTTTCATTCATAGTAAAGTATTTTAGGTGTGCTATAAACCATATAAAGGATATGCAATAGTTTAATTTCAACGTAGAAAGGGTAAATGTTGACTACCATATTTTGAATAAAACATATGGGTATGAGTCAAAGGCACCATATGTAGAAACAAAGGAGATATATAACATGGACTTAAGCCAAATTATGATGTTGGCAATTAGAAAGGAGGCTTACAGGGTTTATATCTATCTACATCCAAAGGTTAAGGATGGAAAAGAGATTGATGTGCATGACCTCGAGCTTCCACAACCGCCAAAGAAGCCAACAATGAATATCCCAAAGTGCAAGTGTGAACCAACCCCTCCAGAAAAGGAAGAATAGGAGTGTGCATTAGACCATAGCACTAGGAACAACATGGAAAAATGTATACAGAAGAAATTACCTCGATTGCATCTAAGGAATCTCCACTAGAATTGAAAAGGTAGAGTCCAATAGAGAAAGAGAAACATCATGTCATACATGATCTAAAACAAGAAGAGGAAGACGTGGAATTTAATGTGCCAGGAGAGCAAGGAGAGGAAGCACACAAATAAGAAGTGCATGATGAAGAGGATATGTAAGAAGAAGTGCATGAGGAGGAAGAAGGACTTATAGAGAGTCAAGGTACTAGTGAGGAGACATGACACATATGGTTTGATGTTGCAAGAGACACCACGAAGGTTGCACACAAGAGGAAGAAAGCCAAGATAACCTTCACATGAACCTAAGATGTCATACATAGATGATGCTTAAAAGATATTAAGGGAAAGGTTTGAGTTCGGTACCCACCGAAGATTTGTCTTTTTGGGGCATGTTTGATAAGGCCCGGATCCCATATATGCATAAGGAATATTATCTCTTGGAATTTGCAAACTCATATGGAAGAGCCAAAGTTTGAGGTGAGAAAAGAGTCAATTTTGGAGTTAAGGTCAAAGAATAAATTGAGAGATTTCTCGATAATTGACTCTACCGACTCTCAAATGAACAAGTGGGTAATGCACTAAATAAGATGGTCGCTGAGTTAGGAAGGTGAAATATTGAAAAAGGGATCCCAATAAAGAGAATGAAAATGTACATAGAGCATAAGGATAAGAAAAATTAGAATCTCTTTGAGGAATTTATCGATGTAAATAATAGAATGGAAAATTCCTATAATAAGGCAACCGACATTTTCAAAAATATCACACACTTATGCCCAAATGTCATGATGTAGGACAAACTTGATCATAACATAGAGATGGAATATTTGGAGGAGATGGGACACCTAATGCTGCTTAAAATAAATAGTGCATTGGGGCCTAATGTAGAAGTGCTAGACAATATAAATAAGGACAAGGTGGAGAAAAATAGAAGAATATATTGTAGTGGGTGCGGAACTAAGGAAGGATGCACATAGGGATGCAAATATTTTGACAACTTTCAGGATATCTCAGGAATATTGAACATGAACACCATAGAAGATGAGGCGGAATGAAGAAACTACAAGTGATAATGTGGACAAACAAGGCTAAACAAGAGAATTTTCTCAGAAGACGTTGGGGAGAAGAATGAGATAATGAAATACAAGTATGATGATAATTGAGGAAATACTTAATGAAATTAAAAATTTGGTGATGAGAGAGGTAGATAGTATAGAGTGCATCTCCATAGAATGGGATGTGGTGATAAAAGAGCTGGAAGAGAAGGCGGATGAAATCAATCTAAAAAGATTCTAGATATTGTTGAAACAACCACCGACAAAGTAACCATTGAGCTTGACGGGTGAAGGTAGCTGGAAAAAGGGATAACCCACAAATTTCTCAAACTTCTACCATCACCTTATTTTTTGAAGCACACAGAAAAAAACATTTATTATTTGATTAATTTAAGGTACTACCCATATTCCTTCAAACATTCTTTAAAATGTTTTTCAAGACTATTCGATTATGCTTTATATATTACCAAGGATAGACAATAATCCTAGTGTGGGGTAATGTTGGGATGAGAAAGTGGCTAAGTATAATCCATGCATGGAGTTTGAATATTTCACAGAGAGGGGAACATGTGAACCATGAAGAAGTATCAAAAGAAAAGTGTATGAAGGTGCATGTGAGATATGGAAAGACATTAGGGTGCGAAGGTACACACACAGAGGCAGATTCAAGAGTTATCCAAATTTCATAAAGATATAAAAACATAAGAAAAAAAAGTTGGTGTGGTTGGCATGAAAAGTCCAAAATAAAGCGAGCAAGGATAAGGCACCAAAAAATATAAAGCACATGAGCGATGGAAATGAAATATGCATGGACAATATAATCATAGGACATAAGCATGGATAAACTCAAGCTATTTATAATGTGAAGGGATCAAACCACCAAAGGATAGCCGCAAATTAAAAATTAAAGTAGGAGTTCAAAGGCATGTAGTCTATAATTAGGGAGTCTATTGTTAGAACTAAAACATGTAAGAGAAGAAGGAAAAATTCCAAACCTATATATGTGTATCGTATTCCTTTGTATGAAGATGATTATGAGGATGATTATTATGCTAATGGTACCTAAATATTTGAGTTAGCAAGTAGAGGTTTATGCATGTATGAGTGCACAATGCACATAATGTATGTGATGAGCACAAGTTTGTAAGGATTTGTGAATAATTATGTGTTTTTAATGTGTAATCTTGTATTGATTTCAAGGTTAGAAGGGATGGACGTGGTATAATTGGAGTCTAAATTTTGCTATTAGTTGTTTATGTCAATTAATGAATAATCAAATATTTTATTTTTGTTATTTTTGTATTGATTTACTTAGTATATCTTCTACCTTATGTTGTGTAATTGTTATGATGAATACACATCCTTCGTGATCTAACAAAGAGGGACTTGGTAGGTTGTGCACAATTTGAGTGAGCACTTGGAAATTAGTCTGAGTGATGTGTCAATGTGACTGACTAAGTGGTGTTGGTAAATAACAGCTACATGACATTGGATTTTATTGAATTTTAGATCCTAATACTCATGAGGTTATTTTTAAAACGCATGTTTAGTTTGATGAGAAATTTTCTCCTTGTGATTCTTCATCTTCTTCCATGCCTACTTCTTCTTTATCTCATCTTGAGGATCCCTTCTTTGAGGAGCTTGTTGAGGAGGGTATGGATTCCAATGAGGATTATATTCCCACTGATGTTGTCACTATTCCTAAGTGGTCTCATAATATAGTTTTTGAGATATCACCTTTCATATAGGATCTTCCCCCCACTAGGCATCATCATGCACATTTTACCGATTCGGACTTTTATGCCAAGAAGTTTATGATGATCCACTATCTTTTTCACAATATCATGGGATACAGGAGTGGGATGATGCCATGGTAGATGAGTATTCTTCTTTGATGAAGAATAATACTTGGGATTTGGTATCTCTTCATAAATGAAGAAATATTGTTAGGTGTAAGTGGGTATATGAACCAAATACGTAGTTGATGGGTCAATTAAAAGTATAATTCTTGTCTTATTGCAAAAGATTTTTCACAAGTTGAAGGTATTGATTACTTTGGTAATTTTTCACCCATTGCCAAGATGGATTCAATACACCTTGTACTATCTATTGTTGCATCACAAGGGTGGCCCATATACCAAATGGACATGAAGAGTGCATTCTTACATGGAGATTTACAATAGGAAATATACATGGAGCACCTTGATGGATTTTTTCATGTCTCTTCTCTTGTTTGTATACTCGACAAGATCTCTACGAGTCTCAAATAGTTCCCTCGAGCTTGGTATGAGAAGTTAGATTCTTTTCTTATATCTAATAGTTTTGTTCATCGTAACTCGATCTAACAAGATATATCCAACATGTTGGTGATTGATTAACTAAAATTGGAAATTAATTGTAAATAAGAGTTTCAGATTAATCTTATCTAGAAGGACATACAAACATAATAAAGAATCATGTAAATGAATTAACCAACTAATATAATAAAATTAAAACCCTAATGTGTAATAGAGAAGAGGAAAGAACTCAAATTTGAATAGAAGATGCTCATGGGGTCGTGTCATAGAGAGATTGGAAAATTAGGAAGCGGGAAAAATTGTGCAAGAGCTAAGAAAAGGATGGATCTAGAGTATCTAGATGGAGTGATGCTCGGTACCTCATTATGGTCTCATAACTTTATATTTAAAGGGTTATCTTGATCTAATTTCATAATTAACCCCAAAATGACTGACCACCAAAAAGATAAAGATCTAAAATAGCTAAAAAGAGCCCAAAAAGTGGCGGGAAAGTGCAAAAGGGACTAGGGTGGCCTTGGTGGGACTAGGGCACCCAAGATTAGCCTAGGCGCCCATTCCAGGATAAATTAACGCAAGATGATAGAAGCTGAAAATTGAAACACTCGCTCTTGAGATTTCATTTTCGGTGACCTCATCTTGAAAGAAAATAAAAAAAATACAAATGTTGAGGCACCTCTCAAAGGAAAATTTAATCCCAATTGGCTTGGTCCATACATTATCACTGATAAACTTGGTGGTGGAGTATATCACCTCGCCACCCTTTTAGGTAAACCACTCAAAAATCCACTCAACATAATGCATCTTAAGAAATACTACACTTAGATTACCACAATGTGATCATTACCCGATGACACACTCTTATGCTTCGGTTCACACTTGACTATTGAGGGATTACTACATTGAACCCCACACACTGCACTATAGGACATATACACCACATCTATTCACATATCACACATCATACATCATACTAGTTGTCATTATGTATATAACATCATACACTCCTCATTCTACATACTACATTACTAGTCTATCTACATACATTACATGTCACTTTGTTACACTTTACATATTCTACACATCTTGCATTGCATTCTACACATCACATATTTACATATTCTACTCATCACATGGTTGTCTTTCATCATTACATATACTATGTTGTCTTTTACACACTGCACTCACTACCCTATGACGCACTTTAGTTCCTTGGTCCATACTCGACTACCGAGGGTTTACAAATCAAATGGAACTTACATTCATCACACATTTATCATTTTACCTTTCATCATGCAACATTTCTAGGATAATGACACATGCTATAGGCTAAATCGTCACTTACTCTATTCATCTTATAGTGGTATATGCTTTAGGATACATCACCACTCCCTATTATTCATCTTGTAGTGGTATACGCTTTAGGCTACATCACCACTCCCTTCTCTTCATCATGTAGTGATATATGCTTAGGGATAAATCATCACTCATACATTCATTGTGTTGTCATATACACTTCGCTATAGGTTTGACGCATACATCTCATCTATATGTCACATAACATCATCACTACACCTACATGTTCACCACAACAAGTTAAACACACAACACACCTCGCCCATTTCCCGATGACACACTCTTGTTTATAGTTCATTCTTGATCTGCCGAGAGGGAAGACTAGATTCACCTCATTGCATACATTTACATTCACTCATGAGGCACGTGGATCCTGTCACTCCTTTTGTATTCCATAACATACTGCATATTATGGTTGCTTTTACTCATACTTACTTGTGCTTGTTCATGGTCACTTTATTAAACATTCTAGCTATCTTACTTGTCTTTCATCTATCTATATCATCCACACATGCACGTTCACATCTCTTTCTAGTTGTGATTGCAGATACAAGTCTATTACATGCAACATGGATGTTCTCCATCTACCCTTCCTACATTGGCCGTTGGGGTCATTCACATTCGTCTCTTCAAGGTGTTATTGTTTTATTTTGTACTTAGCACTTTACATCACTTGGTTATACACACTTTTGACATATTGGCTATCTTTCTAACATGCTAACGGGTGCTTCATGTGCAAAATTTGTTATGCATGGATATTTGTTTCCATACTTGTTTCTTCAATTATCTGTTATTGTTTGTTCTTTTTGTGGGAATTTCCCTTTGCTTGGTGTGCACACTTGTGTATTATTAATGACCATGATGGCTTTCGTTTCTTGGGACATCATGAGTGATGTCCCATTTTTGCAACCCATTGTGTGCGGCTTCCTTGTCTTCTTTTGTGTTTAGTCTAATTTTCTTGGTATCTTTTACATTGTTTGTGTAGATTACACATTGTCTTTTACATGCATGTTTGTTCATACTAACACTTGTCTTTGGCTAGCCATCCTTGTTTGTGCATGCCTTGGTTTCTACCAAGCACATTCCCTTCCCCTATAAGGAAGAGTTTCATGGTTCATACGGTTGGTCCTCTTTTGGGGCCACATTCTCTTATCAACGACGTCACATGCACCCCCAAAGAGGGGGAATAATTTGAGTATTTATAGTCTATACAACATGTTTACACCGGTTTGGTTCGATTCAGTTGCACTTTCCACCCTTGGAATTGTGGGTTTACATACAATGAGTGAGTTTAGACCAGTCTACAAACTCCATACACAATGGATTTTATAGGACATGGAGTCCTTAGCATTTAGGAAGTAATTAATGGTTTGAGGATACAATGGAATTCCTCCTAATACATCTTCTACCACCGACATTAGATCACCCAAAAACTAGGACAATACAAAGATCTCTTCACACACATTTAGGGAAGTAGTTAAAGGTTGGAGGACACAGAGAAATTCCTCCCTATACTTCTTCGGCCTATGGCATTAGATCGCCCAAAAAACCCGGAAGTATAGGATATCCTTCTACACCCTTTCTCTCGACATGGATCAGGTACACATGTTCCATTTACAATTTTCATTTTATGTGCTTTAATTTTACATGCATCTTTTACATTGCGTTTTTACATACATATGCATACACATTTGACTACTTGATCATTTTATCCTTACGCTTATGGTCATATGAGAAATAAGTCTGTCGATTGGGGGCAACATAAAAAAAAAAAAAACATCGCAAAAACACACACTATACTAACCGTGTAGGTACACTACACACATCAACATCAACACATGCATTCTACCAAAGGTTCACTCTCATCAATTTTTTTACGCATTTTCATCTTTAGTTTCCATGCTGCTCCATCTTTTTGGCATTCCACATTTTTTTCTAGTCCTTCAAAGACATTTCTACCACACTCTTTATGGACATTAGGTACACATCTCTATCTACTTTATGTTACCGAGCTTTCCGCTCACCAACATAAAGTGGGGGAAAATGTAGTCACAAAATCATGCACTTTAGAAATTATTTATCCCGGTTTCATACTATTATTTAGAAGGTTCTTGAGTGAAGAAATTACTAATTAACCCCCATCTTTTGGTCATCTTGTTTTATTTTATTTCTTCATTACCGACCTTTTACAACTACATGCCCAGTCAAATTTTGTCATCTCATGTTATTTTAGCCTCGACTAGGGTGCTTGTGGGCACCCTAGTCCTACTAGGGCACTCGTGGGCACCCTAGTCCTACTAGGGGCACCTGTGTACCTTTTTCACTTTCCCACCACTTTTTGGGATCTTTCTAGCCATTTTAGATCTTTATCTTTTTGGTGGTCAACCATTTCAAGGTTAATTAAAAAATTAGATCAAGAGAAACCTATAAATATAAAGTTATGAGACCATAATGAGGGACCAAGCATCATTCACTACTATCATCCATCTAGAGTTGCATCCATCTATTGCATTAGAGATCACTTGCATCCACATAACTCCATCACAAGGCACAAGACTATGACATCTACATAAAACTTCATAGGGGGAGGGATTCTATTCTACTCCATGGATACATTCTATTACATTTTTCTACATTTAGTTATTTCTCGCCACTTCACAAAGTGCGACTGACACAAGAGCACCTAGGGTACATTATGTGCACACACACACACACTAGAACTACATTTGGGTCTAAAATGTAGTACAATGCTCCGTTAGTAAGCCCACTATTGTGGTAGTTGAGGTCAATCCAACCCATTCATTTTAATCTTTCTTTTTTTAGGGTTTTCATATGTATTCTTTGTCTTTAGCAGTCTTTACATCATCTTGGATTATTAACGACACTCAAAGATACATGACAATGAATATGATGCGATAGACAACAAGGGTTTCGACCATCTATTGAACCATTGAAGACCAGTTTCAAAATATTTTACATAGACCAAGGTGCCTAGTTTGTATACTAGAGCACCCGCAGATGCCCCAATCCCTCTCAGAGCTATAATCCAGCTAGATACTCCAGATCCATCCTTTTTGGATCTCCCGCATAGTCGCTCCGCTTCCCGATTTTCCAATAATCTCTATGACACCTTCCCATGAGCATCTTTTATTCAGCCAAGTTCTTTCCTCTTCTCTCTTGCACATTAGGGTTTTACTTTTATTATATTAGTTGCTTAATTCATTTACATGCTTCTTTACTATGTTTGTATGTCCTCCTAGATTAGATTAACTAGCACTCTTATTTACACTTCATTTCCAATTTTAGTTAATAAACGATGATATTGTTATACTTTTCTTATATGTTGATGATTTTATACTTAATGACATGCTTTCTCAACAATATGTGCCATTATCGACCCATACAGAACAATACCCATTATTTTCAAATTTTTACTTAATTGAAAATAAGATTAAACCATCAAAATAATGTGCTCCAAAATATTTATCTCCATTTGTGATGGAATTCACATTAAAATTTAGTTCAATGAATCCCACCTTACTGAGACCCTAACTATAATGAATCTTGAGGATAATTCTAGGGAACAAAGTTTGACTATGCCGATTTTTGACTCATATGATGAGTTGGCTAAGGACACATGTGCAAACTAGTCATTATGGATTTTTTTATGTGGTTAAGTTATTTATTACTATTTGGTATTTTTCTTGGTTGCACACTTGCTAATTATGTTAACCGATGACATTATTGATTGTTTGTATTACATATATAACCGACTTTTGCATTTAATCAAAAATTATAATTTTGGATAAACCCGAGCTGAAAATTTTGTTGGTGCTATCCTCATTTTTTAGTAATAAAATTGTTACAATACATTGATTTACTTTCAAGATTGGTTTTTCCAATCTCCATGATACATCAACTCTACTTATGTGGTAATTTGATGGTTCTTTTGGCAAAACTCGGAGTTTGTTCATATCACCTCCACATAGAGGCAGATCACCATATTCTTCAAGAATATCAAGTATTTGTCAAATTTTCTCTTTAGAGCTAGAATCAAGATCATTAAATTGTATCAAGATGTTTTCCTTACTATGAGATTAGGGGTAATTATTTCACCTCTTCAAAGGCATAAAATCTCTCTAAAACATCACATCTTATGAGAACAATAGATGTTTGTCTCTTTTCTTTCAAGGGAGATGTTTGATCTTCACCGTTACTTGGATAGAGACTTTATTTCTATAATAATTTACACCCAAAGAATTGCTTATTTTTATTTAAGAGTGAGTAAGAAGTGACCTTACAAATATGTAAATATGATGAGATCAATGAGGCATCAAAGAATATGATTGATTTTAACTTTTTGGTTGTAAATTTTGTTTATTTTTGGATTTTCTAGAGTTAGTTTTGCACTATGTATTCCTTACTTTACATTGTAATTTTGTTTCACTCTCGTATGCTTATTGTAACCTTTCATGAATATTCATATTATTATATTATGTCACTAAGATGTGATCTGGGTTGAATTTACATATTCTTGAAATATGAGTGGGTAATAAAATATGTTTACTTAGGGGAAACATGAAAATACACTACTACAAATACATACATTCACCAAAATTTAAAATATATTGATTTTTTTCATTATTTAATCATGGAAGTGATTCAATTTAACAAACGGTTCAATAAGGAGTTATAAATGAAGAAATGTTGGTTTTAGAAGCATGTATATAGGAAGTTTGACGGCAAGTGGGTGTGGTTTACACATCGAGTCATTTCTCGCATAGTACATAATGGATCCTTACAAAAAAATGAGATAATTTCATTGATATCAAAATACTTTACAACATCTACAACATTAATTCTAAACTATGGATCTTATAGGTTTTATATAGACTTTTTGTAGCCTCATGGACCTACTCTTGACTTGTTTCCCCTTTGGCGGTGGCTTCGTTTCTTACCATGTTTTCGTGTCTTATTCAATTTGTCCCTTTTCTCCCCATCTCATCTTTCCTATATGAATATTTATCTTTAATTCTCCTCTCCTCTAGATATCTAGTTGATATATCTTACTTTCTATTAAACTATCATGAACTATCTAGATGGAACTTTCAACATGCTTTATTCCCACACCTCTAAATTTGAGTTTTGTGCATTAAATTTATGAGCCACCTTGTTGTCCATCTACTTGTCCTTTTGTCTTGTAAAATTGGGATTTTATTTTACATAGACCAATAAAACTCTCATCATATGATTTTCGAAACCTCATTCGCTTTTCTCTCACTCTTTTTGGTGACAAGTGTTTCACACTAGTTGTTGTATGTACCTAATTTTTCACGATTTATATTTTCATACCTATTACTAACAATTTCTCTTCCATGTTAGAGGTCGATAATGTATCTATTTATAGAAATGAGTGCCTAAAGGGTCTCATTCGAGATAGGGGTATGATTATTCATGTAAGCATTGGGTTAGGGATGATATATGGAGAGAGAATAACTTTTGGTCCCATTTATGCACCCTTTTACTCTTATATTCTTATTTTTCTTTGCACCTTTAAGATACCTTACATACACATGACCATATTATTTTTTCCTTGCATTAATTTTATTACTCACAACATAGTGCATTTATCACTTGTCACCTCCACTCCTAGCTAATGCCATCACATGCAAATGATTACGCTGGCGCATTTTATAAATTCCTACTGAGGCCTTCACCCACATGTGATGGAATCAATATAAATAATAAAAAGATAATTTCACACACACAAGCAAACATCATAGAGATATACATGAACTTTCCATTTTCTCTTCTCTTTTGTGTCAACTTGCATCTTCTCACTCAACTCTTAGATTTATTTTACCTTGAATCTTGGATTAGATCTTATTCTTGTCTGATTGGTTTTCTTCCACTCTTGGGTCACTTATAGTGAGTTTGGACATGATTGTTTCCCATTCTCCACTAAAAATATATTCTCTCTTGGTGTATTATCTTTTGGGAAATAGATGCATTAACGACCGCCCCCAACACGTAAGTGTTCTAACTCAACTTGTCATTATGCATAGAGTAGTCTCATATCTCTTTCCTTATGCACATGTTAATCAAGCATCTTATGTACATGTTATTTTAGCATATTTATTATTTAACTCTTTATATTATGTTGCATGCTTTACTTGATTAGCATAGAGGGTAAGTGTAGCAAGTTGGGTGATAAAAAGGGGTCATAAGTAGACGTCATATTGCAAATAACAACATAATATCAACTTGGGATTATTAGCAATGCATACACTCAAAATTAGAAAAAATATATATTAATATGAATTGTAGGATCCGGAATCTAGTTTCTAAACTACTAATTTATTTTAAAAATGGAAAAGTTTAGCTATATTAAACACTCAAAATTCAATGACTTGGTTTTTTTTTAAAACACCTATAAGATTGTAGTTCATTTGCCCACGATTTGGATGACCAAAAATTGATATATATATATATATATATATATATATATTTCCTTTGGTGAGAAGTTATATGCCACTATCTATCTTGGGATAGATTTTATTTTGTATTTTTTTGAGCAATATTTTATTTTTTATGATTTTTCTATGAAAGTGGTCTGAAAACATAAAGAAAACAGAGCACTTTCCATTTGTCCACCATAACTTCATCAAAAATATTGAAATCAAATATTGTTTTTGAAAATGTATAAAATTTCACCACGGTTGGGATGGTATAGGTTTTATCACTTTCTCGACAAATGAAACAAAATTTGCAGTCTTAAACGTAGACATAAACATTCACGAGAAAAAGTATCTTAAAGACCTACTATTAGTAAAAAAATATAAAATGATATTTTCCTATTCTATTCACTTTAAAATCAATATTTCTACAAATCAGAAGTCTCCCTATGCGATGGTACCATTTTTATGACATATTTTTGAATTTTCAGCATGGTTCAAGTCCGCGGAAGACTAAATTTGATGTTTTGTTGTTTTGATGTAAAATTCAGGATTTGATGTCCACTTAATTGTCCCCCAACTTGTTACACTTACCCTAGATCTTGTATGTTTATTTTCTTCTTAATCACCTCCATAGTATTGATATCCCAACGTGGTTCCTTCCTTTTTTCAACCATGGGCCTTGGAAATCCTAGGTTGTCCTAGTGTAAGGTTCACTTCCCTTTGGGTATGAAATATTAGTGGTCCATGTACCCCCTTTGAATTATATCCATTGTGTGTCGGTCTTAATGTGTCTCCTACTCATTCTCTCGATACCCTAGTTGAACAAATGATAGGAGTGCATGTTGTTTAGATTAAAAAATTTCCACCATACATCATTGGTGAACCTAACGTGAACCTCATTTTGTACCTTTTGATCAAGAAAAACTCATTAAAATCACCCGTTTTCATTTTTGTCTCATTCCAGTCCTTAAAAATTAGAAAAACCCTAAAAATCTATTTTCCCAACACTATTGGCCCTTGTGTAAATTTTGTGCAGGGACGATTGTGTCTGTATTAGTTTAATTTCCTTCTTGATGTTATCAAACCTTGTGTAAATTTTGTACAGTACAATTGTGTCTATCTTAATTCACTTCCTTTTGAACATTATCGGCCATTGTGTAAATTTTGTGCAGGGATGATTGCATCTAAATCAGAGCTTTCTGAATTCTACTTTTAGTTTCTAGACTGTACCAATGTATCCTCACATGATATTTTTAGCTTAATTAAATCCTTTGAACTTCTCCATGGGCTATTCATTCATGCCTACATTTCCTCTTCACACACCTAAGTGTTATAATTATCATCTTGCAAATGCTAATCTTCCTAGCTGCCCTAGTCTTACCCATGAAGCTTTGTTGTCCCCACCTTGTCCCCCGATCACTCGTAACAAGGGCACCAAACCGAGTGTAATGTGGTTGAGGTTGAGCATATAGATCCAAGATGTATCATTAAAAATCTCAATGACAATGAATATCTTACACCCGATTGAGATGGAAGTATCTGAAATATATCCATGGAGATGACCATGCCTTATCTCAATTACAAAGGGATTCATCATAGTCAGACTCCTTCCTATAGGACTAGTCAAAATGAGTCTCATAAAACTCGTACTCAATGAACATCATGAAAAAAATAAAGTCCAATCTTATTATATAGATATTAATGTATTGATAACTAAAATCCTAGATCATATGGCCTTATCTTAAGATGCTACCATAGATAGCATGATCCAAATACAAAATCAAATGTTACAAATAACATCTCAAAGTGTGGTACCCAACACACCTTCCTTCACGCCTCCTCCATTGGTGGATGCACACAAAAATCTTATTCCTCCTCTGCCAATCCGAAACAAGATGTTGCAAACTATCCAAAATGAACCTTTAGCTCCATATATTGCAGCCATGGATTTAGGAGAGACTATCCCTACCATCTCTTATGATGGTTATGGGGATCTAGCCCTCTTCCTCAAAACTTTTGGAAATATCTATAAAGAATGGATTCAAACAAATACCTATGCAAAAACTAAGCTTCTAGCCAAAACCTTAGTAGGTGAGGCCCTAGAATGGTATAATTGGATTCCTTATAACTCAAGGCTTAGTCAAGGCCCTAATTTATGAATTTCAACAAATGGATCTACTCAAAAATACGTTACAAAAATTCATAAATCTTAAACAAGGAATGAATGAATCGGATCACGAATTTATTAAAAGATAGAAATGTTTCCATATAAGTTAACCATAACCTTGATAGTAAAATCTTATCTCAAATATTTCTTAAGGCCCTTACGCCAACCCTCCAATACAAGGTTAGGTATTTCTCTCCTAACACATTAGAGGAAGCCCTTGAACAAGCTAAAAGACAAGATCATCTTATGCATGAGTTTGGATGCACTTCCAACTCATCACCTAAACTTAAAGGAAAAATGCATGTAATTAATCCTTCTAAAGATAAACAAATGGGGGCACATCAGATTCTCCTTACACCTCCCTTCATACTCCTTTATCTCATGCTAAAATTCTTCAAATGCTTCCTACTCCACAGATAATTCCCCCTTCCAAGCAATCCTTGCCTAACTTCGGGGTGATTTATTTTTTTGGTGGCATGAAACCATAGGGCACTCTTACAAGGACCTTAGGAAGGTGGCCCTTAAATTATTCCTTGGTTCCTATTTCGACTACTCTACCATCATACAAGAACATTATGAAAAGTATCAATCTTTAGAAATATCTTGCTCCAGTCATCAAAATCGGCACCATAAAAATCCCATGAATAATGTTGTGGGTACCATAAAACACTCATATAATCAAAGTTTCTTAGATTCCCAATATTTCAATTGCACCAAAACAAACTATATGCATAATCCTACCCACAAATATCTTGTTTTCAAACCAAAGAATCCTGTTGATAACCCATATTTTCTTGATACTTCCCAAGATCCGCCAAGTAATGGAGCCCACTCTCATAGTTGAGACTTCACCCGAGGCATAAATGATGTTACCAAGAAAGGATCCCATTCCCCCTTCTTCCAACAAGATAGCTCCATCAAATGCAAGAACACCATCCGGCTTGGACTTATCTTCTATCGTGGCACCACCATGATATCGATATGGGAGTTATTCCAAGATGCATTGGATTTTTTTGATGAGATAAACTCTCTTACATGTAAGATTCCCTTTAAAAACTCATGCACACTTCAACTTCACATCACAAATTCCTTCATCAACAACTACAAATATTTGAGAATCCCCTAGTGAGACTCCCAAATATCCCTCCACATCTACAAGACCATAAATTCATCACATATAGAATATAGGATGACCTCCACAAAATTCATGCTTGGATTGTTTAGCCTTCAAATTTTTAGAGGATGACATGATTACCGACGAAGTATTACTTCATGCAGATGACCCACCTCTGCTCATTAGTGTGGTTATCCATGATGCACAAGTGTGTAGATTCCTTGTGGATGAAGGGTTGGGAATTAACTTAGCCTCATATTATCCAATAAAAAACCTTGGTCTTTCCATCGATAACCTCAAACCTACTTACTCACTTAACTTGTCATGGCTTTGAAAAAAAAAAAAGCAAAAACACATATGATGCATTTGGTTTCCCATCACAATTGAACCCATAACAGTCCACAAAAATATTATGGTTATAGATTGTCCTCTCTTTTATATCTCCTGTTGGGGTTCCTTGGATGCATTGCAGCGCACATTATCACATCATATAGGTAAAAATGTATTAAATTCATTCACAACAACCAACACTTTAGACATGACATCGATACCAATCCACGGGATATTCCAAGACCATTTCCTAATGAGCCCTTCCTAATGCCCACTTGTTGAAAACATGAATCGAGATAAGCATGAGCTATGTGCAAAGGTATAGGGCACGTGTGAGGGAGGTGCACTCAAGTAGAATGGATCGGCGCATAAATATTTATGGCTAAGTAGGAAAATTTGGGACTTAGTCAATTTTTTCGACCCATGGCTAAAAATAGGATAACATATGAGATGTAACATCCAAGCAAGTTCTCTATTTAAACAACATTAGGATGCCTTAGGACACACACAAAGGGAGCTAAGGCTAGAGAAAGCACATGCAAAGACTAAAATAGGATCATGCACGCATAAATCTAATAATAGGATCAAAAGTAGGACTTATATTTAGTTTAATCTATTATTAGGATTGTTGTAAAAGCATGCACGCTTTATGGCTATTTTTGGATGTAACACATGTTGTCTATTTTTAGAGCATGCCTATATTTAGGAGAGTGCATGGGTGGTGAAGGGAAAGTACCCACCCCTATTTATATGTTATGAATATAGTCTAGAGAGTACCATGTGTGGATGAAGGATACAATCAATACTATGTTGTAGGATGTTTTGCATGAATCTGTGAATCGATGTAACACAAGATCATGTACTCAACTTTCTTGTGATGTAATGAATTATTTTTATGATAGATAATTTTCATTGGATATTGGTTGTTGATATGCTTGAGTATGGTAATTTAATAGTTCATTTACTCTTTATTATTGTTTAAGTTGTTATATTTCCTTATTATATGCATTTCTAAGATGATTTGTATGTAGTGACTCTATTCTTGAACATTTATTTGGTTAAGTATCATTATGGATACACATGTTAACATCTTTCCAAGAAAACACAAAGGATGGACCTAGTAGCTATGCACACTTTGGGCGGGCATTCGTAATTATTTGAATGACATACTAGTGTGTATATAGCGCTTGAGTGGAAATAAAGACTACATTTTCGTTCTATTTCCAGGACCTATTTTAAATTTTTCTACCAGGACGTTGTTTGCAAATGGCATATCGACTATCTTTGGAGAGTATTGAAAGCTCGGGTAAGACGAGTAAGACCGATTTACGTAGAGGTATAACACCATACCTAGATCTAGTGAATGCAAGTGGGTGGAGGACAATATTTATCATGAACTATATGAGACATTATTTAGCTTCTTCCCACCGGAGTTTTACTAGCGGTTGACAACGTATGCATCAAATTAATCTTTGGGTCCTAGGTTGAGTAGTTGAACACAAGAAGATTATCGACTCGTTGATGCGATGATGAGTAATGAAATAGAGTTGTAGATCATTGGTGGGTTTGTGTGTTGTGCAATTATACATTGGATTATGTTATTTATACGTATTCATTCCTAGAGGAAGTTGATTTTAATTTTTGGGGAGCCCATAGGATCCTATTTGCACGTTATCCCTTTAGCGATCAAAATATTGATAATAGAGCTAGATTTGAGAGAGGTTCCCTATGCGTAGTTGAATATCCACCACATGGGGAAAGAGAATATGTTGAGAAGGATGGTGACCCTAGAAGAAGATAGATAAAGAGGGAAAATAAAAATCAAGTATAATAAATCTCAAGAGAGGGAAATGGAGGTAGTGTTGTATTTGAGGAGAATGATGGCTCACGAAGGTTTTGAACCTCTTGTGGAAGACAAGGAGCCACAACATTAGGTCCTCCCAAATTTAGGAAATTACAAGTAGAGATTCCCCATCGACTTGGATGAGAGCACATTAGAGGAAATAGTAAGAAATGTGAGAGTGTATTTGACTTAGCTCGGCCACCTAGGCCCGGTGCTTAGTGTTCCAGATCCAAATGTAGTTGAAGGAAAGAGTAGTGAAGGTAATTAGGTAGATACGGGTAGATATCATTTTGTGTTGAATCAAGAAGTGCATCAGACTAGTAACACACCCATGGAAATGCATCAAGTACCATTTTTAGGAGTGCTCTTATAGGATTGTTTTTAGATGCATCAACAGGCGTAGTATTGGAGCAAAACCGTTAGAATCACTTTAGTAGGAGTTACGACAACATAGACGAGTGAGTGTCTATTTAAGTAATATAACTAGGACTCAAGGAATCTCATCAATTAGGCCCCAACCCACAACAGGGGCGCATGGGGGGATTAGGAGGATCAAGACAACCACCACCACACAAGGGAATCTTGGTGGAGGTTTAAGATATAGATCCGGTGGGTAGGGACCACAACCACCACCTCATTAACCATTTCATTAGACACCTTAGGTTTACTTTGAGATATCTCTCCACTTGCTAGAGAAAAAATGTGTAGAGGATGCAACAGAGCATGTCCACAAGCGTGAATTACTGTGGCACGCAAAAGTAATTACGATTGCAGAAAAAAAAGTCTAGTCAAATTACTACTACGCTTCAAGGGCGTGCACATAGGTTGGTATAGGAAGTATGACTTGCATTAGACCATGGTGGATTATGATTCTCTACGTGTAAAATTTTGGATGAGTTTCACATTATAGAGTTTGTGAAACAGAGTATCGCACCCTCAAATATATCAAGCAAGATTTGTCAAAGAGTGTAAGAGAGTATGACACATGCTTTACGACATTTTTGTCCAAATTGTATTATTATATTCATCCAAGTCAACATGCGTAGTGGTTTTTTTGGGGATTGTTGACTCCATTCGAAGGGAATCATCTCATAAAACATATATTAATCCGATTCAAGGCGTTAGAAGCATCTTTTTGCTTTAAGGCAGTTAGAAGTGTAGACATAAGGGTTAGTCCTTTCCTGGAACCATAGATACCAGCAGTTATGGAAAAGTAGTTTGAGAATCTCTCTGCCAACTCCATGCATGAGACTAAAATTGGGTTATGGTGCACAAATTTTTATGTGGAGGGACACACTAAAGATAGTTTCCCATGCTAGAATGCATGCCCAATTTTATAGTCTTGAGAGATTTTTCATAAGAATTATGATGTATGGAATTTCCCATTATTATAGCACATGATTTAGAAGAATATGTCCATGTATTATAAAAATTTTATGCCCATACCCATGATACAACTGATTGCAAACTGATTAACCATATCCATGAAGCCATTAAAACATGATTACGCTAGACTAGTGTGGCGAGTGTATCAAAAGAGAAGGATAAAATAATGAAGGGTGCAAAAATGGGGATAATAGGAATGAAACCTTCCAAAGAGGATATCAAGTTCGTGGTAGAGGTAGAGGAAGGTTAGTGCAAGGAAATTTTTACACTTGTGGGTCCCTTGATCATTTCCCAATGTGATTGTTTACAGAATATAGTTTGCACATGGTGTAGAAAGTAGCATAAGTTAGAAGATTGTCCAAACCTGTATGAGCACATGAGAAAGACCAAGAATAAATAAAAGGGCATGGGAATGATCAAGGTACAACACATGAATTATAATTAGTGGATGCCTAAGAAAGTGTTTGATCCTAAGTTCCAACCCATGTTGGTGACTACACAAGTGGAGGAAGCACGTGTGTGCAAGCCCCTCATCAGGAAGGAAGATATTATACATGCTAAGTAATGAGATAATGTGCACCAAAAGGAGGTCCATTAAGAGACTACGGGAGTGATTAGAGATCTGCAGGTGAGATACAATGATCAAGGAGGAGGTGCAAGAAAGAGAGCATGTGAAGAACGTTGAGTTCCCACAAAAGGATTTTGATGATGTAAAAGGGATATGTAAGCTTATGTGCCAGGAAAATATCATCCCATTGCTAGGAGAATGATTGTGTGAAAAATTACCATGCACTGGAGTTGAGCACGAGTGACATATACTACATGAAAACTTTCCACCATAGAACCATGAGTATGATAAGGAGATTAATTTGGATGTAGTAATTAATGGGTGGTTGGTAAGAAACATTCTGATAGATACAAAATCTAAAGTAAATGTGTTGACCCTATATGCATGAAACCAAATGGGGAGACCAACATTCTATCCATCTTCCAATGTGTTGTATATGGTGAACAAGACTAGGGCTATGCCTATTGGGGTTTTTAAAGATGCTACTATTATAATTCAGGGAGCCAAGTTTACTGGAGACTTTGAAGTATTGGAGCTCTTTGAAATAGAAACCTTTCGAGTATTACGTGGGTGACCCTAGTGTTATGTGAATAATGTAGACCTATGTTTCAATAAGGGATACATAATTTTTGAGAATATGGATGAGTGAGTGATTATAACTCTAGATCGAGGCAAGAGCTATATTATACGTCAAGCCTTTGAGTGAAGAATATCTTAATGTAATTTATGCATGCAGTACGAGATCTTGAGAATGTTGAACCATCCAAGGAAGGCATGCTTCAGTGGGAAGATGAGTAATAAATAAGCGATACTACAATTATTTATTGTGATATTTGGGCCCATGACACATATGAAATGGTTGGGTGCAAGATGAAAAGATGCATAACCCGGATGATCATACCATGCATAGTTAGGCACATGGGAAAAGCTCAGTTACCTAGATACATGGGTGAGTAAAATCCCGACTCATTCTTGTGTGCTAGGGAGGATGACTAGAAAAAGAGGGCTACCATAGAACATGTTGATTTATACATTTTTCAAAATAATGGCACGTTGGTGGGCAACACACAAAGATAACTTGTTGGGATGGCGAGAAGTGAGAATCACCTTCTCAACAAGGTTCACTCAGAGAAATGCACCTACACATATTTTTGGATATCATAGGAAGAATCCAAATTTGGTATGTGTTCATAACTATGAGATATGTGGACACAAGGCCCAAAGGAAATACCACCATTTTTGTGGGTTTATAATTTTTATTCCACTTTGTGAGGTTATGCATGTGCATGGTATGTGCATGTTGAGCTCAAGCAAGAGACTCAAAGATATGGGAGATATGGTCCATACATTTGATTATTTTTCTACTAATCCTCTAGTCCATGAAGCTTTGCAGATCATGAAACACATCACATTAGGGGATAACTGAAAGTAGAAGAGCTCATGCTAGAATTACTTGGTGAACCCGATTCCAAGGCATGGATGGATATTAAAGAAATAGAGGAAGTAAAAATGAGTCACGCTTGGAAGGAGAAGGGAAAATCTAAAATGGTGATCCTCATTGATTATGAAGATGTCAAGAACCTAGATGTTAGCCATATAGAAGGTGTGTGTGAAGTAATGGACACCACAGATGAAAAGGCCCGCGTACCATGTGCCTATGAAGACAAAGAAAATTAATATTGGCACTGAAGATGCACCTAAGGAAGCCATAATTCATGATTAATAGTTAGAGCATGAGGTAACATAGATTATTGAGATCTTATGTGACTTCCAAGACTTATTTCCATGAGGTTAACATGATTTAAAAGGAGTGCACCCCTCATTGGGAGAAATTAAGATTAAGCTGAAAGAAGGCGCGTAACCTATTAGGAAGAGGCCTTACACGATGAACCTAAATTTTCATATGAAGGTGAAGGAGGAAAATGATAAGATGTTCAAGTCTAGAATTATTAAGATAATTAAAGAGATTGAGTGGGTTATCCCTATATTTATTAGTATCATGAAGGATGGGTGGATCAGGATTTGTGTGGACTACAAAGAACTTAATGCCACATGTGTCATAGATCCCTTTCCCACCCCATTCACTAAGGAAATTCTGGAATGAGTTGTTGAGGGAATGAGATTTATTCCTTTACAAATGGTTTCTTAGGATATCATCAGGTGTACATTGCACTATAAGAATAGGAAAATACCACTTTTACCACTAAGTGGGGAAGTTTTGCATATATTGTTATGCCTTTTGGGTTGAAGAATGTACCAACAATATTTTTGTGCATTGTTGTGTAGGTATTTCATGATTTTATTCACAAATTTTTGTAAGTGTATTTAGATGATTGGATGGTGTATGGGTTAGTTAAAGATCACTGTGACAATCTAAGGCTTATGTTTGAGAGGTGTAGGCAGTTGAGAATCTCTCTTAACATTAAAAAGTGCATATTTTCTACACCCTTTGGAAATCTACTTGGGTAAATCATTTATAAGGATGGATTATTAGTAGATCCTGCCAAGATAGTTGTGATCTTGGGTTTAAAGGGCCTACCAATCATAGTGAAGCACATATATTCTTGGGGCATACTGACTATTATAGAAAATTTATCAAGGGCTATGTAAATATTGTTATGACACTAAAGGAATTGCTTAAGGCTAAAGGAAAATTTCATTGGGGTGACGCATAGTAACATCGTGCATTTGAAACTATTAAAGAAATATTAACTACTACACCTATACTACACTTTCCTTCTTGGAACAAACCATTTCATGTACATGTTAGATGCGTATTTGATACAAAGATTGGCATAGTATTGGGCCAACCTAGAGATGGGAATGTGGATCAACCTATTTTATTTGCAAGTAGGAAGTTGACACTGCAGAGTAGAATTATACTAAAACTAAGTATAAGGCATTATCTATGATCTATGCACTTCATAAGTTTTGATAGTACTTGTTGGCTACACCATTTATTTTTATACAGATCATATGGAATTGAAATATTTGGTCAATAAGCTTGTTTTAAAAGGGCACATATGAAGGTGGATAATTCTCTTTCAAGAGTTTGATTACAAGTGTTTTTATAAAACAAGGTAAGATAAATCTAGGGCTTGATCACTTATCAAGTATCAATTTGGTGTGAGGATGTACGTAAAGTATTGAGGATACATCGTTTGATGCGTAGTTATTTAGGTTGAACCACACGCTCATAGATTTGGATGACAAACAATATTTTTGCAAGACCGGATTAGTGCCAGAGGGGATGAAGACATTAGAGAAAAACACTAGCTTGTTATATGCACACCACCCTTATCAGTTGATTGGTGGAAATTGAACAAAATGGGAAGATATGAGATCTTTAAAGGTGTGTACTTAAACATGAGTGTGAAGCCATTATGGAAGGAAGGTCATGGAGGAATATTGAGGAGGACATTATGCAAGAGATGTAAATGCGCACAAGATTTTGATGGTTGGTCTTTGGTGGGAAACTTTGTACAAATATGTTAAGGATTTTGT
The DNA here is from genome assembly GCA_018340775.1 of Taxus wallichiana var. yunnanensis. Taxonomy (NCBI): domain Eukaryota; kingdom Viridiplantae; phylum Streptophyta; class Pinopsida; order Cupressales; family Taxaceae; genus Taxus; species Taxus wallichiana. The sequence goes on from CM031240.1 coordinate 848,532,074, forward strand.
GAAAGCATGTGACCATTATCAGTGCGTTGGAAATCCGGGAATAGAGATGAGATGCCACTTAGACCTATTTACGAGCGTGAAGCATTTTGAGAAGTGTTCCATTGAATTTGTAGGACCTATTACACCACACATGCGTAGGACTAGAGCACGCTACATTATTACATGTAAAAATTATTTGACAAGGTGGGAAGAGGCAATGCGTACAAAATGATTTCACCGCATAACCACAATAAAAGGTTTCTTATGGGAAAATATTATTAGTAAATATGACTATCCATTAAGCTTAACTAGTGATAGAGGAACTCATTTCTTAAATGATACAATTAGAATTATGTTGGTAGAGTTTATGGTAGCACACCATAAAACTACCCCTTATCACCCTCAAGCTAATGGTACTATAGAAGCTTTCAACAAGATTTTGGGCCAAACTCTTATGAATATTTTGATGTTGGAAGAAAGGATTAGGATGATAAAGTGGAAACTTTAATTTGGGCTTACAAAACACTTATAAAAGATTGAACAAAGCCACACACCTTCTAGTTGGTGTTTTGGAGAAGGCAAGTACTACTAGTTGAATTCATGTTCCCATCCTATGCATATTACATGCAGTGGATTAGATGATGAGAAAGTTATTTAGAGCACATTGAAAAACTAATGCAATTGGATGAGTGACACTCCATTACACATTGAATCCATAAGATTGAGAAGGAAAGATAGAAGGCTTGACATGAAAAGTACATCAATAAAAAGACATTTTGTAGTTGGAAAGATGATCCTTCTCTATGACTCCAAGTTTGCATGCCACCTAGGAAAATTGAAGGTGCATTGGTTGGGACCTTTTTAGTAACCAAAGATACTTGAATACGGCACATGCGAGTTACATGTGCTGGATGACACCATGTTTCCTGGTTACTTCAATGGGAGTAGGATGAAGCCCTACTATAAATAAATCTTATTGGTGTTTGTAATAAGGTAGTATTACCATTTAGATTAGATTTCCATTTCATTATTTGTTTTTAAATTTTAGTATTTGTTTTCCTTGTTTTATTATAATAAGTGTTTTTGCATGCAGGAGGCTAATTACTATCTATTAATTTCATGCATAGAGGACCACACATAGTTTTAGTGTGGGTTGGATGCAAGTGTTCAAGTAGGTATCTATTGAGAAAGACAAATCACATGATACAAGGTACTCTAGAGAAAATACGGTGATTCATGTGACATGAGTAAAGAGGTAGGTTCTTAGTAAATAAGAATTATGAAGGAGGGAAGGTAGAGGAAGATGTTGTAGGTACCTAAGAAGGATGGTGCATAACATGAGTTTCTCAAATGGAAACCCATGTAATAGAAGGTGGTGCAGTATAATGTGAGGGAGGAAACATTAGGATATACTACTTAGAACATGACATAGAGGAAGAAGGCTTGAAGCGTGAAGAAGGGCACACATGGATGTCAACGGTTTTGGGAAGTAGTAAATGCACTAGAAGGTTATGACAATTTCGCGTGTTAAGTCGAGGCATAGAGGAAATTAAAAATTTCCTTAGGTAGAAAAAGGTGTTTTAAATGGAAAATGTACTTTAAAAATTGTTTTAAAAGCAAAAAAGTAAGGCGGTGGAATTTTTAAAGTATGAAAACCCTATAAAAAGGGGGGAAATTGAGTTATTTATCACCTTTGCAATCAAAGAATCTTGATAATCGAGTGACCTGTGTGATAGAGAGAAAGAAGCGACACGCAAACCTAATTAGTGTGTAAGAAATCTCAAGCTCCTTGTGATAATTTTTAGTAGAGGAGAGGAAAAGTTAGGGCATAGGAGTAGGGTTTTAGGTTGAGTGGTTAGGGTTCATAGGGTTCAAAGAAGGGTTTGTATAAATAGGGTTATCTAGGGTTACAAGTTTGTGGTGTGGAATTGAGAGGAATGTCACATAAGAAAGTAAATTCCTCATCACCTATAGGAAGAGGAAAGGGTTGAATGAAGAGGGTTGAGGTCAAGGACCCATTGGAAGAGATTTACTTAAATGCAAAACCCCTAGAGTAATTAAGGCACAAACATGGAAATCACAGCTCACAAAGTGAAAGATAAGTGAGTTCAATCACAAGGCTCAAGAAATGAGGCATTTAAATGTGGACATGTTACGAGAGTTTTCGGATAAAAATGAAGAAGGGAAGGTATTGATTGATGATTTCTTGAGAAGAACCCTTGAGAAGGTAGGGGTCCTCCAGATCTTTGAGCTACCTTTCTTCACAAACCGCACACCTCTTTCAATGGTTCATGTCCATGGTACACAAGGACTATTTTTACTTTTGGGTTGAAGAATGAGGATAACATCCCAAATTATTGGACAAGTCACAAGGTTGCGAGAGATAGGGAAGACCTAGATCTGGACCTATGAGATGACACAAAAATTGATGAATTGGCCATTAAACTACAATATGATAAGGGAGGAAGGGCCATGAATGTCAAGAATATTAAGACCCCGTGCCCAGGGTAGTGGCTAGGATTGTCAGTTGCAAACTAGGTGCCTCAGAGAGATGGGGTGATGTGAATAAGAAGTTCCTTTACATTGTGCATAAGATGGCTCACAAGACACAATATAACATAGCGTAGTTTATCCAATGGGATTATCAAAGAGGTGAGGGCATAAAATGAAGAAGGGAAAAATTATGTGGGGCTTAATCCTTTTCTAATTATTTTCTAGGAAATTGGTATCCCATATGGGCCAGATGAGAACATGTGGGTTCACCCACCAAAAACAAATCCCCTATAATATAATTTTGTAGGTTATATTTATGATGACATGATCAATAATGTATACAAGGCCATATTAGACAAGTGGTACATAAGGATGCATGCCCCATTTGAAAATGAATGGCATTTTGTGAGAGTTACCGAGGAGTTTGAGAGAACAGAAAAGTTTGTAGTGATGCAACACTTTAGCCTTGCGTGTTTCAAGATGGTGAATGGGGAAATGGGGCCATGGTGCAAACTTCCATTTAAATTGACTACAAGGTATTTCAATGTGGGTTAAATGAGATCAAGGACACACAAAAGATGGTTTTGATGCCGATAGATTCATATTGGCACACTTTTCACCACCTATGGGTATGAATCCAGCTCCATACTTTAGAGACTATAAAGATGGATATGTTGGACTTGAATCCATAGTTGAATGTTACAATATAAGGGATGATATGAAAAGTATTTTTCATTTTGTGAATTAATACATAGACATGGTAGATATAGAGGTATGTGACACACCTATTCCTCGATGAAGAAGAGTGCTATGCCCTAGATAAAGATAAATCATGAGGAATATATTGTAGAAGAAGAAGAAGAAGGTGGGCTTGACCACATGTGCAGAAGGAGATGTATTACAAAAGGAGAAATCATGATGAGGGCATGACTTTCTCATAAGCCAAAGAGAATCTAGTGAAAATAAATACCAAACGTGAAGGGACACAAGTAGTCTCTAAGCAAAGAAGATACATATGGAAATATGGTGGAAGAGTTGGAGCGTGAGTGGGATGAGAAGGAGAAAGAAATTGGTAGGACAACACATGAAGAGCCTATCCCAAAAAGGGAAGAACACACACTAAGTCTCGCACAAGGAGAAGTCACCATTGGTGTACGAGGAGGCACGTGAAGAGGATAAAGGGATGATGACACCTATGTGATTAAGGAAGATAAGAGCGTGAAAGAGAGACCAACACATGCCCTTTCACACCGAAAAAAAATAGACGAAGGCCAAGGAAATTACGATGAAAATAGCTCCTCGATCTCCACATATGGATTTTGTAGATGATCCCACGAAGGTATTAAGGGTGAGATTCCAAAGTAAGGTTGATCCCGAAGAGAAGTTATTTGGTTGGAATTTGTTAGATCAGCATGGAGGGATCTCACACACAAAAAAGATGTTATCTTGGAATATGCACACACACATAAAAGATATAGAGTTTGAGATAACAACAAGATCTTTACCACTTTGGAGCTGAAGAAAGAGTTGGGTAATAAGTATAAGCATGTGGACCCAATGTTCCTAACTAATGAACATGCATAAATTCCTTAAATAAGATGTCTTCGATGTAACATGAGAGGAATCTGGATCAAGGGGAAACCATGAGGGTCATGATGGAAGATACTAAGAATAAGGAGTGAGAGCGAGAATTGGAGAGTAAAAATAATAACCTTAAAGAAAAATAGAAGTGCACAAAAGAATCTTATAATAGGCGGGTGTTTTAGTGAAGAATATTTTAAGCACATGCCCAACCTTGGTGAGCCAAGAACGGAGTGACTATAATGATGAGATGGAATATCTTGAAGACCTAGTTGGAATGATATTGGTGAACATCAAGAGTGGTGTGGAACCATCATCTGCAGAGTTTTGGCTAAGAGAAAAAGAAAAGGAACATGGTGGTTGTGGAAGCAAAAATAAATGAGATTGAAGGTCTATTCACATAGCTCAAGGAGGCTCGTAATAAAGCCATGACTTGGATTTAATAGATGCCTAAAATTTGACCCTATCCTTAGCATGAGAGTGACTAACGAAGAATCAAAACTCAAGCCATATAGGAGAAGACACCAACCAAAAAAATTTAGTGAACCAAAGTTATGGTGGTTATCGGAATGTAAAAGAAATCATCAAGGAAAAGAAGGAAACCCTCAAGTTCTAGATTAATTAAACTTCATACCCTAGTGATGGAATGCATGGATATGATATAGAAGTGTTGAATAGAGTAGAATTAAGTGTGGTCATCTAGGAGATAAAAGAAAAGGTGGATGAATTGACTTTGACCAAATACCATGAATTATAGAGGCAACAGAGTGGTGCTTGGAAAAGCCATATAAGAGTTCAATGAATGGAAGAATCTATAAGGTGAGTTATATGTTGAATCCTAGAGCTCCTCCAAATAGTCAAGTATAGAGAAGTATGCACAGAGGGAATTTTTTTATTATTGGGACCATGGTACTTAATCCTTATTCTTTATTCTTTGAAGATTCTTTAATTTATACATTCTTTGGAGGAACAAGTTGCCAAATTAACCATTATCGAGGAAGAAATGAAATTAGTGTGGGGTAATGTTGAATGGATGAATTGGCTAAGTATGAGTTATGTGCGAAGGTCTAGGGCATGCATGAGGGAGGCACGAAGAGGGTGTGCAAAAGAATGGATCAACACGTGAAGATTCATGCCCGAGAAGGAAAATTTGGGACTTAGTCAAATTTGTCGACCCATGGCTAAAAATAGAAGAACAGAGGAGAAGTGGTGTCTAAGAAAGATCTATATTTAGACAACATCAAGATGCCTTCGGATGCATGTAAAGGGAGCTAAATTTGGAGAAAACACATTTAGAGTCTAAAAGAGGATCATGCATGAAGTCAATCTAATAATAGGATTAAAATCAAAACTTATATTTAGGTTAATCTATTATTAGGATTTCTATAAAAGCATGCATGCTTTATGGATATTTTTGGATGTAATGCATGTTGTCTATTTGAGAGAACGCCTATATTTAGGAGAGTGCATGGGTAGTGAAGGGAAAGTCCCCACCCCTATTTATATGTCATGAATCTACTATAGAGACTACCATGTGTGGATGAAGGATACAATTGATACTATGTTGTAGGATTTTATGCAAGATTGATGTAACACTTGATCATGTATTCAACTTTCTTGTGATGTAATGAATTCTATTTATGATGGATAATTTTGGTTGGATCTTGGTTGTTGATATGTCTGAGTATGGTAATTTAATAGTTCAGTTAATCTTGATTATTGTTTAAGTTGTTATATTTCCTTATTATATGTGTTTCAAAGATGATTTGTATGTAGTGGCTTTATACTTGAACATTTACTTGGTTAAGTATGATTATGGATATGAATAATAACATCTTGCTAATCAAATAAAAAGGAGGGAGCTGGTAGTTATGCATGCTTTGGGTGAGCATTCAGAATTATTTGAATGATGTATCAACATGAATAATGCTTGAGTGGAAATAAATACTACACCATCGCTCCTGAGATCCAAGGCATTCCATATCTGGAATTATTTGATCTTAGGATTGAAATTTAGGCTATGTTAGCAGATTCATATGAAAAAAACTAATAAAATTAAAACTAAGGTCAATAAGAATATATTACCCAACAAAATTGTTCAATGATTGCGCACTCCTCTTACTCTCGAGACCGGTATCCACCATAATCCGAGCTACAAGAGCTTGTTTATCATGCCTCGACTTCCAACCACCTAGAATGCAATGAATTAGGAATCACACAACTCTTTTTGATCACCCTCTCTTCTCACCCTAATTTTTCAGCAAGATCAATGTTGTGGCCAAAGAGGAGGTGCCCCAACTCAAGGAACAAAAGATTGCCTTATCCTCTCGATGACGAAGACTATGTCATTTCGCACGCTGGGTCTAGACACTTGGAAGTACTATACTATCAATGTTCCTTGGGCCAAATGCAATCCTTACGAGTCCAATCTAACACCATCGACACATCTTATGGACTCGTTGTTTATGATACTAGTGATGGCAGTGATGACGAAGACGAAGTACTTCCTTATGTGCCTCCCATTAATCCTCTGCTTTTGAACACTCCTTGGGAAACTCCACAATTATGCATCTCGTTACCCTCTTAAATTAAATTAAGCTCCTATAATAGTTCCACCACCCATGTCAACTCTCGATCCAACCTCTCGTAGTTAGTGATTTTCCATATGTTACTAGCATGGCCATTGTGGATCATGCGCCAGAGAGATTAACTTGGATGTGAGGGTGTTGGACATACAACAAACTAGTTCTAAACAACATCGAGATGGAAAATGATACATAGGCCTACAAATTGATGTGGAATATCATGAATCTCTCCCCACATTAGATAATTATGAGGCTATTCTAGAGATCCTATACGCATGAGAGGATAAAATTCCTCAAAGAAATCATATATTAGGAATTTCTTCAAGCCATCCATGCACTTTGACGACTATGTCACTACTATTGATCCTTGTCAAGATGAGGTAGCTAAATTACTGAAGCTCCATACCATTTCTAGGACAGAAATTCTATGTTAGCTGAATAAACCACCAATTTGCAACTTGATGATGATCCCTCGCATGTAGTCATGTTTGGGGGTTGTTTTCCCCATTTAAGTGAATGTCACATTGATATCTTAAGAAAAAATAGGGAAGCATTCACATGGGGATATTCGACATGTTGGGAATTGATCCTGAGATTATATCTCATAACATCATCACTTATCATGAAGATGCACTTGTTCGATAGAAGATATAAAAATTTCCTCCTAAATCAATGATCTTTGTCATAAAGAAATCATTAAACTTTTAGATGCTGAATTTTTCCGCACCATGGGCTATTTCGAGTTGGTCTCCAATATCATTCTAGTTAGGAAGAAGGCCTCTCTCACCATCTTTATTTACATCGATTTCATAAATTTCAACCTCACTTTTCCTAAGGATAACTTTCCTTTTCCCTCCATCGATGCCATCTTCAACTCCACATTAGGATATGAAATATTATCTCTCATGGACAGGTTCTCAGGATATAACCAAATCCAAATCGCTCCCAAGGATCAACATAAGACCACTTTTACAACAAAATGGGGTACTTATTGTTATGTCAAGTGCCCTTCGGGCTCAAAAATGCAACATATCAATGTGCCATGACTCACATCTTTCACAACCTTATACACAAAATAGTTGAAGTATATGTGGATGATCTACTCATCAAATCTTGATGCACAAACAATCATGCTCATGACCTAAACATCACCCTAGGGCATCTTCACAAATATAGGTTCATCTCAATCCCAAAAATGCATATTTGTGGTGACTCGAGGAAAACTTTAGGTTTCTTAGTATCAAAACGTGGCATCGATGTGGATCTAGAAAATATTAAGGCTATCCTTGACATGTCATGACCATCTTCCATAGCCGACATATGGACTTTTCTCGGAAAGCTTGGGGCAATCCAACGATTTGTCCCTAAATTCACCTATTGTGTGCATGCCATAAACATCCTACTCTAAAATTCTACCAAACTTGAGTGGACCAAGGATTATTAGCAAGCTTTCAATAACATGAAACAATCTCTATCTTCATTACCAACTTTGTAACCTCCTTCTCCCGATCAAACTTTGTTATTATATACCTTGTTCATGCTAGTGTCTATAGAGGAAATGTTAGCACATGAAGATGAAAAGGGAAAGGATCACACCATCTACTATGTTAGTCAAGCCCTACTAGATTATGAGATGTGATACACTTCCATTGAGCGGGCTTGCCTAGCCATCTACTATGCAGCTACGAAACTATGACATTACATGCTTTACCAAACCACCTACATCATTGTTCACACAAATCCTTTACGACACTTCTTCTCAAATGTTGTCCTTCCAATGGATTGAATTGGGAAATGGATGACTCTTTTTATGGAATTTGACCTTGTATCATCATGCAACGAGTGGTAAAAGGCTAAGTTATCGTGAGACCAATTTCACCTTTGCTCCCATCCCTACTCCTCAACCTATTCACGATGCACTACTTGATGAGGACATCCTCCTCATTGAGGGTATCAAAAAGTTATTTCTATCAAAGAATATTTCTTTAGCTTTATGGCTGGTATTGAGGCACAATCCTCCGACGCCGATAACAAAGTGTTTCCCTCACCTAAGGCTAACCCAAACACCAAGATCACTAAAGAAGAAATTACCATTGATTTTCACAAGGATACATGGTTGTTACACTTTGATGGGGAAAAATTCCTTCAAGGAACTGGGGGGCAGGTCGTGTACTCTTTGAACCTTCCAAAAACTTTCTCTCTTTCCTATCGACTAGAATATGAAGATCTTATCTTAGGCATGCAATTTTCCCCGACATGAATATTTCTTATCTCCATGTCATGGGGACTCTCAATGGTGTGTTGATAGGTTAGTAGCACACATCAATTTCATATCAAAAATTTTAAATCCTATTACAACCCAGTTTAAGAAATAATACCATGCTTCACCTCATTCACCATTGAGTCAATCCCATGTGAACAGAATGCCTGGCTGACTCTTTGGCCACAACTTCCACACAATTCTAGACGTATGTTGATTCTCATGAGATTACTCCCTAGAACAAATTATTCAAAACCCCACTACCTTGCATCACCAATGTATTCAAGAAATCTACCAAATCGAATCAGAGGCCCCTACAAATGATCCTTGATATGCAAACATCCACCAATTTATCCAATATTAGACTTACCTAGATAGTATGACTCATGAACATGATTTTGAATACATAAAAAGGCTCTCAAATATATACTTAAAGATGACATGTTATATTATCGAAACTTCAAAGGTACCATACTCCAATGCATTAACAAGGATGATATTCCTGTTTTCTTAGAAGAAGTGCATAGGGGAACTTGTTATGGCCATCAGTAGCAGTCATGCTATTGCATGTAAATGCCCACGTATAGGCTATTATTGGCTTACACTCGAATCTGACACTCACACCTTTTCCAAAAAGTTCAAACCTTTCCAATATCATGATGGTTTTATTCATTCCTGTCCGATTGAGTTGCACCTCATTACCACTCCCCGGCCCTTTAGTATATGGGAATTGGATTTCATCGCAAGCTCCCTTGTTCTCAACACGGTCATGTCTTCATCATTACTGCCATGGAGTATTTCACCAAGTGGGTTGAAGTCATGCCCCTCACCAACATGTTTGGACTTACTACCTCCAAATTTTTCCTCAACCAAATTATTTTCCACTTTGGAATTCCCACACCATCATATCTGACAATGGCGGGAGTTTCAAATGCAAATAAATGAGGCAACTATGCACTAAATTCAAGATTAGGCATTTATTCTCAACACCTTATCAGCCCTAATGCAATGGAAAATCTGAATCTATGAATAAGATCATCAATAAGATCCTTAAAAATATGGTTCGTGAGTCATGTACAAACTATAATACAAATTTATATCCTACACTATGGGCATATCACACCAATGTCCATACGGCCACTAGGGCAACACCTTTCTCTCTTACTTATGGAGCCAAGGTTGTCCTTCCACTTGAGGTGGAACTCCCTTCACTTCATATATCCCTTAGTGGCATCATTCTAGATGAGAAAATTTTGAAGCATACCCTCATGAAATTGACCTCTTATAAGATCAACGTGATCATGCCTATACTCATAATCAAAATGAAAAACAATGCATGGCTAATCAAAGATAATAGACTTGTTCATCCTCATACTTTCGATGTGGGTGACCTTGTCCTCAAGCTTTATTATACCCATGACAAAGAAGGAAAATACACTCAGAAATGGTGGGATCTTGACCTCATTAAAGATATCATTGGTCATAATGCATATTTTCTTCAAACCAATTAAGGAAACATCTTCAAAGAACCAATGAACGCCCAATTTGTCAAAAATTTCATGCATGATGAGCTCGGGAGTTTCGGTACTCAACTACCATCTCTCGTCTTTTCTTTTTCAAATTCACTACTTCATCAACCATCTCTGATAGTATTCTCAACTCTTTCACCCTATCATTTCCTAAGGAATTGTTGTGGTCTTGTGAATCCTCACTTAGGCTCAAAGTATTGCTTGGATCTATTTACGTCTCTTATTTTTACAACATCTACCTCTTGGTTTTTTTCACTTTTCATTGTTGTTATTCACCCTTTGAGCTAATCATCCATGTTCTATTTATTTGCACCTTCGGTTTTTATGAAAGTATCTCTTTGTAGCTTCTACCATATGGTTTTTTGTGCTTTTAGTGTTGCTGCCCACCGCTTGGCTTCAACACTCAAACCTTATCTCTATGATCCTATGACATGACATCTATCCCATTGGCCCCTAGCTAAGTGATTTGTGTCTTATTTTCTTTGATGATACTCTAGTGTTTCCTTTCAATTGTTCTTCTCTAGGGTTCTAAAGAAAGCATGGATTATGCCCATACGTGGTAGGAAGACCAACACTATCAGGTACGCATTGGTGGGTATATTTCATTTCAGCTAGTCCTTTATTTACTTTCAACATCTACTTTTGATTACGGTATGAATCATTCTTTTCTATTGATTACCCCATGTTTCACTATTGCGACATGTGGTAATCAACGGATGGGGCATATGTATACACCTATTTTTTCATGCTTTATATTTTCATACATGTTACTAACAATTTATCTTCCAGGTTAGAGGTCACTAATGCATTTATTTTTAGGAACGGGTGCCTTAAGGGGCCTGCTCGGGATAGGGGTATGGCTATTCACGTAACCATTAGGTTAGGGACAATACATGGAGAAAGAATAGCTTTTGGTCCCATTTGTGCACTTCTTTTGCTCTTACCTTCTTATTTTCATTCGCACCCTTCAGACACCTTACTTGCACATGACCATATTATTTTTCCCTTTCATTAATTTTATTCTTCATGAGACATTGCACTCATCACTTGTCACCTCCCTCCCTAGCCAACGCCATCACCTATGAGCAATTATGTCACCGCATTTTTCAAATTCATGGCCGATGCCTTCGCTTGTGGGGATGTGTCAATATAAATACTAAAAAGAAAATTTCACACACACACACACACACACACACACACACACACACACACACACACACACACACACACACACACACACACACACACACATCACAAAGATATACATGAAATTTCCATTTTCTCTACTATTTTGCATCAACTTGCATATGCTCGCTTAGCTCTTGGATTTCTTGCACCTTGACTCTTGGATTGGATCTTCTTCTTGTTGGATTGGTTTGCTTGCACTCTTGGGTCACCTATAGTGAGTTAGGACATGATTGTTTCCCCTTATCCACCCAAAATCTATTCTCTCTTAGTGTATTATCCTTTGGGAAATAGATGCATCAACGACCGCCCCCAACAGTAAGTGTTCTAACTCAACTTGTCATTTTGCATAGAGTAGTCTCCTATCTCTTTTCTTATGCACATGTTAATTTAGCATCTTATGCACATGTTAATTTAACATATTTGTTATTCAACTCTTTATCTTATGTTGCATGCTTTACTTCAGTTAGCATAGATATTACATGTTTATTTTGTTCTTAATCACCCCCATAGTGTTGATACCTCAATAGGGTTCCTTCCTCTTTTTCAATCTCGGGCCTTGGAAACCCTAGGTTGTCCTAGTGTAAGGGTTACTTCCCTTTGGGTATGCAATCTTAACGGTCCTTGTACCCCCTTTGAATTCCATCTGTTGTGTTGGTTTTAATGTATCTCTTACTCATTGCCTCAATACCCTAGTTGAATGAATGATAGGAGTGCATGTTATTTAGACACATTTTTTCCCACCATACAGATTGGTCTTCATTATTCCGTTTATCTCCTTCCGACTTTCCTTGTCATTTAGTTCAGCTTATTCGCGCAATCCCCTTCAGTGCACACTTGTCCAATATTTTGCACTCAACAATGTAGCGCAATCATTTCACTCACCTCTTCCATGCAATAAACCTCACCTCACTTTTATCGAGTCCATGCATACCCACGCTCATCTTTTGTGCACTTTTCCAATGTATTCTATCTCCTCTCCTCAGACGTCGTTGCTTTATTTACGCACTCATCGCGCACTACTTATTATTGTGCAAATCCTCCACATAATCACCAATTGTTGTGGTAGAACTCCTCCTTAATCCTTGGATGTTTCCTTAACCTATGTGTGCACCCTTTTCTTAACCAAAACTATGATGCAAGATAGTGTTGAACCTGGATGCTCCCGAATCACAATCATGGAAGAAATGTTGCTTGTAGAAGCAAGTATTTATAGGCAATTGTTGGAGGGGAGAGGGAAAGGCTAAGCTTGATATCACCCTTATTGGCATTAAGAATACGATATCACAAAGATATTGGGATTTATATGTCACAGTGGACCATGCCTATCAACCAACGTGTCAATTAATGTGGGACTAATTTTTTGAGTGAATTATGAGGATTATAAAGTCATATAAGTCGTGTATTTAGAGGCAATCATATACAAAAATGACTCGGGAAAGATCGAGCAAACAAACATACTCATCCCATAACCAATCAACCATTATCTTGGTAAGAAAACCACTTCCTAATGTGACATCATTCCTATTGACATAAATATTGTGGTATTTTTGAGTTTATATGTTGTTGTGAGCTAAACCTATCAATCAATATGAGATTGATTTTCCACATGAATAAAAATATGCTTAAAAGATATATCCAACTTCTCACAAACAAATAAACTCATGTGGCAACCAATAACATACCTTGATATTTAAAATCAGAAGTTCAGAACTCTCAACATTTTTTACTTCCAAAAATTGAAATAAAATAATGATTCAAAGATAGGTAGGATTACATAAGCATCTTTACGATTACAATATATAAATAGAAAAATCTAATTTTGTAACGTTTGAGTGAAAATAATTACTATTGAGATTTTTTTTTTTTTTTTTTTTTAATGATTCTAGAAATATATCAGGAACAGGAAAAAATTTCCACGCGCTCTTACAGAAATCGTTGCAGGTGGCTGAGTGTATGAAGCCCATGCGGCTTTGGCATGCAAAGAACTGTTCTTGCTATATATCCACAGTATTTTTACATCACACTTCGGTAGCTTCGGTTCGATTGGACTCAGATTTCTGTAATTTTTTTCTTTCTTATTTTTTCAAAGTATTTACAATAAAGCTTGTTTATAAAAAAAATGTTGGAGTTTTGGACACGATTTAGAATTTTTTTCGAAAAAACTGCTGGATCGGTTCAGAATCTAACAGCCATTTGAAAAAATGTTAGATAGATTCACAATTTTTTCAAAATGTTGGTTAAATTCGTAATCGTCAGATTAATTCACAGTTCAGCTACAGATTTGCAATTTCGAAAATGTATATATAATTGTCGGATCGAATCATAATTTAACAGGGATTTGTATTTTGTTTTTAAACATTAGCAGTTTAAAGAAAAAAATTCCTGAGATTTTTTAAAATTGAATTTCATACAATAGTATAGTTAGATTGAAGCTATCTTTCACTAGATTAAATAATATATTTGTTAATTTTCAGTATTTTTCGCTTTTTTCTGTTTAATTATATAAAATATTTTCAGTGGTAAAATGTGGGATCTAGAAAATTTATGTTATTTATTATTATTTTATACCGTAAACCTTTAAATTATGAACACCTCCAAATTTTATAGTCAGAAATTAAAAGGATTTTCATTTCTCAGTATTGTTTAGAAGGTTTTCAGACATCCCTGAAATATTAGTGAGACTGTATTTTTTTCCGTATTTATAGTATTTTTTTTTAATTGACTGTTTTTTTCATATTAAAAGACCATCTGTAGGAAAGTTGCTACCTTATATAAGATATAGTCTTTTTGACACCTATTCCATCCTTTTCCATCCAACAGTAGACAAGTGTGGAAAAAAAGAACAAATAAATTAAATTTAAAAAGTGAATAGACAAGTGATCAATCTTTATGCTAGAACAGCTATTAGTAACCGTCATGCCTCTGTTCACCACCATGAGCTGCCTACCATGTAGTTTTTTTCCATTACATTGTAACGTTCAAGATAATAGGTATTGGAATAGTGATCTACGATTCTTTGTTATCTCTCTTCTATCGTACTGTCATGCCACTTCTCATGGTTTCATGTTGGGGCCACTATCCTTGTTTATTTGGGATGTGGTCTTATATGAAAAATAAAATATTGTTGACACTTAAATCTACTTTTATTTTTCCTTCTAATTTTGTGTTAGAGATTCATACGATCATATTTCTGCTATTGTTTAAGTCTTTTATTTTATTACTCTAAAAATATATAAAATTCATAGGATCATATCACTACTTTAATATTGTGTTTTTCTTTTACATCATCAAATAAAAGGGTTTAATTTGTCCCTTAAAGGCCACAGCATTATCAAATGTGACAGCGCCAAGGTAGCAACTTTCGTACGGAGTGTATAATACGGTGGACATAAAATATGGAAAAAAACAGACTAACAAAAAATACGATAAATACGGAAAAAATACGGTAAGCTATATTTTCTAAAAATATAATAATTATTAATAATTCAACAATTCTTTTATAATAATATCACAATTATTACTAACATTAAAATCATATAAGTGATAAATTCACTATCAAAAAATAATCTGATGTTTCCAAAAATAAAACACTAATAATAAGGTAACTTTGTTTAATTATGGTTGCTTTAAATTATACTTTTTCATAACTCAAAAAACCATCGTTTTTAATTGTTTTTATGCGGCAGCTTTAAAAAAACGGAAAAAAACGGTGATTTCTTTGGAAATCACCGTATTTGGTAACTATGGACAGCGCTGATAATAATCTTATTTCAAGTGGCTTTTGTGCTGGCTATAGTTATCAAATACAGTAAAATTTTAAAGATTTTCTGTATTTTTTCGTATTTTTCATTCAACTGTATAAAATTTTGTATTTTCAGTGGTAAAATATTAAAATATAGGATCTAGAAAATTTATGTTATTTATTATTATTTTATACTATAAATATTTAAATTATGAACACCTCCAAGATTTTATAGTCAGCAGCTAAAAGGAATTTCATTTTTCTGTATCCTTTAGAAAGTTTTCAGCAGTCTCTAGAAGATTAGTGAGACCGTATTTTTTTCGTATTTATCATATTTTTGATCGACCGTCTTTTTTCTATATTTAAAGGCCATCGCTTAAACGAAAGTTACTACCTTGGTAGTGGCATTGTCTTTGTTTCCACTTTGGTACATTTATTTCCTAATATATTTTTATATAGATGCACTATTGTTAAAAAAACAAGAAAATGTAAGAGAAAAAAACAAAGGAAGAATTCTTTTGTGCCTGGCCTTGTCAATAAATGATTGTTTAATGACGCCATACACACAGACAATTAATAATTTAACAACATTTTAGTCTGTGCATCAAAAAGCAATGAAAAGGAAAGCACTGGTTTCGTGTCACCTGGTCGGTGAATGTTTTAAGTCACCTCATTCAACATAGCCATTTTAAAGTTTAAAATTGGATTCCAATTACTCTGAAACAACGTTTTGTTGGTTTTCAAAGATGTTGACATGAAGGAATATTATGTACATGGACGGAAATAGAGATAGAGATGGTGTTATAATGGAACTAAAATTTCAATTTGTTTTAGTTATAATTTATTTGGAATTTTATTACAAAATAAGAATTACAAATAACAGAGTCCATAAAACATGGTCATGCTGACAATGTTAGTCATCATATTTATTGCGAGTATAAGTTTTTACTTTTTTGTTGGTGTTTCATTTTTTTGGTTATAGTTTTTGTTCTTGAGATTTCATGTATTTTTTTAGTTTCGTGGATGTAGTTTATCTTTTTTTTTTATGCAGATTTTTGCTGGTATGGGTTGCACAAGGATTGATGAGTATCGACTCTCATTCATAATGAAGAAAACTCTCTTTTCCACAGCTAATAAGAATTGAAGAGTATCCACTGCCACTCATAGTGAATTTATAATGAGTATAATTCATTTATTTTTAGGCACAAATAATCAACCTTATTTAACTTAGTGTCAAGTACTAAAAGGTATCCACTCATAGTGAATTTATAATAAGTATAATTTATTTCATTTTTGACGCAAATAATCAATCTTATTCAACTTAGTGTCAAGCACTAAATGGTATCCACTCATCATTGAATAGTATGACAACACACTTTTACGACATCAAGTCGACACCCCCCCATACTTATTTCCTTAATCAATCTCTTTATGTCATTGACTTTTATTCATTGGAGAACATTTGCTAAGCTAGATTAGGATCAAAACATTCATTATGTCGGATAAGAATCGTAGAATAATTGCCATTTTAGTTTGACTTTACAATCAATGTCAAAAAGGGGACATCCAAATTCGGCCTAATCGTAAGAGCCGTTCCATTCAATAAAAAACACAAGACTTTTTTTCAAACTTGGAATTTATTTGTTCAACACGCTTTTCTTATTCACATTTTGTCAACCCACATGTATGTATTCTGAAATTTTGGGTCCAACTCGTTTCCCATATGCAGGTTCCTCTTTGTGCAAATCAACTTTTGAGTTCCAACTGCCCACCTCTTGTGCTATAAAGACAGCCACATATCCCTCAGTTTCCACAAAGATTTATTGGCTTCTCTTGCAATCTGCACTACAGTTTTATAAGGTTGAGCAAATCGTTTCATCAACTTAGAAGAGGAACAATGGTTTCAGTTGCTTATAGCAGTTTACCTGACTGGGGAAGATCTGTTATTAAAGTTGAAAGTGTTGATGAACTTGCTAAAAAGCAGCTCCATGAAGTACCAGAGAGATATGTGAGAAGTGAAGAAGAAAGACCAGCAATACCCATAACCCCTCGTTGTCAATCTGACTATCAACAGAAACTTCCTGTCATTGACATGAGCAAGATTGCACATGCCCAATACAGAGATAAAGAGATTAGAAAGATTGCAAAGGCTTGTGAAGAATGGGGATTCTTTCAGGTATAATGAATTGAATTCTCACTTTTTTGGATTCTGACATGTTTTTGTTTGTTCCAAATTTTGGGTAAGGTTACTCGTAGCCTTTAACACTGTGTGGGGTAATCTTGGATTACATTCTTAAGATTTGCGAGTATGGATTACGCCTATTTGTAAATTTGACAATATACCAATTTTATTTTTGATAAATAAATATTGGTGAAGTTGTGCTGGTTACATTTGCAAGAACCGATCTTGGTTAGTCTGCTGTAGTTAGTGGCCCAATCACCATTACACCAAAGCACTTTGGACAATTCTGAAGTTTTCTCGTTGATTTTTGTATGGAAGTAGAATTATAAGAGCAGCTAAGTTATGTAGTTGTATTTCTTTGGTGGATGTTTTGCAGGTTGTTAATCATGATATCCCTCATTCACTGATAGACAATATAAAAAAATTGGGCGAGAGTTTTTCCAGCTGCCATTGGAGAAGAAAGAGAAGTATGCAGTGAGGCCGGTAGATCTTCAAGGCTATGGCCAGACCTTTGTTGTGTCTAAAAATCAAAAGCTGGATTGGGGTAATTTATTAGGCTTGATCATGTCTCCTCCCGAATGCAGAGACGAGAGCCTGTGGCCAACTGAACCTGCTGGTTTCAGGTAATCTAGAATGCCCATATAGAAATGCTTATGTTTATGTTAAATACGGCTTGGATAAGCTGTAGAGCATTGTTGTTTACCTGTAAATTTGGGAGGAAATTAGAAGATCTTGATGCCACTAAGTGCCTTGTTGTTCAGTCTTCCTTCAATGGTCTTTTTTTTTGTGTGTGTGTGTTAGTTATTGTTGCTAGAGCACTATTTGCTTCAATAATCAATTGTGAGGTTGACATACTGTTGTGCCTACCTCCAATAAGGTAGAACAAACCCTCTTGTAAGGTATGATGTGAGGCTTTTTAGTTTTTACCATTCGTAGAGTTGGGGTGATTCTTTTTGTAACTAGATCTAACATCCATGTCACATGGATCGCCTAGCTGGGCAAAAAATGTTGATTTTTTATTGGAGATTTCTCTGATATTTTTTTATTCAGATGGCTTAAAAACGTAGTTTAACGTTGAACTCTGAGCCTCATAAATTTACAGAAAATTTATAATTCCATCTTGTTGTGTTTTCCATACTTAAATGCTGGATAAGATTGTCAAGTATCTTTGGCAGAATAGATACGCCTCATGATATAAAATCAGTCCCTACATGATAGAGTTGTGTTTTTTTACAAGATTTCATCCAATGTAAATGTAGCCATTTTTGCAACTTTGAATTGGTCTTGCCGTCATATGGTCAATTCTCTTGTACAGATAGTGGAATTCATAATAATGAGTCCGTATTCAAATCTCATATAAATTATTAGCACCTTTTCGGATATCTGGTATTTGTATTTGGCTTGGACTAAATAATATATGATATAAATCTCTTAAATTTTATAATTAAATATTGCAATTTTCAACATATATCAGTCATGGTAATGGGTTTTATCTGAACCTGACAAAGTAATGCCTGCCAGTCCTGGGAGATCCAGTCTTAGAATGATAAAAGAGTGATATTCTAGATTATATATGCAGCACCTCTAAGCATAGAATCAATGATAAAGAGTGTGATATTCTACTATTGAAATGAATTTTTATGGCATTTGCAGGGAGAATGTGGATGCATACAATACTGAAATTAAAAAACTTGCTGTTCAACTGCTGGCTTTAATTGCAGAGACATTGCAGTTGCCACCTGACTTTTTTGAGAAGAAATTTGGCAATGTTTATCAAAAATGAGGATGAATTACTATCCTCCCTGCCTTAGACCAGATCTTGTCCTAGGACTAAGTGCGCATGCAGACATGACAGGCCTGACACTTCTGCTCCAGGATGATGAAGTAGAAGGATTGCAGATCCATAAGGATGACCAATGGGTATCTGTGCAACCAACTCCTTATGCCCTGGTCATTAATATTGGAAACTTGATCGAGGTAATCTCCCAATCCTTATTTTAAAGATTAAAGAAGCAACATTAACGAAAAAAATTGATATAGATAATCTTCCAACCCTTAAAGAAGCAACATTAATGAAAAAATTGACTTATTCAATCATTTAAGGCGGGTGGGTAATTTCCCGTTATCTTCCTGCTTTGTCTATAGGTAAGGCTATTGGACTTTTATGCTCAACCTAAAGATTTTTGTGTTTATAAGTTGAATTGTCAACCAACCGAGATTGAGTAGTTGACAACCAATGAAAAGACACCACCCAAAAATAGTAAAAAGTCTATTGATTAGTCAACAATTCAACTTGCAAACATATGTGATATATAAACTCCTCCAAACTTTTATCCCCAAAAAAATTCGATTCATAAATGTACAGTCCATTTACTTGTACCCACATCTTGTAACATTCAATTGAATATATTTAAGTGTAATATAGCTATACCCTTATTCATACACTCCTGAACCCTATTTCAAAATGGTGTTTGTATCCTTATCCTGGCTAACACTATCATGTTTCTCTTTGTGACCAAGGTCAAATGTTTGCAAGCATGGATTAGCATATAAGCCGAGTCTCTCCACCTTAAAATAGTGGAGAAAATCAATCCTAACTCTTTTAAAACAATAAATCAAGATTCATATCTCTATAAAAAGTTGAGGTGCCTTAAAAAAAAACTGAAAACTGTGAAATTTCTGAATCCATAATCTACTTTAAATTAGGTGTCCTGCTTTCCTTTTGCTTAAGTGGTTGAGCTGATTTTGCAGGTTATGACAAATGGAAGATACAAGAGCATCGAACACCGAGCAGTAACGAACAGGGAGAAGGCAAGGCTGTCGTTTCCAGTATTTTATGCTCCCGGATTCAATGAAGAGATTAGTCCTGCCCCTGAACTGATTGATGAAAATCATCCCTGCTTGTTCAGAAAATTTATACACCAAGATTACATGAAAAATTATTTTCTCGCGGGGTGGAAGGAAAGAATTCATTGTATGAATATGCTGGCATTAAAAACTGAGTGTACTAAGGAGCAGACGATACAGCTAACTGGTCTTTCAAAACCTGTGCATATACTTACTCTTATTTGTAGACAGGTGACAAGGTGTATCATATCAGTCATTGGTTCAGTTGTACTGGTTATCCACTCATTGCATACAATTAACATATCCCTTTGCTTGGATATTCTAAACTTCAAAACCCCTATTCTAAACTTCAAAATTGATAAGAGGATCGACAGTACGTACCTGATAATTCTAGATTGGTTCAAGCAATGCAAGAAAACCTATGAGGGAGTCCGGCGAAGGACAGCCTCCACCTCATACAGAACAATACTTAACAGAAAGACAACATGTATCGACATAAAGATCAAATGACCATAATTTGAGAACAGCAACACAGTGTGAATGATCTTATTCGGAGAAACAATAGCATCTGGCCGATCAGCAAACTCTTAGGCAGATTGTTTTTAACCCTCTTACTATGATTATTTTACATCATCATAATTTAGTGAGCATTAAGCTTGTATCATTGCTATGTTCTCTCCAAATTCTCTCCCGAAATTTGAACTACTTTCCTAAGGTAGTTGCTCTATTTATATGGCCGTCCATGACACTTGTTAATACTCATTATTTTACAGAATTTAATGAAAGGATGAAAAGATCCAACAACAAACCCAAACACAACTAGTACATTCAATTAATTCAAGTTCACGTCTTAAACGGAACTGCCCAAATACATACCAGACATTGCATAGAGGAACTGCACACTCCATAAATATTGTTCAATGAACTTATGCACTCAACAGAATGTAAGATTGTATTCTACGGCTTGCCAATAACACAATTCTTCATGCGCGACTCACAAAATACTTCACAATTAAAAACAAAATACAAACATCAGTAACTCCAACTATTCAACTATTCATGTTAATACATGATTGCTAATTACGCACCTGAATACTCTGCATCAAATGGATTACAAGTTAGCCCACACATCCGTGAAACCTCTAAAACAACTTCAAGACCAAAATATAAAACTCTAAAACTAAATGCTAGAGATATTTTAGCTAAATTCAAGAGATGTCTTATGAACAATGCAACTCTTTAAGTTACGGGTGAATGCAATGTGCCAAACTAGTAATGATGTATGCAAACAAGGAGACAATGTTCATATAACACGACAAAAAAATGAGATAATTGAATGCTACATTGTAGACACTTCAATTTGGTCTTCAATACTTTTACACTTTTTGGTATACTTGCATAGTTAACATATATTGTAGTTTTTATCATATTTTATGCATATTTGATTACCTATATTTCGTTGTAACTAATGTTGTTTTGTTAATTATATTAACTGAGGATCAATTTGGTCTATATAGGATCACCTTATAAATCCTACATAAACGTCATTCTCCATTTCACAAATCTATGTTATTTTCCTTCAAATGATAACTTCCATTTTAGACATTGATATCTACCATTAGTTTCTTCCTTTAATGATAGTGTCATGGAGTGACCAACAACTAATTTTTAAACATGGATACTTTCATTTGATCACCTATTCTTTGATTTATGAGTCTGCTTATGGCACAAAATTAATGAACACACACACACACACACACACACACACACACAAGTTTGAACGTTATTATAATCTTTGACATACACATACCTTAGAAATCACTTTACATAAAACGTTATTATAATCTTTTGACATACACATACCTTAGAAATCACTTTACATAAAACGTTATCATAATCTTTTGACATACACATACCTTAGAAATCACTTTACATAAAACGTTATTATAATCTTTTGACATACACATACCTTAGAAATCACTTTACATAAATCATATCTGCGCATGTGCGTGCGTGCGTGCGTGCGTGCGTGCGTGCGTGCGTGCGTGCGTGCGCGTGCGTGCGTGCGTGCGTGCGTGCATGTGTGTGTGTGTGTGTGTGTGTGTGTGTGTGTGTGTGTGTGTGTGTGTGTGTGTGTGTGTGTGTGTGTGTGTGTGTGTGTGTGTGTGTGTGTGTGTGTGTGTGTGTGTGTGTGTGTGTGTGTGTGTGTGTGTGTGTGTGTGTGTGTGTGTGTTTGTACGTCATTATAATCATTTTACATACACACACCTTAGAAGTCACTTTTCAAAAATCATATATGTGTATCGACCTTTCTTGAGTAGTCCTAGAGAACTCCATTAAGCTAAAGCATGAAGTACAAAGGTTCAAAGTTGCATGGTGGAAAGTTTCAAAGGATCAAATGAGGGATCACTTTAGATTACACATTATTTTCATACTTACACATTCACATAGGAAGTGGGAGAACTGTTTTTGGCTTGATCCTCCTTTGTATAGTGATACATAATGCAATGCTTTCCTACATTAGGGGCAAAGTGATGAGGTTGGTCCAGCCAAAGAGCTCATGGAGAATTTCATTATGCGTTGTTATTTTAGTGCATTTTTAGGGTAAGGAAAATAGAGAGATTTTGCATAGGCCTCATTGAATCAAATTATTGCTAAACCGATGTGCGAACATAAGCAAGCAGTTCCCAATCTTTCATATTTATTGCACCTCCCCAAACACTTTTTCCCTCCTTAGACATTGTCGTATGATGGTATTGTTTTCCTATGTATGTAGTGTGTAGATTCACTTTCAGATTGTCTCATCTATAAGACACTTTGACAACATATTCCTAAGATAGTTTTGGGTCCTTATGTTCACTATGCATTTCTCTTTATATAGAATCAAAGTTGGAACTTTCCATTGCATATTTTCTAGCTTTATATCTCTACGTTTTTTCTATCTAGAAAACTTCAAATAACACCGATCTAGGTTTAACTTTATGTATTTATTTAGTAGTTTGAATTAGGACACACTTTGATTGTTTTCATGTGGTTGTGCATAAAATAATCAAAACAAACTAATTGATATCCATTTTATGTACATGTTTTTCATGTTATACCGGAGTCCAAATGCGGGACATATAGGTTACATGTGGACAAGTACACATAAATGTTTGACATTAATAATGTTTATGACTGTGACATTAAAGCACATTGAAGCTTACATTTCTGTTATAGATGTGTGCTTATATTGATTATTTTATACTTGTGTAGACACCAAATTTGTGTCTTACGACACCCTGTGCCCCGCATCTCATTTCGCAACCTAACCTCACCACCTAAACCTTGCACAATTATTTATTAATTACCTTATAATTAATAAATCCACATCTCCAAACCTGCCACCTCATTTCGCCACCTCATCATGACCTAGCCCTAACCCTAAACTAACCTAATTAAGACCTATAACTTGGTCTACATCCACACCCATGACTAATTACTCCTCACCCGCACCAAAACCAACCTAATAATGACTTGACCAAGCCCATAACTAATCCCTCGAAGAAAAGGAGGGAAAGTTGGCTATTTTACTAAAAATAGCCCACTTTGACTTAACCGACATCGGTTCCTACTCGACCGCCATCGGTTCCCTGTAAATGACCTCCCCCAACCAAAAACAAAGGATCTGGAATTCATTTGAAGGATCCGAAATTCACTTGGCAGAGCAGAGACAAGTGAAGAAAAGAGAAGAGTTTACAGAGAAGGACATCGAGCCCAAGACTGCAACTGAGTAACCAGAGCCAGTGACACTCATCCAAGCATTGGGAGAGAAGATAGCTCACTTTTGATTGTCAGATCATCCCACCTGAGCCCTGCCTTCGTCATCATAGTCCTTGGACCTGTATCTTCATCAGGAACTAGTAAGTAGTGTCTTGTACATTTTTAAATAACATTTCTTGAACTTCTGAATCACAGTAATTACAAGTTCACTCATAGATCTACTACCCAGTAGCCCCTGCATCTAACTGTCATTCCTCTACCCTTACATTGCCCCAAGAATAGCCCCCACACTCTCTGAGTCTTATCCATCACCCCATTACCTATCCCTAATCATTTGCCAGCCTTATAAACACCATAGCCGCCTTATAGCCAACCTTTATTAAAAGCCCCTAAATCACTGCCCCTACCGATATCGGTTATAAGAATCAGTATCGGTTATACGATGGATCGACATGATCTTGCCACTTTCGCAACTCAAACCAAAACCAGCCTTTCCTCTAGTGCTTTTTAACGAGGTAACTAAATTGTAATTTTGTAATAATTTCTTTGTTAGAATTTGTGTTAATTCGTATTAAGAGGGGAACTGACCACCTTCGAAAGGAAGTCCAATATTTCCTGGGCCCAAGGCAGTTCCCTCATTTATTGTCTAACTAAAATCCGGTGGTCTTGTATTCTTACTTGCAGGTAGTCCTTCCTAGACAAAAAGGAGTTCTTCGCAATCGATCTGATCTCTCTCTACGGTACGCGCGCACCCTCTCAACATTCAACAGGTATTCCTCCTAGCCCTAACCCTTATCTATTTCTCAAGAGAATGAAAGGATAGAAGCAACTCTATTCTAGGAACGGAAACATTCTATGCGAAACATTTTGGCACGACCGGTGGGACCCATTTCAGTTTCTTTCTTTCTTGCTTGCTTTCATATAGGGAGCATACTTGCTGTTTGTTTTTGCTAAATATTCACAAAATATTTTGTCATTTTGGTAAAATAATTTGTCTTGCTTTCACATCTTTGCATTAGTGAAAGTCATCTCCTTTGCTTCATCGAATATCATTTTTGATTTGGGTTTAAAACACGTGCATCACATTCTTGCTTGTTGTTTTCAATTCTAGTGAACATAGGTTAAGTAACAGGTCGTACATGTGGGGGTGATATCCATGGTATTGACAAGAAATTAATCTTACTTTCACTACACAACACATACCGAATCACATCATAATCAACACAACAGCTCAAACATCCCCCTTTTTTTTGCGGTATTCCTCCGCCCGATTGAGGTAACCTTATAAGCCAAAACAAACTTGACATCTCCCTTAGGTCTTTTGTTTAGGATTGACATCATCTTGCGTCTAAGGCATAAGCCCACAATAATTAAAACTAATCCTAGGGTTAGTCTCTTGATTTTGCCTGTGCATCTTGCTTGTTTTTAGTTCTGTTTCTCTATCATACATTGTTTCAGTAATCACTTCAGAATAGTTTGGTAGGTATACTAAGCATCGTTAACCCCAAATCAGCAACTTCTTACAGCTTCTTACACCGGTCCTATTCTACCGACATCGGTTAACTTACCGACGCGGCTCTGATCGACCGACACGCCGGTTACTCGACCGATATCGGTTCTTGTCTTTCACGATTCCGACAAACCAAGAACCTACCAATTCCAACATTTTGTGGCTGTTTCGTCCTCGATAGATTGAATCCCTGTTGTGTACTCTTGTCCATGGTTGTTATCACTCGGAAACAAGCTGCAGCCATGGTTTCACATGCCTGTTCCGTGCCTTTTCCTAAATCACCCCCTTCACATCCTATGGGGAATCCTACGGACACCAGTGAGGTTCCCAAAATCCCTGTAGGAGATAAGGAATTTGCAAAATTTTTGGATGCTAATCCTAGCACTGTACAGTACTATTTGTCTCATACCCCTGACCGTACACCCGATGGTCAACTCCTTGTTGGTATGCCTATTAGTATAGCGGCTCACTTAGCTCCTTCCCCACCTAATAACTCCACCTTACCCTCTTCATCCTTAGCTCCGCCTCCCGACTCAGTGACTTCGGAGGTTCATACGACACAGATTGGCTTTCCTTTGGTTAATCTGGGGCCCCACATATCATTACCGCCGGCTCCTCCTACCTCGTCTCTCTCGCAGACTGCCCCTTTCATAACTTTGCTCTGCCACCTATCCACACGAGCTTTCCTTCTCAAGCTCCGCCCACCTTTTCATTTCCACACACTTATCCGGTGGCTTCAACATCTTATATAGGACATCCTTATTCGGTCGCCTCAACATATTCGTCCTCAATACCTTATCAACATTTAACCCCACCATTGTCTAGTGGTGGCCCTTGGCCCAATCCTCCTCTGTTTACGACAACCGCACCATCATCTCATCCAACCACTGATTTAATCAAACAAATGATGGACAAGATGCAAAATTTGGAGGCTTCTATTTCAGGAAGCCGTAGCACCTTGACATACGAGCAAGTTTGTCGGGAGCCTATTCATCCTTTTGTCCCCCTTCATTCATATCCTCCTCAATGGGAATTACCAAAATTTACTCGTTTTAATAGTAAGGAGGATCCTCAACAACACTTGCGATCATTTAGACATGCCTGCTATCTGATTGCTCATGACGATGCCTTACTACTCCGCACCTTTCCCATGTCCTTATTAGGACCCGCCTTGGAGTGGTACAGTGCTTTAACCCAGCACTCAATCTTCTCTTTTAACCAATTAGCCCAATCTTTCTTGGATCATTTCTCCATTAACATTGCCAAGAAAGTATCTATCACCGACCTCTATGCCATTCGACAATTTGAAGACGAATCTATCGCAGATTTCGTTGGACGATGGCGGGGCCTTATCAACCAACTTACTTATGCCTTGCCTCAGGCCGAACTTATCGAACTCTTTACGTGGGCCTGCGCTAAGCACATTTCTCCTACCCTCCAAATTCAAACTTTCCGCACCTTTGATGAGGCCTTTACTATGGCTCGAAAACTAGAGATTCGAGCCTTAGAGGAAGAGAAATTGCGGTTGCGCAACAAAAACCCTAATTTCCGAACCCAAGACTCCACCAACAAACCCAACACCACCAATTCTCACGCATCGACTGCTTCGAAATCAAAAGGAGCTGTACACGCGGTGATGGTCAAATCCCAAGCACCATCTAATACCCCACCAAAAACCACCTATAAGTATAAAGCCGAGCCCATCAATTACACTCCCTTGGGAGAAACTTATGGTGTCATTTTGGAAAAATTGCTCAAAGTAGGAGCTATCACCTTACCTCCTGTTAAACCTCACTGGGTTTGATTCCACCCGTGCTATACCTTCTTGGTACAAAGAAAATGACTTCTGTAACTTCCACCGCGTGAAGGGACACAGTCACGAAAACTGCAAGATGTTGAAAAACATAGTGCAGGAAATGGTTGATGCAGGGGATATAACCCTCGATAATCCTAATGCCCCTGCTAACCGAAATTTGAAAATCTTCAACAAACCATTCCCAAACCACTCATCTAACAGTAACATAAACCAAGATATCTTAGCCGAGGAGAGTGTTCATGAAATCCATGCGGTCTTCGACTCCCAACCAAAAGCTCCTATCGAGGAAATTCTGAATCGAGCCTCTTCACTAACGCAGGGATCCGAACCCCCTCCACCCCCATCAAGACAAAACGATAACCTTACCATTCCTTTACCCATAAAGGAATTAACCAAGAGTTCTCTTCTCACAGATGAGCCTTCTTACACCACATCCCTGCAAGACTGTGAGCGGATGTTATCTAACTTATCTATTTCCCAAACATCTCCTTCTATCACTCTTGTTGTACAAGAGGAAGGCTCGTCACTTTTTCTGTCATCCTTAGAAGAGACACCTCTCGAACCAACATCACCAAATTCTTTAATCATGATGGATCCTCTCAAACATGCCCTCCTACCTATTAGTTCTTCATCGCCTAAATCTTTTCAGCGACCGGTTGACCTCTTAACGCCCATTAATACAGTGCCTCATTTACCCCCTGTATCACACCCACAGTGGACCGGAATCACAACCCACCTCTCTTCCATACAAAAGTTCCTATTCACACGTGAAGATTGTCATCCCTCAGAAGATAGACGAGTCCTATGGGAGCGTTTGAGTACACCATGCTCTACTCAAATGCAGATGACCGATCCAGACACCTCTACCATATACCCGAAGTGTTTACAAAATCTCAAAACGCCTATGTCCTCATCCTCACCCCCTCATCTCTATCGGATACCTCATCCACCTCTATTAACCTAACCAAACCTCCCCCTATGCTTGGGACTTCACCAATACCCAGCTTAACACACCCACCTAAACGCTTAGATTTATCCAAAAATAAAGCCGTCCATCCACCTAGGAGACAAACCCAATCTCCTCAAGTCCAATCTATGCATCTGTCACAACTAAAACCCTCGCCATCACACATACCTTCTATATTGGGACCTCACCCCTCCACCTTGCCTCAATACATCATACCTCCTGCGTTTTTTTTAAAATGACCTGCGCCTTCTACAACCATACAGAGATCCATGGGTGTATCAACACCGACACCCCAAGTATCCTGTCCACCTATCAACCCTAAACAAACTCCATCATCAAAGGATTTGTTTGTTGTCACTCCTCTTTCTCCGTGGTTGTTTTCTGCTACCACGTCATCTGACCAGCTAAACATAACTTCTGCGCCGAAGAAGCCACATTTAGTTAAATCCAATTATCAAAACCCCTTGTCTAAGCCACCACCCATACGAACCAACCATACCCAAACATTACCAAAACCCACCCAATCAATAGCCTCATCTTCCTCTGACTTTGACCCGCTCAAAGGATCTTACACCAAGATCCTTGATATGTTGGTGGAGAATGCGACCATTTCCCTACCCCCACTTAGACCCTATGATCCATCTAAACCTCGACCTATAGGTTATGATGAGTCTAAAATCTGCGCTTACCACCGCACACCAGGACATGATGTAGAGGGATGCAAAGCTTTGAAAGCCATCCTTCGTCAGTCACCTCTCTCGGATAGAAAGGTTAAGAAAGACAACTTACGAAGGGAGAAACCTTTAGCTTCAATCCCCTCTCCTATACCGCCTGTCCTCACCTCACCAAGAAATATCATTATTGCAACCCCACCTCTCGAAGACAATGACTGGTCCCTACCATCTTCCTCCTCTCGTGTTCATGAGATCAACATGATTAGCATTGCTACTCGAGGGCATAAAACCAATGGGAAAGCTAAAGAAAGCACACCTACGGCCTCTCTTTCTCCGTCCGCCATCCCGATCGCACCACCACCTAAAGTGGTTATTCATGGACTGCTACCCCATCTCTGATGGAGTGGCCCACCGTACCATGATCAAACAACTTCACCAATCACCTGTAAAAATGACATTGTATGATCTCATTCAAACCTCTGAATCTCATCGACAAGCTCTCATTGAAATCCTTCAAGGGATAGAGGTCCTACCTAACGAAACCTTTCCCATTGCCTCCATTTTAACACCCAATCATGTTGCTTCTCTCACCAAACAACCTATCTCCCCAACCACTTCTGTCTCTGTACAGCAAGCCGCTTTGTCAGTTTCTCCGAAGACGAAATTGTTGACTTTGGTGCAGAAGATCCTGACCCTACTCTTTTCATCTCAGCTTACGTCCGGGACATCCGAGTACGTCGTGTTATGATTGATGGGGGCACTAGCCTAAATATCATCTCTTCCAAAGCCTTCCAACAAATGAATATCCCTTCTAGCTGCATGTGTGCCAACCCCACCATGTTGCGTTCATTCAACGATGCTATTACTTCTACCTTAGGCACCGTGATCCTTAACATTCGTGTAGGGCCACGTACCTTACCCGAACTCTTCTATGTCCTTGAGGGAGAATTCCAATACAACATGTTGTTAGGCCGCCCTTGGATCGGGCTATGGGATGCGTTCCCTCCACCTTACATAGATGCATAAAATTCGAGTATGAGGGGAAGTCCTACACCGTAAAAGCTGATGCTCCCCCCTTCAAAACCTGCAATATGTTATATCGCCCTAATGATGTGCTTGTACCAGTCAAGACACCCATTCATCCAACCCAACCATCCACTTCAACCACACCTCAACCATCCATCTCAACCGCACCTACACCTTCAACCAATGAAACCGCCGCCGCAAATACCACTTCCTTTCCCGCGGACAACATCCCCACCTCAGATCCCTTAGTAGATGTTTTTCAACGCCTTACGCTGGGGGAGTATCACCTATATAACATTAGCACTTTCCATACCCCACAGGAGTATGGATAGTTACATGCGCATCCTACCTACGACCGTCGTGTGGGGGAAGTAATCTCCTACGGACCACCTAATTGCCGCACCAACCTAACATATGGGGGTGTCGATACATCCTCTATCACCCCTGAACCTCCCCTTGGTGTGGTTCCCTTCCAATCTGATTTTCAATATCTAACTAATCGTCGCTTCGCTCTCACCTTCTTGATGCGCTGTGCTTGGAAGGGCTTCGGTTTCGGTCTTTATGAACAAGGCCGACATACGATCATTCATGTAACTACATGCAAACACAAAGATCGTCGTGGTCTTGGATTCTTTGAACCACCTACACCAAAGGCACCGCATATCCATTGTATCCAGGAAGGCAGCGAAGTCACTCCTTCGAACCATCATCACCCATTTTGCCATCGTCACCACGAGTGATAGACCACGAATCCATCCCTCTTAACTTTTTTTTCATAAACGCTATCTTCCTGGGTCCTCTCACTAATCAACGCGATAATGAAGACACATCTTCTCTCTCCCCTTCGTATCCGGACATGATCGAAGAGGAATCACCTTGATTAATGTTGTTGAGTGCCGGGATGATGAATCCATTCTCACTTACCTTGGTGCGCAGACGACTCTTATATTCAACGCCTTACCATCTAAAACTCAAACCATGTTGAATGAGTCGACTATAGAAATCAACATCCACACAGAGGACGATCCTCACATTGTGAAGATCGGACAATCTCTTAACGCATCAGAACAAACTGCCTTCACTACCTTCCTCTATGCCCACAACCAAGCTTTCGCTTGGTCCTACGCTGACATGCCAGGAATTGATCCTGACATTGCTGTCCATAACATTACCCTGAAACCCGATTCCAAACCAGTTAAATAGAAACTGAGAAAAATGCATCCACGCATTGCCCTCTTGGTCAAAGAAGAGCTTCAACGACTCCTTTATGTTTCCTTCATCTTACCTATTGACTATCCTCAATGGATTTCTAACATCGTACACATTCTACTAAAGCAACGGGGGACTTCGGATATGTATGGATTTCTGGGACCTTAACCTCGCTTGCCCAAAGGATGACTTCCCCCTACCAAGTATTGATCAACTTGTTGATCTCACTGCGGGCCATGAGATGCTTTCTCTCATGGATGGCTTCTCGGGATACAATCAAATTTTGGTAGCCCAGCCGATCAACATAAAACCGCCTTCATAACTCCTTGGGGAACCTTCTGCTATCGTGTCATGCCGTTCGGCCTTAAGAATGTTGGTGCGACCTATCAGTGGGCTATGACTTACATTTTTCATGACATTATGCACACTATCCTTGAGGATTATGTTGATGATCTTCTTGGCAAATCTAAACATCACAGTGAACATCTCGATGTTTTAACCATTATTTTCGATCACCTATTACAATACTGTGTTCGTCTTCAACCAAAGAAATGTGTCTTTGGTGTCCTTTTGGGAAAACTCCTTGGTTTTATTGTCTCTTTGCATGGCATCGAGGTCGATCCAGCTAAAGTCAAAGCTATCCTAGAAATGCCCCCACCCACTAACCTCAAACAATTGCGTAGTTTGTAGGGAAAACTCCAATCTATCCGGCATTTCATCTCACAACTCTCGGATCGATGTCAACCTTTCCATCATCTCCTTAAAAAGGACATTGTCTTTCAATGGAGTGAAGAGTGCCACCAAGCCTTTGAGGCTCTTAAAGCCTATCTCTTGCAGCCACCCGTGCTTATCCCACCTCAGGACGATCGCCCTTTCTACCTTTACCTTTCCGCCACCAACCATGCTGTAGGAGCCATGCTCACACATCGTGACTCCGAGCATCGAGAACAAGCCGTTTATTACATAAGTCGTACTCTGGTGGATTACGAGACTAGGTATACACATGCAGAAAAGTTGTGCCTAGCCCTATCATTCGTGGCCACCAAACTCCGACACTACCTCCTGAATCACAAAATTTTTTTCATCACCAACGTAGACCCCATTCATTATATGTACGCCAAACCTCATCTAAACCAACGCATCGCCCGATGGCTTATGCTCCTCGCCGATCTCGACCTTGAGTTTGTACACCAGAAATCAATCAAAGGACAAACTATCGCAGACCAACTCGCGGAAGCCCCTTTACCTAGGGAGCAGTTTACTAATTTTACTTTCCCTGACGAACTCATTGCCACTCTTTCACTCAGTGAGGAGTCGTATCCAATGACCCTCTTCTTCGATGGATCCAAATGCCAGCACGGCGGAGGGGCTGGCGTTGTTCTCATTCCTCTAGACATTGAACCTATGCCTCTTTCATTCCGGCTTGATTTCCCCTGCACTAATAATACAGCGGAATACGAGGCCCTTGTTTTGGGTCTCCAGGTTGCGTTACACTTAGGTGTAAAATCTATTAACATTTTCGGTGACTCTCAATTGGTTGTCAATCAAGTTATGGGCATCTACCAATGTAAAAATGAGGAACTTCAAAAGTACAAACATTACGTGGATTCACTTTTGACCTTATTTACTCATTATTCTATCCAAACCATTCCCCGCTCTACTAATAAATTTGCGGATACTATGGCTTGCTTAGCCTCGCAAATTCCTTCCTCACCAACCGACTCTGACATATTTGTCTTGGTCCAACAACTCTTTGCCCCATCTTACTCAACTCCGAATGTTTGTATGATAAATAATGTGTATGCTAATTCACAGGATACAGTATCACCAATTTCACGACTACCTTACAACCTCTGTTCTCCCACCTGACCTTACTAGTAACGGAAAACATGCTTTTCTTAAAAGTGTTTCTCGTTATGTCATCATGGGGGGACTCCTCTATAAACGTGGCTTTGATGGCATCCTCCTTCGATGTCTAACCGGTGCGGAGGTTACCTATACCATCCAATAAGTCCATGATGGTATTTGTGGTGGACATTTTAGTGGCCTTGCCATGGCCAAACGGATCCTTTTCCTAGGCTATTATTGGCCTACTCTTAATAATGATCAAGCTACTACGAATATGATAAGCGTTGTGTTATGTGTCAACAACATGCCAACCTTCAACATACTCCTAGCCATCCGCTACAGGTCGCATGAGATCTTTGGCCTTTCTCACAATGGGGTTTAGACCTTATTGGTGAGATTCACCCGCCCTCTTCGCAATGTCACCGTTGGATAATCACAACAACCGAATATTACACTAAATGGGTGGAGGCCATTCCACTCATTTCAACCAAAAAAGAAAAAATTGTAGAATTCATTAACCATCACATTATCTGTTGTTTTGGTGTTCCTCATCGCCTGATAACAGATAATGGAAAATATTTCAAAAATAAGTTGTTACAAGACCTTTGTGACAACTTTGGTATCAAACTTAGCTTCTCATCACCTTACTATCCACAAGAAAATGGTCAAGCCGAATCTTCTAACAAAACCCTGACCAAAATTCTCATGAAAGTCGTTAACGATTCTAGAAAAAATTGGCCTGATCACATCCCCTTTGCCCTTTGGGCTTATCGTACCAGCATTCATACCTCCACTAATGCCACCCCATTTTCTTTGGTATATGGTACCGAGGCTGTCTTGCCTCTCGAAATACAAATACCCTCCCTAAGAATATCTCTTCAGGATATTCTCACCAATGATGATTTCCGCCAAGAGCGGTTAGCCCAATTGGAGCTTCTTGACGAGCGTCGTCTTACAGCTCTTGACCACCTTCAAATCTATCAAAAGTGCATCAAGTGTGCTTATGATAAGCGACTTCATGAGCGTACCTTTAAGGTTGGTGATCTTGTCCTCAAAGAGAATCAACATGTAACCAAACTAGAAAAGAGCAAACGTGGCAAATTTGCTCCAAATTGGATTGGGCCTTACATTATCACTCACACTTACGGATCAGGCACTTATCATTTAGCTTCGCTTAATGGTAAACCTGAGCCTGAACCCCTTAATGCCTTGCATCTTCGGCCATTCTACTATTGAATTTAGTGTTATATCACTTCTTATCTACCTTGTGCTCATCCCTTGAGCTCGTTTACCACCTCATACACTTTGTTTCATGCATCTCAAAATAGAATCAAGCTCATGTGGTTTGGTCATCACCTCTTCTTACAGATGCCTTCCCCTTTTTAGTCTGGTCCATGACTTAAAAGTATCAAAATAACATGTTCTCAATTATACACTTATGGGATATTCTTGAGTCAAACTTCCTACAAAACTAGATGCTTCATGCCAAACGGACATCTAAGACCTCTAAGTTATACATAGACTGCTCCCTCGAAGGACAGCTATGTGCAAAGCCACTTCTGCTATTATAAATAGACTGCTCCCTGAAGGACAGCTATACACAAAAGTTGTATCTACGCTACTATAAATATTGCTCCTTGAAGGACAACTATACAAAGTCAGCCTTTATCAGAAGCTTCTCGCATTGATCAGCTTCGTGAAGACCTCAAGAACAACAAAATACATATCCCATGTAGACTTCCCGCATCGATCAGTCTATATCCAGAAAAATAAAAGCAGTATTCAAAAGCACTTTTGAGTCATGGACTTGTCTATTTAGGTTTGGTTCTCTTTTGTCAGCATAATCACCTTATAACAAATTCTCTGCGCCCCAGCTCTACCAGCCACCTCACCTCACCATTCGTCAAAGCAACAAAACTCAAGGGACGTGACGTATATCTGATATATTGTGATTATACAACTCTTTTCACCTATCGACTTCTCACATATGCAAGGTACCTAGGGATTCAAGCTCATCCTATGTTAATATGTGGTTTGTTTAGCTCTTCTCAACTACGGGACACTTTTGCCTCTTTTTACTCGAATCTAGGATTATGTGTTGACCTTAATTAGGACACGGTTCCCTACTACTTGGGTAAGCAAACTTTCGCTTCACCTATACCTACACCAACAACGTCAATCCCTTACCAACACCAACAACATTACCCTACCAATATCAATATTTTTACCAACCAACAAATTGCCTAACCACAACCAAATTACCTGAATTTACCTCTCCCTGGTCCTAAGGGAGAGCTACATCGGTCTGAAGCCCCTCCTTGCTTTGTGCAATGGGCTATGTAGGCAGCACTTAGGAGACATGGGGTCTCCCAAGGTTAGCTCGACCATCCCCTACCATAACCTATCATGTGTTGTGTTTTCCTTAAAAATATAAATATTTTCACGTATTTATATTGATAACACTCACCTTTGTCCCTTATCCACCACTCTCATTTTTTTACCATATCGCCTACCTTTGGCCTTGCTAAATAGCCTTATTTTGAATTCATGGGCCCAACCTAAGGCCGCAACCAACCAATCGGCCCGACCCAAGGCCACAACCAACCAATCGGCCCGACCCAAGGCCGTACCCAACCAATCGGCCCGACCCAAGGCCGCAACAACCTAATTAGCCCGACCCAAGGCTGCAACCAACCAATTGGCCCGACCCAAGGCCACCACCCACCAATCGGCCCGACCCAAGGCTACAACCCACCAATCGGCCCAACCCAAGGCCGCAACCAACCAATCGGCCTGACCCAAGGCCGCACCAATTAAGTACCTCGACCAAGACCCGTAATTTATGATTCTATCATGTAGCTGTTTGTTCCATCGAGCTCACCTGTTCGTGTTTTAGCATAACTAGGATACTTGAATTGATCAGCCGACCAGCATTGCCTAGACCAAGACCGTGACGTTTATCTCAACCAAACCAACCATTTGGTACTACCGAACATGCCTAAACATTCCGGTACCTTACCCGTTATATCCCCTGGAGCTACTTCCTATGCCTTGGATACCAGGATTATATCACCCTTGTTTGGATAAACTATCGACCTTTGCCTATGAATTGCTTGTTTGCTCTTCACATCGTGTACCCTGGTCGCACTACTACATTTCAACGTGCGTCTGCTTCCTTGAACTTACCCCACCATCTTACCATCATCTCAACACCATTCACCCTTTATCAACCCTATCCCTGATTTCACGTCACCTCAATCTGTGATAGATTTGAGGGGGATTACCTATACCCTTAACGGGAGTAACCACTTCTTATTATTGTCAGTGCAGCTTTACAAGACAAGCTACACGACAACAAGGGGCTAATGTAGACACCAAATTTGTGTCTTACGACACCCTGTGCCCCGCATCTCATTTCGCAACCTAACCTCACCACCTAAACCTTGCACAATTATTTATTAATTACCTTATAATTAATAAATCCACATCTCCAAACCTGCCACCTCATTTCGCCACCTCATCATGACCTAGCCCTAACCCTAAACTAACCTAATTAAGACCTATAACTTGGTCTACATCCACACCCATGACTAATTACTCCTCACCCGCACCAAAACCAACCTAATAATGACTTGACCAAGCCCACAACTAATCCCTCGGGAGAAAAGGAGGGAAAGTTGGCTATTTTACTAAAAATATCCCACTTTGACTTAACCGACATCGGTTCCTACTCGACTGCCGTCGGTTACGTAACCGCCATCGGTTCCCTGTAAATGACCTCCCCAACCAAAAACAAAGGATCGGGAATTCATTTGAAGGATCCTTAATTCACTTGGCAGAGCAGAGACAAGTGAAGAAAAGAGAAGAGTTTGTAGAGAAGGACATCGAGCCCAAGACTGCAACTGAGTAACCAGAGCCCAGTGACACTCATCCAAGCATTGGGAGAGAAGATAGCTCACTTTTGATTGTCGGATCATCCCACCTGAGCCCTGCCTTCGTCATCATAGTCCTTGGACCTGTATCTTCATCAGGAACTAGTAAGTAGTGTCTTGTACATTTTTAAATAACATTTCTTGAACTTCTGAATCACAGTAATTACAAGTTCACTCATAGATCTACTACCCGGTAGCCCCTGCATCTAACTGTCATTCCTCTACCCTTACATTGCCCCAAGAACAACCCCCACACTCTCTGAGTCTTATCCATCACCCCATTGCCTATCCCTAATCATTTGCCAGCCTTATAAACACCATAGCCACCTTATAGCCAACCTTTATTAAAAGCCCCTAAATCACTGCCCCTACCGATATCGGTTATCAGCAACCGGTACCGGTTATACAGTGACCGGCATCGGTCACTGTGACTCAAACCAAAACCAGCCTTTCCTCTAGTGCTTTTTAACGAGGTAACTAAATTGTAATTTTGCAATAATTTCTTTGTTAGAATTTGTGTTAATTCGTATTAAGAGGGGAACTGACCACCTTCGAAAGGAAGTCCAATATTTCCTGGGCCCAAGGCAGTTCCCTCATTTATTGTCTAACTAAAATCCGGTGGTCTTGTATTCTTACTTGCAGGTAGTCCTTCCTAGACAAAAAGGAGTTCTTCGCAATCAATCTGATCTCTCTCTACGGTACGCACGCACCCTCTCAAAATTCAACAGGTTTTCCTCCTAGCCCTAACCCTTATCTGTTTCTCAAG
This sequence comes from Taxus wallichiana var. yunnanensis, assembly GCA_018340775.1. Lineage (NCBI taxonomy): Eukaryota > Viridiplantae > Streptophyta > Pinopsida > Cupressales > Taxaceae > Taxus > Taxus wallichiana. The sequence goes on from CM031240.1 coordinate 848,569,970, forward strand.
AGAATGAAAGGATAGAAGCAACTCTATTCTAGAACGGAAAATTTTTGTGCGAAACAACTTGTGCATGCTTATATCATGTATTTCAAATAAATGTTTCTTGGACCATGTATGAGTGGTGTTAAATGATCTTGTCCATCTATCATATCACTTGAAATGTCACATCTTGCTTGTGTACTTCTTGATCATGATATGTTTGCTTATGAATTATCCACTATGATGCTCAAAGTGCTTGTGTGTGCATATATATTTTTGCCATGTAACTACTTTTGACTAAATTTCATATTATTGTATGTTGTTACATGCTTGGTGTCATGATCTATATCACACACACATCTATTATTTATTGTCTACTAATACTAATGTTTCCATTATATATATCAAGCATGTATGGAATACTTATTGCACATTTCATTATTATATTTTGTTAATATTGACATCAATCTCTAGATTATTTTTATGTGATGATACCTTATAAGATACTAATAAATAAAATCTCATGTCTTAGGTTATATGTTCAATACTTACTTGTTGTGTGGAGATAGCTTACTAGTCTTATAGAGTTAACTTAACTACCAAGTCGACGTTAGTGGGAGTTCTTCACCACCGATTTGGGTAGTAGTTGCACTTCCCTCCTCCTATATGTACATCTTTCTTCTTGAATAATTTAAGTCATTGATTGTAATGTATTGAGCATTATGGATTATGATGGATTTCCATATATGGCATTTTAACTCTTGTGCTTTGCAAATCTAATGTGGTGTGCTATTATCATCTAAGATCGTGGCTTGGAACAATCTTCTTATCATTCCTTTCATGGTATCAGAGCAATAGATGATGTAGACATCCATCTATAAGTTTTTTTTTGCAAGCAAGGGTTTATTATTTTCATGTATTTGGAATTTGTTAGCAATTTTATGCAAAGACGTTTTTATCCAAAATGGAGTGTAACATTAGATTTGGAAGGTTCTAAAACCCTAGAATTACCTGTAAAATCAACCATATTTTGAGATAGTAAAATCTGGATGCAGATATGTACCCTAAGGGTGCATTCTTTTATCCATTGGATATAAGCGTGTACCTTCCAGATGCATTCTTTTACCCTTTGGATATTTCAGTTTTAGATGCAGTATTTTATCCACTAGATGCAGATATGTACCCTTTGGGTGCATTCTTTTATCCATTGGATATAAGTGTGTACCTTCCGAATGCATTCTTTTACCCTCTGGATATTTCGGTTTTGGATGCAATCTTTTATCCACTAGACGCAGATTTGTACCCTCTGGGTGCATTCTTTTATCCATTGGATATAAGCGTGTACCTTTAGATGCATTCTTTTACCCTCTGGATATTTTGGTTTTGGATGCAGTCTTTTATCCACTTGATGCAGATTTATACCCTCTGGGTGCATTCTTTTATCCATTGGATATAAGTGTGTACCTTCCGGATGCATTCTTTACCCTCTGGATATTTTGGTTCTAGATGTAGTCTTTTATCCACTTGACACTGATTTGTACCCTTTGGGTGCATTCTTTTATCCATTAGATATAACATGTACCTTCCGGATGCATTCTTTTACCCTCTAGATATTTCTATTTTGGATGCAGTCTTTTATCCACTAGACACAGATCTATACCCTATGGGTGCATTCTTTTATCCATTGGATATTAGACGTGTACCCTCCGGATGCAATGATTTACCCTCTGGACATTTTAGGTTTTGGGCATAGGCTTTTATCCTTTGGTCACAAGCTTGTATCATGTGGATGCGTTCTTTTACCCTTTGAACATTTGAGAGTCATTTGTACCTTTAAAAAAAAATCAGCATTAAAATATTATTTTAATAGCAAAACCTTCTGAGCTCATAACGTTTGATTTGTAGAGCTTGGATTAAGGTGTTTTTTTTTAAATTGTGTATTTTTTTGAGATCTATGCATTGGTGACATTTTTAAACCAATATTTCAAATTCAAAAGTTACATTTTCTCAATGTAATGCTTACACGCACTCAATTATAAAGTGCCAAATTTGGGAGACCTGGTGTAATCACTTGTGGATGCGATTTTGGTTGAGCACAACATCCTTAACTTTTGGGTGTTGCATTTTTATATCTATGGGTGTATGCATTTATATCTCTCTTTTTGTAGAGATATTCGGATCTATATTTTCAACACTTTATTTTTGGCATGTCGATGTGATTCTTATGGGGGAACTATTATGGTGAAGCCCAGTGTTAGTTTGTCAGTGTTCGAGTATTTGATTTTGGCAACTCATATAGATATGTGGTGTCACTCTACCCATTTAATAGTATGGGAGGGTATGGTGTTGATACTAATTCTTTGGGTTCCATGTCTGTGCCTTGTTACATGTTAATATTGCTTCTTTGGGTTTCACATCCTTGCATTGTTACCTTACTTTTCTTGGATCGTGGCACTCTTATTTATTTGGATCTCGCATCCTTGCCTTGTTTCCTTGGTTGTTCTTAGATTGTGGCGCACCTATTTGTAGTAGTTGATCAAATTATGTTTGGTTTTTTTGCATTTTCGACATCACTCCATTAATAGTCTCCTTGCATGGAGCTATTCTGGTGAAACCCAATGTCAATTATTTTTGAGTTCTATGATCGAGTAGTGGATTCAGACCATAGTGCACACCACACTTCTTCACAAGATGCACGAGTTTTTGGAGCCAAGCTTCTAAGGATATCTTGCAGCAAGATTTTCTCTCTCTACTTTGTTATTACCTGATTTTCCTAGTTATTGTACGTGGGTACCTCATTGGGCCTTGTTTCCAGGACCCACCTTTTTCACCCACCTAAGCTATGCTTACGAGAGGGTGTTAGTGAAGTGTAGGTTATTATTAAACCTTTTATTTATTTATCAACCCAACAAGTGTAGGGACGGTATCCAATTTTCTTAGTTATTGTACGTGGGTACCTCATTGGGCCTTGTTTCTAGGACCCACCTTCTTTTTCACCCACCTAAGCTATACTTACGAGAGGGTGTTAGTGTAGGTTATTATTAAACCTTTTATTTATTTATTAAGATAATTCTTACACTTTTGTTATCCCTACACTTGTTGGGTTAAATTTCTTAGGTGTACTAGTTGTGTGGAGTTAGCTTACTAGTTATTTTGAGTTACCTTCTCAATTATGCGGAGTTAGCTTATTAGTCTTATGGAGTTAACTTAACTACCACTATCAAGAAGTGGGAGTTATTCACCACCGATTTAGGTGGGTAAGTGCACGAAGTTGGTGGACAATTCCGTGGACATAAAAACCCGAAATAAAGGAACCATGCAATCGTGGTTTAGAACCGTGAGCACGGTTATAAACCACGATCACGGAACTCTGAGACAAAATTTAACAATCCCGCGACTCCTTATTTTCCTCATTTTTCATTTCAAACCGTGATTTTTCCTAAACGTTTTTCACTCGCGCTTTCAATACCACCTCAAAATTGCTCATCGGACTTTTGGATAGCGATAGATTCAACCATGCTACCAAGACGAGGAGGTAAGTCCCCAATTGTAATCATTTTTTTACATTTTAGGTTTTTTTTTTTGCATTTTCATGGGTTTTTTGAAATGTTTGTTTATGTATACAATTTTCTTGTTTTATCAGTTGGTCAAAGCAAGCTCGAAATCAAACAAGCCAAAAATTCCTCAAAACCCACCAAAAATTCCTTAAAACGCTCCGAACATTCCTCAAAACCTCCTCCAAACATAGATCCGCCTCTTGTGGCTCCTTCGTCTCCTACCGAGCCAAAGCAGGAATGCAAGATAATATCATTGGAAGAATCCGAGAAAATAAAATTGTCATTGAGAACCTAATTCAAACTATAAGACAAAACCATGCTACAAATCCATCCCACATGACTTTAGCCAATACATTCGCAAACATTGATTAGCAAAGTTGAGTCTCGCAACCAACCAAATACATAGATGGAACACCTTTAAGTGACTCGAGGAGGTGGTGGTATGCGGATAAACTATCCCATGCGGCCGTCACAAAACAAAAAAATTGGAAAAGACCTCATTTGTGCATTATTTATCGACCCTGTAACCAATGCCCCCAGCAGCATTACTTGCAAACAATTCCCAATCCATTGGTGCCATGATGACAGTAATCAAAAACAATTTTTGGGACCGATGGTGGATGTGTTTTTATTATCCACCATGCAACAACAATGAGGTTCCTCTTTATTTTTTGAAGAAATTATATTGCAAGTTCGTGCTTAATGAGGTCCCGAATTATTTTGAATTTTTTGAATTTTTTGGTTGAGGAGGTGGCTCTACATAGAGCAGACCTGGTGCACGCGTAGGTCAGCCTAGGATCCCCCATGCCCCAAAACCCCCACTGCCTTCAGTTATCCCTCCTACAGTGAAGGAGGTTGTGGAGATTGATACATTGCATGCATTGAGGGAGCTCACTGACACTCTCACCCAACATAGTGACCAGATTGCATCTGGTGATGTTGGTGGAGGTGCCAGTTCTAGTGCACCACACCACTGTGGATCATGTGGTGCCATATGCACTACAAGCGAGACATCATTTGCTGGTTCACAGGATTTCTTTTCTATAGATGAGATGTTGGGGAATGTTTTTGGAACTGGTGCCACTGATATTGGTCTTTCACATGTAAATTTCAAATAAATTTAAATAATATATATATATATATATATATACACACAATAGTTTAATTCACATATATATATATATATATATATATATATATATATATATATATATATATATATATATATATATTTGATTGTACGTCATGTACATACATGTAAAAACTAATTTTTTATTTTATTTTAAATAGCAAGAGCCGTGAAAGAAACATCCAGCATCGACATGCTAGCATCGTGGTCGGGCGTGTTTCAAACATAAGTTTCAAGTTGTACAAACTTACATTTTTATTTCATTTGATTGCACTAGATTATTATTATAATGTTTCACGTGTATGTTGTAAATGTATTAATATTTTTCTCTTTTATACACATGGAGCTCAAGGGTCATCATCTACTCGTGGAATCGAGACTACCGGCACACCTCACATGAGTTTTACACAAAGTTAGTAAATCTATTTACACTTTGTTTCTAATTACCTGGAAGTTCATGTGATTACATGCTTTGGACCTCTGTCATGTAGATTTTAATATTGATTTGTATATGTTTTTGTATAGCTTATGACTCTAGAGAGACTCCTCCATATATGTAGAATGTGGAGGAGGGCTGTAGATACCGCTACAAGATCTACTGAGATCCACTAACTCGAGGTATACTTTTTTAAATTTGTTAAATTTTGGAGGTTCATTATTTCTTATTAAACTTAAATCTACAATATCAAAATTTGTAGATATATGTGAAATATTTAATTTTAAAATTAATTATTTGTATGTAGTTTACCCTCATGAGTCTATTGTTGTCCCTCATGACCCGTCAACAAAAATTGATAGGGATCATGACATTGCGGTAAGATTTCACATGCATTTTAACTAAATTGTACAAGTTTCTAAATTTTGAATGTATTTTAAAATTTTGGGTGTTAAAAACTTGTTGTTTATGAATGTGTAGGTTAGGTTGCAGGCATGCTTAGAGACACCTAGGACCACACAGATGAAATCCGTAGTGGCATCTCCCTCCACTACATCCCCAGGTCGTGGACGTGCTACTTCTAGCAAGGTGAAGAGAGGGAAGATGTTTCATGAGTAGATTTATAGTCCACCTAGATGTACATATGTGGTCATGAGTAGATTCATAGTCCATTGTATATATATAGCCTTTTGTGACCGCATGTGGTCCCATATGTACATTATGACACGTGCTTAGTTCGAGATGTACACATACATTATGAACTTATACATATATATTTTCAGAGACGTGCGTCTGGAGCACACTTTGTTTGATTCTTATATATATATCCATGTGTGTTGGTTTTCATATTTATGACTTTTTCAGTTCTTCTTTAACAAGCAGTGTAACGTTGGGATGCATATTTCTTAACTTCTGCTTTATGGGTTTAGCATCTAAGTGCACAACAAGGTTGTGCATGACCAATTCTAGGTCTAAAAAAGTCATATCTATGTATGACCATGAAAATATATATTCATATTCTCATAATAATGCTATGAAAACATTTTTTTCTTTTGTTGAAAGTGAAGCTCCAAGATTTATCTATTATTTTTCTATATGTTCTTTGTCTTGTTTGTTTACTAATGACTCAAAGAGGATTTCACTATGAGACTTATGTTTGTTTTTCTTGCAAGGATTTTTAGAAGTAGTCTTGATTTTTCTTATACTCTTTTTATTCAAGTGTTCACATATTTGTACTTTTATCTAAAGTATGCACAATCATCTAGGTTGATGGGAAAATATTTCTTATGATCCCCTTCAAAATAGAATCCCTAATTGCCATGAATTCCCGCAAATGTCTCATCATTATCAAAGAGACACTAAGAGATCTTATATTAATAAGGCATGTTAAGGACTTAATTTATCATCTAGACCATTCTTTTAATATGTTGCCTCCAACAATGTTAAGGGATTGACCAATGATGGAAATTTCTTATTACAAGGAGTGAGTACATTTGGAACCAAATGTTCTTTGACCCAAATCAGTTTCTGAATGGCCTAGTTGTTTCACCAGTTTCAATATGCAGATCTGTTTAGATAGGACCCGCAAACCACAAGCACTATTTTGATCTGACGATGAGTTACAATGAGCTCTATGTATAAGGGTAACTTTTTCTCTTGGTTATTGCGTGGGATTGCATTTTGATGAAAAGAGATATGATCGTTGGAGTCAAGGTGTGTACTAATTTCTTGAAGGTGTGTGAGATCTATGTTTGTCGACACCCCTTAACTCATAAGTGTTTTATATAATATTTTCTTATGAGCAATGGTGATTTTGAGGAGATATAGGATCAAAATTCTAGCTGGTGTCTTTTCCAATTATTCTATTAAGTTGTATTAGACTTGTTCACATGAATAGGTAGGGGATAAATGGTATTACCAAACTAGAATGTCTTGTATCCACATCACAACTTTTCTCTAAGATCCTAATGGTATTTACTTGTTCATTAGATGAATGGACACATCCTATAAGGGATTAAAATTGTTTATCATTTTTTGGATAGATGTAGGTAGTATTCGATAGTCATTACAAGCTTGTCCATGATCTGACTTTTTGTTCTTTTTATCTCCATGGTTAGGATATGGTTATTTGAATATACCCATCTTCTCGTTAGGACCATGTCTAAATTCTTTGCAAATTGTTGTAGCAACATATCTTTATCAAATGGGTAAGGAAATAGCTTTTTGTATAGATATTTTCTATTGTGTGCTACATTTCTTTCTCAGTAAAGTGGTTATTGTATTCTTCATTGAATGCAACTCTTGTTGAATCATTTTTTCCTTTGTGGGTGATATATTGGTCTATTCACTTTAGCAACTTTGAAATTTTCTTCATTAGATGGATAAATTTGAAATTCACCTAACTTTATCTTGAGTCTATCCTTACATGTATTCATATTCAAGTAACCTAAGGTCACTAAATTTTGAGTGAGTTTTAGTATTTGTCTTTGAATGATCTCCTCTTCGAATAAGGGATCATCTTCATCATAAAATCTAGGAGGAGGTGAGTCTTTGTGACTATGTTCAATCTTGAATCTACGTGAAGCCTTAAAGTAAGGTTTTCATGAATCACTTGTTGGTTTTGGTGGGTGATCCTCAACATTTTTTTATGTTTTATTGAAGTGGAAGAATAACCTGTATTAAAATGGATGTCCATTTCTATGAGGGATGGTCATTTTGGATCTTCTACTTTGTGATTCATGGTCTTAATCACCACTTCATACTCTTGTAATAGTCTACCTCCTAACTCAAGGACTCTTGCAAGTACTTCATCTCTATTGTAGTAAAGGAGCTCATGAAAGAAAGAAAGATCTAATTTGTTTTGGTCTTCATATGAATTAGATTCTTCTCCACTATGACCAACCAAAGGTTCCATGTCTTTCACTTGTGAGAAGAGGGTTTCTAAATATTTTCGACTGAATGGGTATGTTGAATTAAAAGGATTTACCTTTAAGTTGGGTTCATCTCGTTTAGACATCATTTTTGTGATTTTTGACATCACTGACTCGTGGCACCTAGAGAGGCCTTGTCTCGATCCGAAACCTCACCGTAGAGACCCTCTACAATAGCCTCTCTCGGTTTTTTCCTTCTCATTTCGGTGCTCTCGGTGTCCTATTGTTTGCAAACACACGAAATAGTGCAATTGAGCCAAACAGTGTAAGGTTGTCAAATGCTATATTTTGCAAACGGTGGGTCATGGCACCAAACTGACTACATTGGCACATCTGGGTGGCCAGGTGAACACTAGAGGAGGTGGTGTTTCGGTGCGTGAAAGGGTTGTTGCTTCCTGGCTACTTCGCTCAAAGCGTAGTCCCTTAAGAGCCCTGAGACCAAAATATCGCTCAACTTTGATGGGTGACTACTCGACTCTATGACAGATAGAGAGGCCTCGTATGATATAAACCTTGGTGTAGAGACCCTCTGCAATAGCCTCTCTCAGCTTTTTTCCTTCTCATTTTGGTGCTCTCTTTGTCTTCTTGTTTGTAAACGCGCGAAATAGTGCAGTTGGAGCCAGTGTAAGGTTGTCAAATGCTATATTTTGTAAACAGTGGGTCATGGCACTAAAACGAATATGCTGGCATGTCCAAGTGGCTAGGTGAACGCTAGAGGAGGTGGTTTTTGGTGTGTGAAAGGGTCGCTGCTTCGGCTACTTTGCTCGGGCGTAGTCCCTTAAGAGCCCTAAGACCAAAATATCGCTCAACTTTGACAGTGACTACTCTGACTCCGTGGCACCTAGAGAGGCCTTGTCTGATCTAAAACCTCAGCATAGGGACCCTCAACAATAGCTTCTCTCGTTTTTTTCCTTCTCATTTCGGTGCTTTCGTTGTCTTATTGTTTGTAAACGCGTGAAATAGTGCAATTGGAGCCAATGTAAGGTTGCCAAAACTATATTTTGCAAACGATGGGTCGTGGCACCGAACCGACTATGCCGTAACATTCGTGGTGGCAGGTGAATGCTAGAGGAGGTGGTGTTTTGGTGTGTGAAAGGGTCGTTGCTTCGGCTACTTTGTTCGGGCATAGTCCATTAAGAGCCCTGAGACCAAAATATTGTTCAAATTCGATGGGTGACTACTCAGACTTCGTGGCACCTAGAGAGGCCTCATTTGATCCAAAACTTAGTGTAGGGACCCTATAAAATAGCCTCTCTTGGTTTTTTCCTTCTCATTTCGGTGCTCTCGTTGTCCTACTGTTTGCAAACGCGTGAAATAGTGCAGTTGGAGCCAGTGTAAGGTTGTCAAACGCTATATTTTGCAAACGGTGGGTCGTGGCACCGAAATGACTGCGCCAGAATGTCTGGATGGCAAGGTGAATGCTAGAGGAGATGGTGTTTCGATGCACGAAAGGGTCGTTGCTTTCAAGCGCTCGAGCGAAGTCCTTTAAGAGCCCGAGACCAAAATATTATTCAACTTCGACGGTGACTACTCTGACTCGTGATAGCTAGAGAGGCCTCTCGATCTAAAACCTCGACATAGAGACCCTTTACAATAGTATCTCTCAGCTTTTTTCCTTCTCATTTCAAGGTGCTCTCGTTGTCCTACCGTTTGCAAACATTTGAAATAGTGCGCAATGAGCTTGAGTGTAAGGTTGTCAAATGTTATATATTTTGCAAACAAGTGGGTCATGGAATCGAACCGACTACGCCGGCACGTCCAAGTGGCTAGGTGAACGCTAGGGAGGTGGTGTTTCAGGTGTGAAAGGGTCGCTGCTTCCGGCTACTTGTTCGGGGCGTAGTCCCTTAAGAGCCCTCGAGACCAAAATATCGCTCAACTTCAACGGTCACTACTCAGACTCCATGGCACCTAGAGAGGCCTTGTCTAATCAAAAGCTCTAAATAAAGACCCTCTATAATAGCCTCTCTTGGTTTTTTTCCTTCTCATTTTGGTGCTCTCGCTATCCCTCTTGCTTGCAAACGCGTGAAATAGTCGATTGGAGCAAAGTGCAAAGGTCGAAGACTCCATGGCACGCTATATTTTGCAAACGGTGGGTCGTGGCACTCTGAACCATCTATCCAAAAGCTCTAAATAAAGGCTATAATAGCCTCTCTTGGTTTTTTCCTTCTCATTTTGGTGCTCATATCCTATCCTAGGCAAACGTGAAATAGAGGAGGTGTAAGGTGTGCCAAACGCTATATTTTTGGGTGTGCAAAATTGCACATCCTGGGTGGCTAGGTAACACTAGAGGCTACAAAATTGTTGCCAAGCTACTTCGCTCGGCGTAGTCCCTTAAGAGCCCCGAGACCAAAATATCGCTCAAATTCGATGGGTGACTACTAAAACTCCGTGGTACCTAGAGAGGCCTCATTTGATCCAAAACCTCACCGTAGGGACCCTATAAAATAGCCTCTCTTGGTTTTTTTCCTTCTCATTTTGGTGCTCTCGTTGTCCTACTGTTTGCAAACACGTGAAATAGTGAAGTTAGAGCGAGTGTAAGGTTGTCAAATGCTATATTTTGCAAACGGTGGGTCGTGGCACCGAATCGATCGCGCCGTAACATCTAGGTGGCAAGGTGAATGCTAGAGGAGATGGTGTTTTCAAAGGCATGAAAGGGTCGCTTCGTTGCTTTCAAAGTGCCTTCGGCCAAAGTCCCTTAAGAGCCCCGAGACCAAAATATTGTTTAACTTGACGGTGACTACTCGGACTCGTGATAGCTAGAGAGGCCTCATCGATATAAAACCTTGGCATAGAGACCCTTTAGAACAGCCTCTCTTAGCTTTTTTCCTTCTCATTTTGGTGCTCTCGCTATCCTACTGCTTGTTTAAACGCACAAAATAGTGCAATGAGAGCCCAGTGTAAAGTTGTCAAATACTATATTTTACAAACGGTGGGTGTGGCAATGAATTGACTATCGGCATTTCCAAGTGGCCAAGTGAATGCTAGAAGAGGTGGTGTTTCGGTGTGCGAAAGGGTCGTTTCTTCCGGGCTACTTCGTTCGGGCGTAGTCCCTTAAGAGCCCTAAGACCAAAATATCATTCAACTTCGACGAGTGACTACTCAAACTCCGTGGCACCTAGAGAGGCCTCGTCTAATCTAAAACCTCAGCATAGGGACCCTCTACAATAGCCTCTCTCGGTTTTTTCCTTCTCATTTTGGTGTTTTCGTTGTCCTAATGTTTGCAAACACGTGAAATAGTGCAGTTGGAGCCAGCCAGTAAGGTGTCGATGCTATATTTTACAAACAGTGGGTCATGGCACCGAATCGACTATGCCAGCATGTTTGGGTGGCCAGGCGAATGCTAGAGGAGGTGGTGTTTTTGGTGTGTGAAAGGGTCGTTACTTTTGGGCTACTTCGCTCGACGTAGTCCCTTAAGAGCCCCGAGACCAAAATATCGTTCAAATTCGACAGGTGACTACTAAGACTCTGTGGCACATAGAGAGGCCTCATTTGATCCAAAACCTTACTGTAGGGACCCTATAAAATAGCCTCTCTTGGTTTTTTCCTTCTCATTTCGGTGCTCTCGTTGTCCTACTGTTTGCAAACGCGTGAAATAGTGCAGTTGGAGCCAGTGTAAGGTTGTCAAACACTATATTTTGTAAAGGGTGGGTCGTGGCACCAAACCGACTACGCCAGAACATCTAGGTGGCAAGGTGAATGCTAGAGGAGATGGTGTTTCGGTGCATGAAAGGGTCTGTTTTGGCAAAGCGTTTGGTCAAAGTCCCTTAAGAGCCATGAGACCAAAATATCGTTCAACTTCGACGGGTGACTACTCAGACTCTGTGACAACTAGAGAGGCCTCGTCTGATCTAAAACTTCAGCGTAGAGACCCTCTGTAATAGCCTCTCTCAATTTTTTTCCTTATCATTTCGGTGCTTCGTTGTCCTACTATTTGCAAACGCGTAAAATAGTGCAATTGGAGCCAATGTAAGGTTGTCACAAATGCTATATTTTGCAAACAGTGGGCCATGGCAATGAACTGACTACACTGGAACATCCAAGTGGCCAGTGAACGCTAGAGGAGGTTGTGTTTCAAAGTGTGTGAAAGGGTCATTGCTTCGGGCTACTTCGCTCTCGGGCATAGTCCCTTAAGAGCCCTAAGACCAAAATATCGTTCAACTTCGACGGGTGACTACTTAGACTCCGTGGCACCAGAGAGGCCTTTTCTAATCTCAAACCTCAAGATAGAGACCATTTACAACATTTTTAAAATTTATAATTTTTTCAAATAATGAAAGCTTCTTAGCTTCGAGAATTTAAAATTTCTACTAATGCAACCACGTGAAGGTGGAAGCTTTTCTGGCACCACTAACCTAAACATAAAAGTGTTAGTCAAAGAAATTTAAGTTTCAAATCAAAACCATATACTATCTATATATGTACAAAATACACAAATTTAAAATAAAATATATTCAAACTTAAATCTAGATCTTTAAACTAAAAATATATATATATATATATATTGAAAAGAAATTATATATACCGTACATGAGCATTGTAAATTCATTCCATGAACCATCGGGGATCGGATCTACTCGAATAGCAGCACAAGATTGCTTCATGATCTCGACTTCGAACCTTCCAAAGAATCTTGTTATTAGGCCTTCCTCGATATCTATACAAACCTGAATATTTGTCGCTAGAACTAGATGTGAATGTAAGAGTATTTTCCCGTGTGTCTCAAAGTCTTCAAACACCCAAACAAAGGAGTTTTTAAATGGATACCGTCGAAGCCAAGTTCTAAAGAACTACCACCGACCCCCGTAGGATACTCAATATCTTTGCCATCTATAATAGGAGAAGTCAACTTCTTTCTTTCCTGATGCAACGACATAAGCAATATTCTATTCCTTCTTCATTGTCTTCTGTCGCAATTACTGCAAACACATGTCCTACAAAAAAATAACCAAGGTTGAACAACTCAAATTTAAATTACATATTAAAATTTCAATGGACATAACTCAATACAAAAATTAAATAAATAACCATAAATACCTTGTCGCACCAAAATCAAAATTTCACAAAGTCCTTGGATGTTGTAACTTCATCTGCAGAAACAAGTCGTAATGCTTGTGGAGGTTGATAACTAGGAAGTGGAGTTAGAGGCCTACAAATCCATCCTTCCACCCATTCTTGTGAATCACACTCAACAAAGTGACAAATTCGATACAAGATGAATAAAAACATGTCAAATTTCTTGTCCATATGGCCCACTTAAGTAGCATCGAGCTACAAAATGAGTGCATATCACCTGGACCCAGTGAGTGTCATATAATCCTCGTAGTTAGCAATATGTTGTTCCTCTATCAACCAAAAATATCGTCAGAACTATGAAATTTTCTTGAGAACCTCGGGCCATGTTGTGTCAAGACACCATTCCACTATGCTCTTTCATCTTTTAATTTAGCACCATCTTTGTACTTCAACTCTTCTCTTGCAAGAGCTCTTTTCACACATGCCCTTGCACCGTCATGCTCTCATTTTCCATGTCCAGCCTCAGTGAAACTCTAAATATGTTGCACACCCATCTTGATGTGCATTCTGCTCATCCAATAAAACATTCGTGCATTCTTAAACTGAGATGTGTAATTATCTGACCATATATAATGTTGTTTGAAGTGGATGTCCCTATCAGACAAGTTTCCATAAAATAACCGGAAACACCCTTGCACAAATTCGTAGAGAATGAGTATGATCATCACCGATATAAAAGTGGTACTCTCTTAAAAAATTTGATCATTCTCTATACTGTCAGGAGAATGTAGGAATGCTATATGCACAAAAATGGAAACTTGTACTGAGTTGTAATATTGTGATTGAACCTCCATTTGTGGTTGCAATGTGTAATTCTCTACAAAATCGACCACTGAAACAATAGTACCAATAAGAAATGTGTCTTTGCATAGCTTGAATTGTTCATCCAACCATCAAGCTCTATGTGTATGCCTCGCATACTCATAAAAAATTTCATCCTTAAATTTTCTCATAAATTGAAAAATGGGCATTTGTTCTGTAACTAGCTCACACCATTTCGAATCTTTTCCATCTTTCAACTAGTATGCAACTGATTTATATTTATCAAACTCAACTAAATTATGTCTTATTGTACCTTTAATTTTCTCATGGATGCAACTTTCCAATTTAGGTAATCCGCCGCATGTACTACAACTTCCATCTAAACAATCCTGACTATAAAAAAATTGTTCAACTTCTTTTTCACAAAATATAGTAGGAATGAAATCCCTGGAAAATATTGGTGGAACTTGAACACCACATTTAGATAACATAGTTTCAGAATGAAAATTAGAATGAATACGTAAAAATTTAGGATAGTGCATCGCAAATTCAACATGTTGCCTACAACAATAAGTGGTGCGAGCATGGTTGATTTTCACATAGAATGGTTTCAACATTTCAAAAAAGCGTTGACTAATTTTAATTTCCAGATTCTCTTGTTCAAACTTACGAAAAAATTGAGTTTGAGTCATATATAATAAATGCTTTGGATTTGGTTCACGATTAGTAGAACCAACTCTTCGATTTTATAACATCTCTTGTATTAGGTGAAACTTTAGTGTTATCATGCCAAAATTTAATAACAACTTCTCTTATAGCATCGAATTATTTTTGTCCTTACGCTGGTGCTCTAGCAGTAAAATGCCCAAAAATTAGCATTATTGAGTGATTCAAGGATATTACATCTTTCAATTGCTTTCATTAGAGTTTTTCGATTAACTTGCAATATTCAACTTGTTTGCGTAATCAAACTTTATTTTTATTGATTCACTTACAACACTAGTAGGAAGTACACGACGCACAATATTACTATCCCTAGTGCGTCTCTCGACACCAACAAAGGTGATATGCATCATGAAGGTTTTCAACAATTGTAGAGGTTTTGACCACGTATATTAGATGTTGTCAATCCTAAGGTGTTTAATGTAGGTCTCATTTTAATCAATTTTATCAAACTAACTAACAATGACATCTTTGAGAATCATTTAAAATTTCAAAATGATTATCCCAAATTTCAAAGTGGCTTTTCTTTTGATTTGTTGTTCGTAAAGTTTTTCGACATTGGTTTCAAAATGTTTTCATCAATTTCAATAAAAAAATTAGGTTTCTTACGTAAAATCCTAGGAGGTGTTTTTGTCAAATTTTACTTGTCTACAGTTTCAACATGAATTTCCTTATTCACATTTTCATTGTCTCCTTCAATTTCAACATTTGCTACATCATGAGTATTTAATTCTTCTTCAACATTGACAGTAAAAACTTCTTCATCACGAGTATTTAATTCAACTTCAACATTGACAGTAGAAACATTACCTAGTTCTTCATTGCTTACAATAGTTGGGATTGAAGATGAACCTCTTCTAGATTCACGAAGTTTCCACATTCGCTCAACATTTTGAATTTTGTTGGCCTCTAATTCGTTTGGTGTTTTTTTACTTAATGACTTCCTTTTTGACTTTGTTTTTTGTCTCCCATGATGTTTTGCTTCCGGTGATAAGAAAAACGTGCAGAAAAAGATAGAATTTCACAGTAATTCATACGGTAAGGTCAGAGAGTAAAAATCACATGGTAATTCAGACATTGGGATGTGTGTAAATATGATTTATGAACCACGAGCGTGCTTTATAAACCGTGATCGCGGTTTATAAAGTGCGCTCACGGTTTATGTTAAAAACGTGATTGCGCTTTATAAACCATGATCGCGGATCTATCTGTCGAACCTAAGCCTCGGAAAATCTTTGTTTTTCCCCAACCAAAGCTATGGAAGGTCATTATGAAGTGTAAAAGGTCAAAAAACCTCAAATCTTCTCTTCCAAAGACTTGAACCATGCTAAAAACTGAAAACATTTCACAAAAATGGTGCCATCACGTAGGGGAGACTCTTAGCTTCGTAGAAATATTGTTTTTAAAGTGAATAGAATTAGATAAACATCATTTTATAATTTTTTTACTAACAATAGGTCTTTAAGACATTTTTTCCCGTGAATGTTCATGTCTACATTTAAATCAGTAACTATTGTTTTGCTTATCAAAATATGATAAAACTTATACCATCCCAAGTGTGGAAAAATTCTATACACGTTAAAAAAATATTTGATTTCGATATTTTTTGATATAGTTATGGTGGGCAAACGGAAAGCGCTCCGTTTTCTAAATATTTTCAGACCACTTTCACGGAAAAAATCATAAAAAAATATTGCTAAAAAAAATACAAAATAAAATCCATCCCAAGATAGATAACTACATCTAATGTTTCACCAAAGGAAAAAAAAATAACAAGATTTGGTCATCCAAAATGCGGGCAAATGGACTACAATCTTATAAGTTTTTTCAAAAAAAAAAAACTAAGTCATATAATTTTAAGTGTTTAATATAGCTAAACTTGTCCATTTTTTAAAAAAATTAGTATTTTAGAAACTAGATTCGAATGCTACGATTCATATTCATATAAATTTTTCTAATTTAGAGTGCGTGTATAGCTAATAATCCCTACAAGTTGAGATTTCGTTGTTTTTTGCAATATGACGTCCATGGATGACCCTATATTTGTCCATCAACTTCCTGCACTTACCCATGCAGTAGTAGTTGCACTTCCTCCTCCTATATGTACATCTTTCTTATTGAATAATTCAAGTCATGTATTGTAATGTATTGAGCATTATGGATTATGATGGATTTCCATATATCGTATTTTAACTCTTGTGCTTTTAAATATAATGTGGTGTGCTATTATCATCTCGAGATTGTGGCTTGGAATAATATTCTTATCATTCCTTTCATTGATATGGGTCTAGTTATGGGCCTCATAAGTAGATGGTTCATAGTTGTAAACCCTTGTTTAATTCTTTGGAAAGAAAATATAAGGTTGGATCACATTTTTCATTACAAATTGGGTTATTTAGGCACAAAGGGCCCTATAGTTGGGACATCAACGCCTCTCAACCTCTAGAAAAATGATATTTAGTTAAAGTTGGGGTATTTACACTCCTTGTCTCTTTGATTTAGAATTTATACCTTCTAGGGCATATTCACACCAAGAAAATATGCACCAAATTCAAACAAGTAATAGCTTGATTCACATACCATCGATGTATTAATTTTCTTAGCCTTTTAAATATCAATATTTTTTAATGGTTTAGATATTTTTAAGTTTTCTTATCATTATGAGTGTAGAAAATACAATTTGGTAACTTGTCCTCTTGTGATGTCAAGTTTCATTATACTCCCTTCTTTAAGACAAATGCTCACATTCATAATCCAATCAATCTGCCTCTCTAGATCTTATGTGACTTGCGTATCTCTAAATTCTTCTCTATAATCAATTTTTGGAAATATTATCTTAATAAACAAGTAAACAACATATATGCTTCATGTCCAAACTTCATATTTTACTTTTATCCTTCTCTATCCAAATCTGTACAAATGGGTCAAGATACGGGGCATAGTCTTGTCTAACCTATACAATCCTAGCTT
Organism: Taxus wallichiana var. yunnanensis; assembly: GCA_018340775.1. Taxonomy (NCBI): domain Eukaryota; kingdom Viridiplantae; phylum Streptophyta; class Pinopsida; order Cupressales; family Taxaceae; genus Taxus; species Taxus wallichiana. The sequence goes on from CM031240.1 coordinate 848,587,523, forward strand.
TAAACGTTCTTTTGACTTTATTTTTAATTTGAATATTTTTTTGGTTCATTTCATATTCCTAGGGTTGACCTTATTATAATGTTTCATGTATAGAAGGCTATATAAGCAAGTCATTATCACTTTATAACTCACCTATCACTCTTATAATAACCTATTGCAAATATAATCCAAAAGCACTCAAAGTGTCCCTAAATATTTTCAAACCAACTACATGTCAAATGGAGTGATCCCTACTATAGGTCTGAAACACTCAACTAGGTCAAAGAGTCTAGCTTCCTCCATTTCCAAGCACACAAAGGTCAAAGATTCATGTCTTAAGCAAGAGCGATATACAACATATTTAATTTCCAAGTAATTGGAACACATAGGAAGTTTCAGATCGCACCACCGAAGGGTCCAAGACCATATAGATCCATGTCATGACCTTACAATAGTTGTTCGAGCCCTAGCCCTTCTCAATTTCCCTGTTCAAGAATCGACATCAAAGCATTTCTAGTCTCTAATATGCTTGTTTCACCATCCCGAGACATCCAAATCCTCCCGAACTTGCATATATAACTAAGTTATATCGTATCTTGTGTATTTGAGTAGTTACTTATCATTTATCAATCATTACAAGTATAAAGACATTATTTTTATTATGAATGGTTAATGTTGGAAGTTAATTAATTATAATAGTCCCTATTATAAACCCTTACATCCTTTTTATTGTTGTGTATTTCCATAACATAGATTTAATTAGGGTGTAAATATTTAGTAAACATGACTTGCAATTGAATCTGCACCTCGCTCCAAATCCTAATTTCCCTAGATTTTCATCTCCACATTGTATATTCAGATTCAAACATGATTTTCATCTATCACATGCCCTACATTTGGTTTTCAAAATTGTTGTAGGGTCTCATGGTTCAGTCCTTCCATTTATATCTCTTTATAGGGATTATTAATTTCGCAAGTTCAATTTTTGTCACATATCTATACCATTAACAAATTCATTTTAAAATTCCTTATATATTTTCTTTATATTTGTACATTACATGAAAACCTCTTTTGTTTGACTAATATATAACATGATTTTCAAAAAATTTAAATTATTATCTTTAGTAATTAGGGCATAATAAAAATACACATTTTTTCCCAATCCCCTTGAAAAATTGTATTCCATATATTCTTATTGTAAAAAATATCTTTTTATTTTTTTAAATTCACCGTTTAGTTTCATAAATGGTCATTTTTTAATAATTTGACAATAGTCACTTTTTGATAAATATCACTTCGGGTCTTTTCTTCTAAAGTCTCTTAACTGTCAACTTTGCCTTATTTTTTATATTTATTATGTGCACATCACTCTTCTAAGTATAATAGCTCAAACAAAACTACTTTTCGGCCATATCACATGTCTTCTTCATCACTATATGGTTATAGTATTGACAACATTTACAAGGTTATCTTACAATCTATTCAAGCATTACAATGCCATTTTCATGAACAAATTCAAGTTATGGGTATGGAGATAAAATATCTCAAGGATGAGATATCACATCTAAATGCTCCCTCAAATTCCCATGTTAATTATGTCTCTACGCATCATTATCAAGCTATTTTAATACAAATTTAATGCATGATAAATGTGCTTATTCAAGTGAAGAGAAAATTCTACATAGAGGCAACAATGTGTATGTCCCCAAATATTAATCTTGAATATTGATTCACCCACCTCAAAAAGAGCCTATTTGGTTTGACAATAATGGTAAAAAACATGATATTTTATATGAACCGCTTTATCAATAGTGAATCACTTTGTTACATAATCATTATTATCCTCTTTATTAGTGTCACATAATCAAAGGTCGAGATTTTGCAATTGTCATGGTATTAATGAACATTGTGACAATGATTGATATGTTTTGCAATGAAAACTATAACTTGAGCGTAAAGGATTCACTTTCTTCAATACAAAACATTCTACTACACGATCATTTTAAGTCCCTAATTCTAAATGAGTTCTTAAAGTCTATACATCTATGTCAAATGAACATAATGGCATACTAATGCCACCACTTTTGATATGAAAATGTTGTCACCCTCATTGAGCTCACGCCCTCAAAAGTGTTCAAGTAAAGTTGGAAGTCTAAAAGATAGAGAAATTCATGCTTTGAAGTTGTTTAAACTCTCATTCTACACGTTTTGATAAATTTTCCATTTTCCGTCTGACATGCGTGAAAATTTTTATTTGTCCTCATTTGAATGAAATTTTCAATCTTTCTATGGTCATGGATCATCAAACCTTGTATTGTTTTCAATTCCTTGGTTTGTGAAAGAAATTTGAAAATCGAGGCGAAATGGTGGAGTTTTCTTCTTCTCTGCATTTTTCCATAGTTGTGAATGATGGGTGTTTTCTTCCCCATCAAATTTTGGCTCCATTATCCATGGGTATGTGGACATATCTAATTGGAGGCAGGTCGATGAAGCAATTTGTGTTTTTGAGCCTTTATGTAAAAAGGGCTAAAAGTCATAAAGTGACCCAGCAACCCCGATCATGCTATGAGAAAAAGTCAAATGTTGAGCCCACATCAAAAGAGTCAAAGCGAGGAGGTGGGATCGGGGAGATTTGAGAATTTGAGCCTTTTTCATTAAAGGGGCTTAAAGTTAAAAAGTGACCCATAGCCCCACCAAACACAAAGGAAAAAGTCAAATCTTGGGCCCGCCGTTGGAAAGTCAAAGCAGGGAAGCGGGTGGTGGAGAACTTTGAGGTTTTGAGCCTTTTTGTAAAAAGGGCTAAAAGGCATAAAGTGACCCATAGCCCCGATCATGCTATAAGGGAGAAAGTCAAATATTAAGCCCGCATCGAAGGTCAAAAAGGGGTGGGGTGGGCTGGTGGAGCAATTTGTGTTTTTGAGCCCGCATTGAAAAAAGGTAAAATTATAAAAGTGGCCCACGTGACTCTGTCTCCACTCAAGTGAGGCCACATGTCAAGACCATATCAAAAGGGTGAGTGGGCCAAAATGTTCCAAAATGCCAAATCTCTATAAAGTCACAAAATGCAAAAGGAATCCTCCACGCCCGCTCCAGTAAATTTCTCCCACGTGGATGACTCTGGTTTAAAGTTTCAAAGGCAAGATGAATGGTTCAAATTCAAAGTTACAAAATGAGTGTAAATGCATGCATTAAAAGTTGGTTTTTTTTTCATCGCCATTGTTTCTTCACGAATCAAGAATCTGAATGGACATGAATGATTGAAAAAAATTGTAAACCATTTCTTGCTAAAAAGAAGAAGTTGTAATCATTTTTCAAGATATTTAATGGCTTCTTCATGCCATTGTAAGGGTTGGCAATTGATCTTGTAAACTCACGAGTGCATTGTACTTAGAGAAAGCAAAGGAGATAGCCATTTTCTTCTACTTTCCTCCATTCTCAAATTTCTTCCATTCCCACATTATGTACAACTTCTGTTTAAGCATCAATACAAGAAGAAGGATTTTGTAGCCTTTTGATGAGGAGATTTTAGAAACTTTGAGTTCACAATCTTATCTCATCTTGTTGCCATTTTCGCAGGGTTGTTTCTTCTCATAAATGCATGTGTTAAAGTTTCTAACTAATGTGTGTGCAGGAATCTGATTTTCTACCTACAACATTAGTTCTCCTACCTCTTTTCTCACTCCCTTTCCCACCTTCATAGAAAATTTCCCCCTTGCAGATAATTGTAAGCATTTTTTCGCAGGGTCAGTGGAGTGCCCCTATTGGATCCCCACCGAAAGGCCACCACAAAAATCCACTTTTTTCATGCATACATGACACACACATGCATTAGTTAAGTAGAGGGACTTAGATTCCCAGAGCATTGGCAAGGAATTCACAAATTTTTCCACCCAAAAATTCCCTCCAACAATAGTTTTGGCACCCACCGTGGGGAAAGATTTAGTAAAGATCTCGCACACCTAAATGCAACCGCAAGGTCAAAAATTCAAAATTCAAAAAAAAGAGAAAAATTTTTAGAATTTGAATGGCTATATGAGCCACATGGATTCAAATCATGGCTATTTTGGGAAACCTCCTATTGAAAGACCCAAATTTCTCTTCCACATCCAAGAAGATGTTGCTTCAGATTTGAGGGAAGCTATCTGGCATAATAGACAAAGTGCCAATCACTACTTCATTGCCACGAGAATTCTGGACCTTGAAGAAGAACGCGCTATTGAATTGGAGAGGCAAAGACAAATTCCAGCACCACAAAGAAGAGCATAGATTTTCAAGATGGTGGATAGAAGATACACCCAGAAATAGAGACAAGGAGGACAAACTGATCCCATTTTTGAGGAACTTCAAAGGAGACAAGAGCTACTCAGAATCCAGAGGCTTCCTTTTCAAGCAACCGGTCACGTTGGGAACCTGAGTGTTGCCAATCCTTTGGATGGTGAATTTTCATACATCAATGAGAACCTTGTAGACTTCACTGATGTGAAGACCGAAGAAGAAGCTAGAGAAAGAGAGGTGAGAGCCGACGAAGAAATAAGAGCTCAACTCGAAGAAATCGAGAGACTTCAAGCCGCAGATGAAAGAGCAGCAAGTAGAAGCCACAACCTTAGCAAGGTTGGAAGCTAGAAATAGAAATAGAATGGGGGATCATGATCATGAGTGTGACATGATCGTGAGGCCCGTAGGCCTAATGTACCATGGGGAGGAAACACTAGTCCACTGGCTCTTGCTCAACCACTCCATGAGCTACCGAGAGGCTCGAGAAAAACTTCCCAAAATTTAGAGGGGATGGTTCTCAACTCCCCGAAGAGCATGTAGCAACATTTATCACTACTTGTGGTGTGTTGGGTGTTGAGGATGAAGATGTGTCAGTCTCGAACTCTTTGTGGAGTCACTTCAAGAGAAAGCTACCGAATGGTTCTACATGCTACCCCGAGGTCCATCACCTGTTGGGAGATATAAGAAGTGCATTCAAACACAGGTTCAAGAGCATAGAAGATTTTAGGATCTTTGGTCCAATTGGTACAAATGAAGAAAGAAACCTCCGAGTCAATGAGGGACTTTGTAGCAAGATATGATAGAGTGATAAGAAGAATCCCTAAAGATGTGGTGCCTCCTGAAAATAATTTGAAGAGGTTTTTCATTAGTGCTTTGCCATCAGAAGTAGGTTTCTTCCTTAGAAGAACCCAACCAAGAACATTAAGGGAAGCTCAAGACCATGCAATAGAAACCGATGATGATCTAATCTTTTCTGAAAGGTGAAAGGCCCCAATGGAAAGAAAAAGGGTCAGAATTCAAACTCTATCACCACAGATCCGATGTTCCAAAAAATGGCAAATGACTTGGTTGCCTTGAAGAAGCAAGCTATCTCATATCACAATGTGGAATGCTTCAAGGAAACCAAACCCTCCAGATAGGCCAAGGATTGCTCCACCTCCTCATCGGCTTGCTCTTGAAGCACCACCAGTCAATGCCATCTGTGACACCAAAGAGCCAGAGGAGGAAGCAAAAATTGATGAAATTGAAGAAGAAAATATGGAAGACTATGAAAACTATCTTGAGGTCGAGGAAGTTGATATGCACAAATGGCCTAATTGAGTACGTTGATGATGAAGATGATGATGATGAAGAAGCTCCAAGTTTCTCATGTGTTTTTTCACTCGTGCACAATCCAGGAAAGGTGCTTCATCCTCAATGGGTTATGGTAAAGGATAAGAAGAATAAAGAAGATTCTCCCCAGAGGTCACACAAAATAAAATCATCAGCAGAGGATCACCATTACCACCTTCTATGGAGTCGGCCAAAGAAAAACTAGACTCACTGGTTGTCAGGGATCATGCTACTATGCCAAGTAAGTCATCTAATTCTTCTCCCAACTCAAAAGTTGCTAAGAACAATTCTCCTTTAAATGTTGTTCCTACAAAAACATCTAAGGTTCAATCAAAAGCTACACCCTCACCCCCTTCCAAGCCAATTGCTACACCCAAAAAGGAGAATTCAACACCCAAAGTAGCAAAATCCTCTACCATGTAAATCTTCCTCCATTTCTGGAACCTCTTCCTCACTCACCATAACCCCATTTGACTTTGTGGAACATGCAAGCAAAACCAAAGTCCAACTCTCTCGTAAATAGAATACCTACAAACACACCCTGCCAGTTTGACAAGTTCATTAATATAGTTCATGGTGGTAACCATGTATCCTGAGTCCTAATTCTAAAGGCTTACTACCCACACCATCCACACCACCTTCCCAAAACATGCTAGCCCTCAAGTGCCTCCAAAACCAACAGGGTTGAACCTTTCTACTGTCACTCCTCATTAAAGGCTTCCAACTAAATAATTGTATCATAGATTTTGGAGCCTCAGACAATGTGATGCCAACCAAAGTTACAAATGCTCTAGGCCTCACCTTGACCTAGGTAAATGGCACCTACTACTCAATGGAATCCAAACAAGTGCCATTGGTAGGAAGAATCAAAGATGCACAGGTAGCACTAGCTGATTTTCCAGACAAGAAGGTGCTCCTAACCATACTGGTAGCAGACATCCCAACATCCTTTGGTATGCTATTGAGTAGGAGTTTTCAGAGAGACTGGGTGGAGAGATAAAAATGGATTGGTCATCTACAACTATCCCAAGTAAAAGGTGAGATGAAGAAGTTGCTACCAAGTAAGAAAGATGAAGTTCATAGTATGAAAGTCTGATGATCAAAAGCAAACATTCTCTTTCAAGATTGTGGGCTAGGAAACTACTTCCTCACATCAAAAAAGAGGAGAACTTTGCCACTTCTCATGGAGGAAGAGGAAGATCAAATTTGGACAATGGAATTTGATGGTAGTCATTCCAAAGTGTGGGCTCTGGGAGCTGGTGTAGTATTGTACTCTCCTTCCAATGAGTTGTACCCATTTGCCTACAAGCTGCAATTTGATAATACAAATAACACTACAGAGTATGAAGCACTACTCTTAGGCATGAGTGCAAAGCAGAGGACATGGGAATCAAGAAACTGAGATGCCGAGGTGATGCAGAGGTTGTAGTAAAGTAGGTCCACCAACAATATCAGGTGAAGAATCCAAGACTCCGGCATTACAAAAACAGAGTGTGGGACTGCATTGAATCTTTTGATGCATTTTCCATTGAAGCTATTCCAAGGGAACAAATGAAAAGGTTGATTCTCTTGTAGTGTCAACTTCCTAGTGACACCTCATCCTTCTTTTGGTAAAGACAAAGTGACCATTGAAATGGTATTCATGCCTAGTGTACCAGATAATGCAAATCATTGGCAAGTCTTCAATGATGATAACCAAATTCTAGCCTTTTTAGAGCAAAGGGATAATTTCAATAATCTCTTCTTCAAAGGAGGTGAAAATCCACACCGAGAAGTAGTCCCCAAAGAAGAGAAAGAAGGAATTGAAGGGATTGATGATGAGGGAGTAATCAAATTGAAAGGGAACAAAATTCCCAAAGGCCTAGTCTCTTTAGAAGACCTCTTTGACAAACATGACAGATTCATTCAAGAGAAAGAAAAGCAATCTTCTCGGTGCCCAACTGATTTTGATAAAGAAAACATTGGTACTCGGAGGAGCCAAGGATGGTCAATATTGGAAAATGTTGCTCACCTGAAGAAAAAAGAAGGTTTGTTGCATTACTCAAGAAATACTCAGATGTCTTGGCCTACTCTTATGATGAACTCAAATCCTTCCAGCCAAAGGAAATGCATCACTCAATTCCTTTGAAGCAGGGTGTTAAGCCCTTCAGGAAGAAACAAAGGCCGTACAACCCAAAGATTGTTGATACCATCAAGGAGGAGGTAATGAAGATGCTTAATGCAAGGATCATCTTTCCCATCCACCATTCAACGTGGGTGGCTAACATTGTGCCAATGTGGAAGAAGAATGGTGAAATAAGGATATGTGTAGATTTTGCAACCTGAACCAAGCATCACTAAAGGACAATTATCCTCTTCCTATCATGGACCATATCCTGCAAGTAGTCACTAGATCTGAAATGCTTTCATTACTTGATGGATTCTCAGGATATAATCAAATCAAAGTGGCAGAGGAGGACCACACCAAGACAACCTTTACAACACCTTGGGGCACTTTTTCCTACACAGAATGCCTTTTGGCCTAATCAATGCAGGAGCTACATTCCAAAGGGTGATGGATTTGGCCTTCAAAGATCTGAAGCATTGCATTTTCATATATCTTGATGATCTCACAATATTTTCAAAGAAGAGGGGAGATCATATCTATCACTTGGAACAGGTACTTGCAAGGTGTAGGAAACATGGCATATCACTAAATCCAAAAAGTGCATTTTTGGAGTCACAAAAGGCAAGTTATTGGGGCACATTGTGAACAAACATGGAGCACACATTGATCCTGAGAGGATTAGATCCATTCAAGCATTAGCCCTACCCACAAGCAAGAAAGGAGTTCATTCATTCTTTGGAAAGGTGAACTTTCTTCATCATTTTGTGCCTGAGTTTTTTGAGTTGATGAAGCACATCACTTCCATGATGAAACCACAAGAAAAATTCAAATGGAACAATGAAGGGAAGGAAACATTCAAAGAGATCAAGAAATCCATTGCCAAGGCTCGACTCTTGTATCTCCAGATTTTAACAAAGAATTCATCATGTATTGTTATGCATCAGAACATACACTCTCTGTCATTCTCGTTCAAAAAAATGATGAAGGCGTGGAAGCACCTATTGCTTTCATGAGTTGTCCTTTGAAAAAAGCATGAGCTAAAATACAACCAATTGGAGAAGCATGCCTATGCAAAGTGGTCAAGGCTATAAAAACTTCAGGTTTTACATCCTCAATTCCCATACATGGTGGTGATGGTCCCCAAAGTGCAATCAAGTCCATCTTGACACAACAGGATCCCAGAGCTAAAAGAGGAAATTGGATTGCAAAGACTCAAGAATATGACTTGGAGATTCGACCCTCCAATCTGGTAAGGGGAAATGGCTTGTGCAAGTTGATTGTTGAAGATGAAACACTCAAGTTCAAACATGAAGAAAATTGTGCTTTGCTCAACTTGTTTCAGAAGACAACCCACATGTTCTCTTTGTCACCACTACTGATGAGTGGTATGTTGATATTTCCTATTACCTGACTTATGGAGAATGCCCTCCCATCTTGATTACAAGAAAAGGAGAACACTCAAGCTGAAGGAAGCTAAATTTGTAATCTGGAATCATGTGCTTTACAAAAGAGGCCTGGATGGTTGTTTCCTCAAGTGTGTAGATAAAGAGCAACAAGAAAAGTTTCTTAAAGCATACCATGACCAAGCATGTGGTGGACATTTTTCAGCAATGGTCACTACACACAAGATCCTCGAGGAAGGTATTATTGGCCCACCATCTTTGCAGACACTCAAGATTGGGTTTCTAAATGCAAAGCATGCCAACAGTTCATTGGAAGACCACAACTCGCTGCATTACCACTCATGCCTGTGGTTATTGAAGAACCATTTCAACAGTGGGGGCTGGACTTCATTGGTGTTCTGAACCCTCACTCAAGTGCATAGGGCACACCTATGTACTCACAACAATAGACTACTTCACCAAATGGGTGGAAGCCATTCGCCAAACAAGCCAACACTAAAACAAGTATGCAACTTCATCAAGGAGAATATCATAGTCCATTTTGGAGTGCCACAGAAGATTGTAGCAGATAATGCTACCTATTTCTCTTCAAGAGAGATGACCAAGTTTTTCTATGGCTACAAAATCTCCCTATCTCATTCTTCTGACTACTATCCACAAGGAAATGGACATGGATAGGCCGAATCAAGCAACAAGAACATTGTGACCATTGTCCACAAGCTTGTAAATGAGAATCAAAGGAATTGGCACAAAAGGTTATACGATGCATTATGGGTGGATAGGATCACTCCCAAGAAGGCAATAGGTATGTCACCATTCCAACTGTTGTATGGAGTCAAAGCAGAAATTCCTCTCATGATCGAGATGCCAGCTCTCAAGCTGCTACAGGAAATAGAAGATGGTTAGTACAAGGATTCCATTGACAAGAGGATCCTCTTTCTTGAGAAGCTGGAAGAAAATAGACTCCAAGTGGTGGATCGCATTAAGGAGCACCAATTGAAAGTAAAGAATATTTTTGATAAGAAGGCCAAGGCAAGAGAATTCAAAGTTGGAGACTTCATCCTGCTATGGGACAAGAGAAGAGAACCAAAAGGAAGCCATGGAAAGTTTGATTCATTATGGCTTGGTCCATTCCAGATTCATGAAGCTTGTGGTGAGAATGCTTTTCTTCTCTCATATTTGGATGGAATGCCATTGGAATTTCCTCGAGAGGGAAATACTTGAAATTGTATCATCAGTGAAAGTGGGTTGTCCCCCCCTTGTACCATAGGTGATTGTTAGGTGTGTTTCCCTTTCTGTTGTGTGGTTTTGTTTCCCTTCTTCTGTTGTGTGTGTGTTTCCTTTTTGTGTGTGTTTGTGTGTTTCCTTCTTCTGATATTTCTTTCTCAAAGTTGTACATGACTCTGCAAGGCCCAATGGATAAGGCATTGGTCAATGAATTACAAGGTCTAGAGATTGAGATTCTAGATTCCCATGTCATGTCTTCACTATGCTCAGTCCATGTCATGTCCCCAAGCTAGAGCCAATTGTTGTCACCCTCAAAATCCCCCTCATTTTTAAGTCAAATTCAAAAATTTTGAGCTCACCCTCTAGAAGTGTTCAAGTAAAGTTGGAAGTCTAAAAAGATAGAGAAATTCATGCTTTGAAGTTGTTTAAACTCTCCAGTCTACGTGTTTTGATAAATTTTTGTTTTCCTATCTGGACATGTGAAAATTTTATTTTGTCCTCATTTGAATGAAATTTTCAATCTTTCTATGGCCATGGATCATCAAACCTTGTATTGTTTTCAATTCCTTGGTTCACGAAAGAAATTTGAAAATCGGGCACGAAATGGTGGAGTTTTCTTCTTCTCTGCATTTTTCCACAATCGTGAATGATGGGCATTTTCTTCCCATCAAATTTTGGCTCCATTATCCATGGGTACGTGGACATATCTAATTGGAGGTGGGCCAGTGGAGCAATTTGTGTTTTTGAGCCTTTATGTAAAAAGGGCTAAAAGTCATAAAGTGACCCGTAACCCCATCATCATTTAAGGGAAAAAGTCAAATGTTGAGCCCACATCAAAAGAGTCAAAGTGGGGAGGTGGATCATGAGGGGAGATTTGAGAATTTGAGCCTTTTTTTCATTAAAGGGGCTTAAAGTTAAAAAGTGACCCACACCCCACCAAACACAAAGGAAAAAGTCAAATCTTGAGCCCGCCATTGGAAAGTCAAAGTGGGGAAGTGGGTCGGTGGAGAACTTTGAGGTTTTGAGCCTTTTTTGTAAAAAAGGGCTAAAAGGCATAAAGTGACCCACAACCCCGATCATGCTATGGAAAAAGTCAAATATTAAGCCCGCATCAAAGGTCAAAGCAAGGTGGGGGGGTTAGAGAGCAATTTGTGTTTTTGAGCCCACATTGAAAAAAGGTAAAATTATAAAAGTGGCCCATGACTGTCTCCACTCAAGTGAGGCCACATGTCAAGACCATATCAAAAGAAGGTGAGCGGCCAAAATGTTCCAAAATGCCAAATCTCTATAAAGTCACAAAATGCAAAAGGAATCCTCCACGCCCGCTCTCCAGTAAATTTCTCCCACGTGGATGACTCTGGTTTAAAGTTTCAAAGGCAAGATGAATGGTTCAAATTCAAAGTTACAAAATGAGTGTAATGGCTGCATTATGAAAAGTCTTTGGTTTTTTCGCCATTGGTGTTTCTTTGTGAATCAAGAATCTAAATGGATGTGAATGATTAAAAAAATTGTAAACCATTTCTTGCTAAAAAAGAAGAAGTTGTAACCATTTCTTGCAAGATATTTAATGGCTTCTTCACACCATTGTACAGGGTTGGCAATTGATCTTGTAAACTCATGAGTGCATTGTACTTAGAGAAAGCAAAGGAGATAGCCATTTTCTTCTACTTTCCTCCATTCTCAAATTTCTTCCATTCCCACATTATGTACAACTTTGTTTAAGCATCAATACAAGAAGAAGGATTTTGTAGCCTCTTTGATGAGGAGATTTTAGAAACTTTGAGTTCACAATCTTATCTCATCTTGTTTCCATTTGCAGGTTGTTTCTTCTCATAAATGCATGTGTTAAAGTTTCTAACTAATGTGTGTAGGAATCTGATTTTCTACCTACAACATTAGTTCTCCTACCTCTTTTCTCACTCCCTTTCCCACCTTCATAGAAAATTTTCCCCCCTTGTAGATAACTGCAAGCATTTTCCCAGGTCGCCTCAAAACATGGAGTGCCCCTATTGGATCCCCAACCGAAAGGCCACCACAGAAATCCACACTTTCTCACGCATGCATACATGGCAAATATTAACATCGGTTAACACGTGCATTTATTTAGTGGTTTCATCTTGTTTTATCTCTATGTTCATTTAGTACTCACTAATGTATCGTTCCTTCTCGAATACCCTGGGACATATGTATATCTCCTTCTTTTCTAATAATAGGTTTCTTTGCACTATATATGCCCTTGCATACTTTGGTGAAAGTAATGCTTTCCAATACTACTAATACTATCCCTAATAATCACATTTTATATCAAACCAATCAAATCAAAATGGATATTACAACCAAATCAAAATCACTATCACCCAAATTCAAATCTACGTCAGAGTATTTTATGCATGGTATTTATAGTGGTCCTATCCCTCTTTAGTTTCTTATCGAACATATTATGTCTACTCTATAATTTACATAGGATTATCCTTATTCTACTATGAAATATTTGAGGCCTGTACCTATTTCACCTCTAATAACGATGGGCCTCTTTATAAGGATTTTATTGGGTAGCTCTTGTGCTACCGTGTTTCTTATACATAGATATTTTCAAAACAATTCAAAAACATTCAAATAATCACATAATACAAAAACATGCAAATATGTGCAAAAATACAAAATCGGGACGTACTTATAGTTTTCTTAGATAACTTGTTAATTTTTACATGTTATTTTTCATTTTGGTTTGATAGATAACATATTAACTCTTTACACATGTGTTCACATTCATATAGATATTGATGCAAGATATACACAGATTGATACAAGATGATATGAGCCAAATTGGTTCTTTACACTACTCTTTGGGGGCATCCCCATGTTATACAAATCCTTTTTTATTATATGTTACTTTACACCTTTCACATCACACTTGACTCTATATATATTTTTAATTTCTATATTTTGAGCTAAAAGGAATACCACATGGTTAGTGCCATTTTAAAGTATTTTTCTATCTTTGTTTGTGATATTACTAATTTTTATACTTGTTTTATATATTGTTGTCACTACTTTATTATATAAATTACCTCCCGATTAATTATCGTGTGGTTTGACTCAATTGTCTTATTTTATTGCAATGTTATGATCATTTTGTTTATACGATTTGAGTGCCTTGATTTTCTTGTGACTTTGTGGGTGTCCCATGTTTTCGTCTCCATGCCTATATTTCATATATGCACTTGTTTCTTTGACTATTGCACATCATTCCTTATATTCAAATTATCTTATGACTTGAGGTGTTTCCATGATTGTTGATCCATGCCTATATATGACTATGTTTTTATCTATTATTTCTTATTTGTCACTACAATGTTGTTTCTACTACTTTTGTATTGTTATTATAGCTTATGACATTTTTTTGTTTAATCTGATGTTTTTTTGCTCGTACTTCTTTGTATTATGACATGATTTCCACTTTTGTCTATTATTTCTATTTCTATACACATATATTCTTTCTTGTTGCATGTTTCACATTGGTAATTCTCCCCTCCATGGTATCTACCATGGGAAACCTTTTTGTGGGTATAATTTCTCAATGGTGGCAACCATTTTAGTCTTCTATGTGACCATGTGTATATTATGAAACTTATGAAACGAGGGTATGCACATGGGGAATTCACTAAGTAAACTTGTGGCATATCATGTTCATTCGTAGGATACTAATTAATAATCTAATTTAAATTTCTAATTCTCAATATTATATTATTAATACCTACTCCCAATACACCATTCCTATTATAAAATACCCTTATATTACCAAATATTGCATATACCTATTTTTTCTATGAAATTTTTAATACCCCTTATTATTTGTATCTCTTTCATGTTGAATGTGTTATTTGAGTTTGTTGGCACCCAAAATGGTTTCATTTCATTTTTGGGGCCTCATGGATTAAATTATAGAGTTTAGGGGTTTAGATGATGGTATACATGCATTTTTTGAGAACCCTAATGATTAATACTCATAAAACATGCTTTCCCTCCTCTACTTTGTATGCATACAAGCCAGATCAAAAGAAACTTAGAATAATTGTTCTTTTCTCGAATCATTTTTCATTTAAATGACCACTTGACTTTCAAATCTCTTAGATTTTCATTAAAGTAGGCATGTCAACTTTAACTTATAGTCTCCATATTTTCTTGGATATCCTTCATCCGCCTCTTTTCATGGATTTTAGTGATATATATGAATCAATGGCATGTGGCATCCATCAACTTCACCATGCCCCACAAGACTTCAAACTTGATTATTTTTCATGTGTTTAAATGGATTTGATGGATGAATGAAAGTTTCACTCTTTGGCATAAATCACTTATAAAGACTTAAAGTTTTTTCCCCTCTCTCCAAACGTCCATCAAGCACTTTGAATGATGACAATCTTCATGGAGGACACGTGGAGGCAATTAATGAATGATTTTATCCCATTAAACATCCAAATTCTATAGAGCATCGATGTAAAACACATGGGATTAGGGAAAAGTGTAAACCATCGACACACTACATCCTTCCAATCCTTTGAAATCCTCTCCAAACCTTACAATCCACCGATGGAGGACACATAGCAATTTTAGATAGATGGTGCCAATTGGTTCCCTCGCACCATCTCAAATTTTAAGACCCTACCTCTTCACCCCCGCAAAATGAGGAAGCATTAATGGAATACAAGAAGTGCATATCAATGAGATTTAAACCTTGTAATAGTACTCATTCCAATAGCTTAATTTTTGTAGTTTATTACAAAAAGGAATACAGGATGGGGATGTCAAATCACATGTCTCAAAGGTAATCTCCATTGTCAGAATCTTGTTTCCTATTTATCCGAATTACATGGGTGTTATTGGTGTCAATGAGTACATATTTGAGATAGAGGAGTGGTCCAGCTAATGAGTGGACCCTACCCCTTTTATTTTCCCAAAATTAATAATTAAAAATCCCTTCTACCCTTATCATGGGCCAATACATTGGCTTCATTTTACACGCTTATAAAAGGGCGTGATAAGTTAATTTTTAAAAATTGAATCCCATACGGGTAAACATTTATTATTTTGATCCACATGATCAAATTTTGTATCACACGTGCCTCAAAATAGGGAGAATTCGTTAAAATATTTTCTACATATATAAATAGGTTATAGAATACATGAAAAAATTCTTGCAAGGCTCGGATACTTTGAAAAGGTTACAGATACTTAAATGTGGCATAATTCAAACTTGGTCAAAGTTGTACTATATAGTGAGTGTCGCGGTATGGTCTTGACCATGATGGGTGTTCCTAGATGGGGGCATATTCTTTGGATTTTTAAATTCACTAAAGTATATCAATTATTTACAATATTTTCATACGATTTTAGATACATGTGACTTAGTTCATAACATGATATGGGGAACATGAGTACTTCATTCCTTCTTCACTACACTATTTAGATTAAATTTAAAAAATAGGGTTTGGGGAATATATTTAATGCATAAAAATATTGTGAGAATAATATTGCTTTGGTGGTTGAAACAATCCACCAAAGATTGAATTCAATAGTTCATAGAGATAGTTAACGACTCCTTAATTATAAGATCTCCTCTCCCTATATGTATGCGTTATATTATTGAATAGTTATGATGTGAGATATATTTGTGTAAAATTTATCCAAATTTTCATTTGGCATCATAGCAATGAGGATACATGGGAAAATTTTGTGTTAGATCCATGAGAGTATTTTAACAATGTCAATAGTCGTTATTTAATATTCATTTAGTTTCATATTCTAAAGGTATTCACAGTTATTAAGGTGGAAATTTTATATTATTGCATAACCATATGGTTTAATTACAATCCTTATGCGGTTGAGAAAATTTGGTATCAAGTTCATATTATTGTTATATTGGAAAATGATGACATGTGAACCAAATACCAATCAATATTCTTCATTATTCTTCAAAATATTAGATATGTTTAATGTGCACATATATTATGTGAATAATATTGTTTTGGGTTAAAACAATCCACCTAAGATTGGCTTCATGTAGTTCGAGAGATAATTAAGGACTAATTAGTTATAGGATATCTCTCCCTATATGTCTACATTATGTGATTGAATAGTTATGATGAGAGATTTATCTTTGTACAAAATTCCCTAAAATTTTATGTGGCATCAAAGAAAGAGATATGAGAGCATTCTAATAATTTCAATGGTCATTGTTTAATATCTAGCTAGTTCAATATTCTTAAGCTATTCATAGTTATGAAGGTGGGAATTTCATATTATTGCAAAACAATATGGTTTAATCAAAATCCTTGTGTATTGGATGAAAAAATTGGCATCAAGATCGTATGATTGTTATATTGGAAAGTGATGACACATGCATGTAATACCAATGGATAGTCTTCATTACTCTTATGAATGTTATATATATTTAATTAGTAAAAATATTGTGAGAATAATATTATTTTTGTGGTTGAAACAATCCACCTAAGATTGGATTTAGCAGTTCAAGAACATAATTAAGAACTCCTTAATCATAGGATCTCCTCTCCTAGATCACTACAATAATTTTAGCTAATATAACACTAAAATATAGGCATAAAACACCAATTTTTAATTCAACAACACCGTTGTTAGCTATGTGGTAGTTGTTGTGTAACACTAAAATATAAAAACACCAAATTTGGTTATGGCATGTAATACCAAAAATGTAACACCATATTTGGTGTTACATTTAACATCAAATTTGTGTGTGTGTGTGTGTGTAGTGTTATATTTTTTGTGTTATATGTCATAACCAATTTTGTTGTTAGATTTTAGTGTTACATAAAAACTACCACACAACTAACACCAGTGGTGTTGAATCACAAATTGGTGTTTTATGCCTAAATTTTAGTGTTTGTGTAGTGTTATACACATTTGTTGTTATCTACTTATATATAATTGATTTTGGTGTTTTATTGTAGTGTAGAGACAATATAGCTTCATAGCCTCATTATTTTAATCTATCATCAATGGAACCAAAGTGAGCTTGTGATTAGTATTATAAAACAATTACAAAAACAATTTGGGCTTAATCTTGTGCCCACAAGTGAGTTCACAAGCATTTTATTAATATCAAAATGAGAAAATAAATTAAAAGGGTGCCTAAATGTCATTAACCCTTGACATAGAATGGTATAATAGATGGCCAAAACACATGATTTAATGACTATACTCCATAAAATGTCAACTACTAACTAATTGTATTATAATAATTCATGTAAACATCTGAAGCATTTAGGTGATTGACAACAACATATTCTACCAAACTCAAACATCATGGCCAATGAATGTGAAGCCTCGTGTAGTTTCTTGTACATCAAGAATTAGAAGATTATCTCAGCTTCATGATATGTAAAAACTACTACCCAAATGGAACATAACAATTCATAGGTGCTTTTTTCAAATACTACTACCGAAACTATTTTAAACATCAAAGGAATCTTTAAAAATTTTAAAAATCAAAAATATTTTTAGCATAGCTACAATTTTTTTCTTTTTACAATATAGAAGTTCAAAAATCAGCTATAAGTTCTTGAGCATGGATACTAGGAAATGGGCCTATTTAAGTAAGCATGAGGATTTGGAGGAGGCGAAGGGCATCATCTACTAGAGATTGAGGAGTATCCTTATTTTCTAGAGAGTGCAATGCCACAACACCATCATGTTGTTTTTTTGCATTAGGACAAAGAAGTACAAAAATTACTTCAAAAATTTCACATCATATTATCAAATAGAAGTAACATTTATATTTGTTCACAATTTATCTCTCCTCTAATTTATCATACAAGAAACTCTTATACTTGTTAGTGAAATAATTTATCACTTGTGCATATTATTGGTTTTCACCAGTGGTCACGGGCTAAGCCCCTCCTTCTTGAGTATGGGGAGGCTCCCACTATTGAATGTAAACTAACTAAAATTATGGGTGGTCGTTAGGCTAGGGATCACACATGAATAATCCACTAAACCTATGGAAAATCCTTGTACAGTGTACAAAGGAGGAATTTGATGTGAAGGGAATGTAAAGAGGAGTAGGAGAAATAGGGGAGAGGTTTAATGTTGTGAGTAGAATTATAGATTTCATATACATTAACTAGATTAGGTCCACATTCGATTATAAGAACACAACAATGTACAAAATAAAAATACTAATAAAGAGAGACAAATTTTTACAAATCCATTAATCAAGGACACAAAGTTCCTTCTTATTTGTATGATTGCAAATGTGGAGAGTAGAGAGGATAAAGGAACTATTAGTGTGAAAGTTATGGATCTACTTTTCTAAGGCAGGGTCATTTGGTGTGATTTGCATAACATTGGATCATTCCCCAAGTTGTGGGACTTGCAAATGGGAATGATCCTCCAGAGAAGGCTGGTTCCTCTTCCTAAACTACTTGCCACAAGTTATTCCAGTGTAGGAAAGCTAATCTAATCCTAATATAACTTCCAAGGAGACAAGGAGAGAAAGAAAACTGGAAAAAATAGAGCCTACACTAAAACGGTGATACACCAGAGAAGGAAAATGTTGATCATCTATCAAAACTGCCATGGAAACAAAGAGAGGTGAGAAATGGAGAGGATGGACAAGTGCATCATAGACCAGAGATGGACTTCACATAGAAAATGTTCCAAAATCCCTAAAAACATAGCTCCAAAACTTATAAATGACATTCAAACATGCATATATGCTCTGCAACAATGAGAGGTAAGAAGAAACAACCAAAAATGAGCAAAGGATGGAAAAATGCATCACAAAAACACGTTTTTATTGCTCCAAATTTACATAGTGCACCATTTCACAGGAAAGAGGCAAAAAAATGCCATTACAGAGCAGGGGAGGAGGTTCCAACTCCATTTTTGACCCTGGGGAAGAAAAGAAGAGGGAGGCAGAGAAGAAGAGTGAACAACCACTAACTAACTTCTCGAAATGATGCCTCTGTTACATTTTATAGAAAAAATGTGAGAAGAGAGGGAAAACGTGAAAAATTAGATCTTCTACTCCAACCACCGACAACATTTAAAAAATTGGGTCAAAAAGTCAAGGATCCATCTGCAAAATCCATTCCCCAACGTATTTTGTCTGCTCGAGGGAGAAAAGACCCAAATTTCATTAAATTTGGTGGTTGAAAAATGGTTCTACATTTTTTCCATGCCAAATCATGTTTTGAAATTTTCTCCCATAAATCTCACCAAAATGCAAAATTGAAGACTTAATGATGAAGAGAATCTTTAGATCTTTCCATTGGTACCAAGATTGTCAAAAACGGAGCTCTAGACCAAAAGATATGGCTCTCTGAGTATTTCCTTTACGTTTTCTGCAAAAAAAATAGCTCAGGCAAATTTGGCACATTTCCCCCGCAAATCCGCTAATGATGTGGCATCCATTGGGGTTGGTGGAGGCAGGGGCTCCTTTTTTCCATTTGCACCTTTTTCACAAAAGGGCAAAAATTCTATTTTGCCTCGAAGGCTTTCGCCCCCGCCGCTGCCTTTGGGTTTAGTGCACGTGTCACTTTTGGGTTCCTTTAGAGATGTGGCCACAATTTTGACTTAGAAACTCTTTTGGTGAAAAGTTCCAAGTCCCCAAAATCCTCCACTAGCCTGCCTTAGTGCCTTTGCACAAAATGATGCCACGTGTCCCTTTCGGGACTTAGTCAAATTTTCACTTTGTTTCCCTTTGCGGGCTCATGGAGCGCCAATGACTTTTGCACTTTTAACCCAAAAAGCGCTAAGTTCTCAAATTCTTTCCCCACTCCGCCAGCCCAAAATTCCTTGGCAAAACTCTCTCCCAAGCTCCACAAGTCCGCCTTGGGAAAATTTTCCTCCATAACTCCACCGAGTCATAACTTGAGAAATACAAGGAGTTAAGAGGAGTTCTTTACCTTTCTGGAAAGGGGAAGAAATTCTCTATCTGATGGAGAAATTTCTAGAAATATTTGAGTGCCTAAAACTTGTGAAATTTTGACTGAGGCACAAAGAGGAGTAAGTTAACCCAAAATAAGAGGGAGCTTATTTTGGTTAACAACTTTGGCGACTCACAGGGGTCATCTGCCTGCTAGATGAATGATCAGTGGCCTTAGTTGCATCCATTGGGCATGGAGTCAAGCCTGATAACCAATTCTTTGATCTAACTCTGAAAAAATGACCTCTGAATCACTTGGAAACCCACTGAAACTTGGAGTTGATCTTCA
This sequence comes from Taxus wallichiana var. yunnanensis, assembly GCA_018340775.1. Classification (NCBI taxonomy): domain Eukaryota; kingdom Viridiplantae; phylum Streptophyta; class Pinopsida; order Cupressales; family Taxaceae; genus Taxus; species Taxus wallichiana. The sequence continues at coordinate 848,608,102 of CM031240.1, forward strand.
CCAAAATGCCAACTGAAATGAACTATGCAAGAGCAATACAACAACACCAAAAACTATATACAAACTGAAAATCATACATGCTCCAAATGGAACATGCAGAGTGTGCACAAGCACTTCTTCTACTAAAAAAACCTACCTACTCTACTCTAACCAAGAGCAAAGGGAACTCAAACAAAACCCACAACTGGCAGGGAGAAATAGCTTCCCTTCCTCAAAAATGGCAGCCATGCAACTGATTTGGCACTGAACATGGCTGGTTGGATGAGTGAAAAACTAACTACAAGTTGATCTTCCACCCAAATAACCAAAGTATCAATTGAAGACAAAACCAATACCTCTTTTAGTTGCTCTGCATTTGGATTGAAGAGGTATGACAGTTGATCCTTGGTGCTTTGTAGCTCATCCTCGTGCCCTAAAATGGACATGACTAGTTTTGGCTTCTCCTTTGGCTCCAATGAAGCCAAATACCTGATTGGGAAAGGTCTGGTCCATTTGATATGCCCATAGCTCTAATTTTCAACTCCAAAAATGGAGTCTTCTTGCAGATCCTCTTGAATGGATGGTGTGGAAGAAGTGGTGGAACTCTTCTGCTCTTTTTCTTCCTCCATAGCAAGCATAAAACTCCTCTACAATTTGCAGCTCTTCATCTCTGATTGCAACATCCATTGGAGCTGATTTTGCATCATCATACTCTGTTGCTATACATTGTTGGCTCTGGAGTTCTTCTGCTGATTTTTGAAGATCAATCTGCTCTTGGACAACCCCTTCTTCTAGCATGAAGTTTTTCAAATCAAAATTTCTACTTTTTTGTTCTAGAGGATTGTTTGTGACAGCAATGTCTTCTTGGTGGTTCCCTCTCATGGTGGATGTGGCCTTTGGAAGATCAAAATCTCCCAACCTTGATTCAAGAAGCATGGTGGAAAATGCTGGTTGTGCTTGCAAGTTTTCTTTCATGGCAGCAGGCTCTTGAATGGTGAATGATGGGGAAGAAAAGATTGCAACTTCTGTGGGCTGCTCCCTATCAAAACATCCTTCTAAGTTTGATAAAAAATCAAACTCTATGTTGTCCTATTGTAGCCAAGTTTCTCCCTCTTGCATGGTGATCTCAAAATCTGCATTCTTTTCACCAGATGAAGCTTCATCTTCAAACATGAAGCTAGTGAGTTCAAACTCCTCCACACAGTCAGAATTTGGGAGAGATTGAATGGGGGAGAGATCTGTTATCTTATGTGCAACCAGCTCATGGTTCCATGCCTCTGAATTTGTTTTTCCACCTTCATGTGCTCCTCTCTAACTGAACTTGGAGTTGTTGGTTCTTCCTCCCCCATGATGGATTCATTAACCAAATCAGGCCCTTCAAATGAAAGCAAAAAGTTTCCAATGATGCCTTCTTCTTCTGCTACTACAAACTCTGATTCAATTTCTTCCATTTTCTCCTCATCAATGGGGCTTTGAGTTGATTGTTCTTTCTCTTCCATGGCTGATTGTGCAACTTCTATTGGATCAGCATTTTCTTCAAGCAGAGTGCCAACATGGGCACTACATTCTGAGTAAAAAGGCTGCTGATTTTCTTCCCTTTGTCTTTGTTCTTCTTCTACTGCAACAAACTCAGCCTTGACCACCTCTGGTTCCTCAACTTTTACCTCCTCTGTAGGCTTAACCAGCAAAGGAATCTCTGTTATCCCAAACCTAAGAGCTAAGCTCACTAAGCTCTTAACCATTTCTTCTTTTACCAGCTCTTCTTCTTGTTATCCTTGACTAATTTTTACAATCTCTTCTTCCCCACATGGAATTGGGAAGGCAAGAGGAGAAGTAGGTTGGGATTCAATCATTTGTGCATTTGTTTGTGGTAGTGGGAAGGATGGAACTTCTTTTTTCTTTAGAGGGGAAGGTGTTTCTTTTTGCTCTTGTGGAGGGGGTTTGGATTTGGAAGAGAAGAGGGAAGAAAAGATGAGATGAGATGGAAGACTAGGGGATGGGGGGATGGTTTTCACAACTAGAGAAGCATTGGAGAAACTTGAAACTTGACATTCAAATTGAGATGGTGCTGCTTGAGGAATGGAAAGAGAAATACAGATGATGGTGTAGAACTTACCCATTGACAAGGTTGTTTAGCACCAAATTCATAGGCCTCTATCTCTTCAGTCCATTGTGCAAGTTGGGGCAACATTCCAATCATGAAGTCCAGCTTCTCCTGAGGGCTGTAGTGTCTTGGAAAAGGGCCTTCCCATGGGCAAGGTGTCCTACAACCAATCTTGAATGCCTTCATTTGAGTTGTTGCCCTTGAATGCACCATGCCAATCTCCATTTTTTGGATCTTCTCCAACAAACCAACATCTTGCATTTGATTTTCTTCATTGTTTTCATACCCCTACTCTTGGAAAGCTCCATAGCCAAACTAATTTTGGCACTACTGCTCATAGGGGTAAACATGCTGATTTTGAATTTGCTCAAAATGCTGATTTGAAGGAGTTGTAGAAAGCATTGGAGTTGGAATGTATTGTTGTTCTGTTGTGAATTCCATGGTGGAAATGAAGTCATGATTACACAACTTCATGGAATGGAAAAGAATGAAAGAGATGGAAAGAAGAATGAAATGGAAATGGATGGAAAATAGGTCTGCAACTTAGAGATGGGTTGTAAACCAGATGGAGTCACCAGATATGCAAATTGAAGCTTCTCATAAGCTAGAGATTGCAACAAGTGCACATCAACCTTGTTGTAATGAAGTGAAGACCTCTAAGGTCCCACCAGGTGTGCCAAAACTATTAGTGTGAAATCATAACACCCCCAAATGAGTTATGGATCTGCTTTTCTAAGGTAGGGTCATTTGGTGTGATTTTCATAACATTGGATCATTCCCCAAGCTGTGGGACTTGCAAATGGGAATGATCCTCCAGAGAAGGCTGGTTCCTCTTCCTAAACTACCTGCCACAAGATATTCTAGTGTAGGCAAGCTAATCTAATCCTAATCTAACTTCCAAGGAGACAAGGAGAGAAAGAAAACTGGAAAAAATAGAGCCTACACTAAAATGGTGATACACCAGAGAAGGAAAATGTTGATCATCTATCAAAACTACCATGGAAACAAAGAGAGGTGAGCAATGGAGAGGATGGACAAGTGCATCATAGACCAGAGATGGACTTCACATAGAAAATGTTCCAAAATCCCTAAAAACACAGCTCCAAAACCTACAAATGACATTCAAACATGCACAGATGCCCTGCAACAATGAGAGGCAAGAAGAAACAACCAAAAATGAGCAAAGGATGGACAAATGCATCACAAAAACATGTTTTTATTGCTCCATATTTACACAGTGCACCATTTCATGGGAAAGAGGCAAAAAAATGCCATTATAGAGAGCATGGGAGGAGGTTCCAACTCCATTTTCGACCCTATGGGGAAAAAAAGGGAGGGAGGAGAGAAAAGAGTGAAAAACCACTAACTAACTTCTCAAAATGATGCCTCTGTTACATTTTATAGAAAAAACGTGAGAAGAGAGGGAAAACATGAAAAATTAGATCTTCTACTCTAACCACCAACAAAATTTAAAAAATTGGGTCAAAAATTCAAGGATCCATCTGCAAAATCCATTCCCCAATGTATTTTGTCTACTCGAGGGAGAAAAGACCCAAATTTCATTAAATTTGGTGGTTGAAAATTGGTTCTACATTTTTTCCATGCCAAATCATGTTTTGTAATTTTCTCCCACAAATCTCCACCAAAATGCAAAATTGAAGACTCAATGATGAAGAGAATCTTTATATCTTTCCATTGGTACCAAGATTGTCAAAAACAGAGCTCTAGACCAAAAGATATGGCTCTCTGAGTATTTCCTTTACGTTTTCTACAAAAAAACAGCTCAGGAAAATTTGGCACATTTCCCCCGCAAATCCATTGATGACATGGCATCCATTGGGGTCAGTGGAGGCAGGGGCTTTTTTTTCCATTTGCACCTTTTTCACAAAAGGGAAAAAATTATATTTTGCCTCGAAGGCCCGCCAACCCGCTGCTAGTTTGGGCCTGCCACGTGTCGCTTCTGGGTTCCTTTGGAGATGCGGCCACAATTTTGACTTAGAAACTCTTTTGGTGAAAAGTTCCAAGTCCCCAAAATCCTCCACCACCCACCTTAGTGCCTTTGCACAAAATGATGCAATGTGTCCCTTTTGGGACTTAGTCAAATTTTCACTTTATTTACCTTTGCGGGCTCGCGGGAACGCCAATGAATTTTGTGATTTTAACCAAAAAAGTGCTAAGTTCTCAAATTCTTTCCCTACTCCACTGGCCCAAAATTCCTTGGAAAAACTCTCTCCCAAGCTCCACAGGTCTGCCTTGGGCAAATTTTCCTCCATAACTCCACCGAGTCATAACTTGAGAAATACAATGAGTTAAGAGGAGTTCATTACCTTTCCGGAAATGGGAATAAATTGTATATCTAATGGAGAAATTTCCAAAAATCTTTGAGTTCCTGAAACTTTTGAAATTTTGACTGAGGCACAAAGAGGAGTAATCTAACCCAAAATAAGAGGGAGGTTAGTTTGGTTAACAGGAACATAGACGAGGAGATAGAGGAAATGGATCTTTAATTGATTGATGTAATAGTGATACAAAGCCCAACAACTTACAACAATCAATAATTTCCACCCCTTTGGAATGGAGAATCCATTCCAATTTATAGCTTACAAAATGAATCTTCCTCTCCCTTAATATGAATTTTCACCTTTCCTAATCACTCATGGCCTTTCATATTCTTAGAGAATAAAAGTGAGCCTTTTTATTATTAATGTAAAGGGAATCTTGTAATTTTGAGTTAAAGGTCACTAAAGTGAATAAGACAAAACAGTGAAAAATTACATTCTTAATCAAGAATTAGAATATGGAGAGAAAACAAAGAAGAAAGATAGAATGAGGTTTGATCAATCCAATGAAGATGAAGCCTCTGCCAATGAAGAACCTGTTGACTTGAAGCATTGTGACTATAATATCCTTCTTCTGTGAGATATGGAAACATTCCAAGGCATTAAATAAGTGTTCAAAAATATTATTATGATATTTTCACTGTGATGGGAACAAGATGATATTATCTTATCATAAGGTAGGAGTTAGGATATGGATATCACCACCTTACTCCTATTGGCCTTCACAATTCACCTTCGTGACCAAAAATCAACTCCAAGATACTCATTTATGTTTTATGATTGTTTGTTACTCATTGAAATATGTCTTCATCTTGTAGATAGAAGGATTTCTCCCTAAATGAAATTCTTGTCCTATGACCACCCATTGAAATAAAATATTTTGATTACATATGCTTCCTCCTGTGAGGTGTAAACACACTTCAAGGTGTTGAATGAGTGTTTAATAAGTGAATTACAACATGTGAAATTGAGATGATTTCCCATTCTTGCAAACATGGTAATCCTTTTGAACACAAGGTCAAATTCAAAACATGGAGATCATCACCTCACTCTCCTTGGCTTCAAAATTCACCTTTGTGACAAATATGTCACCCTTTTAAATGAAAACATACTTAGGATACCTAGACACATTTTTTCTCATATGCTCCTCATTGAAATAGTTCCTTCTTAAGATACAAGAATTACTCCATGTTTTTCCTTTGACCTCGTATTGGATAGGAACATTAAAGTTTCAATATATTTATTTTGTGAGATTTAAGCATGTTCCAAAGTACTGAATGAGTGTTTAGATACATTGTTTCAAAACATTTCACTTCATAGAACTACGATAACTTGTTGCTCCTACAAACATGATGATCTTGGATACTTCAATAGCATGTGATTCAAGTGATAGTCTCTTACACATACTGCGTTCATTCTAAAATGATCCTTACCATGATGTCTTTCCTCCTAGAAATATATTAGATTTGATATGTGGAGCTCATTAAATTCCGTCTTGTGACCCCTTTGAACTTCACTTTTCACCTTTGTGACAAAGACTTCATATTTTTGAATGGAAACAACTTTAATATGCTTAAATACCTCCTTGTCCATCTGTTACTTATTGGAAAGATTTTTCTTCTAAAAATGGGAAATATGACACTTTGCATTCACTGTTATACTCATTAGATACATTCCCATGTCAGGTCCTATTTGATATCACTTTCTATATCAATTGAACATGATGACCCTTTTGAACCTCACAATTCACCTCCGTAACAAGGATGTCACCTTTTCGAATGGAAACATATTTAGTATAACTGGACATCATTTTTTTCTCTACTCCTTATACGTATATCCTCTATATAGAATTATTTCTCTTTGAATGAAACTATGTCCCTATAACCTCTTATTGGGGAGAAACAATGTGGTTACAATCTCATTCTTTTGTGAGTTTGTGGGAACACTACATGGCATTTGAATGAGTGTTCGGGAACACTTCTTTGTCGAGTTGATCTTGTAAACATGGTGGTATTGGGTTGAGGAACATTAGGATTATTGTATATGATGTAGGAGCATCACTGTTATTCACCTTAGAGAATCAATTTATGTTTTCGAGAGGTTGAAAGGCTCCATTAAGACTTTGGCTCGAGATATTCCTGTGTATTTAGTTTGGAGCATGCATAAACTTGGTATACATCTTCCGATTCACCTTAGTGATGAAGAAATATCATTCTTGGATGAATTAAACCATGATGACTCCCTTCTATGACAATTAGGATGAGTTGAATCATCCAAATTCTTCCAAATAAAAGTGTGTCATGCAGAATTAACCCTAAAACTAATGTTTTGGGAACCTATGAGGATTTCTCTCCTTTTTGAACCATGAGAAAAGCTCCCAACCTTGAAATTATGGAAAAATTGAAAGGAATAGGTGGAATGTGAGTTTATACAAGTGATTTGAGATCAATTGCAAGACTTACTATTTTTGGTAGGCCTGTTTAGGATTTCTATTTTTAGTAAGTTTTCCCAATTTTCACCTTTTGATGGTTTTTACTTGTTTAGAGTGCACGGGTGTTGAGAATTCACCATTTTCATAAAATTTATAAATTTGGACATATTAAGCCTTGCGCACTTATGCTTTTTTAGATGTTTCTTCTATATGTTGGGTTGTAATGAAATTGGTCTCAAAATCTTAGGTTTTACTTCAGGACCTTATGTTCCAATGTTTTAGGTATTTAATCAACCATAGCTCAGTAGATATGAAAAGTAAACCTTTGGGTCTCAAAATTTATTATTGTTTCTATAAATTGTATATAACATCCATATAAGTGATCTTACTTTCATCTTGAAGGTGTTTTTGGGAGGAGTGCACTGGCAGAATTTGATGGAAATTGGGTGCATCATTTTGGAGATATGAGCATTTCTCAGTTTTGGGGCATGGATGTCTGGAAAAAATAAGCACAATACATGTACATCAATGGAGGTTTGAGAGGCGAAAAATAGAAATTTGAAATTTTGAAAATGACTAAGTATGTGAGGTGAGGGAGATAGTCATTTTTCTTGCAAGTTATAACTCAAGTTTTGACTTGACAACTTAACTAGAGTTGGGATATGGTCAAAGTGGTGTTGTATCGGTGCAAGGAGGAAAAGGGGACATAAGGGATAAAAAAATATCACTTTTCACTAGATGGTGACAAGTGGAAGACTATGGTTTAGTGATAATGAGATGTAAGGGTTGGGAAATGGATTTTGAGGGGATAAACTATGGGTTTTGATATAATTGGGAACTTAATTAGCTAAGTGATTGGGTGGGTGAAATTTTGTGTCCTCTTTGTCCCATTTTCAATCTTTCACCTTAGGGGTATCTTATGCTCCAAAAGTTCCATGGATTTGATTTCATGAGAGGGGACAAGCCATGGTGTAAATTTGGAAGTCCTAGGTGAAAAAGTGACGAGGGGGAACAATTTTGTGTTCCCTTAGCCCATCTTAACCATGGGGGTAGATGAGGCTCAAAAATGTGTCGTGGGGTCCATCAATTGTGAAAAAGTGGACCATAACAACTTAAAACACTTTACACATCCATCTTAACACCCCAAGTCAATAATTTTAAGTGACACGACTTCAAAACCAACATGGGAGAGTGCACTTTGGAATCCCCCTTGTCCCCTTTATAGCATGGGGGATAGATGAGTCTTAAAACCCCTTTCATGGCATTTTAGGAAGCTAATATCACCCACCCAATCCAAATCAAGATCCGGGTGTGATTTTTACGCCTCGGGAGCATAGAGGAGTGTTTTTCTAACCTTATATTATTTTAACTCCAAATAATCTATTGAGATAATTCCAATAATTATTAGGATCCAATTCTCTATAATATTTCATTTTTGGCCTATTTCATTCTTGATTAGAAGGGCAATTATGGTATCCTGGATTATCATAGAACATATTTGAATTTGAGAATAAAAATGATGTGTCCATCAAGTAAATGGTTTCAAGAGATTTATGTTGATTATTTATTTTCCTCCTAACTCCTTCCATAACTCTCATAATCATCCAAACAAGTTAGATTTCACTATTGGGGTTTTCATTTCATGTGACTAAAATGACCGGTTTTGTTTAGGTTGTTCGACATCAATTTCTTCCATAGAATTTTCTTAAAATGAATTGGATGTCTTCAATGATCTCCAAAGCACCACCCTCAAATGATTTTAATTTTCCTGTAAGCTTATAGGGGTTTCTAGCTACAAAATGGTCAAAATGGCCCTTTTTAGGCCTCTAAAGAAAGTTGTTTCTCGTTGAAAATTAGTGGATTCACCAATAAAATTGGACATACATCCCCCGTACATTAAACACACTTGAAAATATTGTCAACATGTTCCTCTCGAGCCGGAAGGATGGTGAAACTAAGGAAAAACTGGCTAGAGGAAGGGTTTATAGTGACTAAGAGAGGAATTTTCAAGTGGGGGCTTAGTTGTTATGGTCACAATTTTCAATTTTACATGCTAGACATTTAACATGACAAAAATGCCATTGAAAATATTAAGCACAATCCATAAAGAGACTTGTCATTCTGATTAGCACCCAATTTTAAAATATTTTTGCAAAAGCACCTAAAACCTATCACTTGTAAGTGGATTCATAATCAACAAATGTTAGAGGACTAAATGTGATGTTTTGACACTTCAAACCCTTCTTGAAGAGTGATTATAGAAGATAAGAATAGTGGAAAAGGAACTAAAACCCTAATCCTTATTTGCACAGTCTAGTGAATAGATTTTTGGGATTTACAACTTAGTTTATTGTCACTTGAGGAACATTGAAAGGTTATAAATGTTGGTAGGATTGTGTTTCAAATTTTTCCATCTCATTTAAGCCTTAAAATGTGCATTGAAACCTTGTAAATTGTAAAGGCATAGTAAGGTCTTAAACCCTCAAAATTGTCGAGGAAGAATCTAGAAAAAAATAGGATTTACTAGCTTGAGTATGGTTTAGATACTCCTTGTCATTTGAAATATTATCTTTTAAAGATTTATCTAACTCATTGAGTCCTAAGATTTTCATATTGACTTTTGTGAAGCACTAAGAAGGGTTCAAACCCTTGGTACCTGTTTTAAAGACAAATTATAATCAACTTAAGGTTTATGTGTTTCTAACCAACTTTTGTCATTTGACAAAACACCTCTACACCTCTACATCACCAACATTTGAGCAAGTAAAGAAAAACAATAAATCGAAACAATGTTAAGGCTTAAATCTTGGGGAAAATGATTGAAAATGAACTTTTAGAAAGAGTATAAAATCATACATTTCTATCCTCATTATCACCTTATAACCCATATTTTCTTTCCAATAGCTTCTTCAACTCTTTTCTAAATGTACTTATATCTTCACCTCCCTCTCCATTACCTTCATCTTCATCCTACAATATCCAAATATAAATATCACTACTCAATCATAATATCAATACACTAATCAATGTCATTTCACTTATAAATTGGTAAGAAACAAAAATGATCTGAAACAAAAGCCAATAAATATTTCTATAGTATGCAAGGTTTTAGGACTAAATCTTAGTCTTGTTGGGTTGTGTCACAATAAATTTACCAAAATAAAACTAAACCTATAGAATGAGAAAATGATTGTTGTCCAAGTCTACTCCTTTCACTCTCAATTTCTTCATAACTTCTATAAAATTACTCCCTCAGTTGTTGATGTAGTATTTAGATGAATTGTCTCAAATGCAACTCAAGTGACTACAAAATCACTTCTTTTAATAGAATCATAATTTTCACCATCCTCCAAAAATTAAAAAAATGCACAGGCACAATAATTGAATAAATTAATACAATCAAATCCACAGATACAAAGAGAATGCATAACACTAACAATAAAAACATGGCATACCTTATTTTTAGAATATCAAAAAGAAATTAATTTATGTCCAAAATTGCTCTCCATTTCAAAGTATGACGAAGATTCTAAAATAATATAAAATCAGCTCCAACACCTCTCAAACACAATTGAAGATCAATAATAGGTATTTTTATTTTTTCAGTTGATAATGTGAACATAAAGGATCTAAAACCATTTTTCTACTCTCACTAATATCCATGGTCTTTGGAAAACTAATTTCATGGCCTAGATTCATCAAGAAGGGAAGTTATTTTTCCCAACTAGTTTTTGGTTTGGTTTAGATTTCTTTGATCTTGATTAATTTAGGAGTAGTGTACATCTTATTCTAGCATAATAAGTGCTTTGCGCACTCTACATGTTTCACTCGGGAACTCCTCAAATGTACTACGACACTCTACATGAATACTTTGATGCTCTTTTTCTTGAATCTGGTACTCTTTTCCTAGACTTGACACTCTTTTTCCAGAATTTGACACTCTTTAGATATACTACAACACTTTGTAGCCAAATTCCATCACTTGACTACTAGACTTTGGCACTCTATAGGAAGTCTCCAAAATGACTAACTTAATTCCAAATATGTTGGAACTTATCTAAAGAAAAATTCAAGTGCCAAAATGGTGTTTGAGGTGGTTTAGTCATGTTTTGTGGAGGTTAAAAGTGTTGATTGTAGCTTGAGTCAAGTATAAATGTTGAGCATGTATTATGGGAGGAATGTCAAGGTAATAAAAAGTTTAAAATATCTTTTCTTTATTTATGAACATGAATGGATCAGTTTAATGGATTAGTGATATGCTTGCAAGATTCCACACCCAATGGAATTGATAAAGGCTATTGGTTTTATCACACCTATTAGGTAGGTTTCCCCATACATGTTGTCATAAATGTTGTAATTTTTATCCCTTATCTTTCCTCACATCTCAAGCAACATAATTATATCATATTAAGTGGATCATTCCCTTTTTCCTCCATGACAAGGTATGGGTCTTGTTTCTCAAACATTCTAACTGGCCCTTTATGCAATGATAGATCTATGACACTTCTATGATAAATTTTGGTGCTTCAATGATAAACTATGGAACATAATATGGGGTAATGTTGGTCCTTTATTAAGTCATATTTAATGTTTCAAAGGTTTGAAGATCAAATAAGGGTGCCTCCAAAAGTCATGATGACTCTCTTTTGTCAAGGTTGATATTTATAAGTTGGAAGGAGTCAAAAGTGCACCTAAAGTGATCAAAAGGAATCCAAAAAGGTAAAACATCATGAAGATATTTCTTGAATGGACTATATCTCCCTTTTTCAATGGATCCATATGATTCTAGGTCATTCATACCATTAGTAAGACCACATGGGACCAAGGAGAGTTTGGATGAAGAAAATAGGTAGAAACATGATAGTTTTAGGACTATCATAAATATATCTCTCTTACAAGGTTTTACAAGGCTATAAAAGTTTTTATATACTCTTAAGACCCCCTGTATGCTATCTATAAATTTTAAAGTCCTAAATCAATCATGTTAGGAATTTTCAAGGAAGGAAAATGGAAAAATTGTCATCTCCACCACATGCAAAAATAAGGTAGTGAGGAGGATCCTCATGAAAAGTGTTCCATTTAAATCACTTCCATGGGTATTCCTTTATTATACATGATATTTATACACTAAGGAAGACTTTTACTAATGTTTCTATTCAGCCAAAGTCATCTTGAGGATCACAATCAAAAAGAATTTAGGATTGGTGGCATCTCTATTTGTGAGTGAGTTTTAGGTATGACGTGAATATATTGAGTTTCCCATAATTTTTATGGATACTCTTAGTTTATACATGATCTTAATGTCTCCATGATGATATATTCCCATTTTTAGATCCATATTCATTGATAACCCTAATTGTTTTCTAGAATTCAAAACTGTCATGAATAGGCTCATGGAAGTTTTGACTTCTACCAAGCGTTTGAGATTGAAGATGAATGATTACATATATAAAACTTTCAAGATATCATTATGGATATATTAAAATACTTTGGAAACTAGGAAGATCCCTAGAAAGTTTAGAATGTTTAAGATATTCATGACATTCCAAAAACTACCCAAAAATGGAGATGTCAACCAATCTTAAACTTTGTCATGATTTTAATTCTCAAGATGACTTGGTTGGCTCAAAAATTAATAAAATACTTCCTTGGTGTATTAATATCATATTTAAGATTTGATGATTTATAAGTGATTGTAAGGTTTATATTTTCATGACAGTCTTCCTTGCTTCCATGTGTGTGCTTGTAGGTGGAGATGACAAATTTTGTACTTTACTTGATTGAAAATTCCCAAAATGATTGAGTTAATACATAAAATTGTATAAATAGAATCTTGGGGGTTTTAAGAAACTTAAAAAAAAATTGGGAGCCTAGAAAGTTTTGGGAATCATGATATTTTTATGAGATTCCTAAACTTTCCCTATTTTCACTTCTAAACTCTCCTTGGTCCTAAGTGAGCTTACGAATTCCATGAATGGCATGTGGATGCTTAAAAGACATGGAATCACGTGGATCCACTTTCAAAGGAGATATTTCAAGATCCCTATTGATATATGGAATTTATTAGTAAAGTGTTTGAGCCTCTCAAAAAAATTCAAAGTCCACTAGAGAAGTGTTAGAGTCTCTTAGAAAAGTGTTGGAGTCTCTTAGAAAAGTGTCGAAGTCCACTAGAGAAACATCGAAGTCTCTTATAAAAGTTTTAATCTCTATCATTGGATGGATTCTAAATGGAATGACCCACTTTATTTTATCATTCTTAAGAATTTTGATCCATGACAAAGGATAAGGACTCAAAATAGCAACATGGAGTGAGATTCTAAAGTTTTAGACTTGCCTAAGGACCATCGAGGAGCCTAAAACCTAATCCCCTACCTCAAACAAAGTGAGTTCCAATTTTAGGTTTTATTTTTCAAGAGGATTTAAATTAACCTACCTTTAGCTTTGATAGTGAGAATGGGGTGTGAATGAATCTTGAATAAGCTCACAAGACTAATAAATGTAGAAACCTCTTTATATTAAGAGAGTTGTTAAAAAGAAGGGTGTGTAGATTATTAAACCCTAAACCCTATAGACATAGTACTGAGTGAGATAATGTTTAGCCATTTATCCTTATCTATAGTTTTTGTTGAATGTGAAGGTGGTTTTTAGGTAGAGATACATTATTTTCTAAGGTTCTATATCCAATCAAAACCTTGAAGTCAAGTATTAACTCCTTGATAAAATTGAAGAAGGTCTTAATACCTTATAATACTTATCACAAACCAGTAGCTTTGTGTTTGATATTTTAAACCCCAGAAGAAGCATCCCATATATTTTAAAGCATTCTAAATAGTGAATCAATAAGATAAAGAGAGGTCTATGTATGCAAATTCTAAGCGAGGACCAAACTCTTACTTGTGTCTCATAACAATGCTCATAAAGAAAGTTTGGACAATATTAATAGAAAGAAGTTATAAGATCTTAAGAACCAACTCAAGGTAAATACTTGGACTACTACCTAAACACCCCTACATCACCTCATATATCAACAAGAGAAGTCATCAAAAATTACTTACATGTTACCCTCCTACAACAATCCTCTTTCCACCACATTAGATTAAGTTTTCCAATGTTATGGTTATAACAAGAAAGTGAAATAATTAAATATTAGTCTAATTATATTCATAAAAAAATGGATAGTTTTTTAAAATTAACTAAATGATACTTTTGGATAACAAAACAACCATTTACAAAAAATTATAAACATTACAGTTTAAGGAAGAAAATTTACTTTAAACCCATCTTTTCTTGCTATGAATTTTGGACTATGAGGTGAAATCTACACTAATTCTCTATTGGTGTACTTTTAGGATAGAAATGTTACATTTATACCTTTTACTACCACTTGTAATTTTAATCTAGCATTATGAATTTCATACTATTTACCAATGTTGTAGTTTTGGAATAAAAACATGAAATTTATTCATTTTTATTATTGTTGTAGTTTCGGGACACCAAAGTGATGTTTATAAATTTACACTACTATTTTAGTTTTAGAACCAAAAGGTTATGTTTAGACGTTGCACTACTCTAGCAAGTTTTGGACAACAAGATGACATTTGCACCTTATAGATTTTCTTATAGTTTAGGAAAACAATCATATGTTTCAGATTTTTAATAATTTTGTAGCTTAAACACCCCAATATGAAATTTACTTATTTTTATCAGAAATTTTACATGCATTCTCATTTGGTAACCAATTTTCCAAATAATTTACACACACACACACAAGAAAAGCATTATGTCAAGAAATTTTCATGCAATCAATACTTGAAAACATTTTGTCAAACAATTTACATGCATCAAAATATAGTTGGTGTAATTAAGGAAGTAATAGAAACATGATAATACAATCTATTTCTAAAATAAGTGTAATAAAAATCCCACACATGTGATTATACATCTCACCAAAAGGAAGAACTTGAAATCAATCATTGCTAAAAAGGAACAGACTAAAGTTCATGAGTAAGAACTTATAAAACACCACGTCCCTTTTTAAACCATAATATCTTGTTTTTAAGTTGGTGTAAATGAGTGTATGTCACTATGAAAATGTTTGGTATGTTTATAATTATATGTAATGATTCCACTACATATGTGAGATTCATAAATAAAATCCCTTCAAGGATAGGATTCTTTCCTACAAGGGAAAATCACCCTCAAATGCATTAATATTTCACAAACATAATACTCACACATATGTCTTAAATATAATCATGTCGTAATCCATTTTGCACTTATATAAATATATAATAACAAGGACATGGTGAGAAGGTAACTGCCTAATAAAAGGACATATTAGTGCTTCCAAGAGGATATTTAAAAGGAAAAGGGTTTTAATTTACACTATCCCATATCTTTTTCTTAGAATCCTCCCATGTCCTTTCAATTTTGTAGAAAGGGGAATCCTCAATATAACCAACTTTCCCATTGACACCAACTATGAAGACAAGAAAAAGGAGAGAAATTATTGTCCTAAAGGTATAAGGTACAAAATGTTAGAAGCATAAGGGACTAAGATAGGGGTGAATCAGTCCTTTAATAATTTTATTTTCATTTACCAATCATACATGTATCCAGGGTTAAAAAATTATCCCGTCACAACCCTTCCCAAGGCCTCAAACCTATCAGAAAAGGGCGGGTAAAAAATTGCATGTAAAAAAAAATGTAAAAAATCATTTGAGAATACAAAAGTGCAAGTTAATTTAAAACTGTCAAAAGAAGGGCTATGGTGAAAACAGGCCTGTCAACAATTTGTGTGAAATTTTAAATCTTTTTTTGAGACTTCTCTACAAAAAAACCTCCATCTTTCCAAGCTCTCCGCATGACTTGTAGATATGTTAGGAAAGGCGTAATATTTTTAATTACCAAAATTTTTAATATAATAAATAAACTACTACTATAATACTATTAATCTTATATCCAAAGTTTCTAAAGCAAGTTGTTGATGTCACTTAGCAAATACTCTAACACAAATGCCTAAAAACAAAGATTTAATATTATTGTTTACGATTATGTCCTTTTCTTGGGATTCATTCAGATATTTTATCTACCACCTTATACTTGTTTATACTTATTTTTTATAGGAGCTACCCTAAGAGACATAGCACAAAGATAGGATCAACTTGAAGACAAATATATGCCCACTTAGGAGCTTGCACAACATGATTTGGAATAGATCCAACTGTGTAGAGTGGCCACTAGTTTGGATATGGGCTGAGATGGATATCTGAGGTCGGGGAAGAGCTTGGAGAAAAGTGTTGAATTGATCTCAAAGAGTGAATTCAATTTTTGACTCACAATATAGGGTGTCGAGAAGGATATATGGGAGTCACGTTGGTGCCAAAGGGTGGGATGAGCTTGCAATGGTCTTGATCCAAATCTAAATGCATATTATGCACGAAGTGAAACTCTTGGCTTTGAAATCTAACCAAAAATATCTTGATGTATTTATTGGCGACATTGTTAGTGTGGGTGTTTCAAGGTATGGATGCACATTTTATTTAATTTAGTTGGAAAATATCTAATTCAATGAATTTTACTAGTTAAAATTTACATGATTTTAATTTTAGTGGTTAATGAGTTGAATGGATTTTTTTATTGAAGTGGTAAAAATCCAAATGGGTTTTAATATTAGCACTAAAATCCATGTCGAATTTAAAGTTATTTATTTTAATATTTACATTTTTTATTAATGATTTTGATAAGATATCCTAGTGTCCCACACATAATTTGATAATATCTATGTGTTTCTTGATTTATATGTTTACATATATTCTTAATTTTTATGACATGTATACTTTATTTATTATTGTCATATGAAGTGCAAAATATTCATATTAATTTTCATCATCGGAGGGATAATCCAATATTTACCCTTCATAATAAAATTTAGACCAGCCCTTGAAATTTGATCCTGTATGCATCCATTATATTGATTATACAACATCCATGATCATGTGATCTTATTAAGATATGCAAAAACATCCACAAGAGCAAGAAAGTAAAGTACTCAACACAAAAACACCATATGTAAGTGGGAAACCCTCATGGGGAAGAAAACCCACTAAAACTCTACTTATATTACTCAAAGAAAATTAATTTAGTGTAGCACCAACTACACAAGGAGCACCAACCCCTAATTTAGTGAGGCACAAACCCCACAAGGAGCACCAACCCATAATTTAGTGAAGCACCCACTCCGCAAGGAGGCTAAAAACCCCTAAGGATGACTAAGTACCAAATCGAGACACTGTAGATGTTTGATCTCTAAAACGTTTTCTTCCACAACTGATGGAGATCACTATTTCAACTCACAAACCCTAGTTCATACCCTAGGGCATCAAACTTACTCTTTATTCACTTTTCGTTGCTATGTATTCTTGCTCTTATGTTTCCATTTATTCCTTAACCTGTCATGATATTCCTTAGCCTTCATTTCATGCTATCATACACGGAAATATTATTCCTCTAGGTTGCACACCTTCCCTCCAAGAGTACTAGTTCAAAAATGAACTAAACAAGCACTTAAATATGCTTTTATTCCTTCTAAACCAAAATGGGTTGGTCCTTCATGATAAATGAGACCCAAAAAAAACTCTATAACATTTATAAATTTGAATTACAACAGTCACATATTACCCATATAGGTCAGACTAGCCAAAAACCTCATTACATGTGCCAAAATTGGCTCAAAACCCCATGGGCACATTCCTAAAATTTCCCTAACATGAGTACCATAATTTTTCATGACCCATGAAACATTATACATGATTAAAATATAATAAAACATTCATACATGGTCTCAATTAATATCAACCAATTGAAGTATTTCATTTACTGGGCCTAGTTTCCTTTATAATCTTCAAAACAGTTGTTTCCTTTACCCTTCAGCACCCTAGAAACTTCATAATGCCACAAAATTACTTCTACTGAACCAAAAAAATCCATTTTACCACTGAAAATAAATTTAAGAATATTTAGAACACTTCTAACCATTTTATAATTCATGAAACATATTTCACATCAAGCCACGACAAGATTTTACGTCACCAAATCAACCTGCCAAAAACGTTATTTCCAAAGGTTAGCTCATTAAAAAAATTTACATGAATTAAATATCTCCAAATAGATTCATTTGATGTAAAATTCATCCCTTTTCACTCTCCATGTGATAGTAAACATCACTCAATCCATTTCATGCTTCAAACAACATCAAACTTCCACAAAAACAGATGTTGTCTTGAATAGCCAAAAACTTTCTTGCTAAAAGAATGCCCTGGAAGCCATGCCAAATCACCTCATCAAGAGGAAATCCATATATCACTAGAAATATATATGAATCTAATTTCCAACACAACTTTAATAATATAAAAAATTCCACATGTATCTTAAGTTATAGCCAAAAAACTGAACCCTATTATTTGAGACCCCAAAACTACCATTTGACTAGTCAACATGTTTGGATCTCAATGATCCATATGGATCCAAAATAACTCTACTTCATTAGAAAAAATCAGCACAAATAAGGAAAATAAATAAATGGGGGTTTTGTCTTATAAGTAATAGGTCTGCTACTCGGTGCGGGCGGTGGTTCTAGAACCACTTTGCCTGGAGCAGGCAGCGGTCCAGGATCACCGGTCTACATAGGGTGGCGGTCCTAGCCATTACGGACAGAAAAAAAATTCAAAATGAACAGCCTCCGAATTTGAAAGGATGTTCATTTCTCTTCTCCTTCATGACCTTTCCCATTCTCCAGTGCATGGGAGGACATGAGAAAGACTATAAATACATGATTATAGAAGTGTAGAAGATCATCGAGCATGAGAGCAAGTGAGCAAGAAGTCTTAGTGCTGGAAATTGTATTTTGTAGAAGAAAGGAGTGTTGAGACAGAGCAAGCAAGTAATTGAAAGGAAGTGTTGAGATATTATCTACTTCCCTTTCATACTTATTGTAAATTTTGTACTTGTTGATTTGAATTGGCCAATAGAAGTGGGAAGAAAGAGCAATTGCCCTTCCCGACTGGTTTTCCTCCATTGGAGGTTTTCCAGGATAAAATTGTTGGTGTTATGAGCTTATATTATTTCCTTTACTACAATTTTTGATTCTAAGCACAATAATAATTCATTCACTAGCTATCTCTGTTATTTTCCAATAGAAAGTAAACAACAACGATTAATTGTGATTTTGTGAATAATTCCAAAGTTGAAGAGTTTATAGATCATTTTGGTATTAGAGCTAACAAGTATCTAGGATTGTGGTATTTTGTTCTTGAATTTGTATGATAGTGACAAGATCTAAAGGCAAAGAAACCTTACCTTGTGATCTAAATATTTCTACAAAGAAGTGGAAATAAAGAATTCGGGGAGAAATGGAGGAAGAGAACTTGGTCCGTAGAATCGAGATGCTAGAGACCATGATGGATAGGATGTTTAGAAGGCAAGAGGAACTTGCATATTTGCAGAAGACAACTTCCATCAAGTAAGACTCCATGGACTCGGTGGTTCGAGGCTTAGCTGAAAATTTTGGTATAGGAAAGAGCCACCATAAGGAAGATTATGGGGAAGAGCATGAAGAAGAGACTTCTAACACAAGAAAAGGTAAATTCTGAACATACTCCTTTTAAAGTTGAGACTAAAGTTGAAATCAAAATCTTTGAAGGAAAAGTAGATGCAAGGTTACTCGATAAATGGTTGAAATAGTTAGAAGTCTATTTTAGTGTCCATAATGTCACTGAGGCACAAAGGATCACCTTTGCACATCTCAAAATGAAGGGACATGCTCTATTTTGGTGGGAAACTCATCTAACTACTTGTGAAAAGAAGAAGCATCCTATTGTGAAGTCTTTGCAATAATTTAAGGAATTACTTAGAGCTAACTTCTATCCTATTGGCCATAAAACTCACCAAATGATTAAATGGCGGTATTTTAAATAAGGTAGTGGTCAAAGTGTGTAGGAGTATACTACAGAGTTTTAGAGGCAAGCCATGTTGCTAAACATGGATTTGGAGGATGAGGATATCCTGACCAAATACTTGGGAGGACTTCACACTCACCTTCGAAGAAAAGTCATCTCCATAAATCCCAAGGATATCAATTATGCATGTTTACATGCATACTACATAGATGCTAAGAAAAAGCAAGGAGAAGCGAGCCGAGGTAAAAGCAGTCAAAAAATCAACATAAGAAGGATTATGGGAAAACAAGTAACAAGGGTAAGTGGAAAGGAAAAGGTAAACAAGCTGCCACTACTTTAAATACTTGTAACGATCCCAAGAATTTTTGCAAGAATTGTTATATCAATGGTCATATTGACGATACATGTTGGAAGTTACATCCAAAGTTACATGCAAAGAACCAAACCAAGGAGTCCAAGAAGTCCGTGGCAATTACTGTAAAGACATAAGGAGGTGGAAATCAAAGATGACTCCTATGCAGATGAAAGGCTTGGATGCACGACCACTAGCATGGATAGCGAAGAGGAGATGAGTAGACTATTCCGGATCAAAATACGAGATCAAGAGAACTAAGGTAAATGCTTTGGTTGATACCGGTTCTCAATCTAACTTGATTTTGAGGCAATTGTAAAGAAGCTTGGTCTTGAGACTTATGAGCATCCGCACCCTTATCCTTTGGGTTGGGTGAAGAAGGGTGTTGAAATTCAGGTAACAAGAAGATGTAAGGTCAAGTTTGGGATAAATTTTCAATATATAGATGTTTTTGAATTTGATGTTATTCCACTTGATGCTTTTGATGTTGTATTCGGAAGTCCTTACTTGTATGTTAGGGATGCTATATTTATGAGAAGGGAAAACCAAAGTATAGATGGGTCAAGGATGGGATCAGCTACAACATCTGGGCACACTAGTGTAAGACACGGGTTACTATGGTAAGTGCTAACCAAGAAAAATGACTTATTCAAGAAAATCATAATCAGTTTTGTTTACTTTTGTTAAAGGATAAACAAGATGGGGTAGAATTTTCAGAGATTTCTAACCAAGGAAAACAAGATTTGGATAGTATTATTTAGTCTTTTCGGAAATATTTCAGGCTCCTAGTGGATTACCACCAAAATAGGAAGTAGAGCATGAGATTCAACTATTGTCGATTCACTTCTATCAAACATCAAAGTTATATAGGAAATCCTTTCTTGAGAGTCCTGAAGTAAAGAAACAACTCCAGGAACTAATAGACCAAGGGGTGATACGTCGATTACTTCACCGTATGGTTATCCTATTGTGATGGTGTCAAAGAAGGATGGTTCTTGGAGAATGTACATCGACTACCGCACTTTGAACAAGATCACCATAAAGAACAGATATCCACTTCCCCGCATAGATGATCTCTTGGACCAGATTCAGCATGCCAAATTTTTCATGAAGTTGGATCTCAAGTTAGGTTATCACCAAGTCAGGATGAAGGAGGAGGATATATGGAAGACTGCCTTCAAAACAAAACAAGGTTTGTATGAATGGTTAGTACTTCCTTTTGGATTATGCAATGCACCCACTACATTTATGAGATTGATGAATGATGTATTGCGGGATTTCATAGATTCATGTGTCATTGTATATCTAGATGATATCTTGATTTTTAGTGCCACATGGGAAGAACATCTAACGCATTTGCAGCAAGTCTTGCAAGTTCTCAGGGAGAAACAACTACTTTGTAATATGAAGAAATGTGAATTTTCCAAATAGTCACTTGTCTATCTTGGGCACGTGGTTGGAGGAGGAGAGCTACGAGTGGATCCAAAGAATGTGGAATCCATAAAAAATTGGAAAACACCAACATGAGCCACATAGACTAGAAGTTTTGTAGAAGCGATGACAAGACATGCAAAAATTCATTCCGGGTTTCTCGGTGATTGCAGCACCTCTACACATAGTGGCCGCAAAGAGTAAGGGTTTTAACTGGGGTAAGGAACAAGAAAAATCCTTTGAGTTATTGAAATACAAGATTAGTCATGCTCTAGTACTTGCTCTTCCTAGTTTGTAGCAGCCTTTTGAAGTAGAGACAAATGCCAGTGATTACGTTATGGGTGTAGTGTTGCTTCAAGGAGGTAAACTTGTATGTTATCATTATGAAACCTTCACTTCAATAGTTAAAGGATATTCAATATATGATAAAGAAATGTATGCACTAGTTCAGGAAATTAAAAATGGAAACATTATTTGTTGGGTAAAGAAACTATTGTGCACACTGACCACAAACCTCTCTAGTATTTGCAAGCACAGTCTAAATTGCAGTAGGCAAGGCACTACAAATGGATGGGGTTTCTTCAACAGTTCCATCTAGTGATCAAATAAAAGAAGGGTAGTACAAATTTGGTGGTAGACATGTTGTCTAGGCCACCCACATAGGAAAATTTCTCTTGTTTGGCCACTATCTCTTAGATTGAGCCCTTCATGAAGGAAGCTTACAGAGAGGCATATGCCCAAGACAAATACTTTGGGGTGACATTTCAGAAGTTGCAATCCCAAGGGGCTGAAAAGATAGGGATTAAATATTTTTATCTCAAGGACGGTCTTCTATATTGATGGGGAAACTTTGTGTGCCTAAAGAAGAAAGAATGCTATTGATGAGGGAAGCACATACCTCGAAAGTAACAAGAAATTTTGATGTTGGTAAGACCCTATCCCACTTGCAAAGGTATGTATATTGGCGTAACATGCAAGAAGAAGTATCAAAATTTATTCGTGGATGTAAACTTTGTTGTACTAGCAAGCCTAAAACTAGGAAGGAAGGTTTGTATATGCCTTTACCAGTACCTACTCATTTGTGGGAGGACATTTCTATGGATTTTTTAGGAGGATTACCTATGTCTAAACATGGCCATGACTATCTCTATGTTGTTGTTGATAGATTCTAGTAAAATGTGTATTCTTATGGCATGTAAAAAGATAGTAAAAGCACATGAGGTGATAGATATTTTCTTTGCTAATGTATGGGTGCATTTTGGTTTTCCAAATTCTATTGTCTCTGATAGGGATTCTAGGTTCTTGGGGAAGTTTTGGACTACTTTGTGGGACAAGATGGATACCAGGTTACAGAGGAGCATAACTTTCCATCCACAGACAGATGGACAAACAGAGGTGGTAAACAGGACTTTGGTACAGTTGATCAAAGGGTATAATAGTAAGTACCCAAGGACTTGGGATGAGTCCTTAGCCTACATTTAACATTCCTACAACCTGGTAAGTACACACATCCACTATGAAGTCACCATTTGAAGCATGCTTGGGATATCTACCTACAAATCTGCTAGACATAGCAGTTGGACAATAGGATGAGGAGGATACATGAGACACAGAGGTGACTAGAGCCAACAAGTTCATTGAGAGGATCTAAAAATCCATCTCAAGGTCAAAGAATAGCTAGATAAATCTCAAGAAAAGGAAAAAGCTAGGCACGAAAAACATATGAGGGAACACAACCTTCATGTTGGAGACAAAGTTTGGCTTTACTTGAGCAAGGAGAGACTACAAGGTCAAGCACAAAAGCTCAAGCCACTACGATATGGACCCTTCACCATATTGGAGCAGGTTGGAGAAAATGCTTTTCGACTTGATTTTTGTCATTCATGAGGATGTACTCTGTAGTAAACTGTGAGAACTTGCACCTATATGAGCCATCCATGCTAGATGAAGATGAAGAACTACAGTTCCTACCTTCCATTGAGGATTGCTTCTTTGAATCACAAGGTGAATTAGAGGAGGATGTAGTGCTTCTGATAGAAGGTCGAGAGACTAGAAGAGGTCGGCAAGAGTCTTGGAAAATTGGAATAAAAGGAAAGACACCAAGGCATGCCTGGTGTTACTCGAAGAAGCAAGCAAGGGAATTATTTCCTCATCTACTCCCCCACTAAGATTTTGTGGGACCAAAAGCCTCCTAAGAAGGGGAGGTGTGATCCATAGGGATCCAAAATAACTCTAGTTCATCAGAAATAGTCAACATAAAGAAGAAAAATAATAAACATGGGTTCTATCTTGTAAGTAATAGGACCGCCACCTAGACAGGGCAGTGGTCTTGGGACCATCGGGCTACATAGGGGGCAGTGGTCCTAGCCATTACAGACAGAAAATAAAATTTGAAATGAACAGCCTCTAAATTTGAAAGGATGTTCATTTCTCTTCTCCTTCATGACCTTTCCCATTCTCCATTGCACAGGAGGACATGAGAAATGCTATAAATACATGATTGTAGAAGTGTAGAAGATCATCGAAGCATGAGAGGAAAGTGAGCAAGAAGTATTAGTGCTGGAAATTGTATTTTGTAGAAGAAAGGAGTGTTGAGACAGAGCAAGCAAGTAATTGAAAGGAAGTGTTGAGATATTATCTACTTCCCTTTCATACTTATCATAAATTATGTACTTATTGATTTGAATTGGCCAATAGAAGTGGGAAGAAAGAGAAATTTCCCTTCCTGACTAGTTTTTCCTCCATTGGAGGCTTTCTAGGATATAATTTTTGGTGTTATAAGCTTATATTCTTTCCTTTACTATAATTGTTGATTCTAAGCACAATAATAATTCATTCACTAGCTATCTCTGTTATTTTCCAATAGAAAGTAAACAACAACGATTAATTGTGATTTTTTGAATAATTCCAAAGTTGAAGAGTTTACTGAGATCACTCAAAATATCATGAAAATGAAAAATTATGACCTGAAACTTCCATGTAAATCAATAAAAATTCACATACATCACACAATGCCAATTTAGTTCATTCCTCATTTGGCAACTTCTTCCTCAAACTGAAACTCTTCAGAAATTGGCATTTTTAGGTGGGGCGCATATATGGTCACATGCTCAAACATACCTTTATGGAAATCGTGAGGGGTTCTCTACAACATAAAATCCTATTTTTTTCACTTTCAATCAAAACTAGGTTAGTATACTTCATCTTTTGCAAACTACTCCTAGTTGGGGTTTAACTAGGGTTTTTAACCTCTTTACCTTCGAACATTTGTTCATAAAAATGTGACCATAAAATGACCTCGTTATTTTTTGTGAAGCCCTATATATTCACCTTTTAATATTACCTGAAATCCAAAATGTCCCATGCAAAGCACATTTTTCACAACGAGCATCGTAAGTTACATTTCGAGCTTGATTTTCACCTATTTTGACCTTATTTCACATAAAGCTGTCATAACCTGCAAAATACTCATCATGAGAACCTGAAATTATGATGAGAGCACTATGAAACATCACACTAACATATCCAATCATCATAATTTCAATACAATTGCTCAAAATTTCTAGACAATATCATTTGCATAGCCTTACCTTAAGGATTCTACCCGTAGCAACTAGGGCCATGAAATAATGTAATAACTCATCAAGTAACCTTTGCAAATGACACAAAAATACCTCATATACCATTATGTACCTATTTTCATGCTTCCATGAGATCATATATCTCTAATCCACTTTTTCACCCCCTAACTAGCATACTTGCTCCCAATTAGCACATGTAGCTAATGAAACTCATGTACTGCACTATGCTAGTACTATGAGTACTCAAGCACCCTTAAATCATTCTATCCATCATTACAAAATGCTTCCCAAGCATCCAAGAATCTCACACTATCAAGTTACACCTCATAGGCACCTGTATAGGCTTACTAAAGAAAGTATTCCTCATTGAATCTCTCCTGAAGCAGATGCTAGATATCTTAATAATCATGTTAGCACTTCAAACAATCATCATGAAATCATCCTACAACATTCACTTTGTCATTAATATGGTTTTGCATCAATGACAACACCTACTAGGACACCATGCCAACAATCTCCCCCTTTTTACATTAATGAAAAAGGATAACATGTTACTCACCTCATTCACCTTCTTTAGCATCATACCTCCATGATTTGGTTAGAAACATCAACCAAAGGTCTTAATTAGCTCCATTTTCTTGATTTTTTCTCAAAATCTGATTCTTGCCTCAATTAAATCATGCAAACAACTAGACCCCCTAGAAAGAGCATTCCAAACATCTGAAAATTACCAAAAATCATGAAGAATACATAGAATTACCTTGGTAGGGGAAAATACATCATTTCCAACCTCCTAAGCATGCAAAAATTGTTAATTTTCTCCTTATCCCCTGTTTTTTCCCTTCATGGAAATAGTGTAGCTATTGTGATCAGATTCATAGACACCTTGAACCATGCCAACAATGTCATAAATGATCATGCAAATTGTCACTCCACCTTTCTTAACCAAATTCCAACTTGACTAGGCTTGGACTTAGCATTACAATGTATTTTTCTTGCTATCATACTCCACTTGAAGCTTAAATCCCTAAATAGTCTTTTTAGTGTATTTTCAACCAATTTTGATCCTTTCTAACACCTCATACAAGCTCTGAGAAAGTAGTTTCTGGCTCCCCCTAGCTTTAAGAACATTATACCTAGCTTCCAAGCACAATTTTAGGCAACTTACCTTGATTCCTTGGCTATAAAATATCTTGACCTCTTTTGCTAGGTCTTAAACCATTCATTTAGTGCTTACTAGTCCCATTTAGTTGAAATATAGCAAATTTAGGTCTTGAAAAGCAAAACTTGAAGGAAACAAACCTTTATAGCCTTGCGACCACCATATTTACCATCATAGAAGCAATATGTCTAACTCCTTCTACCCCCTGGATGAGATTAAAACTTCTTATTTCACTTGTAGCATCACTTTTTCTTATCTTTTTCACGATATTTAGCATGCAAGAAGTCATACATTCAAATTCACACTGTAGCACTTGATACAAGTTCAAAAAATCATGTTATCCTTCCTCATAGGTCACTTTGGAGCATCTAGAGTGACCTCAAACACAACTCCCCTTGCCTCAAGATTCTCTATCAGGATAGTACACTATGTCATAGTACTTCACAACCAATAGCTTACTGATTTCAAATTATTTTCACAACTTCCTTACTTAGAGACTATACATGCTTTTGTCATGATGATGAATAAAGACATATTTCTTCACGGTCCTTCGTACTTTTGCCTCTACGCCACTTTGAACAAATTTTATATATTTGAAGAAACACTTCTTGTCACATTGTAGCACTGTAGTAGACTTCATGAGGTTCAGACCTTCCTTTTAGCTTAGGTATTGCTAATGAGAAAAAAAAATTTCACACCTCAACCAACTTGATCATTCACATGGAACACTTGCAAAGCATTATGATGCTTCTTCAATTTATATTATCAAGTATAAAAAACCATAAATAGTACTTGTAGAAATCTTAGGGAAACATCTTCACTAATATAGAGACCTAAGAACACCAAGTCCTTCTTTTTCATGTCTTAATGATATCATATAACTTTAGGTTCAGATTCAAGTAGAAAACAAGCCTTCATACCTAGTAAGATGTATATTCCATCTTTTGTACCTATAGGAGTTCACTCAAGGATAAAAATAACATGCTCATACTTAGCACAAATCACAAGTCATTCATATGTGTCAAAGACATCCTTGACCAAGGATAGATCACTATTTACATATTATGAAGACCTTAATTACTCAAATAACTTTATAAACACATCATATATTCATCGAGAAGTTACTCATACTCTACCTCTTAAACCTTAGAAGGATCTGCTATTATTCTAGCTCAAAACTTATTCATGAAATTTTTCATAGGCAAGGATTCTTATAGCTTAATATTCTAGAGCAACTTAACATACTCAATCGAGTCTTCAACATCACATTTATACCTTTAGAATTCTTTGAGACAACAAAAACACTATCAACTATAGAGGCATTTCATGAAATCTTGTTCCTTGAATTAACCTTAGACATCAGTAATTATCTTCTAGACACAAAATTTTGGCCACCTTTCTACTTGGTAGTAACACAAGAAAGCATCTGTAGATATCATTCACAGAGGTATGGTTTCATCTCATAACCCTAAATCCATTCTTAGTCAATTATTGACAACTATAGATTGAACTTGGTCACTCATCCTCTCTTGCATTCAAGACACTTTCAAAGTCAATACACAACCTTGTAGCTTACTCCAATAGTCATCCACCTTATGATTTCCAAAATTGCTTAAACTTAGTAAACCGGAACGACATATACTTTCTTCATAATATTAGATGACTTTGATGCATACTAACCTTAGGAATTTTCTCAAAACATAGACTTTATACTTGAGATCCCCTTTGTTAGCTTGTAAATATCCTGATATGACTTTCATAAACCCTCATTAAGCTGTACCAAGTGCCATATGAATATCGAGCTATTAAACCAAGACATGTAGATGTCATTCATGCTTTGTATACTTGATAATTGTAGTAACTGAGACCTGTATCATTCCTTTGATCATACATACATCTCCTTTTCACATTGAATGCTTTGATAAGTGCCTTATAACTTACTAGAAGCTCAACTCCCCCCTGGGATTACCTATCAACTTGCTTTGTGCTACTAACATACTTCACATGGAATTATAGGCTTATTTATGATAGAGAATCAGGCCTATCATAGACTCAAGACAACTTGAATACTAGTCAATACAAATTTTACAATGATTTTGTTGAAGAACATTACTTCAAGCTTCAACACACATAGATCATATAAACCATGGTATCTTTGAGAGACATGTAAGTAGTTTTATGGACCATTTCTTGCTTGAAAAACATCATGACTTGTTAAATTTATACCTCTAAACACATACTTGAGAGGGACTTACCTAGTGACAATAGTCAACATCTTAGAAAATTTATGACACAGATCACATTAATTTTAGAAAGTGTAACTATGAATTGAGAACATGATACAATAACATGAAGAAACTTTTGAAATCAATTGCTTAGAATTTCATATAGATCTTTGAAAATATTTTAGCAACTTTCAAGTTGATTTTACCTTGTTCCAACACTTAGGGTCACTGTAATTCCTTAGGGTGATACATGATTTTTCAATGCACAAGGACTCTAAAGACTAGGATGACATACACTACAACCTATAACACTACTGACATAGACTCAATGCTTCTCTTTACAATATGAACTTTTGAAGAATTACACATGACTTTGTACTTTTTACATTGATTTTTGATGAAGACATTAGACTTAGACTCATATATTATTTGACAAGCCTTTGAATCACAAGGAGGGAACACAAACCTTAATATGCTTTATAGGACCCATAATGACAACACATGAAGACATCTCAAACCTTGAAGAATAGAAGATAATGACTAAGACCTTGAGAATCATCTTGAAATAGCATGAGAATTTTTTTACTCAAACTTGATTCAAATCATATTACTACCATGACAAAACCATATGAAAAAACTCATACACCTATCTTATGTAAAAACTCATGAAAATAGGGAAAGAGTCACTTTCCATACCTTACAACTTTTGTGGTATCCCAAACTCCTAGCTTTCTCAGCTTATCATGAACTGAAGCATGAAGGCACCAATGATCTTCTTGAACTTGAGAAAACATACTTCCTTGACCAGGCTTGAGCTTTTCCTTGATGTTACAAGAACCTTCTTTGACAAATATAGTTGGATTAAGTTGAGAATCATTGTCTTTGACCTTCTTGACTTGAGGAACTTCCTTCTTGACCTTTATATCTGATATAAAATACTTGGATTCATTCATATGATTGACTTTCCTCTTGAAACCTTTCCATTTTATGTTTGAAATATGCTAGTACCTCTTGAAGTCCCATTTTGAACACAAAATTTAGCAATATGACCTTGTTTATGGAACTTATGGCATACAACACCATTCTTAGTCCTCCTATGTTCAAACACCCTTAAATTCCATCCACAATCCTTATCTCTATGTCCATATTCATAACATGAGTAACATTCACTTTTGAAGAGAGTTATATGACTCCTAAGAAGCCATTTTTGCAATATCTAGCTCTATGACCAAAATCATGGCAAACAAAGCAATAACCATTGAATGAAGGACCATACCTCATGGAATTAGGTTTTCTAACTGAGTTATACCTTCTAGGATCAGCTTTCTTAGTCATCTTCTCAGCTGGTTTAGTGTTTGGACCAGCTTCATGATCATCCTTCTTTTGCTCTCCTTCAAACCCTAGGCATGTTTTGTCATTTGAGCCTCTTTGTCCTTCTAAGCACTCATAAAGAGATTTGGAACTCTTCTCAAGCTTCTCATACATCCTTAACCTATTAGAAGCATCCTCTAAATCTGATTCAAGAGCCTTCAATTTTTCTTCATACCTGGAACAAACATCTTCTTTCTCCTTTAGGGCATTAGACAAAATTTCCACTTGAGATTTCAAATCTTTGATGGCTAGATCATGATCTTTATGAATTTTATACATATTATATTATGGTTCAAACACCATGGAATCAAAAACTTCATATTATTTCCTCCAAATATCAGTAGACATATCCATTTTTCTTTAGAGGATCTCCTTTAAGCTTTCAAACTTCTATAAAAGGACTCACTTTGATACCAATTGTTAGAAGCACAAGGGACTGAGAGGGGGGGGGTGAATCAGTCCTATAATAATTTTATTTTCATTTACCAATCATACATGCATCCATTAGATTGATTATACAACATCCATGATCATGTGATATTATTAAGATATGTAAAAACATCCATAAGAGCAAGAAAATAAAGTACTTAACACAACAACACCATATGTAAGTGGGAAACCATAATTGGGAAGAAAACCCATTGAAAATATTATTATATTACTCAAATAAAATTAATTTAGTGTATTACCAAGTACATAAGGATCACTAACCCATAATTTAGTGAGGTACAAACCCCACAAGGAGCACCAACCTCTAGTTTAGTAGAGCACTAACCCTACAAGGAGCACCAACCTAATTTAGTGAAGCACCCACTCCACATGGAGGATACAAACCACAAAGGATGACCAAGTACTAATTCAACGACATGTATATGTTTTATCTCTAAAACTTTTGTTGCCATAACTCGATCGAGATCACTATTTTAGCTCAAAAACCCTAGCTCATACCCAAGGGCATCAAACTTTCTCTTTCTTCATTTTTATTTTCTCTATCTTATTTATCTCATGATTCTATGACTTCCTAAAAATTTCATGCTCTTCCTCAGCCTTAAAATTATGCTCTCATACCTATAAAAATCTCTACCTCTAGGTGCACACTTTCCCTCCAAGAGCACTAGTTCAAAACTAAACTAAAAAAGCACTTAAATATGTATTTATTCCTTTCAAACAAAAAATATTTTGGTCATTCATGTAAATTCAACACAAATACCTCTATAACATTCATAAATTTTAATTACAATAGTCACATATGACCCATTTAGTTCGGCCTAGCCAAAAACCTCATTACATGTGCCAAAATTGGGTCAAAACCCCATGGGCACATTCTTAAAATTAACCTAACATGAGTACCATACTTTTGCATGACCCATTAACCCTTATACATGATTAAAATATCATAAAAATTCATACATAGTCACAATTAATATCAACCAATCAAATTATTTCATTTATTGGGCCCTATTTCCTTTACCCCCTTCGTACCCTCTGGAAACTTCATAATGCCACAAAATTACTTCTACTGAACCAAATAATTCCATTTGACCACTCCAAATAAATTGAATAACTTGTAGAAAAAATTCTAAGTATGTTATAGGTCATGAAACATCTTTCACGTCAAGCCAAAATAATATTTTCCTTCACCAAATCAACCTGCCAAAAATGTTGTTTCCAAAGGTTAGCTCATAAAAACAATTATAAATGCATTAAATATATCCAAATAGATTAACTTGATGGAAAATTAATCCCTCTTCACTCTCCAAGTGATAGGAAGCATCACTCAATCTATTTCATGCTTCGAGCAACATCAAACTTCCACAAAAATAGATGTTGTCTTGAACTGCCAAAAAATTTATTGCTGAAAGAATGCCCTGGAAACACTGTCAAATCACCTAATCATAATTAAATTAATATATCACTAAAAATATATCTAAATCTAATTTCCAACACAACTTTAATCATCTAAAAATTCTACTTGTAGCTCAAGTTATAGCCAAAACACTGAACCTTGTTATTTAAAACCCCAAAACTACCCTTTGACCAGTCAACCTATTTGGATCTCAAAGTATCATGAAAATGAAAAAAATGACTTTAAAATTCCATTTACAAACATAAAAATCACATACATCACACAATTCCAGTTTAGTTCATTCCTCATTTGGAAACTTCTTCCTTAAACCGAAACTATTCGAGAAAATGACATTTTTCAGGTGGGGCCCACATATGGTCACATGATAAAAAATACCTTTCTGGAAATTTTGATAATTCCTATAATATATAAAATCATCAATTTTTCCCTTTCAATCAAAACTAGGTCAGTATACTTCATCTTTTGTAAACTGCTCCTAGCTAGGGTTTAACTAGGCTTCTGACCTCTTTACCTTCTTAACATTTGTTCATAAAAATGTGACAAAAAAAATGACCTCATTATTTAAAAAAAAACTTATATACTCACCTTATAATATTCCTATAAATCCAAAAGGTCCCATGGAAAGAAAAATTCTCACAACGAGCATCTGAAGTTGCATTTTGAGCTTGATTTTCACCTATTCTTGACCCTGTTTCACATAAAATATCATAACTTACAAAATACTCATCATGGGAACCTGAAAGTTTGATGAGAGAAATATGACACATCACAATAAAATTTTCAATCATCATAATGCCAATACCATTGATAAAACTTTCCAGAAAATCTCATTTGCATAGCCTTACCTTAAGGATTCTACCCGTAGCAACTAGGGCCAACTGAAATAATGCAATAACTCATCAAGTAACCTTTGAAAATGACCCAAAATACCTCATATACCATGATATACCTATTTTCATGCTTTCATGATCTCATATAGCTCCAATCCACTCTATCACACCTCCTAGCTAGCATACCTGCTCCCAATGAGCACATGTAGCCAAGTGAAACAGATGTACCTGCACTATGCTACTATTGTGAGTGCTCAAGCACCCTAAAATCATGATAACCATCATTCCAACATGCTTCCCAAGCATCCAAGAAACTCACACTGTCAATTTACACCTCCTATGCACCTGTATAGGCTTGTTAAAGCAAGCATTCCTCATTGAATCTCCCTGCAGATTCACAAGATATCCGAACAATCATTTTAGCACTTCAAAAAATCATCATGAAATCATACTAAAAATCCACTTTGTCATTAATATGGTTTTTCATCAATGAAAACACCTACTAGGACACCATGCCAACAAAAAACATGTCAATGAAGTATAACAACCCCTTATTCGGTAATCATCATTTTACAAAAGTAACCTATAACTCCTTCACAAATATTTACCTTGTTTAATTCGTACACTCGCAAGAAAAGACCCAATCAAGTATTTGCAATAAAAATTGGCACACCCCACCTTTCAAGGAATCTCCATTTCACATATGGATTTACCAAGGTACTTACAACCAAAATAATGTTTCCCCATGAACTTTGAGGGATGACCATACTATACTTTAGCTCTTATTTTAGTGAAAAGAGAAGTGTGGAATTTTTTTGCATAAATAAAAAAAAAAAAAAATATTTTATTTTTACTTAGACAACTTTTAATAATACCCTATTTTTTTATGAATAGGATCTTATATTATATTAACAAGTAACATGATACAAGATAATTCACAAAAATGCGAGAGGTATTGAAGCAAACCAAAAAGCCACAAGTTCACACTACGTAAAGCCTAGGAGAAACAACTATAAAAACACATTAAAAAGCACAAAAGTAAGGAAATTAAGCCACCGATGTGAATTGTTGTCCTATATAGGGTGGATCATGATTAAGCCATCCAAAACCGGTAGGTCCTTTCCGCTATCTAGCACATCCCAACCGCAGTCGGGTTGGATTCCTTATTTGGTGTTGTCAATAGTGCCCTGAGTGGGAAAGATGGCAAGATACATCATAGGAAATTTGTTAAGCAGAGGCAAGAGGATCTAACCGTCATGATTTTTTTTGGCTCTAGGAATTTAACGAGCCCCGAGTTGAGATGGCTTGACGGTTGAGGGGCATCCAAACCTTGATGGTGAAACAAAGGAGGAGGGGAGAAGCTCCTTTGTGGAGGATGAGTGCATAGGGACTGGTGGACTTGGCTGAATGATCATCGTTTGTGAATGGATCTAATGACCGCCACCTCAAGGATGACCACTAGCACCGCCATGGGGTAGGGAGCATTGAGAGGGGGATGTTGGCTCATGATTAACATTACAAGGGCATCACCCTAGTTCCAAGAAGAGTTCTTATATGCTCCACCTCCAACATCACCTTGTTTTCTTACACTTGAATCTATAGTAATGCATTCAAGATTACAAATGTGACTTATTATAAATAGAGAAGCTGTTGGTTAGTTTCAACATTAGAAAATAAATAAGAATTTTGTTCTTTCCAAATCCAAAAGAGAATTTCCCTCTCGAAATTATTCCAAACTGGGAAAACTTGTGATGCATTCTAGGATTATCTCTTAGAAGAATGTGATGTTAGGTAAAACATTCTTATGGGAAGGGGAGGTAGAATGAATGAATTTAGTTCCAAGCCTTTTGGGATTTACAAAAATACCATAAGAGGTAAGACAAGGTTTCCAAGTGGCCATAGAAGGGGAATTTGGGGGCCGAAACACCAAGATGAATGAGATGGGAACCAATCAGAAGGCCTTGGTGAAGAACACACCACAAAAAATGAACAATTCTTGGTTTCACACAGATGGAAAAAACAATATCGAATCTCCTTATTCAATTGGATGGAGAAGATTGTAATCCCCACTAGGTGTTGAGTTTTCCAACCATGGGAAAATGAGGCGGTAGCCAAGTATAGCCTTTATCAATAGTGTAATTCTGGAATGGGTTTTCCACATACTACTTCAAATCCATCCACCAAGGATGATAGGGAGACACAGAGATTTTGTGGATCATGTGATAAAGAACAAATGATATGATATCATTAATAATGGCATGATCATGTAAAGATAATTTTGATTGAGCCTTGAGCTCCAAGGATGCCAAGATCGAGCATGTTTAAAAAAGAGGTCTTGGATAGTGCAAATTCCTCACTTTAAAAGATGAAGTGTAGGAATCTAAGGAACCTCAATAAGCCAACGATCTTGGATTTTAATGACAGACAATCACCACAGGGAGTGGTGGTTAAATGAAAGTCCATTACATAAGCCATTACCATTCCATAGAAGCCATGATTTGACATGATCCCAAGCTTTGCATATACTTTTGGTTGTGAAAGTGCCACCCACTTTGATTAGGACATGAGAAATGAGAAGATTGGAAAATCCAATGCCTTTCCAAGTCAAGTGGCCAAAGGGGAGCCATAAACGATGTCATATTATAGAATCACTTTCCAAGATTCTTCCCCTTCTATGTTGTGAATTATCCATTTGGTGCAGAGCACTTGTCCTTGACGTAAAATGTCAATGAGGCCTAACCCTCCCAATTCTTTAGGAAGACAATATGTCTCCCATGCAACTCTATGAAATCCTTTACCAGATCAACCATTGGTCTAGAGAAAATATTTGAGCAATTTTTTGAGCTTATGAATAGATTTTTTAGATGGGACCCAATAGGAATAATAATACACATGCTGATGAGGCTAGAATATGTCTCATTAATGTAAAACAAATGATCTTATTTTACTCTCCTTTTTATCAATTTTGATTACATTTTGTGACTTTTGTTTGATCTAATATAAGTTAGGATGTTATTGTCCATATTTTGTTGATTATAGTTCTAACATTTAAAAACTTTGTAATTCCTAACAAGTGCTTTGGAAATTCAGTTTTGTAATAAAACAGGTCATAATCAGTTGGAAGAACAAGTATGAAACGGTTAACGTGTTTTTGGAAGCATTGGTTTCAATACGGCTCGCTTTCGGAACTTATAGACTTAGTTCCAAGCTCTATCACTTAGTTCGGAAGTTTGGACTTAGTTCAGGAACCGCATCACTTAGTTTTGAAACTTTCAGACTTAGTTCGAACTCCTACATGTAGCTCTGGAACCTTCACAGTTAGATCTGGAATGATTTCCTTTAGTTTCGGAACTTCTCTAAAGTTCTGGAATCGGTGAGAATTTGTTTATTCCAACAATGTCCGGTGATTTAGCAATCAATGATCCTTTCAATTAGGAGTAGATTAGAATATTTTCGATTCTTCATACTCACAGATCTAGGGATAACTATCATACAAAGTAGTACGTCCAACCATGATCCAATTCAACATCTATTTTGGGCACAATTCGGTTCTATCTGAATCGGTAGGACAATTATGGTTGTAAATGCACATGTGGAAGAAGTATATATATGTAGACTGTAGATAGATAGATATATATAGATATATGTATACATAGATAAAGACACTAGAGAGATAGAAAGAGACAATACGTTTTTGTAATGTAGAACATTTTATCAATAAAATAGCCATTTCTGTTTTTGAGAGTATATTAAGTTGTCAAATCCTATTTCAAGGTGGAGCAAGGGCCCACTCTTCCAAGAACCAGATCTTCATTTTATTGGTATTTATATTTCCAGAGAAAATAATATAGATCTATTAATTCTGTAAATGCTTTTGATTACTCAAGTTGAAATCTATTGTATACTTGTTCTTGCAGGTGTTCTAGATTATATTTTTATTTCTTTGCAATCATCTTTCAACATTCTCAATTGTGTGTTTATTTTCAAAGCAATTTTGTTTATTTTTGTAATGTGTGTTTACTTACAACATTCTATTCCATTATGCAAATATTTGTTTATTTCCAACAATTTATTTATGTAGAGAGTGTTTACTTCCAAGAAGTTTTCATAGTTTGATTTC
This sequence comes from Taxus wallichiana var. yunnanensis, assembly GCA_018340775.1. Classification (NCBI taxonomy): domain Eukaryota; kingdom Viridiplantae; phylum Streptophyta; class Pinopsida; order Cupressales; family Taxaceae; genus Taxus; species Taxus wallichiana. Next base: position 848,644,850 of record CM031240.1, read on the forward strand.
AATAAGTTTTGGCCAAGAAATCCTTAAGACATTGAGAAAATCCCCTAGAAAACATATAAAAGAAACAAATACATACATTCAATTACTAGATCACTAAGATTTCTTGTTGCATATAGCTTCGGACACCACCCCTATTTTGAATATGACATCAACAAAGATTTGATTAAATGAAGGGAATAATGAAACCCATCATTTTTTTGTGTCATTGTTAGGGACACAATAGTTAGAATTGTCTAATTAGGTGTCAATAAGAGAAGAAATCATACATCTAGTAATTGCAGGATCTTCCCTACATCATCATAACATTTATGAGTAGACCAAGAGACTCAAGGTTCGATTCCTCCCAAAAATATCTAAACAAGAATCATCATCTTCTCGATCAAATAAGGAAGTTGATCAAGAATTAGAAGCACCATTGTCCCCTGTTAGGCACAAAGTAGAATTTCCACCTTTTGAATTCTTAGATCAATCACTAGAAGGAAGTAAAAATTTATAAAAAGATCATATCCCAAGACCGTTTAGAGAAAGTTTTGATTCACAATTGAGTATTCAACCTCCTACTCCTGACTTTTCACCTTCCCCAAAACAAATCACATACCATATTGATTGGGAGAAAAGTATAGAAGGTATTACAGAAATGGCACAAGAAGTTGAAAGAGAACCTGATAGGACCTTCACTTATCTAATTCAATTGGATGATGATGATACACCTATGAAAAATATTTCACCTGCACATTTACCCATGTTTAGAGGGATGTCATCTGAAGACCTTGACCAATTTCTATTTGAATTTAAAGTACTGTGTCAAACTTATGATTACAAAATAGATAATCAAAAACTCAAGTTGTTTCCATCTACCCTGAAGGATGCAGCAATGAGGTGGTTTATGGGATTAACATCTAATTCTATTACCACTTGGGCACAAATGGAAGTTTCCTTCCTAGACAAGTATCAAGATTACTATAGAGGGAGGAATAGGAAGGAATAATTTTTCAAAATCAAGCAGGAGGATGAGAATATGGAATATTATTTAGACAGATTCCTCTTTATGAGTAAAAGATGTGGATTTGTATTACAAGAAGAGTTAAGAAAAACCATTTTTCTTAAAGGTCTGGATGATGAATCAAGGGAGGCACTTGATCTGATGGGAGGTGGAAATATTGATCAAATAAGAATGAATGATATTAAAGACATTTGTAGAATCTATTCACGAACAAGGGGTGGACCTAGAAAAGGAAAAATAGTTAAAAATTTAAACCCAGATATGAACAAACTGATGGATGAATTGGAAAATTTCAAAACAGACATTTTAGTTCAATTAACCTCCACCATGGATGGATTGCAAGCTAAAGAAAATGCTAAAACTGAACCATTAGCTATGTATTATCCTAGATGCAGGAAGAAGCATGCAATAAAATATTGTCCCCTAGAAAAAATAGAAATGTGTCTTATCTGTGAATCTAGGGACCATGAGAGTGATGCTTGTTCTCTTCTTCCATTTATTAAAAATTAGCTTAAACAAAGAAACATTCCATCCACATCAGAAGAATTAAATTTTGTCCAGAGATAACCTAGCAAGGTCAATTCATGCCTAGGTTATTTCCTAACGGTTGGATGATGCCATAGGCAGCTCAGACAGTGCCACAAAATTGGGGACAACCACCTTGGGCACCTCAACCAACATGGAATCCTCAAGATTGGGAAGGTCAATCTTGGTATGCCCAAGGACACCAATAACCATGGTCTGGTCAAGGAAACCCGAATGTTTGGTCATAACCTAGGTGGAGCCCTAATAATTATGTTCAAGGGAGGACATATCCCAATCAGAATAAACAAGCCATAATGGGTTCCCCAAAAAAATTCATAAAATGAAAATGTGGTCCAAACCCAAATACCAGCACAGCCAGTAGAAAACCCAAGAAACAAACAAACAACTCCTATCTATAGAACAGAACCAGAAAAATCAGTTGATTTGAATGCCATGGATTGTAAGGATATTCAAACTAGATCTGGAAAAATAATTAGCAGTCCACCTGTTATAATCACTGAGATGACAGAAGAAATTGAAACCCCTAGTACGGTTGTTCCCAAGAAGGATGAAAAAGAAAAGGATAAGGAGCCAGATAACAACTCTATTGAGACTCCATTTCTAGAGAGATTTAAAGAAGCCATAGAAACTAAGGAATCTGAGTTGGTATAGGAACTAAGGAGATTGAATATTGAAATACCATTGTTACAAGCAATTAAGGACATTCTAGAATTGAAAAAATTAATCAAAATGCTATGTTTAAAAATACCTAGAAGGAAGAAGTAGTACCCCAAGACTATTAAGGTAGATGGGAAACTTGTTGATTTATTAGTAGGAAAACTTTTGCTTCCCAAATATGGAGATCCTAGAAGTCCCTGTTATTTTTGTCGTATAGTAAAAAGAGATATACATAATGTTTTGGTTGATTTGGGAGTAGCTATAAATGTGATGACAAAGTGGACACTTTGAAAACATTACCATTAATAGGTATACAACCTACTAACACCATATTGCAGATGGAAAATCAGTCTGTAGCAAAACTAGAAGGAGTTATTGAAGATGTAGTGGTTATGGTGGAGTCATGGGAATATCCAGTTGATTTCCTTATATTGCAGCCAAAAGGTAAAACACTTGGTTATCCCATTATTTTGGGCAGACCATGGTTAGCTACAATTGTTTCTTTAATTGATTGCAGATTAGGTGATATGACTATCTCAAATGGTAAGAATTCTAAGCAAATCTCCTTATATCCTTCTACACAACCTTCTATTGATAATCAAGAACAATTATGGGTTGATAATCCTGATACTAATAAGAAAAACATGTCTTCTTTGTCTATGATCAAGTTTCAAGATCAAATACGTGAGGTAGAAGATATGATTAATCAACCATTGAATGAACACCAATTTTCCTTGGAGAAATCGGGAATAGTTTTGGAACCTACAAACTTAGTTTCGAACCTGTAGACTCTGTTCCGAGAATCATTAGATTTAGTTCCGGAACCATCACATTTAGTTTTGGAACCACAGCAACAAAAATTCCATATGACTATACATAATTTTTCTCCAGAGGAATGAGATTTCTCTTAGGGGAAGAATCGGTAGCTTCAGTTTCTAAGATATTAGGAAATGGTGAAGAATTTCTGGAAAGCAACAGTGACGAGGAGTTCGACCTACAACAAGATAAGTATCATAACTCTGCCTACTATCCTTTTTCCAATATTCTGTCTCAAGGAACTTTTGGAGATGTTGCTACATATCATATGTTGTTGCCACATGCATGTCCACTAAATACCTTAATGGAACCCTTTCAACAAATCAGTTCATCACACATTGGAACCAAACATGTTGAGATTGAGTCGAGTAAGATTTTGAACATAAACAATCTGGTTGAAGAATGATGAAGAAGCTAAATTGTTTGATGTTCTGAAAAATCATACTAGAGCTTTTTCTTGGGACTACAAATATATGAAAGGATTCCATCCAAGTATTTTCACTCATCACATCTATATGGAAAACATTAGACTAGTTAAGTAGGCAACCCTCGAGAGAAGGATTAATCTATAGGAAACTAAAAAAATCCACACTAAGAAATTATTTTCCCTTACCATTCATATATCAAGTCCTAGACAACCTTGCAGTAAGAAACACTTTTTCTTCTTGAATGGGTTTAGTGGATATAATCAAATTAGAGTTGCTCTTGCGAGGATCGGGACAAAACTATCTTTACATGTCCATGAGGTACCTTTGCCTACAAGGTATTACCATTTGGATTATGTAAAACTACGGCAACTTTCCAAAGAGCTGTATTAGAAATTTTTATAGACCTAACAAATGACTATGTAGAAGTATACACGGATGATTTCACTGCCTATGGAGACACATTTGATGATGCTTTGAGGAATTTATACATATTATTAATAAAATGTGAGCAACACCATCTGTCTCTTAGTCATGAGAAATTTTTGATGATGGTTGATGAGGGAATTGTATTAGGACACCACATTTAAAAAGAGGAATTCAGGTTGACCAAAACAAAATTAGAATTATTTCAGACTTACCTATTCCTCAAACCCCCATAGATATCAAGTCATTTTTAGGGCATGTTGGATATTATAGGCACTTTATCAAGGATTTTAGTAAAATTGTTGCCCCCATGTTTAATTTTCTTACCAAGGACTATGAATTTCTTTGGGATGAAAGATGTCAACATGATTTTGAGGAAATCAAAGAAAAATTAATCACTGCCCCAATATTGAGAGGACCTAATTGGGAAAAACCTTTTCACATTCAAACAGATGCCTCAAATAACTCCATTGGTGTAGTTTTGGGATAGAAATATGAAGAAGGAAAGATGTATGCTATTTATTACCTCAGTAAAAATCTTACTCCCACTGAAAGAAATTACACTACCATTGAAAAAGAATTTCTTGTTGTGATCTATGCAATTAATAAATTCAGACATTATATCACAGGGTACAAAATATTTATACATACAGATCACTCAACAATTAGGTACTTAATGAACAAACCAGTGGTTGGAGGTAGGATAATTAGATGGTTATTACTTTTACAATAATTTGATATTACCATAGTAGATAATCCAAGGAAATCTAATGTGGTAGCTGATTTCTTGTCAAGACTGACCACTACAGGGGAGCAAGATCTAGTTAAGGAAAAATTTCTAGATGAACAATTGTTTGCTATTTCAATTTGATACACCATGGTTTGCTGATATGGAAAATTATCTTGTAATAGGAAGTTTCCTCCTTCTTTCACTAAGAAATAAATGAAAATTTTGATCAAAACCAGTGCACAATTTAAATGGTTAAATGGAATGTTGTTTAAATGTGGTCCTAATTTGGTTTTATGCAGGTGTGTGAGAGAAGATGAAATCTTTGACATACTGAGGGCATGTCATGATGAACCAAGTGGAGGACACTTTTCAGTGAAAATAATAGCTCATAAGATATTTGCAACTAGCTATTATTGGCCATCTTTGTACAAAGATGTGAAGAGATATATCAAGCAGTGTGATCCCTGTCAAAGGATGGGACAACCAAATTTTACCAATGAAATTCCTCTGCAACCTCAAGTGGTGATTGAACCATTTGAAAGATGGGGGTTTGATTTTGTTGGTCCCTTTAATCTTCCTTCCCAAGGAAAAGAGTACATTCTTGTGTGTACTGATTATGTGACAAAGTGGGTAGAAGTGCAAGCTTTAACAAATGTCACTGAAGAAGCACTTGTTGATTTCCTTTAGCACAAAATTATGGTAAATTTTGGTGCACCAAGAAGTATAGTTTCATATCAGGGGCCACAATTCATGTCTAATATGATCCAATCCTTCATAATGCATTATCATATCAATCATATGAATTCATCTCCCTATCACCTCACAATAAAATGGACAAGATGAAGTAACAAATAGAGAATTGGAAAACATCCTTACCAAAACAGTTGAATCAGGTAGAAGAGATTGGGAAAAGAGACTACCTGAAGTTGTCTGGGCCTATAATACAACTTGGAAGACTACAACAGGATTTTCACCATATGAGTTAGTCTATGGGAAAAATCCCTTGTTACCTATTGAATTTGAACTACAAACATTGAGGACAACAGATAAAATATGTATTGAGTTGGATGTAGCATAAAAGGAGAGAATTCTTCAACTCGATGAGTTGGATGAGTTAAGGTTGGAAGAACTTCAGCAGATGGAGATAGTCCAAGATCAAAGAAAGTAATGGCATGACACACATATCAAGAAGAGGAAATTCAAGGTAAGAGATTGGGAATTACTATTTGATTCTAAGTACCAATAGTTCAAGGGAAAGTTGAGAGCCGATGGTTGATACTCTATTAGTTGAAAAAATATTTGACAATGGTTATATTCAGTTACTTCCCATTGATGGTAGTAGAAGAACACTTTTGGTCAATGGACATAGGCTACAAATTTATAGGAAGCCTCCTTCTAAGGATGAATTCTTGAGGCATATGGAAGAACCCAGTTCTTCCAAAATGATCAAATAATGATATGGATAAATCCAGATTAAAGGGAAGAGAATGAGAACCTGTAAATGACGTTCTCTTTCCCCCAAAAAAAGAAAAATAAGAAAAAGGGAAGGAATGAAAACCAGTAAATGGCATTCTCTTCCCCTAAAAAATTCTCTTAGAGATCAATTGAAAACCAACAATGGTGGTTGATCTCCTTAAATAAATGGCTAATCCAAAATAAAAGGAACTTCCTTGAAATTCCAGCTGTCTTTTCTAACCGTTTTCCTTTTTTTTTCACTTTTAGGAATGATGAGTCATCATGACGGAGGGATCACATCATCAAGGATGGTAATTATGTCTTTAACTTATTAAAGGTTAGATTAAAATTTTGCATGTGTGATTGGATTTGATTTAAAAGTGGTATGATGAGTCATCTATTGTACATTATGATTAAAAGAGAGTAATCATGAGGATGATGTTGGTGGAACAAAAGTGGTGGCATGTTTATAATGATCTATCATTTGTGCGGAATAAACAAAGTGAAGAAGCAATTTTAAGAAAAAAAAATTCAAGGAAGAAGCAGAAGAATTAAATTTACATTCTACAACTAAACACAACAAGTTCTACAGCTAAGCACAATAGTTCTATAGCTAAACCCATCCATTCTGCAAGCTAAGCAAAGAGTTTTATAGCCAATCTGGGTAGAGCAATAATTCAAAGGAGAAAGAATCTGAATCACCCTCTTTACCATGGGGATTAAAAAGAAGTGAACCTAAGGATGATACCCAACTTCTTATAGATGAAGAAGTGGTAGATGTCTTTGAATAGGCAGGGTGGTTGGAATTCTTGAAAAAGTTCTCGAAGTATAATGACGAATTGGTAAGAGAATTTGTTATAAATTTAGAACAATCCAAAATAAAGGTTAGAAATATTGTAATTCCTTTTTTTGTGAATACAATAAGCAATGTATCTGGTGTTCCAATTGTGCATGTCCCAAATCCTGTCAAAGGGACCTTAAAAGAACTAGTTGAAACCCTACTACAAGAGGGGGAAACAAAACCCCAATATATTTACAACACTAAGAAAATCATAAAAGGGGTCAGAAGGGCCAGCTTTCCCAAACCCTTTGATAGAGTGGAATTTTGGATAGTCAAGTATTTAACTTGTGATGGTCAATTTGGGTCAGTAGGAAGAGAAGTCCTGAAGATGCTCATACATCTTAGATATGGAGCTACAAAACCAGAATATATAGTAAACCTTCCAAGGTTTCTTTTTTACTCCATTCATACAATGGCCTAGAGGTATTCCTGGGGTGTTGGAATAATCAAACATCATGGGTTAGTTCATTTGGTGTGCCAACACCATTTTCTTGCAAAGAAAAATGGAGAAGAAATATGGGAGAAATTTCTTAACAAGTTTAAGCAAAACCCTGATATTATCAGGAGGGTAATATCAAATCCTTTTTCTCCTACAAATAATTTGGAAATTGATGCCCCTATAGAGGAAAAGAAGGAAATAGGTGGGGATAATATACCAAAAAGGAGAAGATTTGGAAGAAAAATTAAAACTGTAGAACCTATTGTACCTTTAAAAGAAACTCCTTCCTTTGCAACAGCTACAGAAAGATAATATCTATCTCTGATAGTGATAGTTCACCTAGGCAAGAACAAGAAGTGAAAATTAGAAGAATCTCTAGGAGGAAACCTACTTTTGAACATACTGAAGCTCCTCAAAGAAGAAGAATTCATAAGAGGTCTAGAGAAATTCTAGAGGAGATGAAAGAATAGGACAAGTTGGAAAAAGAAGCTACTGATATTTTGGGTAGCATGGCCATGACTCCTCCTAGACCAAGCCAAACTGAGATGGAAAAAGAAGATGAGAGATTTGAGGAACAAGTTTTTCAAGAGTTGGGTGAATCAACAACACTATCACATGAAGAAGAAGAGTTGGCATCTTGGAGATGGAAAGGGAAATTTCCTTTGGTAGAAGAGGAATGCTTAACCCCCAAAGAACTTTCAGAGAAAGAAGAGAAATAATAGGTTATACAGGCTCTGTTCTTGTCCAGAGCAGAACTCATTATCAAAGAAAAGGATGAGGAGTTAAACTTCCTCAAACTCAAATTGGAACAAAGAGAAATGCTCATTGGGGAACTAACAACTCAGTTCACATAGATAGACTGAGGAATTGACAAGAGTTAAACAATAGATGATGGAGAAAGAGGAAGAATGTAAAATTTCTAGAAGACAGAGTACTATGTCAACAGCTCTCTCACATGACTAAATTAAGTTATGCCACTCAAGGATGATACTTGGGAACTCAATGAAATCAAAACATCCAATGAGGATTTGAGAAGCAATATGGAAGATGAAAAGAAAGCAAGAAAGGAATGGGAAGAAAAATTTTACAAAGAAGAGGGAGACAAATTTAAATGTCTTGTAAAAATACAAATGGTTTGCATAATGAGTGAAAAATTGCTTGCATGTAGGAGACCTTCTCCTACATATAGCATGTTTCTAGAAGAACAATTCATTCACTGACAATTGTCAAGAATTGCATGTGGCCTTCCACATGAAATAAAATATGAATTTGAGTTCATGACAACCTATTCTTCAGCCAGTGTAGAGTAGAAAAATCTTCTCTATGAATTCTATCTCTGTAATCTTATGCTAGAAAAGAACACAAGCTTCATGATCAATTTGTATGTGGGAGAAAGCCAACTTAATGCATTTATTTCTGTTCTTCAAAATCAGATTGCATGGAAGGAAAGGGATTCTAAGAATCTATTAAAAGTTATCTCATTTGGTCTCTGTAAGAGGGCTCATTTTGGTAAACCATATGCTTTCGTTAAGCATTTTAGAACCCATGCCTTTGATAGACGGTTCAAGACACATTATCTTGCCAGTTTACAAAAAAATATTGATGCCTTCACCTTTTATGAGGGGGAAATTTTTAGGAGATTTATGATGGATGTTTGAAAATATGGGAGCTTCTTATAGTTTCCTTGAGGAGAAGGGAAGTAATATCTCCCAAAAATTTGATCTGGAGTTTGGAAAGAGAAAAAGCTTTATGCACACTAATCCCTCATATCAATGAAAATCACAGGGGCATATGGATGGGAATGAGAACAAGGCCTCCCCTTCTTCTCACTCCCATGTCTCCATGGAAAAATAGAGAACCTCAAGATCCCACTCAATTTGAGGAATGGAAGAGGAAAGTAGAAACATGATTAGGGTATAGTGTTTCTGAACTAAAACACTGGGATATTTAGTTTCAACCATTTGACCTGAGTAGTCAATTGGAATGTAGAATACACAACCCAAGGTTTGAAGAGTAAAGTTTGTAAGAGGACTTACAAACAAGTAAGTATGGGGGAGATGATGAGGCCAGAATATGTCTCGTTAATGTACAATAAATGATCTTATTTTACTCTCCTTTTTATCAAGTTTGATTACATTTTGTGACTTTTGTTTGATCTAATATAAGTTAGGATGTAATTGTCCATCTTTTGTTGATTATAGTTCTAACGTTTAAAAACTCTGTAATTCCTAACAAGTGATTTGGAAATTCAATTTTGTAATAAAATACATCACAATCAGTCGGAAGAACAAGTATGAAGTGGTTAACATGTTTTTGGAAGCATTGGTTTCAATACGGCTCAGTTCTGGAACTTCCAGACTTAGTTCTGGAACTCCATTACGTAAGTTACGAGCTCTATCACTTAGTTTGGAACTTTGGACTTAGTTCTAGAACTCCATCACTTAGTTTCGGAACTTTCGGACCTATTTCAGAACTCCTGCATGTAGCTCGGAACCTTCACAGTTAGATCTTGAATGATTTCCTTTAGTTCGGAACTTCTCTAAATTTCTAGAACCAGTGAGAATTTGTTTATTCCAACAATGTCCGGTGATTTAGAAATCAATGATCCTTTCAATCAAGAGCAGATTAGAAGATTTCTAATTCTTCATACTCACAGATCTAGGGATAACTATCATACAACAATACGTCCAGCCATGATCCAATTCAACATCTATTTTGGGCACGATTCGGTTCTATTTGAATCGGTAGGACAACTATGGCTGTAAATGCACCTGTGGAAGAAGTATATATATGCAGACCTATAGATAGATAGATATATGTATACATAGATAAAGACACAAAGAGATAGAAAGAGACAATACATTTTTGTAATGCAGAACATTTTATCAATAAAATAGCCATTTCTTTTGAGAGTATATTAAGTTGTCAAATCCTGTTTCAAGGTGGAGCAAGGGCCCACTCTTCCAAGAACCAGGATCTTTGTTTTATTGGTATTTATATTTCCAAAGAGAAAATATTATAGATCTATTAATTATGTAAATGCTTTTGATTACTCAAGTTGAAATCTGTTGTATACTTGTTCTTGTAGGTGTTCTAGATTATATTCTTATTTCTTTGAAATCATCTTTGTTCATGTAGGTGTTCTAGATTAGATTATTATTTCTTTGCAATCATCTTTCAACATTCTCAATTGTGTGTTTATTTCTAAAGCAAGTGTGTTTATTTTTGTAACATGTGTTTACTTACAACAATCTATTCCATTATGCAAATGTGTGTTTATTTCTAACAATTTATTTCTGTAGAGAGTGTTTACTTCCAACAAGTTTTCATAGTTTGATTTCAATAAGGTTTTGGCCAAGAAATCCTCAAGACATTGAGAAAATCCCCCATAAAATATATAAAAAGAAACAAATACCTACAGTCAATTACTAGATCACTAATATTTCTTGTTACATATAGCTTCGAACACCACCCCTGGTTTGAATATGACATCAACAAAGAGTTGATTAAATGAAGGGAATAACGACACCCATCACATGCGTGGCTTCAAGAACTTTAGAGCAGATCCAAAATTTTCTCACTAAAGACAACGACTTAGTTATCTAGTATTCCATTTTTCGAGCTGCCTGCTACATGACATACTGCCAAAGATATGCATGTGAAGCTTGAAAGGAAAAATGAATACCAATAAATTTAAACATCTCACCATGGTTGAGTATATTCCAACTACACATAACCATCCATGAGGGCACAAGGAGGAAGGATTGTTTATAACATTACGTTTTTTCCATTGAATGGAAGAGCCTAAAGTTAAACATAAAGTTTCGAGGAACTCCATAACATTATTAATGTTCCTTTAATCTTCAATGAGTGTAAGGAAGGAATCATCTGCAAAATGATCATTGATCGGTTGGGAGCTATTAGATGAAGTTAAATAAATTCCCTTGACAAGCCCCTGAGATTTTCTTTGGCAAATAGATAGTCAAAACCTTCACCACAAGGTCATAAAGAGTGAGCACCAACATGCATCCTGCGGATGGATCTGAAAAGACCAAATGGAGCCGAATTATGCCCATTAATGGTGAATTGGGTGGAGGAATTTGCAAAAATCATCTTGATAGATTGAATGAAGTTTGGACCAAAACCAAGCACTTGAAGCATAGTAAGAATGAAATGCCACTCAATCCTTTCATAGGATTTCTTGAAGTCGATTTTGATGAAAAGGTATGATTGGTTGGATCTATGAGCCCGATCCATGCCTTCCTTGATTATAATGCCGATATTCAGGATATAACACCCTTGGATAAAGCCTATTTTTTCTATCTCGTATAATGGTAGGAAGAATGTGATGCAACCGAACGACAAGAGCTTTGGCAATAACCTCGTAAGATACATTGACCAAGGTTATAGGACACCAATTACTTATCATCTCGGGGTCTACAAGATTAGGTATGAACTTGATATTTACTTTGTTAATATGAGGGCCAAGAGTATGGCTCTGAAATCCTTCCAGGTAGACCTGAAAAAGGTCCGGGCCAACAATATCCCATAGCGATTTGTAAAATTCATAGAATTCATTACATACGGGAGCCTTGTCATTAGAAATTTGCATGAATGTTTCCTATAAGTCATCGAGGAGAGAATACGATCTTAAGTAATTTTCTATGCCTAAGAGATATTACATGGCACAAGAGCCAAACATTAATCTAAGGAAGTCTTTCTCTCTTTCAAAGGATCTTGAGCTTGGAAGACTAGCTTGTAGTGATTAACAAAGGCATGTAACATGAGTTGGGAATCCGTGAGTCGTGTTCTGCCATCACAAATGGCTCAGATTTTCTAAAAGGAATGTTTGGATTTGAGTGAAAGAAATAATTATTTCAAAACATGATCCCTAACCTTGAGCCAATAGAGGGCACAAATTTGAGTTCCCTAAGAATTATAGTTGTCCTCAATTTAGATTTTTTGTCTAATCTCTACCACCTGGAATTTCAATATTTTATAGAATGGATTTCCCTCAAGCACCACCACTACCCGACTAAGAGTAGAGGAGGTAGTAGAGTAAGAGTGGCACCAAATGTTGGCCAGTTGTTGACCATAGATTATAAGGAATCTAGTTGTCCTAATAATTTCATCCTCCTACCATTGATTCCAACTAGACGGAAGAGGTTGATGATGGTTAAGAAGATGGCATGGCCAATGTGTTAAATTCCACACTCATTTGATATGATTGAGTGTGGGTCCATGTTCCATCAAGGTCATATTGAGAAAAAATTGGCCTTTATGACTAAAAGGCCTCTTAGCTTGCTAAGTGATACATAATTAAATAGAACAGTGGTAAGAAAGGAAAAAATATGGAATCACTTCCACAGGAAAGGAATAAATTTTTTCAAACTCAAAAAAATAGAGTGGACAACATGACCCTGTCGAGCTATTTAAGAACCCGATCTGATCCACAATGGAGATTAGACCAAGTGAACCATGTCTTAGAGGTTAGTTTGCGAGAAGTGTTTAGGTCATAAAACCCAAATTTACTATGCATATAAAACCATGCCTCCCTTTTGTCAGTTTTCCACTACACAAAGCTTCCCATATTTATCTTTGGGTAACTCAACCATATTAAATTCACTACAAATGACCCAATAGGCATCGGGGATTACATTGGCTATCCACCGCCAAATAGTATCCCTTTCTAAATTTGCATCATTAGAGGCATAAATGTTGATGAATCCAAAAGTGTTGGGGTTAGCACATCGGTTGTATAGATATATTAATTAGATCTAAGCATAAAATAATCAATACAAAAATAAACAAGAAGAAACAATACACAAGATTTAACGTGGTTCACCCAGTGTGGGCTACGTCCACCAAGAAACAACCAATTTATTATCACAGAGGAAATACAATGAAGATTTACAATCTTCCACACCTTCTTGGATGTCTGTACTTTCTTCTCTAAAAATTTCTCTTTTCCTCTCAAAGGAAACTTCTCTTTATTCTCAATTGAATTCTCCCTTCTAAACCCTATCTTTATGCTTATATATGCATCTACAATCTTAGGGCACTTTATTTATACAATTACAACCATTAGATTCACTTTAAAACTAAATATAGATCTAATTCCCAGTAACTTAATTATAATAGTCATGCACAAGCAACCAATGTCGGTTAGCCTTAACCGATGTCGATTAATCCTATTCGATGTTGTTTCCTCCTTTACGACCAATTTCAGTCCATGGGTGACTGATGGTGGTTTGTCAACCAAAATTGGTTCTTGTGAAGAGATTAAGCTCCACAACTCAACAATATCACACTTGGAGATAAATTTTTACACTCGTAGCATACAACTCCATCCTCATGTCATGCCCATTCAAACAACCACTTGAGACCCAAGAAACAACCTAGGGTTAGCTAGAAAATTATGGGATATTTTTTTATTTGAAGTGTCTACAACTAAATTGCAAGACATCAGTTTTCACTTAATAGGTTCCTGAAAAAAGCTATTTACTAATACAAAAGTTTCCTTTATTAACTTATATCAAGTTCACAGGGTTCCAAAATTAGGGTTACATATTTTAGTTAGGTTTAGGGAGTAATCTTACCCCATGCCTGCTCTCTAATAGACTCAGAACTTCAACTATATTTTCTCATACTTAATGCTTCCAAAATTTCCTAAACCATTTCCAATGGATAGGAAAAATTTTCACCTTTTCGGTGATATAAAGAAGTCATCCTAACTCCAAGCAGAACTCAAGTTATGAGTGGGTGGAGTTCTGGGATCAAATTTTCCCAGAGGGACACGTGGCAAGAGGAGGAGTGCACCTTGAGCGGGTTGGAGGGTCATGGGACAGCATTGGGAAATTGTCCCAATGCATGGTTCAAAGTCAAAAACACTTTGTGCCCCCACAAGTCCCTAGGGACATGTGTCAAGTCCTGAGCGCAAGGTAAAAAAGGGAAAAGAAAGGGCAAAAGGGAAGGGCGAGGCAGCATACCGATTTAGTGCTTTGCGCCTGAAGGGGAAAAAATAAAGAAAGGATACATGGGTCTGCGCGCCCACCGAAGGAGGAAAAATGAGGGAGAAGGCAGAGTTGCAGACTACGGGAGGAATTTTGGAATTTTTCCCAAAGGCCCAAAAATGAATTTTCTCCTGAACCCCCACCACCACCCCAAGGTGCCACGTGGCATGCTTTCATTGGCCACAGTGGCGGGGTCAACATGGAAATTTTTCCCAAAAAAATTAAAAAGCTAAGGGGTTTAAAAGAACCCACACCTCCACCATAGCCACAAGGGGACACATGGCACCCTCTGATTGGCTGCATGGGCGGCGGAGGGAAAAGTGAAAATTTTCTAAAAATTTTCAAAAAGTTTTAAGGGGTAAAATTCATCCGTGCCTCGCCTCAGCCCCTGGAGGACACGTGGTAGCCTTTGATTGGCTACGGGCCAGCGGAGGGAAAAGTGAAAATTTTCTAAGGACAATTTTAATGGGAAATTTTTGGGTTGCGGGCCTGACAGGGAAAATTTTCCCAAATTTTCCCACCAAGGCACAAAAACTTCAAAGTGTCATAACTTGAGCTAGAAAGCTCGGTTTGGGAAAACAAGGACTTTTCAAAAATCTCTCGAAGCCCTCTTTGCACAAGGAACATCAAATTTGCTTTTAGATGAAGTTTTAAGGGTCAATTTTGTAAAAATGATCTGCAAGCCTTTATTTGGCAAATTGGCAATTTCCAACTTATGATTTTGATAAAATTAGAACTCCTCCTTCACTCAACATGTCAAAAAAACATGGAGGATCAGTCTAGGGAGGGTTTAGAGTGTTTTAGGGAATTCAATTTATCTAATCTGTTCAAGGTTGCATTTTTTGGTAATAGACAGAAAAATGACTGTGCAAGCTTCGAATTGAAATTCATTAAGTTTTGGAGATTCATTCTTGACTATTGTAGTGAATTTGATTTTCTTAAGTCTTCCTAAATGTGAATTTAAAAGTTTCATAACTTATTGTTTAGTGCAAGTATGAACTGTTTATTTTTATTAAAATGTGAATTACCAGAATGAAGTATATTACAGTGAACTATTTCTTTAAATTGAAATCTCCATTTTGTCATTTAAACATGCACATGATTCCTAACTTAGTCAAATACATTGCTTATTAAATCCTCCATCCAATTCTAAAAGAAACTACATCTCTGATTTCAGTTTTAATATACATTTTGCAAGGAAAATAACATTGACTTTCATTCCATATGCATTCTTCTTTACAACAGCAATCAATCTTCAACAATAATTCACATCTAACATGCAAAGCACTTTTAAGAAAGGAATGAAATATTTTGATGATTAACAATGCATTCTTTTCAACTTATCACCTTCCATTTGTATTCAAATACAATACATAAAACATACAACACTTGTTTCTTATTCTTTTTCAAAATAGAATCTCATTCTTGGACAACAATACAAATCTAGTATACATTACCATACAAATTTAAAAGAACCAATGCCATCCTTTATTGATAATTCAAATAACTTTACAACTGATCTCCTTTCCAATTTGATTTGGTTTTCAAATTTCAAAATACAAAGCATAGAATATCATTTACATTTCTTTTGCAACAACAGAGAACAAATATATTTCCTTACATTTCTCCATTCAAATTCAAACTTCTATCATCAATACAATAACTTCACATTACAACATTTATACACTCATCCACTCAAAGTGGAAAGGGATTACAATGAATTTTTCTCAAAAGAAAATGACTGTCAAACTGTGAAATTTCTTCTCCAAATAGTAGCATGCTTGTTTCTTCTTCTTTGCAACTTTGATCACAACAAGGAAGGGGGAAAGGAAATGCTCTCCACCCAACCAAGACATCCAATGAGAAAGGAGAAGCCATCCTTCCCCATTGGCCCCCGAGCCCCAACCATATTGAAATGGAGCATGAATATCAACACATGGCAACAAGGGCTTCTATCACATATAAGCAACATTCATAATGCAGACAATCAAAAAAATGCACAGTTCAAAATAAGACAGTAGTTCCCAACTACATTTGAAACAATTCATATAACACATAGGCTTGATCAAGCAAGCCAACAAGAGCAAGAACTATGGGGAACTCCTTATGCCTCCCAATTTAGAATTGGGCATCCACCAAAATGCATACCGCCAATAATCATATCAACCCCATAAACCTTATATCTCCCAACCCCCTTATTCCCCCAATTTTATCCCTTATGCTGCCCCATAGTAAGAAACGCAAGCAATTTATTTTCCAAGGTGGATCAAAACCAAAACTCCCTCCACAATAAAACTATGTCATTGACAATACCTTATGCCCCCATATGAAATCCCCATAGCCTTCTCCTACACCATGCCCTAAGCATTCTACCTAACCAGCCAAGAATGCAAACACAAACACCATTTAAACATGCATGCAAGAGAAGGAAAACATTTAAAACATAGCTCAAGATGCCTACCTCTCCATAATGGAGTTTGTTCCAAGCTCACAAGCTTTCTACAATGTCAAAGTGTAGTCCAAACCAGCAAAGTATAAGCATGCAAAAATACTCCAAGATTCCTCCACAACAAGCTCCAAAACAACAACCAAAAATGCACCCCAAGAGGAAATAACAAAGTTTCAACAACCATAAACAAGCAAGGAGTTTCAATTTTATAGGAGAGGGAAGAGAAGAGGATGATGTGGATCCATGTGGGATGCCACATCATTCTTCCTCAACCCCAAGAGGAAATTCAACATCCTTCACCAAAACACAATAAATAAAAATGACAAAATCACTTACATACTCCAAAAATGCCCATACTCCAAAAGGACCAAATTAAAAACATGTAAGGGAAGTGCAATTAAAACTTACATATTGTCACTTCAAAATGCATTATAAATGCCTACATTTAACCTCCAAACCATAGGCATGGTTGGTGGATCATTTTAAGAGGTGTGGGACAAGTTTAACTTGTCCCACAAGCCTCCAAATTTGGCCTCCAAGGTCAAATTCGAATTCCATAAAAGATGGAGTGCTAGACCTTCCAAAATCTACCTTACATACTCTTACATGTTTCTTACACATCCTTTCAACATTAACTTACACACTCTTCCAACATTAATATCTAAGACAACAACTTTATTAATTACATTCCACATCCCAATTTAATTTAAATAAAATTTAACTATATGACTATCACATTAATCTACCACATTTAAATTAATTAAAAGAAGGAACACATTACAAATAAAGTACATACAACAATAATAAAAAGGAACACATAAATAAAACACTTATCCCATGGTCACATATAATGGAAATCCTCCCCATGGGAATTCCTAACATAACACAACACACAAACTCATAACACAGTTGCCATGGTGACCTTGTTGAATTCACCCAGAATTTTAATATGGTTAGTCTCCGTTCCCCGACATTGTTGTGATTTTTAACCTGCAAAATGCAAATACCTCCTTCATCCTCATGGCCATATCAGAACATCCAAAATGATATAAACAATATCTCAAAATCATCCAAACACATAGATCACAACAATATCAATAATTCAACATTATCATTTTTAATTAAATAAATCAACTATATCATCATCAAAATCTACCATACCAAATCTACTCAAAATATCCAATATCATAAGTCCAAATTAAAATCTATAATATGTCCATGTCAAACAATATATCATCGACCACATATAGAAAATGCTTCTAGTAACCATCATGCATAATAACCAAATCTAGATCAATAATAATCCATTATCTAACATCTAATGATCATACTAACACAAAACATAATAGTATCCATAATATGATTAATAGTATCAAAATCAATATCTAAAAGTGTCAAAGGAAGTGGGCACTACACTGATTCTTTCCTTTGGCATGTTTTCCCTCTTCAAGTATCAAACTTGAAGACCAAAATAATTAGAGTGTAGCTTCAAATTCTCCTCGACAATGGCTTCATTAACATATCTAAAGGGTTCTCTTTTTTTTATGAATTTTCTCCAACTTCAACTGCCCATCCTCCAATACCTGTTGTATGAAGTGATATCTCAACTGAATGTGTTTCATTCTAGAATGAAATGCTGATTTTTTTGCTAGATGAATTACACTTTGACTATCATTGTATAATTTGTAATCCTCTTGCTCTTTTCCCAACTCTTCCATGAACCTTCTCATCCATATCATCTCTTTACTAGCTTTTATAGCTGCAACACACTCAACCTCTGTAGTAGATAGGTCCACAACCTTCTGAAATCTATAAATCTAGCTAACTGTCGTACCACCTACTATGAAAACATCTCAAGTGGTGCTCCTCCTGCCATCCAAATCACCAGCAATTTCTAAATCCACATAGCCATGTAAAGAAGTATATAACCCTCCATAGCATAACTATATACCATATGTACCTCTCAAATACCTAATAATCCATTAGATTGATTTTGAATGTTCTTTACCTGGATTATCCATAAATCTCCTCACAACTCCCAGTGCCTGTACAATGTTTGGGCTAGTATAAACCATAACATACATCAAGCTCCCAACTGCTAAAGTATACAGAACTTGTGTCATGTACTCAACCTCCTTGTGTGATGTAGGACACTGATCTTTCTCAAATTTAAGTGTCCAACCATAGGTGTACTTACAGGTTTTGAATTTCGAAAATTAAACCTTTCCAAAACCTTATTGATATAATGCTCCTGAGACAAATACAACTTCCTATTTTCTTGTCTCTGTGAATTTTTATGCCAAGAACTCTCTTTGCGGGTCTCAAATCCCTCATTACAAATATGTGAGCTAGTTTTTCTTTAAGCTCACTAATGTCCTACATACTATATCATGCAATAATCATATCATACACATACAATAAAAAAATAATATAGCTCCCATTTCCAAGCATCTTGAAATAAACACAATGGTTAGATTCACATCTCAAATAACTTTACTCGTGCATGAAACTATCAAACCTCATATACCATTGCCTTAGAACTTGTTTGAGCCCATATATGCTCTTTTTCAATCTACACACAATTTTATCCTTACCCTTGACTTCATACCCAAGTGGTTGATTCATATAAATCTCTTCCTCTAAATCACCAAGAAGAAATATAGTCTTGACATCAAATTTCTCTAAATGCAAATCCTCATCTGCAACTAAACTCAATATAGTACGAATAGAAGTTATCTTAACAATAGAATAAAATATTTCACCAAATTCAATACATGTTTTCTATGTAAATCCCTTTACTACAAGCCTTGCCTTATATCTATTTTGTCCACCCTTTTCTTCCTTGATCCTATAAACCGAATTGTTCTATAATTTTATTTTACATGCTGGAAACTTAACCAAATTCCATGTCTGGTTCTTCTCTAAGGATTCCATCTCCTCATTCATGTCATGCTCCCACTGCTTGTGGGCTTTATCCTGCATTACTTCTTAAAATATTTTTGGTTCACCACTATCATTCAATAATAAATAAGAAAAGGAAGGTGAAAATATTTATTGAGGTCTATTTACCCTTTGTGACCTTCTCACTGAGATTTGGGGTGCTGAAGGCTCAATCTTCTCATCTTGTAGATTTGTATCTACTTTTGATAGTGACCGACTTTAGCCACCTTCTACCGACATCAATTCATCTAACCGACACCAGTCTATCTCTTCTATAACCGACATCAGTTCATCTGCGATTCTAGTATGTCTCTTCCTGCAATGAGATG
Source organism: Taxus wallichiana var. yunnanensis (assembly GCA_018340775.1). Taxonomy (NCBI): domain Eukaryota; kingdom Viridiplantae; phylum Streptophyta; class Pinopsida; order Cupressales; family Taxaceae; genus Taxus; species Taxus wallichiana. The sequence continues at coordinate 848,664,919 of CM031240.1, forward strand.
CTAGTATATGGGACTGATGCGGGTCAAGGGTAAACCGATACTAGTTATTGTACAAACTTGTAGGTGTTAATTTTGAATCGAGAGTTCATTTTCATCCACAAACTTCTCCACCGATTCACCTTTGGGTACCAAAACTTGATCCTTATACATTATCTTTTCATTCCAATCAATGTCACGACTCTTAATTATCTTAGAACCTTCTAAATCCCAAAACCGAAATACGAAATCACCAAAGCCATAACCAATGAAAGTACATCTTTTGGATTTAGCATCTAATTTCTTTCTATTTTCCTTATCAATATGCACAAAAGCTTCTGAGCCAAATACTCTAAGAAAAGAAAGATCTACCTCTTTTCCAGTCCAAGCTTCTTCTAGTATTCCACCATTTAGTGCACTTGAAGGTCCACGGTTAATCAAATAAATTGTCGTGTCTACTACTTCCACCCAAAACTGTAAGGGCAATCCAACATGTATCCTCATGCTTCTAGCATGTTCCATGATTGTCATGTTCATTCTCTCTACAACACCATTCTCCTATGGTGTTCTAGGAACCATCCTTTCTTTGCATATTCCATTTACTAAACAATAATCATTGAAAGCCTTGTTGTAGTACTCACCACCATTTTCAGATCTAAGGCACTTTAACTTTGAATTCGATTCATTTTCAATAAGGGCTTTCCATCTTTTAAAAGTTTCAAAAACATCATATTTATGATTAATACAATAAACCCATACCTTTCTTGTGGCATCATCAATGAAAGTAACATATTATTTGGATCCTCCATGAGAAGATACCTGGGCTAGTCCCCACACATTTGAGTGTACAAGCTCCAATTTATGCTTTTTCTTTTTTTACCCAAATTTGAGAAATCTTACTCTCTTCTTTTGTCTGAAAATACAATGCTCACAAAAATTAAGATCTACACATTTCAGATTTGATAACTTACCCTTTGCCTTTAATATTTGCATTCCCTTTTCACTCATATGGCCTAGCCGATTGTGCCACATGCTTGTATCTAAATCTAAAGTAGATAGAATAGAAAAGGAATCAATAATATAGGTAGAAAAATACAATTATCCTACCTTCTTACCTCTTGCTACAACAAGAGATCCCTTGGTAACTTTCCAAGATTCGGCTATGAATGTAACCATGCAACCAATTTCACATAATTGTCCTGCATAAATTAGATTTCTTTTAAGGATTGGAACATGCATCACATATTTCAATATCCATGTATTTCCATTCTAAAATTTAAGATGAAATTCACCTCTACTAGTAATATTTCATGGTTCATCATCTCCTAAATAAACATGCCCAAAATTACCCTGGACATAATTTCTGAAATAACCCTTATTAGGGGTTGCATGGAAATAAGGTCCTGAATCTAAAGCCCATGAATCAATTTTATTATCTAAGGAGAGAATTAGGGCATCTTGCATTACCTCTTTTGTAGCAACATTTTCCTCTTTACCTTTATCTGGTACATTCTCTTTGTTTTCCTTGAACCAACAATCCTTCTTTGCATGACCTTTCTTTCCACATTCCAGTAGATTATACCTCTACCTCTGGATTTAGATCTACTATTGTTATATTTTGATTTCCCATTATTCTTGCTCTTAGAACTCTCCTTCTTCCTTCCCATGATTTCTAAATTCAAAGCATTCCAAAATGATGATTCTCCTGTACTTTTCTGTGTATTTCTTCATTCAAGATTATACTAACCACATCATCAAACTTTAAAACATTAGTAGCAGATGATGTATTACTAACAACCATTACCAAGTTATCCCAACTATCTGGCAAAGAGCATAATAATAAAATTGCTTTCACTTCATCCTCAAACGAAATACTAAATGATTTTAATTGATTTACAATAGACTGGAAATCATTCAAATGAATTGATGTAAATCCACCTTCTTGCATCTTTAAATTAAACATTTTTTTCATCAAATAAACTTTATTTGAAGCACTAAGTTTTTCATATAGATTTTCTAAATATTTCATCAACTCTACCGTAGATCCTGCTTCGGTAATATTCGAAGCCACATATGCTTCCAGGCTCAATCTTATAGATCCCAGAGCCTTTCTATCAATAATTTTCCATTCTTCATCAATCATCTTTATAGGTCTTTCCTTCTCATCCAACGGTAAGTATAAATCTTTTTGATACAGATAATCCTCCACCTACATTTTATATAATAGATAGTCACGTCCATCAAATTTATCTACTCTGAATTTTCTTTCTTCTCCCATTGATTTACTCCCACTCAATCAGAAATCCCTTTGTGAGTAAATTTTTTAACACACACAACCCTCAAAAAAGATGCTCTGATACCATTTTTTGGGGTTAGCACACTTTTTGTTGTACAAATATATTAATCATATCTAAACATAAAAAAATCAATACGGAAATAAACACGAAGAAATAGTACATAAGATTTAACGTGGTTCACCTAGTGTGGGCTACATCCACCAAAAAACAACCAATTTATCATCACAAAGGAAATAAAATGAATATTTGCAATCTTCCACACTTTCTTGGATGTCATGTATTTTCTTCTCTACAAATTTCTCTTTTTCTCTCAAAAGAAACTGTTTTCTATTCTCAATTTAATTATCCCTTCTAAACCCTAGATTTATGTTTATATATAAATGTACAATCTTATGGAACTTTAGCTATGCAATTACAACCATTAGATTCTATTTACAACTAAATATAGATCTAATTCCTGTAACTTAATTATAATAGTCACGCATAGGAAACCGATGTCAATTATCCCTAACCGATGTCGATTCCTCCTTTCCTGACCAATACTAGTCCATGGGTGACCGATGGTGGTTCTTTAACTAATGTTGGTTACTGTGTATTCCAACAAGTCTGTAAAAGCATGTTAGTGAAGTGATTAATCTCCACAACTCAACAAAAAGGGTGGATTTCAATATTAAATAGAGCCAGGTGGCTTGATTGGTGGGGTCGACATTATGATCCATAAAGAAGGGATGCCATTTAGGAGAAAAAAGGAAATTAATCCCCCATTCCCTAACTAGTAAAACCCAGCTATCAAAGCTAAATGGATTTACAAATTATTGACAACTAAAAACCTATAACTTTAACTTCCTACAAATACAAAACATCTAAGTTGGTAATGTTTTAGAAAGCATCACGAATAATATAATTGTGATTGGATTTTTAATTCCCCATACATTCCATGAATTACAATTAATGATAAACATTGGTTAATGGTCATACCATCCACATCTAGGCCATCTAAGGCATCAAATTGATTTTATAGGAATTGAGCATTATTATGTTTCAAAAACTCCTATAGTTCAACTTTACTTCATCTATAATACTCAATATTATAATCCTACTCTATTGAATCCACATTGCATTTTAGGATATGATCTTGACTTTCCATGGGGTGTCGAGAAGGAATTCAAGGCCTTTTGGACAGGCCTTGTGAACAGATTTTTAAAAATAGCTATGAAGTTGGAGGCATCAAGGAAGTCTGGATGGATTTTGACAGATCTATGAGAATCGTGGCCACTTTGGGCATGTTGGAGAACTTAGGTCGTGGTACTAGAGAGTATTCAAATACTAGCTTTGATGAGTGATACAAACCAAAGGTATGTTCTTAATGACTAACTCTTTTGATCCACTACTTGTTAGATGCCTTGGCTTGATTCGTTTTGTTCTTATTTTTGACTAAATTTTCTCTTTCGTGTTGATTAGTGAACTAGTTACTAAATAAAACAAATGGCTTCAAATATGCACGAGTTTAAGGTACCTTAGAAGAGGATGGTGATAAATGAACAAGCACAAAGTATACTTCCTCGTTGTAAACTCAATGAACCTACATGACAAAGGTAACTAAAAGTAAAATGGATTAGATGGTAGATGAGGGGTTTCCCGATGAAGTCGGTTCCAAGAAGAGCTAACTTCCTTATGTGGATGTCAACCCTCATATTTTATAAAAAATGAAAAAATCAATTATAAAGGAGTGAATAGCATTCAGAAACCGAAACTAAACAGAACGGAAATTGTAGAAATAGATAAAAATTACATATTTGATCTAAATCAACACAAAATAAGTTTTCTTAGTAGGGTCGATGGTGACCTAGGTTGCAGAGGGCAGGTCGATAGTGACCTGAGTAGATGGATCTAGACAACAAGTTGAAAATGCAGATCTGGAGGGATAGAGTGCAAATTAAGTGATCACAATGGCTTAAAAACACCGAAAAAAAACTGCAGAGGCAAATATGAGACAAGGAAGCAAACATGATGCAAGAATATGAGGTTTTAGATTGATTGGATGGTTAACATGACACATTTTGATGATGAATTGGTTGAGTTTGCGGTGACTAGAGACAGGAGAAAAAAATTGGACTTACAGAGAAGCGAGTCACAAACTTGAGAAGCTGGAAATAGTAATATAACAGAGAATCATGCCTATGAGGACTGAAGGGAAGAATGGATGAAAACAAAAATTTGGGTTGATAGTGACCTAACATAAATGATGAAAACATGGGTAGTATCGAACAAGGCCGAAGGTGGATGATTTTAATGGATGACCTAAAAACAAGATGACTAAAAGGAGAAGCTTAAAATTAAGCTATGATGGAAGTTGGACACTGTATATAAGATCAATATAAACTCCCCAAAGTCTCCAAAAGTGATGCAAATAAGCTCTAAGGGACTCTAAGAATACTATAACAGTTGCAAGAAAGCTCAGGATCGAAGATAAGATCACAAAAACACAAGAAAAATCTCATTATGCCTCATTTTGAAGGGGAGTGAAACTAGCATTAATAGGGTCAACAGTGACCTAGGTGGGTAGCTACCAAGCTGCAGGGAACCATCCCTTTTTGTAGTGGAAGGGTGATTTATTAGAGAAATGGGGGTTTTATGGATTAGGATAAGATCTTTAAAGCATATAGGTGGGTTACGGTTTCCTAGGGAAGTGTCATGGGTAGGTGGTAGGTGAAATAGATTAAATAAAATCTAGGGATAAGCAACTAGGTAGTTAGAGATAATAAAAAACCTAGAGAAGGGAAACTAGGAATAATTAAATGAGATGAGGATTAGAGGATGATCAATGAGGATTAATTAAGAATAAAATTTGATAGGCTAATAGATAGGAAAGATGAGAAAAGATATGAATTAGAATAAAAGGCGTCTAGATAGGACCATGGTGAAAGAATTGGATGTGGGAAGCAAGGATAGGGATACCAAATTTTGGTGTCTAAATTTGCCCCTTTTTGTTGAGTGGTTTGTACAAGCAAGCCATGAGACAAAAATGATGAGAGACAAAGGGTAGGATGAAGGATGAAAAATGGTTGATGATGAGATCCCCCTCAAATGAGGGATCGATGATGCAAAGGGGAATTAATCATGAGGTAGAAAGAGGTTAATGAATAAGGGCAGGAGGGAGAAGAAAAATGGGTAAAATGATAAGGCAAGGAAAGATTCCCCAAGAAAGAAGGATTCAAATCAACAAATTAAAAATATGGTGGTGATTTTAGGAGTCACATTAGTAGTAAAAAAATGTCATGGTCTTCGAGGAGATGACAAAATTTCTGTGGGACTATGAGTCGGTGAAACTCACGGTGAAATGGATGGAATCCAATGGGAAACTTCTCAAGTGTATGCAATTTGTGACGAATAATGGGTCATAGGCATACATAAAATCTATAAATAACCAAATGTGAAAATAATGTGAAACCCTTCATATGTGAGGAATCGATTCAAGAGTATGTGTCCACAAAGCGACAACGATGGAGGTAATGGTGCCCCAAAAAGGGTAAGGAAATGGCCAAAAAGGAAAAATATATAAAAAAGTGTTGAGATAAAATGCCCCAAGAGGGGAATAAATATGGCCACAGATATGGACTTTGAGAGAAGACATGGATAAATAAATGGTTCCTTAGAAAAGGACACGATAACATATACATGAAATTCAAAATGAGAGTTATCAAAGTGAGTCGACAAAGCCTAAGGATGATCGACGGAGACCCAAGGGGTCGACAACAACTTGGGTCGCGGCTATATAATCTTGAAAGTTGGCCAACGATGCTCATTTTGATGCATGTAAGTAATGATTTGAGAGGTGAAAGCTATAAGAGGATATTGATACATGGAGGTTGGAGGAGTAGCCAGGAAATGCTAGAGGGTGCACAAGATGGTGAGTAGTGAAAACCCATGCTTTTTTTAAAAAAAATTATGTTTTATTAATTTTTATTTTTTGTATTTTTTTTGGAAATTTGGATGACGCCAGGCAATTGGCAATTATTTGGATGGGTCATCTTTGAATTAGCCCTAAAAAGTGTCGATCGGTCCTTGGACATGTCAACCCAACCTAGGTCGGGCATTTGGGCATGGTAGGATAAATGGATGAGTAATTTTTGTTTTAGATGAAGTTTAATGATGAAATGGATGACAAAGGATCGATGTTTGATTTGTTGATTGGAGACTACAGGCGAAAAAACCTTGTATTTGAGAGACCGAGTCCTAGAAATATATGACTAAATCCAAGGGGACATAGCCAACAATGAGTTGGATCACTTAACGGCTATGGGGTTAGGAGGATTCTGACATTATCAGAGGATCCCACAAGATGTGGGGTTGATGATCACACCGGTTGAGAGGTGGGATATGCATACATGCACCTTCTGGTTTAGGATGGGTGAGATGACGATCACCCTGGAGGATGTATACCATATCTTAAGATTACCTATACAAGGGGAGAAGATAGTCCCGATCATAGCTGATAGAATAATATAAGTGTTGACATAATTGTTTGGAGCCGATGCACCCCGCATTACATTTACATTAGGGGTGTTTTCTTATGAGATGAGGTATGACTATGGGGATGCATGAAGCATATTGATCATTTTATTGATGATGTCCATTTCGTGATATGTGTTTCCTAACTTTCGGTGGAGCCGGTTTCCATGGACATTAGTAGGTGTCTTGGCAGACATAGTTGATTATCATACATTGTTCTCATTTGGTACTACCTTTCTAACACATATTTATTATGATTTATTAATGTACAAAGTTATCATGAGTTATTAATGTACATTGGTAGGTTTACAAATCTTGAGGAAGATCATATTAGATGACAAGTAATATAGTGAATTCCTGCATGTCCAAGAGTATATGCAAAGTTGATTGGTATGAGGAGGATGAGGTGGGTACGGGGCCATAAGAAAAATATTATTGAGGCCATTAAGTTTGATAGGTTCCGAAAGCATTTTGGGGTCATTCTGTAGTACTGAGGAGTCTCTCTCCTATAGGCATGAGGATATAGATAATGATCTTCATAGTCCTAACATGGAAGACCCAATGGAGGAAGAAATAACGTCATGAGATGATGATGATGATGTAGGGGTTGGAGCAGGATTTGCTAAGTGGATGACCACTACTTTGGTGGCTAGGGTAGCCGAGAGAGAGAGGGGATGAGGAGGAGGAGGAGATGGATATTGAGGTGGATGTTTCTCCTAGATAGAGATGGAGATGGTGATCAAGGAGAGAGTGCAAAGATGGTGCAACTACACACCGAGTTAGTTCAAGTGAGCACCAAGAGGTATGTCACTCATCACGAGAGAGACACTACGTGATAGGAGTTCTAGACCCTTCAAGAGGAGAGAGATAGATATAGGATATAGAGGGAGGCATATAGAGATTGATTAGGATATCTTACTATGATTATAGCCCTAGATTCTATGAGTGGTGTACCGACAACCTCATAGGGAGGAGGAGAGATGACACCTCCGACATGATATCTATGGACTGATACAAATCCTTAGCCATAGAGGCTAAGTATTATGAGGGTATTGTGTTCAAGAAGCTACTGCGACACTTCGAAGTAATGGGAGTACATGTAGTGATGAGTGGAGGCCGGACCAAGACCATCTAGGAGTATAGTGAGCATGGCTCAACCACACCAAGGAGAGGGCCAAGTCGGAGGCGATGAGGCCACGGGAGACAGACAAAGGACTTTCTTTAGAAGGGAAATATTTTAGGCTTTCTAATGTTAACTTTACTAGTTTTGATAACATCTCTTCTTTGAGAGAGGACCCTTAGAGGTCAATGATGTACTTGATACACTTATTTTAATGATATATATATATATATATATATATATATATATATATATATATATATATATATATGAATGATTTTTTCATGGTTTTAGCATGTGTCTATTGTATGATGTTGATTATTTGATTTATGATGATGTGATGTGGATATGTGATGATGATGATGATTATATTTTTACTTTATATTTGATGATGATGGTGAATTTATATGCAATGGTTGGATGTTTTAATATATAATATGTGATGTTTAGTTGAAAAATAGATGTGATAGATGATAAACATAGATGATGATAGATGATAAACATGTAAATTGGATGTGTGATTATTGATGGATAGTACACAAATGATTCAGATAGAGTAGATGTTATTGTAAAGGAATAAAGGATAGATGTGGAAAACTTAGAATAGAACACAACTTGATGATTGATGACCTATGGGTATAACAATGTTATGTCATATCAAAGAGCATGAAAGGAAAGGATTCCTACAACCGTATTAGAGGTAAACAAGAAGGGGATCCAAGTAATGTAATGCACATGTGACCAAAACATGTGTTAACATATAACCAATGATAGTTAGTTATACTCAATATCATGAAAGAAATATGGAATGAACTCATAAACCTAATGTCGACATGACAAAGGGGTTTATGATGTAACTTGTACGTGGGAAGAGGGTTTTCTAAAAGTGCATTTCCCTAAGTCTATGCCCCAACTCTGGGTATGGGTAAGAGAGCAAACTGATCAATGCGGAAGTTTGTTATGAGAAATCTGATCAATGCGGAAGCTTTCTTAGGATGCCACTAAGATAAAAGGCTGATCAATTTTGGAAGCCTTTAATGCCATGATAAGAGAGAGTAGCCATCCTTTGAGGGTATGGTATACTTTATATATTTATGATTTTGATGGAAATAATGATATACATGATAGCCTTCCTTGGGATCGGTTTATTTATTTGATTTTTTTTTTCTTCTTCTTTTTCTATCTTTATTTTTTTTTATATGAATAGATGTCCTTCGAGGAGCAAGTCTATTTTTTTTACTTTAATAAGGCATCCACGAATTTTTATTTTTACATGGGGAAGAGCTGGGAATAGATATGTAGACCACTAAAAAGACGATGATGAATGTAAAAGAGACACCTTTAGGATCCTTATGTGGAAGAGGTAAACAAAAGGGTGATGAATGTAATGATTACAGAGTTCTCACCAAAGAGGGAGAACCTATCCATAAGGAAAATGTTATGGATAGATCCGTGGTGCCCATATTTAAGTTCATGTCTAGGAAAGTGATGGTATACCACATAATTATGAATCATTACAATGATAGATGGAAGAGGCTAATGATGGAGGAATGATATAAGGATATGACTAAGTGCTCATTGGTAGGTATGCTAATACTAGAATGTTCATAAGTGTAATGCGATAAGTGGTTTGACTTATGGTTTACCATCGAGGGAGGCCAAATGATAGGCTCCTGACCCATACTTATGTGTGATGATGTATGGTCCAATCCAATTGGGGGAAAAATTTCCATATTGGATCCTTTCTAGAGTAGTAATGTTCTAATTTTTTAAGAACAAGGTCACCAACATGAAATTTGTGCTCTCGAGGTGCCCTTTGTAAGCATGTTTGATGCACACTTGATAAACATGATGATGCTCAAGAGTGAGAAGGTGGCATTCATCTAACAACTCGAGGTGTGTTAAATGCTCCTAGTGATGATCTTCATCGATACAAAGTCGTGAAGAGATATGCAAAAGGATGAAATTTTAACTTCAAGGGGAAGAATGGATTGTGATTCATAAACAAGAGAAAATTACATAGCACCCATGGAGGTATGAATGTTAGTTCGATAAGCCCAAAAATAAAAATGGACATGAAGATACCAATTACGACCTGACTGATCAATAGTTTTGGAAAGAATGTTACGAAGAGTTTTATTATTATTCACTTGGCCGATTAGCTTGAGGATAGTATGGATAAGAGAAGATAAGTTTAATATTAAATGAGTCACAAATAATCTTGAGATCTTTATTCTTAAAGAAATTTCCATTTTCTGTGATGATTTTGTGAGGAATGCTAAAGCGGTAAATGATATGCTGATAGATGAAGTTAATAATTAGACCAGATTTGGTTGAGGTGAGTGGAATTTCTTCCACCCACTTGGTGAAATACTCAAGTTGTAGTGATTTTGTTATGAAGATTGAGGATTGATAACACTAATGAGATCAAGACCCCATTTTGTGAAGGGACGAAAGGTTCCGAGCCGGTTGTAAGGCTTAACTAGGAATGGGAATAAGATTGGAATGCTAGTGACATTTAACATATTTCTTAACATACTGACAATAGTCATGATTGAGGGAAGGCTAATAATATCTAAGATGAAGAATGTTTTTAGCGATGGCTAAGCCACTAAAGTGTCCACCGCAAATTCTGTCATAGACATTTTGGATAATGCGAGAAGACTCGTGGGATTTAAGGTATCAAAGAATAATACCAAATCCACACTTATAAAGGATGATACTAAGAATGACATAGTGATTAGCGCGTTAAAGAAAATACATCCTTTTGTTCTTAGATAGATTAAAAGGAATGATGGATTTTGATAGATAATTGAAAATTTGGGAATACCAAAGATCCAACGAACTGGACTCGACGAGATTAATATGAGGTAAGTCATAGAATGGTCAATCACTATGATGAATGACAATAGAAAGTTTGGATTCCTCTATTTTCCATGGGATGAGAGTTGTAAGAGATTCCATCGTATCAGTGAAATGATTGGATGATTGAGGAACGACTTGGATAGTGTAAAAATCAAAGGCCTCAAGGAGGAGATGAATAATGTCTTAATATTTTTGAAGAGTATAATTTTTACATTGATACTCACATATGACTTGTTTGATGATAAGTTCAGAATCCCCATAGATGTCAATAATTTGAACACCTAGAAAGGCAGCAGTTTCAAGACCTAAGATAAGGGCTTCATACTTTTACATACATAATTTTGTGCACTCGAAGGTAAGCTTGTTTACGAGTGGAATATGTACATCATCCTAGGAGGAAAGAGAATGAAGCCAATGCCTCCCCCTTACTAGCACTTAGAGCAATTGAAGAAGATGGTCTTAAGGGTATCATACTCATGATGGAAGTGATTGATTGATTCATTGGGAAACTACTCGTGAGGAAGATACGTACTAGGAAGAGGGGTTTCAGCTAATTGGTCTTCGATAGCTTGGCCCTTGATAAAATTTTAAGAGATGAACTCTAGGTAAAACTTGGTCATGAGAATGAGCCATCAAGAAATGAAATCATTGTGATATGGCTTATAATGCATTATTTTGAGAAGATGAAATCTGGTGATGACATAATTTTTGTGATTGAGAAGATAGTGTCGAAGCTTAGAAGTGGAAAAGAAGAGGGTGTAACACAAATTTTCAGCTTCAAGTGTAGTGAGTCTCACGGTCATGAAGGGTGAGGTTGATGTAATAAACAACCTACTTACAACCTTGATCATCAAAATATGCTAACATAGCCCATAGAGCATGATCAATGGAAAATATGTATAGATAAAAGGGCTTCCTCACGTGGAGGTGTAAACATTGGTGGGGACAAGAGATACTACTTAAGATCATCAAAAGCCTTTTGGCAGTTATGATCCCAGTTGAAGTCTACATCTTTATGAAGAAGATGATGAAAGGGTTGGAAACGATCTGAAAGTTGCAATATGAAATGACAAATTGATTGAAGTCATCCTTGGAGACTGCAAATCTGCTTAAGATTGGAAGGAGGAGGCATCTCAATGATGAATTTGATTTTGGCGGGGTCAACTTCGATGCCCTTGATGGATACGATGAAGCCAAGGATTTTTCTAGTTAACACTCCAAATACACACTTGGCTAGATTAAGACAAAGGAAGAAATGAATAAGGTACTCAAAAAGGAATTCAAGGAAAACAAGGTGATCGTTTCGATGTTTATATTTACCCAAAATATAATCAACGTAGTCCTCTATAATCTTATGGATGATATCATGAAATATGTAAGTCATGTCCCATTGATAAGTGGCTCTAACATTTTCAGACCAAAGGGCATGATGTGATAGAAAAAGGTCCCCCAAGGAGTGATGAAGGAGTTCTTATGTTGGTCTTCTAGCACAATGAGAATATGATTATAGCCAAAGAAACCATCCATGAAAGAAAGCATCTCATGACCTACTTTGAGATCCACAAGTTTCTCGATGTTAGGAAGAGGGAAGTCATCTTTAGGGAAAGAAATATTCAAATATCAGAATTCCATGCATTTACAAAGCTTTCTAGTCACTTTTGTGATAGGGAAAATGCTAGGAACACATTAGTGATAATAAATGGGGATGATGAAGTTATCTGAAAGAAGGCATTGCAACTCCTCTTTCAAAAGTAGGGAAACTCGAGGATGCATGTGGTGAAGCTTCTACTTCACCGGCTTGGAATTAGGAAAAGAGACGATGTTGTGGATGATGATAGAAGGATTAAGACCTGACATGTTATAGTATGACCATGTGAAGGCCTAACTATGATGAGAGAGGAACATAGTGAAAGACTCAAGCTCCTGTGGATCAATATATTGACATAATTTGAGGATGTGAGGCTCTTGGGGAGTCCTGATATTGATGTCAATGGTGGCTTCATTGAGAAGAGTGGATGTGTCAGATGGAAAGGTCTTATGAAGATAATAATATTCTACCCCCATGTGGGAAAGGATGGCATCATTGTCGGTAATGAAGAATGTCGATGGTAGAAGAGTCCTCTTCTATCATCTCTGGATGGTAAAGGGAAGGGACCTAGTCTAATTTTCACACTGATAAGTGATCAGTCCCAAGGTGATGGTGGAGACTAAAACAAAAGTTAGAAGCAATAGACATGATATCATCTATATCCATGGCCTCATGGGATGGAGAAGGTAGAGAAGGCATGTCCATAATCATCGTGGATGGTGGGAGAGGATCGGCGGATTGCTCCTGATAGCCTAGTCTAAAATTTTTATGAGGTTTGTGGCATTGGTCAATGATAAGGTCATGCATGCCATGCTCATAACGTCCCATGCCAAATCCCTTCCTTGCGCGGTGAAGATAGTTATGGGAAAAGGAGGTTTTTTTGAGGAAGCTAGAACCACCGGTATAAGGCTAGTGTGGGGATGATCAATGATGTGAGAATAAGTGGAATTGACACCACCATAGATGATATAGGTGTGATGACGGGTGGGCCAAAATAAATGATGTCCCTAACTTTGGGTAGATATATTGAATTCTTATTGGGTATACCAAGGCAATAAGGTATAGGGAGTGCATTATGCGTAAGAAGATGATACTCCCTCGATCTAAGTTTTTCCATGTCTTTATCTAAGTAATCATCATTCAAATGTTTGGATGAAGGGATGGATGAGATAGTGGATGGTTGAGATGGTTCATTCTTGGGAATGAGGACATCATTAGGTCGATAGGTCATGTTGCATGCTTGGAAGGGAGGAGCATCACCGGGAAGTGTCAAAATATTTCCCTCATGCTCATATTTGATGTAATGATGAAGTGTGGAGGGGACACAAAAATTGCAAATCCAAGGTCGTCTAAGAATATAATTATATTGGAACTCCACCTCTATGATATAGAATAATTCATGGAGGAGCTTCTCACCAACACAGATAGGAAGGAAAATTGTTCCCAAGGTAGGAGCGATAACATCATTGAATACACGAGAGGGCCACAGTGTTTGGGCGACAGTGGATTTAGGTATTTTGAGTTGATCAAAGGTATGTGATGGGATGATGTTGATACTTGCCCCATTATCGATCATGGATCGTCAAATGAAGGTATCATTGATCCTAACTGTGATGAAAAGGAAAGGTTGTGATCCTCAGGTGGGATAGTTAGGATCTCAACGTCGTCAAATGAGATGGTAGTAGAAGCCACAAGGTGCCCCTATGAGAGATAGAAAATTTTGAGTCTCATCACTAGATGTTGGGATACGTTTCAAGGCTTCAGTAAGAGCTTGTTGATGGTCTTGTGAGCTTTAGATAATCTCGTAAAGTGACATCTTAACTAGGGCTTGATGAAATTTTTGATAATGCTTTTTTCAATTGGCCGAGGGGTAGATAAGATAGAATATTTAGGTTTTGATGATGATGGATATGGAGATGAGGTGAAATCCTTAAGAGGAGGGATGGTGACAAAGGTCTTGGATTTTGGTTGGGCAGTTGATTTAGGATCATGTGGAATGTATTGAGTGGTTATCTAAAAAGACATTGATGAATAAAGGGGACCATCCTTAGAAGAATCACCGTTTAGTAGTGGGATGTCCAAAAAGTCCATGATGAATGAGGGCACTTATGCATTTGATTGGATGAGGTTGATGATGTAGATTTTGAAATGGATGTGGAAGGAGGAGATTTATTTTTTTCAAGAATAAGGTCATCCTCCTCAATAATGTTGTGGACAATGGTTTGGAGTGCTTTACAATGTTCTATGTCATGTCCAGGGGTGTGATGATAAGCGCAAATGAGGTTGGATTCAAACCATGATGGATTCTTACTATGTGGATCAAAGGCCTTAATAGGAGGAAGTGTGATGGCAGAAATTTGAAGAAAGTGTTGAAGGACCTCCGCATATGATTCAACCAAAGTATTAAGAGGTGTCTTGTCTTTGTGAGATTTCTTGGTATTAGAAGAAGAGGTGGATTTTTGAGATTTAGATGTTTGAGATGACTTGGATGTTAAAGGTTGAGTCCTAGTATTTTGAGGTTTTGATGTCTTGGATTCAGGTTTAGTGATGGTTGGTGTTCTAGAAGAAGAAGTGTTGGATGATTTTGGTTTGGGTTGATTGATTGATTGTGATGTTTTGGATGAAGGGGTTGGCCCTAGAAGAGATGGATGTGGTCCTAAGATAGATGATGTGGTATTGGATTATTTGATCTTAGGTGGAGGAATGTCTATCTTTTTATGGGGATGTGAAAGAGACCTTTGAGGAAACATGCCAAGGGTCTTAGATTTTGTTTATGAAGAAGTACCCTTGGGAGGAATGACAACAATATTTCTTGGAGGGTCCAAAGGTTGTGTGGTTGATATTGGTGGAGGAAGTAATTTGTGTTTGATGAGATCTAAAGAAGGTGAAGATTGGCTTGATGTGGGGGTGTCTAATTTTGTGGATGAAATAGGGACATCATTTGAAGTTATTGCGAGTTGGAGTGCTTTCAAAAACTCTTCAAATGATGAGAATGATGTGGGAGGAGAAGATGGTGTAGATGTGGTCACAATAGTTGATGTGGTTGGTGTGGGTAAAAGTGAAGAAAGAGGAATTAGGATAGGTGTTAAGGATGGATCCACTATAATAAGTGGGGGTGGAATAGATGTAGGTGAGGTAGTGGTCAAATATTATGAAGTAGATGTGATAAGTGACAAAGTATACTTAGGTGTAGGATCAATAGTAGATGTCGATGTTGATGTGGATATGATTGGTGTATAAATGGGGACAAGTGTTGGTGAATTGTAGAAATGGGGATAATTTTCAAAGGGAAGTGGTTGTAATAGTTGGTGAAGTATGTGGATTTTTATGGGGTAAGATATTGATCAATGATGTTGGTAGTGTTAATGGTACTAATGGTGTGAGCATTGGGTGGTTGAGATGTAGGAGGAGTGGTTTGATTTTTGGCGCATGATTAGGAAATGGTTGTTTGAAAACATCAAGTGGTTGATTTGGAGGTGTGTTGGGGTTATCCACTTGAAGGTCACCTTGGTTGATGAGTTTTTGGACAATATCCTTGAAGGTTTGACACCTTTCTATATCATGTCTACGAACTTGGTGGTATTTTCAATAGTGATCCTCACAATACACGCAAGTTTAGATATTGATTCATCGAATGGGGTAAGTGTGATGAGATGGACTACCATCAATTTATCAAATATTGAACTATATGTCTCTCCAAGAGGAGTGTAGTTAGGTGGTGGTCTAGGAGCTCTTTATTGAGGCCATTTACAGTGGTGGGTGTAAAGAAGACTTAACCACCACGACATTAGCTACGCTCTTGGATTTTTCATTATGTGTGGATGGTTTAGTAAACTCAATTTTTTGTTTGTTTGATTTAATTTTAAGTTTTCCTTTCTCAAGGGCACGATTCTCAAGTTTATGAGCCATAGTGAAGGATTCTTCAAATGTTTGAAATGATTGGATTTGTAAGGTGGATGAGATATGCTTTGCACAAGAGCATGAAATAATTCAATAAGCTCTATCTGTGGAAGGGAAAATGATAATTGGTTTATGATTCCACGCCATCGTGTGACAAAGTCTATGATAGACTCATTGTTGAATTCTCAAATAGTGTATAAGTCCATGATGGTGATCTTGCACGTAATGTTGATTGAAAAGTGTTCTAAGAAGAGTTATGTAAGTTGGGTAAATGAGAACAATGAGTGTTGGGGGATTCCATTGTACCAATCCAATGCAAGACCAGCCAAGGACATAGGAAAAGTGTGAAGCATGAGTTCTTGGTCATGGGAAATGAGATAACACGCATTCCTAAATGCACGAAGGTGTTTTGGGATCCTCCTTACTATTAAATTTAGTGAATTTGGGAAGCTCCCAATGAGGAGGATAAGGTTTGATTGGGCTGATGGATGAATAGGTTCGTTGCAAATTTGTTCATAAGATAATGTGACCTTGGGCCCTAAGGTAGTAGCCTCAAGGCTAGCCAACCTATTCATCAAGGAATGTATGGGGTCATTTGAAGTTGGATGGGATTTTGATTGTGTGATGTGGGAAGTAGCTTGATAAGGTGGTTGATAAGCTTGTGGATGAGTGGGTGTTTGAGGAATTTCTTGATGAGGATGAATATAGGTCATGGGTTGAGATTGGATGAGTTGTTGCAATGGTTGATGTTGAGAAATAGGGACGTGATGTGATTGTTGAGATTGGGTTGGTTGTTGAGGTATATGATGAGTGGGGATATGGGTGATGATAGGTTGATATTATTGAGGGGGTGGATTAGACATCATGTAATGATAAGAACTCCTAGGAGGAGGTTGGGAAGTGATGACATTTGCATGAATGTGGGATGTGATGGGTAAATATTGATTATGTTGTTCAGATATGATGGGAAATGGTTGAGATTGTTGGAAGGATTAAATGGGGATACTAGTGGTGATAGAAGAAGAAATGATAGGAATGGAGGTGGTAATAGTTTTGTTAATGGGAGGTAGATTAGGAGGGATGGGTGTGACTAGTTGAGTGGTTTGATGAGGTGGAGGATTGGTAGAAGAGGATGGATCAAGCTCATGTTGGGCCATGATGAGATCATCCATAGCTCTAGGGAAAAACACCACAAATTACGAAGAAATAACTATGTTTGTCTCGGGGTTGAAATGATAACCATAGATTTGTTGGAGAGGTGGCCCATACATAGGAAGTTAGGTTGACTTCCTAAGAAGGTAATCATGGAGAGCTATGGGATTAGCATCAAGAATATCTTGGAACTCCACACTACCATAAGGGATAATGGGAGGCCCAAAATATTCAACTAATGTAATGGATGGAGGGGTAGCTGGTCTAGATGGGATGGATTGATGATGCAAGAAAGGATTGGTCTCATCATAGGTGGTGGTTTGAACAAGAGGTCCTTGATGAGGCACATTGATGATCAAAGGTTGGGTAACCATAGGCATGGATGAGCCAATGGCCACAATGGAAGTTGATTGGGATGACATGATGGGATTGTTTGATGTAAGATTTTGTTCCATTTTCCTAGCTAAAGAGCATGTGATAATGGGCATGAAACAAAACAAGAAAATGATTGTTTTGCTAATTAAGGAAAACAAGACAAACATGCAATGTTTTCTTTATCTTGATTAATTAAAAAATGTGAAAAATAAAAGGGGAAATGGATAACGAAGGTACCTAAGAAATGGAAATATAAGGTTTTTTACGGGTATGTTTTGATGAGGAGTCCTCGATATAATTGAAGGTACATGAGGTCCGAATCGTGAAGGATTTATAACGCAGCCATAACAGCGTGACATTTTTCTTGTTGGGTGATGAAATCCCAATCAGTTCCACCTGGTAGGGAATGTCTTGATGTGTGGATTAATGTGTGAGTTTGGTTATGTGTGATGAAATGTGAAATACAACCAATTAAACCCCTACTTATACTATATTTACAAGCGGATGCAAGAGGTTCTTTTTAAGTCCAAAACCAAATGTGGAATTTTGATGAGAACAAACACACAAGGAAGGGAAAATGTGATGCAAAAAGGAGAAAATAAGACAAAAAGGAGAATACTTGATGAACACTTTTCCTTTTTATATGATCTTCAAAGAAAGCGAAGAGGAAACTCCAAGCAATCCACGAGCCCAACACGAACAAGAAAAAGAAAATCCTCTACCTACAATGTTAGTAGAAAGTAGAAGAAAAATGAAAAATGAAATGAAACAAAATATAAGAGACTCACCTAAAAGGGTGGTCCTACTAGGCATGTCAGTATGTTGACCAAATTTTCTCTGTCCTGTTCAGATTAGTGAAGTAGATACTAAAGAAAACAAACAACTTCAAAGATGCAAGGGTTTAAGGTACCTTGGAAAAGGATGGTGATAAATGAACGGGCGCAAAGTATACTTCCTCGTGCTGCAAACTCGATGAACTTGCATGACAAAGGTAACTAAGAGGAAAATGGATTAGATGGTAGATGAGGGGGTTGCCCAAAGAAGTCGGTTCTAAGAAGCGTTAAATTCTTTATGTAGATGTCAACCCCCATATTTGATAAAAGATGATAAAATCAATGATAAAGGATTGAATAACATGCAGAAACTAAAACCAAAAAGAATCTAGAAATTACAGAAATAGATAAAAAGTATAGATTTGATCTAAATCAACACAAAATAATTTTACCTAGTAGGGTTGATGGCCACCCAGTGCGCAGAGGGTAGGTTGATGGTGACTGAGCAGATGGATCTAGACAACAAGCTAAAAATGTAGATCCGGAGGATCGAGTGTAGATTAAGTGATCATAGATGCACGAAAACAATGACGAAACCCGCATAGGGAAATTTGAGACAAGGAAGCAAAAAAATTGCAAGAAGATGAGGTTTTGGATGGATTGGATGGCTAATAGGACACGGGTTGGCGATGACTTGGTGAGTTGGTGGTGAATAGAGACAGGACACGCATATTTAGACCGACCGAGAATGAGAGTGACAAATCTTTGAGCTGGAAACAATAATAGAATAGAGAAGCACACTGATGAGGACTTGGAGGGAAGAATGAATGAAAACAAATGGTTGGGTCGACAACCGGGTAGTGTTGAACAAGGCCGAAGGTGGATAAGTTGAATGGATGACCTACAAACAAGATGACTAAAAGGAGAAACTAAAAATGAAGCTCTAATGGCAATCGGACCTACAAAGCGTTAGTTTTAAAAGATAATAGCAATGATAAGCAATGATAGCATAAACCAATATAAGATCAAGATAAACTCCCCAAAGTCTCAAGTGATGCAAATAAGCTCCAATGGACTCCAAGAATATTGTAGCAGCTATAAGAAAGATCGGAGCTCGAAGATAGGATCATAAAAACGTAATAAAACTCTAATTATGCCTTATTTTTAAGGGGGATCAAACTAACTTTATAGGGTCGACGGCGACCGCGTGGGTCGCCACCAACTACGGGGAACCATCCCTTTGGGTAGTGGAAGGGTTATTTATTCGAGAGATGGGGATTTTATGGATTATGATAAGTTCTTTAAAGCATATAGGCAGGTTAGGGTTTCCTAGGGAAGTGTCATGGGTAGGTGGGAGGTGAAATAGATTAAATAAAAGCTAGGGATAGCCTAGGGATAAACAACTAGGTAGTTAGAGATAATAAACAACCTAGAGAAGGGAAACTAGGAATAATTAAATGAGATGAGGATGATTAGTGAGGATTAATTAAGAATTAAAGTTAATAGGCTAATAGATAGGAAAGATGGGAAAATATATGAATTAGAATAAAAGGGGTCTAGATAGGACCATGGTGAAAGAAGGAACACACTGTGCAACAAGGGTAATCATACCAAATTTTGTTGTCACACTTGTTCTTTCGTCCTCCGACATTTTTCCACCCTTCCTCTTATGAAGGCTTAATGATTCGGTAGCTTCCTTTGGTGCCAAGTGATTGTGTGGCACATAAAGTGAGAAATCCTTGATCTTGATCGATCGAGGCTTGACATTAAAAACTTGTCTTAATAAGGTCAATGTAAATAACTTGCTAAAAATAGTGAGTATCACCCATTTGGATCTCCTCAAATTCCTTTAGTTCTTGGGAGAAGCCTACTTTAATGCGAGACTTGTTTCTATGGACGAGAATTGTAGAAGTTTTGTGGTTCCATGTAAATAACTCTCTTGATAGAGGAGGTGATTTGATGAAGACAATGAACGCATGGAAACAAAAAACCAAGGAACTCTGCCGAGACTAGGACTTTTAGATTCACAAACTTGAACACCACAAAGTCTTTAGAACAAGGGGAAAGAACCAAGAGGGGGTTATGCACATACCAGGTAGCTAAACAATTCAAGATGGTTGGGGCATTTGAAGGGTCATAGAGCCAGAAAAGGAAAAATCCTTTAGTCATGTTTTGCACACTTTCGATCCTGATGCCATGAGTGGCATAGGTTGAGTTAACCCGTGACTTAAGCATATTTTCGGATGGAATAAGACCCACAAAATAATGGATAAGTCAAAATTGTTCAATCCATTGGCATGTATCATTAAATTTAGAAATAGGTAATGCAATATTAGGAGGAGAAACATTGCCTTGTGAAAGACCTTCGGAACAAATTTTCAGGGGCGTTTCTACGATGGTGCCAAGATCTACAAGCTCCAGTCTCGGCATCAATAGTCAGGCGTGAAGTGGAGGGGGAATTATATAGGTGAGCCTAGATGGCGAGAAATCCTAGAACTTAACAAGTAAGGTATTATCCCGCAGTCACGCCGAAGAGGCCGCACTATGACATCAAAGCAATAAACCCTAGCAGAGCGATCGCTAATACCCTATTTTCAAGCTCCTCCATTTGTGCGGAGTGAAAAGGAGGGGAAAATAAAATTGAGTATGTATTTGACACCCAAGCTCTTAACAAACTACAACTACTTGAACTTGCCACAAATTGATAGATCTAAAAGAAAGGGGCATCTAGAAAGTGCGAGGTAGTTTTGCATACAAGAAAACAAACATAACTCTATTTTTAATCACATGAACTTACATATATAATTTAGCACAACAATAAAGACACATGTCTACAAACAATAACCATGAATCACATTCATCAAAAATAACAAATATATGAATGGAAAGAACTAACAAAGACAAAATTATTTAGGAATTTATGTTTACCTTATAACCACTCCATTCCCAACCTCAAATCTTCTAAGAGTGATAAGATATAGAGCATTTTGGATCAATGGTATATGTTGCAAAATAAAAATAAAAATTGGTGCCCTTACAAACAAATATGTTCTAAAGCTCCCCTCAAATATGGTCAAAGCATTGGTCTCTTCTCATGGCTGAATGGTTTCTCTCCTTTCTCCCATAGCGGTCGCTTCCACTAAGCTCCCAAAATTACAAACTCCAAAAATATAACCCTAAGACACCACTCTACGTTGAGGTCAAACTCTTTTCATTTCTTATCTCTTTTTTTTTTGTCTTATTTTATTTCTTATTTTAATTTACTTTAGAAATTCTATTTTATTTCCTACTTTACACGAGAAATTCTCTCGTTCTTTAATGAATCAAATTTACCCATATTTATTTTATTTTTTAAAATTTATAATATATATAAATAAATTTAGAACATTTTAAGTTTTAAAATACATAAAAGTTTATTTTTCTCATAGATTTATGACCTTTTTGTGATTTCAAGAGTAAATTTAGTAATATCTTCTTATTGGAGGATGAAAATAAAAAGATTCATAGTTCGGGTATAGTTAGGATTTGTCACGGACAAAAAAATATATAGTTAAAACTAGAGCAATAACTTTTTATTATCCTCCCATTAGTTTAAATATTTCAATTTCACTATATTTTTGTTAACATCCTCCCAATTCATTGTCTCAAATCTTTATCATACTCACATATTTAAAACACCAATCTAATACATAGAGTTAAAAATTGGTTAGTAAGAGTTCATTAATCCCATAATCTTTTGACTCGTTACTTATTTCCACATTTGCATAATTATAATATACAAACCTCGGGTATTCCATTACACATACATTCTCGTAGATGAAAACAAATCTTAATTACTCAAAAGAAAAATATATGAATTAATGTTTCCTATTGCATAATGTTCATAAACATTAATACTATAACATGATCAATGATTTGATTTTGATTTGATTTAGATAGTGTAGTAGATACTATATGAGATATTAGTAATTCCTATTTCCAGCTCTTTATTTATAGTAATAACTAATATATGCTAACCGAGAGAGAGTTGATACCCAATAAGGTGTTTGCATTACAACACATTCAAAAGTGGTTATCAATTATCAAAATTTAAGAACCCACTCTTAAGTCCTTATTAATGATTTCTTTCATTTTTAGCTCAAGTGTAGGCCCACCAATATACAATGCATTATTAGATAACAAATCACATAATGACTTGTATTCCACCCTTTACAACTAAGAGTTATAAATCTTGGGTTTTGAGAAAATCTATCTAAAAGGACATGAAGCAACGGGTTTTTTATTTAGCACTTTATCATGACAAAGGAAAACCATAACTTAGGCTTACTTCAGATTAGTATAACAATTTATGTATTCCCTTCAACAGACAAGGCTCCATATTGGGTGTAGTTATGGGGTAAATGCATTATGATAATTATTTCGAGAACCCTTATACATGTCACTCCATAATTGATTTATCATAGGGATATAATATTATCAATGGGTGACCACTAATACATTGCTGAGAATAAATAATTAATTACTGATCAAGAGAGATGGGACATTCTATTGCATGCACACCCAATTAAGAGAGACCACTACGTAGAAATAGTTTTCTTAGAAGTTACATACATTTTTCTATCCTCCCGGAACCATCTTAATTGATTGAGGATTATATCCACTATAAACATTTCGTCAAGAAGGTAAAATTTTATATTAATGAAAAGATATTTGGAAATTCTTATCAAGCAATCACGTTCATGATATTCCAAGTCAAACATCCAATGGCAGAATCACAATCCAAAAACATTCAATCTCATATTTTATGTAATTCGAGTCTCTTCACCTCACAAGTACAATTAGACCTTGGGATGTTGAAACTAATACATGGATGCTTGCAGGAGAAAATATAGGAGTAACCAAGTGGACAACATTGAAACCATCATGATGACAAATTTGAGGTGATAATCTCCTCGGATCAGATTACTCTACAATACATATTAAATTGCCTAACTCATCTTTTAATGCGAGTCATAGGTTTATTGAAGAGGTAATTTTTGTTATCGATGTAGTAAAAAAACATCCCAAAATAAGGCACACTCTTCCTCTTAGGAATCTAGTTCAAACCTTGTTAACGATGTTCTAAGCGAACAATTAACTCTTGCATCGTCAAGGCTCAAAGATGATCAACCTCAATTAATCAAGTTAGTTAAATTGATTTCAATAAAGAAAATTGGTCTACATTGGGAATAATTCTAATAAAAAACTACACATATAGTTATGTCGATGTTACTATAATCCTTACTTTTCCCATTACTTTCCTCAATACTATACAGTAGTAAAAGCGTGATAACTTTTGCATACAAAAATGGATTTCAATTTTTCATTTTCTCCCCCTCAATGTGAAACAATTTATTTTGCGGGACATCGAGTTCCACTTTGAAAATATGTCTACGTGAGGCAATTTTTAAAAAGATACTTTTTGGATGTTTATGACACAACGAGGAGACGAAAACTTACTCATAATTTTGACATACACATCATGGACTCAATAACATACGATGTCTTTGAAACTTTTAAATACATAGATTGAAAATTTATTACTTTGATAGCCCATAAAATGGTAAACTTTTTATTCTTCGACAAACTTGACAACAATGAATAAAATGACTAAGACAACATAATTTGACTAACATAGATACCTTAAAATACCTTTAAAGAATGATATTGACAACAATATTGGATAATTATACTAACATTAAAAATAATAATTGTGTGTTGAAGTGCTCTTAAATATCTATTCACTAATCGGCCTTTACAACAATCCAACCATTTCTTTATAGACCATGTAATGTATGACATAATTGTGGCTTTACTAAACACACCTTCAAACCACATGCTTTGGGAAATGTTGATAGCATTCAATAGAAGTACTTAATGCAAAAATTCTTGCACATAGTTCAATACAACTTTGGTGGAGTCGTTTGGCATATCAAGTCGGTAAATCATACTATAAGATTCAATGTGGGGCATGTAAATCATTCGAGAAAACTATGAAACCTTATGGTTCATACTACGAGAGATTAAACACAATAAAAATTTGTATTCTCCATTGTTTTATTCAATAGACACCATATAATTATATAGGAAATTACATCTCATATGAACTAGGAGGTTGATTAAGGCTCTTATACCTATTCACTCAAATTAAACGAATTGTTCTAACAACTCGTGACCAAACCCAAATATATTACTAATAATATGACTTGTCATAACAACCCATATTTTATTACAAATAACTAATATTAATTAAACATATGATTAATAATTTAAACACTATTAATCCCTACCATTGTCATAGTCCACAATGTCATTTCCACAAAAAAATGATTTTTGATTTTGTAAAATAACATTGATCGAAAGAAAAATTGGCACAAAACTCTAGTGTAAATTTAGCACAAATATCTCACAACTCCAAAAAAATATGTTCAAAATTTATGCTATAAAAATTTCAAATAGTGTTATTTTTGCTCCTTAAAAGCTGGTGCACTTCTCTAAAAAAAAGGATTAAAAACACTAAAAATGAAATTTCTTGACACAAATTTGACATAATGATTGACGTAATTTACACAAAATGTAGTTTTGGGAGAGTTATGGGAAGCAATATGTCCCCATTATAATTCCATATGTCATGGATAATTATGGAAAGTGATATTCCTTATTGTAATGTCATGTCTCATATAAAGGAAAGGTAAAGTGATATGCCCCTATATCAAAGTTACATCTCATATAATAACTATGAAAACTCATAGTAGGTGCATTCCCCTAGTGGGAAAGATTAAATTTTCATGCAAGTTTCATAATATGTATAAGCATAGGTAGATATAATCATGTATGCTCTATGTATCCCATTAAAAATCAAAGTTGAATATCAAACATGGAGAGATGGAAAAATGATATGTTCATGAACAAGGTGTAATATAACTTGAAAGAATGTGAAATATATTGCCTTTTGAATATATGTATGTTTATAAATTATATCATTATAAGATAGTCATGTCAAGACAGGATAAACAATAAAGTGGGTAAGGGCCAATACAATAATCAAATCAAAGTCAAGGGATAGAAGAATAGTTATTTGTAATGTCATATGTACATGATTGTAGTAGAAAAATAGAAGAAGTATTGATAAACTCAAGAGGGTGATCACGTAAATAAGAAAGACATTAAAATTTTATTTAAAGGGATAATCCATTTAGAGTATAGAGCTATGTTTAGTAAAGTCACATTTGATCGAGCATAAGAGGTTGGTTAGATTTTTAATTAACATCCCAAAAAAAGAGATGCATGTATAATGGATCCAGATCAATAAGAGGTATATGTGTGTCATCCATGTCATCTTCATCCTCGGATTGAATCGATCACCACTAATGTGAATGGTAGATAAAGATATGTTTGTAGGGTCATTATCAATATTTTATTTAGGACTCAAATATTATTAGCATGTGATGTAAGTGTTTTAGATGTCTTTTATACATCATCTCAATATATATTTACTTGATTTTCACGAAGTTGAAATGTGAATATTTAATCAACTTTATTTGGGGTTGTTTACGTATCATGTAGCCATATTTCCCCAAGTACTAATATATTATTTTTCATGAGAGTATTCATGACAGATAGCCATAATTTATTTCTTTTAGAAAAAATGTGTCATTTACTTTGATGTACCCTAATGATGCTTCCAAATATGTTTTTGTCTCATTCATTCAAGGTGCATCTTATTTGTTGAAACAAGCTTATAACATATGTATTAATTTCCATTATATCATTTACGAGGATTATTCATGGATATTTTCCATACATGAATGTCATGATGATCATTGGTTCATTTGTAGGTTGTGATTGTGGTATCTTATTAGTTCTAGGTTGTGTTGTTGTTGGTTTGTCCTCTAATAGAGAGTGTCATAATCTTATAGTAAATTTCTCATTAATGATTAACCCACTTTTGAAAAGTGCATAAATATATTTTTGAATTTCAATATAGTCATTTGACTTGTTTTTGATCCTTTAATAGTCATAAAATGGATTATCTATATTTTCTAAAAAATTATTTACAATTCAATGTCGAGATAAGATGTAAAGTTACTAATTTCTTATTATGTAACATATTCAAAGTGTTTTGTGTTTGATTGAGAATATTTTATTTCTTTGATAACTTCTCTGGTAAAAGGTGATATCCAACAATACTTGCATCTTGACCCATATTGGATTGGTCTAAAGTTGAAAAGCTTCTCTTATAACTAGTGGTGTAATAGTTATGTGAATCCCTCACCTTGGTGTCTAGAGAATGAGAGAGTGAAATTATATTTGTAGACACTGAAATTTGGAAATTCACTCTTTGAAACTACTATTTTTGACAATTTTCTCTTGTTAAAATAAATGTGTAGTCACTAAAATATGCACTTATTACTATTACATTACGCTTCTAGTATGTTGTTATATACATGAATTCTAAGTTTGGAAACTAACCTTTGGAGCAACCTCTTTGATATTTTCTTTCTTTATTTGGCTCTTCTCATGTCTTTTATCTGGAATTTTCATCTTTCGATCGATTCACAAGGATCCATATTCATTTCTCTTGTTCTTTTTCTATTTTCTTGTTGCAGGACAATACGCCTTGGACATGACAGTAGTGTATATGCGTTAATGTCCTTATGGGTGTTCATGTCATATTTGTTTTGTTTTCTCCTTTTTCACTTTAATTTGGATTTGGTTCTTTTCTTGTCTCCTTTTCATGACCTAGGTCAGCTTTTGGTGTCACTATGTGCCAAAATTCAAACAAAGAACTCATATATATACACAACCTACTAACTATTCTAAGGGGCAATTAGGCTATAATTTCTATATCTACCACATACACAAGAGAAACACAACGTACTATGTTTTGGGATGAATTATTCATGACACGGGGGAGGATGTTCTAAATTCCATATCACACATTATTGCATTGGCACAAAGTAGTTGTATCCAACTATTCTTTGTGCGACTAGAACTAGGGCATCCTAGCTCAAGGGACACAATTTCAATCACACACCAAAATAAATATATGGATTCTAAAATGCGGTGTAATGATAAGAAAAAATATCACATTAGGGTGACTATCGGGGCCAATTTAACTCTCTCATATGCATATTTCATTTAATCTAATGTGTGCTTGAGTCTTGTACAGGTAGCCAAGGTTTGTTTTATAGGTACAAATGTGATAGAGAAGAAGTGAAATGAACCCGATGTAGCCTATAGTGAGATAAAGGTAACAAGAAGTGACACGAAATAATCGATCCTAAGTTTCCCTCTAGACACTAGTGCCAAGAACATACATTAGTGCACAAGCACCCATGTCCTCTCCCAGGCACTCCTAAACTCCGAGATTTTCACATTCCAATTTCAAAATCAGATCTTACACAACCTGAATATGCTTCTTTAGATCATTCATTGCCTAGAATTAGTCCATACCTACGAGGGAAAGCTGAGTTATCCTAAAATCCCTATCTATCACTCTTGTTTTTACTTCTATTATCTAGATCTTATATGTTATTGTTATTTTATCTTATCAGCAATGTCCTTATCTTATATTTAATTTTATTAAATCAAAATGCAACTTTCCCATTCCTATTTAGTATATTATGAGGTCTCTTATTTAGCTTGTTTATCCTTGTACACTAAAATTCCATCAAATTCTAAGAACACAATGCATAAAATCCATATACAAACATCAAACAACATGTTCCAAACTTCAGATGGCATGTTTTCCTTCCTTAGTAGGACCGTATAGATTGGTCGAGTTAATACATCCAGTCCTAACCAAGTTATGCAGTCTTGGACTGACATGTCCTCTAAATTTACTTTCAAATTCATATCTTTTGTTAAATATTATAATCTCTCTGGGTCATCCTTTTATTGATAAATCTCCTACGTAACCACATACAAGCAAGTAAACACTACCTCATTTACTAACCTAGAAATCCTATGGAACTACATTGATACACTCACTTCCTACACTTGTAAAAGGAATTCAAGGCTCCTTGAATCTTGCAATAACACACCTATAGTCATTAGGGAAGCAATCTATATAGGTCTAAAGCTCCTTACTAGGTCAAGGAAATAATATCCCTGATCTACAAGGACTCAAACATCCCTTACCCAAGTATCTTAGCAAGAGAAAAATTAATTCAAACATTGTCAAAGATGGTTGTCAAACTTAGTTGAATTCATTTAGATAACAGTGATTATAGGTGGAGAATGACATGTGGTTTGAGGATTCTTCAGAGTAGTGTCAATGTTGGCGGTGCACAAGGGTACCCACAACCCAACTAATGCTTATTTTGTAGGACTTCTCATCTACATGTCTAGGGTTTGATATGATGATCAAATAATTCAGAGAGATTTTCTTGAAGATTATAATCTAGGGTTTGATAGTGATAATTTGTTTCAGAAAACTGACAATGTTTAGAAGTTATAGATTCTAAATCGAAGTAGGTATAAGACCATACATAAGGTGAAAAACCATATGGTATGGTCCTAAAAGTGTTTTATGGCCCTGTCATCTAGTCCTTTTTCTAGTGAAATTCTCTTGAAAAAAGTTTTTCTAGTAAAAATATCCATATTCCTATAGTGAATCCTCTTAGAACCTTCCATAATTAGTGGTAATGAGATAAGTACACTCATTCCTTTATGTTTTCAATTTCATGTCTTATTTAGCATATCAGTTACTACTGTAAAAGTGTTATTTTTATTATAGAAATTAATGTTGGAAGTTAATTAATCAGAATATCCACCTATTTCTAACCCTTACATCCTTTAGCGTACTTATTTCACTAAAACCAATTAAGTTTCATGTTAAATCTAACTAGGGTGTAAAAATTTTGGTGAACCTAACTTGTGATTCGATCTTAGCATCAACCCTAGTTGCATTAAGGTTTTTCTCCTTTATTAAAAGTATATGTTATTGCTTTGTCTTAGTTATCTCATCCTATTTTAGATTGCATATGGTCTCTTCGTTTCAACATAGTACTCACTTCACCGATCAACATGCCAAACATACTAAGCTTTCTCCTCATACTCAAAATAATTATACCCTCATGTCTTCTTCCTAATTACATATTGTTAGTAACCCATATATGCTTGACCATGCCGAGGAGATTCCCTTACATGAAATTGAAACTAATAGTGATCATTCTTATGATGATGATAATGTTATGGATCATAAAAAGTGGATATTTCATCTCATTTCCATTACCAATTTTGTTAGAATACTGGGGTTCATTTTAAGAAGCTCCTCTGAAAAATTATTTTAGAATTTGTGGCGAATCTTAAAAATTGACTTTCGAATTGTTGGTGAATTTCTGAAAAAATGTTTCAAGGAAAGGTGATTTCGCATGGAGAAATTTTCTCAAGGTTTCACATAGTTGGATGGGTAGGTTGGTCAAGTGAGTTGTTCATGTCTACAAATCGGGTAGATTAGTTGAGCAGTTGGATGGGGTAGCTTGGTTTGGTGGTTAGTCGAGAAAATTTGGATGAGAGGGTATGGACGGGAAGGTTGGTTGAGTGGGTTGACCATCCAACTCTACCTTCCAACCCCTTGGTCATCCAACCCCTTAGCTATCCAACCCCTTTGTCATCCACAACCCCTTAGTCATCCAACCCCTTAGTCACCCAACCCCTTAGCCACCCAACCCCTTACCCGTCTAATTCCTTAGTCGTCCAACCCTATAACCATCCAACTCTTCCGCCCAATCTCTTAGTCATCCAACTCCTTAACTATCCAACCGTTGGCTGTCTAACCCATTATCTTTCCAACCTAATATCCATCACACCTCGAGCCATCCAATCAAAGAGCTTGGGTTTGATGGGTTGTATCATTAGGTTGGTCGGTTTGATTGGTCGAGTGGGTTGGTCATACCGTCATATGTCCAACGTGGGTTGGGCTATCTAACCAATAGTTTTCTGCCAGGTGTCCCTTAAACCATTCAAACCCCTATAAATACCCCTATAGGGTTCATTTCTTCACTTTTCCACAAACATTTCCAGCTCTAAGCTCTCCATTCTTCAAATTTCTCCCAAATTTAAACAATGAAAAGCACCACATATGCTCCTACACCCAAATTCCAATACAAAAACCTCATGTGCCCACAGATTGTAGCTCTAATGAAACTAAAAGACGCACAAAAGGAATGGCTAGAAAAATCACAATTTACCAGGCTTGTCAACATGCCCCAATTTGATATTGATACTTTTGTCCTTGATTACCTTCTCACCTCTTACAACTAGAATGAGGGACAATTTTCCATTCTCCTTGTGCATCTGAGTCGTCGTCAAATTTATTTCACAATTGAGATCGCAGACGTGCATCACCAACTAAGTTACCATTAGAAAATAAGTCACCCGTTCTACAAAGGTTATCCTTACAGATGAAGACAAATTGTTTTGGAGTCTCATTATAATGTGTAGGTTGATGGTAATTTTATTATTTTCAAATAATT
This sequence comes from Taxus wallichiana var. yunnanensis, assembly GCA_018340775.1. NCBI lineage: Eukaryota > Viridiplantae > Streptophyta > Pinopsida > Cupressales > Taxaceae > Taxus > Taxus wallichiana. The sequence continues at coordinate 848,695,998 of CM031240.1, forward strand.
TTGTTTCAACATTACTCAACCACCCAAGCCTCTAACATTTCTTGTCTGTTATTGCAGCTCCTCTTAATCATTCAACAAGAGGCCTTCTTCTACAGGGTATTACAAACCAATTCTTTCTTGCAGTTGCATCACTTTTTTAGGCCAAGATTGTATTATAGGGAAGATCTGTAGACATTCCAGTATTGGGTAGTTCAATATATATTGCGGACACTAGCAAGAATTCGATTGGTGCACATATTTGTCCAACCGAATAAAAACAAATGTCTCCCACACCCGCAATGTATTTGATAAATCCAAGATTGTATTCTCTTGTTGCAATTATATTCTTGTTTTCTATCAAGAAGCTTTCTTGAATTGCAGCAAGCAAAAATTCCAACTACAATTAATGATAAAATGATTGGTCTCACTCTTGAAGAACAACAAGTAACAATTACTTTTACAGTTTTCTTGTTATAATGATTTCTTATTCAATATTTTTCAATAAAATAATAATTGTAAGATTTTATTTTATAGAGAATAATTATAGCTGCAACATCTCATAAGGAGGCAATTTCTTGAGGTAAAGCCCCTCCAGAGGTCTCTGCGGATTCTGACATGGATTCAACAAAATCAACACCAATTCAAGTTCCTTGTCAAAAGTGACCTAGGGGTTGGTATGTGCATCACATCTACCATCACATTTAACTACATGTATGAAGTTTTATTTTTATATAATTATTAACTAATTCAAACAAGTATAGATTATGTAAGTAGTACTATTTTTTAATATTTCTACTCTTCTTTTCTACATTTATTATATTAAAAACTACTAAAACTGGTGAGGAAGATCAAACTCATTCAACGGTCAAGATCAAAATGTCACGTTTGTGTCTCCAAACATGCAAGGTAAATTGTAATATTTAATATTTAGCATGTTTTGTTTAGTTACAATTTTTAGCATTTACAAGGCCCAACCATATAATGATAATTTTCTAACAATTTGTTGTTTTGCTTCTTGTAGGTAATATGGCTTCTAAGCACATTCCACTTGTAAGGAGGCCACCAATACCACCAACACGTACAATCCAAATAAAAATAAGATATTCAGGAAAGAATATAAGGTTTCCTGCAGACTCGGCTAGAAACAGTTCATCCTGTAACCACAAAATTTCCTAGACTCTCACTAGGTGGTGTTTTAAGTGTAACGAGCCACACAACTTTTCAACAACATCGCCCTTGATGAGGAGTATTTGGGATTTGATAGTGGTGATGTAGACAAGGGTAACTATTTTGACACCCATGATATGATTCAATCTACTCCGCCTCCACCACAACCACAAAAAAATGTGCATGAAGTACAAGACAATGACTCTCCTCCTCCTCCAAGAAAAGCTCCACAAATAAATGATGAAAAGACACATTTTATATTAGAAAATATGATATCAGATAGTATGGGGGCAACAATTCAAGAATTTTAAAATAAATAAATATGTGATTCCATAATTATGCTCAAAGGCATTCATTGTTCACTTCCATAGAGAGCCAACCGATAAGGTAGGATTTTTGCTAAACAAAGCTTAGTCAGGGACAATTTCATATACTAATGATTACAATGATGATATTATAGACATAATGTTAAACAGGTTGGAGAATTTGAATGCTAAAGCACAAGATTACTACAACAAATGGGCTAAAGACAAGACAAATGTTTTAATAGCAAATGTAGAAAAAGAAAAAGTTGTGGTGAGTCATCTTTTACATGCAAAATCCTAATATTATAAGCACTGCAATATATTTTTTCAACTTATCTAATAGACTAAAAAAATTATATTTTTGTTTTGTAGGAAAAATATGAAAATTTAAAGACAAGAAGCTATATTTGAAACACATTTGAAGAATGTCTGCAAAAGCTTGAATTCATTTGTGCAGTTGAAGGAAAAACTCATAGTATTAAATAAAAATAATAATATATTAAGAAGGATAATCAAGGAGCATAAGATGGATCCAGAATTATTACTGAAGGAAAATACATATGAAAATGTAACACTTTTTTTAGCAAGAGATGTAGCAAGGGAGGAGCATAATATTATTGAAAATATCAATACCACAGCAAGAGATTTATAGGCATAAGGAGTTATAGCGAGATAGCTCTATATAGACAACAGATTCCTCCGCCTCTTACATAAGAAAAAGATCAATCTTCTCTGTAACATAAAAAAATCAATATGTTAGTTAAGTTCACCATGTGACAGGTGTGTTGTCACAATTCCGACATTGGCATAGGAATTAAAAGATAGTGGCCAACCCTTTTTTGTTTTTTATTCTGTGTGGCAGATGTAAGGACAACTATGATTCAAAATCATAGGTAGAAAAGAGGATGCCCTCGTAATGTGTCCTTATATGACAGAACTTGTCCAGGAAGCTTTGAAATGTTATGTACAACCCCCTTTTTGGAATTGTATTGGCCAACAATGCTTTATGAATTGATACTTTTCTTCATAAAGTAATCCACCACATGAGAGAATGATTTCAAGAGTACTTTGGAATTGTAACTATATTTATTGTTAATGGATTTCTACATAATACAAATGATGTTTCTGTTTCTTTGTTTACGTAAATGGTGCTTAAATTTTCATGATTTTGTTTGTTTAAAATATTTACATTTCTGATTTCATGCAGATGTAAAAAAATCAATTAATCAGATATAAAAGACAAATATGTCCTTATTTTAGTCTGAAAACCAAATATAAAAAACAAATGGGATACAAGAAAATGATAGTGACAATGTTCCAATGGCAATGGATCAAATAAAGACAAATATAATATTGCATTTATTGAAAGTTGTAATCTCTATATGAAATACATCAATACTTATTACATCAAATTATTGTAAATAGTCTCAATAATGTATAGAAGAAATGAAATCTATGTGAATTCAAACAGTCTGAAGCAACACTTTCATTCATGTCTTGGAAATCAACTGTAGCATGATCTATGGATGTGTCTCGATCCCGGGTCAGGCATAATATTACTAAATCCTCTTCTTTCTACTAGTGAATTCCATAATGTGAGTGCTCTATCATAAGGAAAAGAATCCATTGAGTAACGTGATACATACAACCTCATACAACTTTCTAGATTCCTATCCAATCTGTTTCAAAATTTTGACTTTAAAAAGGATAGTGCATTGAAAACCCTCTCATCTTCCACATAACCCAGAATCATTGTTTGACAGAGTTCATACAACTTAATATACTCACTCAAATCTTCACGTAAAATACTAATGGAATCAAATATCCTTCCAAATCCTTTTGATGACACCATATTCTGTGGGTTTTGTAGAAGTTGAACTTGTCGTATCATAGTATTAGCATAATCCATTGACTGGGAACTAAGTATTTTTCTTTGTAAAATACCTTCTACAGAAACTTCGTTTATCTCTTCAATCTTAGAGAAATGGTCAGTTAGATCACTCATGTTTTTGAAAAATAAAGGACTGATAGATGTATAAGGTTTTCCGCTAGACAAATTCAAAAATTGTGGATTTACAACTCCCATTGCTTCAAGTATTTTATCATTTTTGAATCTTTCTCGGATCTCTTTAGCTAAAGATTCAGAGATATTTCTCAATTTATTCCTAGTTTCCAATAATACTACATCATATAAATTTTGTGTCACTCTTACTTCTTCCATTTCTAAGACAACCATATCAACTCTTTTTTGGAACGTATGAAGTGGAATCTCTTTCCCATGTGTATTGTATTTTAAGAAGCACTGGGTTTTTCATGTCTTTCAATGCATTCCCTTTTTCAAAAGAATCACCACTGAAAAAACTCCCATCGAAATATATAAACTTTCAAGACTCCAACACACACGTCTTCTAATTCTTATGAAGTCTGTTATATAGAAAGAATTATCTGGTGCATGCTTCATTAAAATATTAAGCTCCCTCAACATGGGAAAAATACCGCAGAGTGTGAGTAAATTTTATAAGTCTATTAGATGACACAATATATCTTTATCTTTATCTACATCCATGCGATATTTATACATAAATCTTGTCAATGAAGGATATTCATCAAATATTCTATAGGAAGGTTCATACATAGATATCCATTTGGTATCTACATCTTTGAGAAGATTTTTTCCCTCTGTCAGTCCAATTACAAATTTCTGAAATTCTAAAAATCTCTTTGGACTACTAGAATAATAAGCATGCAAATCATGTATCAATTCCTCCACTTTAGCTACATTTTCAAATGTGCTCACAATTTTGTAAGCCATATTCATTCTATGAGCCATGCAATGGATAAAAATCATATAAGGAGAAATAGTTGTCTGAAGTCGAATGCATAGACCATTTCTGGCTCCCTGCATTATATTGCACCATTGGTTCCGACACAAACTAATTTTGTTGCAATGGAAAAGTCATCCATTCAAGAGATATCCTTCATATTTGGAACCCCAATTTATAAATATATTCAGAATTGCAATTCTTAGTCATTTTATGAATTGCTAAGAGGTGTGGAGTTCTTATTTCATTAGAAAATGTGTAAACATGAATACAAATCCATGAAGTATTATCCACTATAGTAACCTCATCTATTGAAAGGGAAATATACTTTTCCTTTTGAACACATTATTTCAGATCCTCCTTTTCTACCAAAGATAGACATTTTGCAATTTCCCAGCCTCGGTATCGACCAATGAGATTGAGGAACGTTCTGTAGACCAATAACCTGATACATAATTTTATTTTCTCTGAAATCTGACATGGGTCTTCCTTTTTCAATATATGGAATATGGTAGAAAATTGAATACTTTTTGCATGCATTTCTACCTCCATAGATTTTCTCAATCTTGCTACTATGGTGCCACCTTTTTCATTTATATTTTTCATATGTTTTGTTCCTTTTCATATTCTTCTACATATTTTACATGTAGACACTCTTTTTCATCTTTCCATTTATGTGTTCTAACTATGTTACCATCCTTTTGCTTTTGGGAAATGTATATTTTCCCACAGTGCTTTTCAATTGTGTCCAGTTTGAGCTGCATCATGTGATCCTTCCCCTGTTTCCAACCACATATTTTGCATTGACATTGTGTTGGAACATCATTACCATTTTCAGTGTACATAGGTTCAATAAACATATATTTTGCATCCCATTAAATGCTTTGGAAGGTCCTTCCAATTGTCTAGTTTTTCCTCTTTCTTCTGACATTTTTTTTTTTCTTGGGGTTTAACTTCTACATTTGGGCTCTTAGCATGAATATCTTGATTCTCATGTCTCCTTTTTATGGAAATAGACCTTGGAGTAGAAGCTTCCTATGCTAGTGTATCATGAGAATTCAATGAATTTTCTTGTACTTCTATGTCTTAAAGGGAGAGAATGTTTTCCTCAACATATAATGGATCATTGATATCTTTAAATTGATTATTTTGTGAAGGAATTTTTGAAATGTCTGCATATAATTTTATAAAATTGTTACATATATAGTATTAATTTTATCTATAGTTAAATTTTTACACGAGTACAAAGAGTTTGAAGAACAATATGAAAAACATAATTATCAAATATTGTAAGACTAAATAACCTATAAATAGCACATATTGATATTTTTAGCTGATGTAGAAACCCCCTTCATTTTTTTATTTTCCAAAATAGCCAAGCAAAGTCTTTGCACCCTTTTTTGAACTGGCTAAATTTGTAACCTTCTTACCTTGATTTCTAGAATCCATGACTGCTTAGGGATGGATCTTATGTTCGAAGGCTTTGAGATTGGATGGCTTAGGGTTAGATAGATCTAGGTTGGATGGATCTAGGTTTAGATGGCTCTTGGGTTAGATGGCTAGTGGTTGGATGGTTCTTTGGTTAGATGGCTCTGTGGTTGGATGGCTAAGGGTTAGATGGCTAAGGGGTTGGAGTTGGATGACTAAGGGGTTGGATGACAGATTTGGATGGTTAAAGGGTTGGATGGCTAAGTGGTTGGATGACTAAGGAGTTAGATAGTTGAGGGGTTAGATGATTGAGGGGTTAGATGACTAAGGGTTGGATGGCTAAGAGGTTAGATGGTAGAGTTAGATGGTTAAAGGGTTAGATGGCTAAGGGGTTGGATGACTAAGGGGTTGGATGGGTCTTAGAGTCTGAGGTTGGACAAACTTGGGGTTGGAGTCTAGACAACTTGTAGTTGCGGTTTGACAACATATGTTGTATGGTGCTAGTTTTTATGTTTACTTCGGTGAATATGTGCACAAAATGATTCAAAATGGTGGAAAATTACATTCATAAGCTCTTATATATGTGTAAAATCTAGGAAAAATAAATAGTACAAGGGACATATTGGTAGAATTTTTGGTGAATAAGTCGGTTACGAATCACAAAAATCACCAATTCAAATTTCCATAAACCTTGATTTCGCGAGTTTACAAAAATTCACCACTAAAATTTTCCCTGTAGAATACCCACCACATTAATCCTATTATCATCATCCTCCTTACTAATAAGCTTGCTCTGATCGAGATCTAGTGAAAAATTCCTTTTTGGGAAGTCTCGGCCCCTATATGGTATTCCTAAATCTACAACACCTACCTCCTTGAGGGCACCCAATCTTCAATGCACAATGTTTCCATTCATCTTCCTACAACTACTATTGCTACTACACATCCTATATCAAATCCCCATTTTTTTCACACTTCTTCATCAATACCCAATCCCTTGAAACCCTTGTTCATACCTTACAAGCTCAAATATTACAATTACAACAAGGTTCCTCTACTTTTAATCATGATATGGATTCTACTCAACTACTTCATAATATACTTACACCTGAAGTGGTTTCTTACTCTTTTCCCATTGGTTTTGTTTCTCCTAAACTCCCCATTTATGATGGAAAAGGAGAGCCTTTTGATCATCTTCAATCCTTTCATGTTGCTTATTTTGATTACACTTCTCAATATATATTTCTCGCTAATTTATTTCCTATGAGTCTTGAGGATTTTTTATTGCAATGGCTTTATGATCTCCCACACGCTTTTTTTCACTCTTTTACCACTTTGGAAAATCAACTCTTGTCACAATTCTCTATTAACATCAAGAGGATAAAGTTTCTTATGTATAATTATCTAATTTATGACAAGGGTTCTTGAGCCTCTCAATAATTATATCTTATGATACAAAACCATGCTTACCAAGATGAGTAATATATTAGTTGATAGTGAACTACAAGATCTATTCACCCAAATCTTGTTTCCACCTTTGTAAGAATCAGTCCTATTTAAAAAATTATGATCTTTTGACCACCTATGCCATACACTCAAGGAGCGTGAAGCTAAGTTTCTCATATGAATAATCTCAAGTATGTTGCTAGCATTCCTACCACACATAATTCCAAGTTTACAAATAAATCCACATTCAAATACAAGGCTAATGATGCTAAATTTTCTTCTAAGGACACAATCAATGTTGTTTCTCAACCAACTAAGTTGCAACTTCAACTTTCTTGTCACCGTTTACTTGCTTACCTTGGGACCCACAAATTGTATTGAAACAATTGTTTGAGTGTGATCTTATGTCTCTCCCTCCACCATTTGAGGTTGATACAAGAAAGCCTCAAAGAAAGAATTTTGATGCCAATGCTTACTGTGACTATCATTGATGTATTAGACACTTCACCAATAGATGTCTTAATATTTATCATATATGATTAAATAAAATTAAATATAAGATAAAGACAATGTTGATTATATAAATATAATAATAAATAAGAAAAATCAAACAAAGGAAATATAAACAAGAGTGATATATGGGGTTTAGAGTATGTCTCAACTTATAACTATAGGTTTGAACTAATTATGGGCTAGAGATTGATACGGAAGGTCATATTTTTGGTTGTACAATCTATGTATCAAAAATGGGGTACAAAAATCTCAAAGAAAGGAGTACGGAGTGGGACATTTTAGTCTCTGGGAGGCTGGTGTCTATGGAAACACTCAAGATCGATTATTTCTATGTCACTTCTTATCATTGTAGGTCACGTCGATTTTCTACACCCCTGCTCTATCAAACTTGTGACTAAAAATAAAACCCTAGCTACATGCACAATACTCAAGTGCACATTAGATGAATAAAAATATGTATATGCTTGAGTCAGACTAACCTCGATGGTCACCCCAATGTGATTTTCACCAAATGTTGCACTACATTTTAGACTCCTGTAGTTCTTGTGTGTGTGAGATTGAAATAGTGTCCCTTAAGCTAAGATGCCCTAGTGTCAGTCACACAAAAAATAGTGGGATACAACTAATTTTTCCCAATACAAATATGTGGTATGGAATTCATAATAAACCCTCTTATGCAATGAATTATGTAATGCCAAAATGCAGTCCTTGGTGTAGTAGATAGAAAATATTAGCTCCTTGTAATAGTATGTTCCTCTTGAATACTTCCCCCTTAATGAGGTTAAATAATACATGTATATATATGATTAATTTACTTAAGTTTCATTTTTAACAAGTGAAAATCCAGCTAAGAGTGATAAACAAAGATAAGAAAGGAGTAACATCCAAAAAATCAGCAAAAGAGAAAAAGTGGAAAAAAATTCCCAAAGGGGATAGTAGCACACAGGCACTCTTATCTTTCTTGGGAGGTCCTGTATAGGATACTAAAAAAGGTAAATAGTGAAATCAAAGCTGAGAAAGATGTTGGCTAGTATGTAAAAATACAAGTTGTAAGTTAGAAATAATAAGCAATAAGGATGAAAAAGATAAAAGCAATGTCAAAGAAAAGTGAAAGGGTTGTTAATGAATAGTTCTCTCACTTAGGAATCATGCATATAAATGAAGTATTTAGAGGCTATATGTACATAGTAAGTGTGTGATTTAGTGACTAAAATATCACCTAAGATCTTATAGAATCTCATGTTATTGAATGGGATGAACCTACTAAATATTCCAAGAAAACCAATGATAATACTAAACTAAAAATCTTGAATGCCCTACTTCCTAAGAATACCATTGATCAATTTACATCTAAAGTGTAGAATACCTCTCATGTGGTACCACCACTACCCTCTTATGATCACCCCTTGGATGTAATGATTGACACTATCACTCATACATCATCTCATACACCAATCATTACTTTTGATGACTCTGATATAGATGACACACTTTTCTCTAATAATCTAATTATTTGTATATCTATTAATCAAGTATATACTAATGTTGTTTTAGTTTACCCATAAAATAAATATAATTACTTCACTCTCAAATTACTTCAATATTAATCGTTGTATTACTCTACCCATCACTTTTGGTTATATCACTACTTCGACTTCATTCTTGGTTGTTGGTACTATTAGTTTTGGTACCATACATTTGGGTCTCCTTTGGATATGTGCTCTTAAGAGTATTCATTTTATCATCCCCAATGTGTTAATTTTATCCATAACGAGCAGGCTATCACCATTCAAGGTATTCCTTTTGAGGATTTTATTCTTAGCTTTCCTAGTCATTCTTCTATAGTTCCTGTTTCCATGCCTAGTGCATCTATGAATCTAGATTTGGTTTCACATAATGCTTGTTACTATTTTAACCCTCATAGGTTTTCCTTTGTCTATAGAATTATCTTCTAGTTCTCACAGTTTTGGTCCTCTTAGGTTTCCTAATAGGCTTTTGATTACACACACCCCTCTCACGAATCTCGTTACCCTAGGTCTCTTGATAGCCCTTTGGTTGCACACACTTCCTCTCACAGTTCTACCATTCTTAGCTCTCTTGATGGCCCTTTGGTCACACAATCTACTTTTCATGGCTCTTGTTCTCCTAGGTATTCTAATAGGCCTTCAAATTCACACACAAATTTGCATAAATCTTTCCCTCACATGATTCTTTCTAGGTCCTTTAGTTTACATGATCTATCCCACACTTCCCATAGGACTTCTCTGCTCATGGTATATCTAGTAATACCTACTCTTCTATTCATCCACATATAACATTGGTTCCCACACTCCTCATACATATATTTCTTCATCTAGATCATATTTTACAAGTATGGCCATAACAATACCTCTTGCATTTATGTCATTTCCTTCCACATGTCTCATGCCTATGCCTCCATCCCATTCATCAATTGTTTCACCTCCTCTGGAATCCCTCATTGGATAGATTAATGTTATCCTTATTTTTGTACATAGCTAAGCACTTGAAAAATATAAAAATATTTCATATATTTGCAAAAATACAAAATCATGACCTATACATTTTTCTTGAGTTGTTAACACTTTACATTATATGTGTTGTTTGTCACTTTAGTTTGATAGATAACATACTTATTTACTCTTTACACACATGCATTCATGAGGTATTTTGAGTATGATGCAAGACATACAAAGAGTGTTATATGATGATAGGTGTTGTCTGGCCCCTTTACCCATACTTCTTATTCATCTATGAGAGTATATTTTTACACATAATATAGGTGTCATTATCCCATTATAGTTATTCTTCACTTCCTCAGTATGCTTGATTATATTTATCATATATATGTTATATTTTGAGCTAACATGACTAACACATGTGTCTTATGATGGCATCTCTTATATCACATATTTTCACCTATATTGGCTACTCTATCATGTTATCATACTTAAGCACTTTGGTTTCATACGTACTTGTTTATGTGTATATCATTGCTTGTGTTTTTATTTTTATTTTTTGTGGCCTATGTGATTTGATTTTCTTGTGACATTGTGGTTGTCCCATGTTTGTGGAATCACACCTATCTTGTTTTCTATTGTTTTCTCTTATTTATATGCATGCGTGCTTTGATTTTCTTATAAGATTGTGGGTGTCCCATGTTTTCAAGACTTATGCCTTGTGTGTGACATTATTTGTATACTTATTGCATATAATTGCACTATTTACATGCATTTAGATTACTCTTGTTATCAACTATGTGGTTTCTCTTGATTTTTTATCATTATTTTTATTGCATGTCATATTTTCTACCTTGTGTAAACACATTCCTTTTTGTAGGTTTAGGTTATTTAAGGTGGTCACCTCTCCAACATTTAATATTCCTCTATAACACCTCTGAAATATTTTGCATCGACATATTTATTTTTAGCCAAATGATCAACATGGTTTTCACACATGCCTCAAAAGAGGGTTCATTCATTTGGGTATATTCTACACTTACTACAAAGACATATGAAGAGTTATGGGATATTATATAGGTATAAATAGGGTACAAGCACTTAGAAATCTAGAAAAGCACAAAAATTCAAACAAAATTACACATGTTCAAAACCATACATATTGGTAAGGATATACGCTACGGTTATGACACTATCACACGTTTTTTTGCTAGGGGTAGAAACATCAACGTTCTAGCAAGTTTTAGGTTTTCAACCACATTCTCCTTTTCGGCACAAATTCAGGCTAGTTCAAGCCAACACAAGGGCCATGAAGTAATTCACTCCTTTTTTTCCCATAACATTCAGTTTCTACTATATTTTTAGAGATCTTGGAGGCATAAGTCTCCTCTCTAAATCAGCATTTTAGTGCATTTCAGTTTATACGCAGTCATGTGACACATGGGAAGGGCATGGGGGAATCCATTCTCTTTTCTAATGTATGTCCTAATTTAAAAAATTGGGCATATATCCATCTGTCTCAGTGTGGTCCATGGGGTTATTGAAGGTAAACTCTCATTTCCTCTTGCATTCAAAGGGGAAGATATCAGAGTTGTTGAATAAATTTGATACCCAATATTTTTCCTTCATTCTTCTTATTCTCTCTGTGATATTCAATGTTTGATTGCATGCACCTAACACTCTAATTTATCCTCAGCATAATTGGGGACTAATCACCCCCAATCCTTCGACAAAGTTAAACAAATTAAACAATTCAACATCTTCACGAACAAGCAAAGCATGGAATTTTCTCCATACGTAACCAAATGGTTGTATTCCTTCCTTATTTACATCTCTCTTATTTAATTCTTATGTAAATGAAAATATTTCATGTTAGACTTTACATTTTCATTAAATTTCAATTATTTATCATGGACATTAACTACACTCCATGTTGTAGGTTTCATCATGGAACATGCCAACACCAAGCACAATAGAATTATACAAAACAAACATTCGAATGAAGACAAAGTGTGTCTACACACTCAATTATATTTTCTATTACACACGTAATTTCATTTCATAGAGGGTGAAAATTTATACACTCAAATTTTTTAATTCACTCTTTGGTGTTGTTAGTTTTGAAAATGCATTCTTATTAAGATATATACTGACTTTCCCATTTTCGCATTGTACATTATGTGGTCTCATGTTTAGCTTGTTTATCCTTACAAACCTGACATATTGTTAAATTATAAAAACATAATGCATAAAATCTATATACAAACATCAAGAAACATGTTCCAGGACTTCGGAGATGGCGTATTCTCCTTCCTTATATAGGATCATACAAATTGGTTAGGATAGTACATCAAATCCAAACTGACTTGTATGGTATTGGAGTGACATGTCCTTAAAATTTTATTTTAAATTCATATCTTTTGTTGGGTCTTCTAATCTCTCTAAGTCATTCTTTTATTGATAAATAACCTACACAAAAATAAGAAAATAAACATACCTCATCTACTAACCTAGAAATTTGTTGGCACTTGCATTGATACACTCACTTCCTACACTTACAAAAGGCACCCAAGGTTCCCTAAATATCACAATACAAAACCTATAGTCATTAGGGAAACAATATATATAGGTATGAAGCTCCTTACCATGTCAAGGCAGCAATCTCCCTCATCTACAAGAACTCAAACATCCCTTCCCCAATTATCTTAGTAAGATCAAACTCAATTCAAGCATGGTAAAATATGGTTATCAAACTTAGTTACATTCATTTAGATATCACATGATAGGTGGAGAATGACGTGGGTTTTGATCCCTATTCAAAGCAGTACCAATGTGATTGGTGTACATGGGTGCCCACAAACCAACTAATGTTTATTTTGTAGGAATTATCATCCATGGCTAGGGTTTGAAATGATGATTAGATAATTCAGAGAGCTTCACTTGAATATCAAAACTAGGATTTGACAATGATAGATCATGTTAGGTAACTGATAGTTTGAATCTAAGTTATAGAATCAACATCCGAGTAGGTCCAATACTATATAAGAGGTGTAGAATCATACGATATGGTCCTTGCAGTTTTGTATGGCCCTTCCCTAGTCCATTTTCCAATGATAGTATCTGAATGAAGTTTGTTCTAGTCCAAATCTTCTTGTTCTTGCTTTGAATCCTCAGCATTATCCCAAAACCTTCTAGAATAAATTAAGTGCACTCATTTATTTTTGTTTTCAAGTTCATATCTTATTTAACATATTAGTTACTATTATAAAAGCGTTATTCGATTGTAGTAATTAATTTGGAAGTTAATTAATTATAATATCCACTTGTTGCTAACCCTTGCATCCTTTAGTGTACTTATTTCACTAAAACCAAATAGGTTTCATGTTAAATTTAATTAGGGTGAAATAATGTCCTCATAATCAAGGAGTTGATGACAAAGACAATTAAAATGTGTAAATTTGAAGGAATTATTTATTTTTTTATGGAGGTAACATATGGTTGCTAAACATAAACTATTCTTCTATATTTTTTTCTTGGTACATTGATCAATGCATTCCATATTTGAATCTAAGAATGTATTCACAAGTTGGTTCATTAACACTATGTTTAAAAGATAGAAAATAATCATATAGGAGATTTGGAACTTTGTTAATGTTAAACTTGGCTAAGAATGTATCCTCAAGTTTGAGGATAGAGCTCATAAAACCACTAGGTAATTATTAGAACCAAAATAACCCATGGGAAACTATACTTTTAAGAAGGTTTTAAGTAATAATGTGTCATTGCATTATAAAACATGTGATGTGTAAAAATGGATCTCCATATCCATAAAAATTTAGAAGTTTGACTTGACAAAGTTGTGTGGGTAAGGGTTTATAGGACATTTTATACTATTTATTGGCCATAAAAATATACTTTCCCTAGAATTCAATTAGTTGAATAACATATCAAGTTACTTCTTCATTTCTCCTATTGTATGCATCATATTTATTATTTGGTATTAAGGATATTGTGGATATGTTCATTCGAGAGGTTGTATTCTACCATTAATCTCAAACATTAGTTCATACCATAATATAATTTATTTTTTCATTTTCCTTTACAAAATATTTAGACAAAGGAATATGGTTAGTAGTATCTACCTAATTAATGTAATGGATCTAGCTTTCCTATGTGACATAAGATAAAATCATGAAATAAATCAAGGATTGTGTATTACTTATATGATTAATAAAGCATCATATGAAATAGAAATGGAATGAGATCACTAGTAAAAATAGGAAAATTATGAAATAAGAGTCTCAAATGTTAAATATAAGCTTTGAAATTCGTCATCAACATGCTAAAGAAAAATCTAGGGTGGAAGTGATTACGGGACATATTTGAAAAGGATAGACAAGTTCATAAATGAACAAATTTTTGGTATACCATATTGGGTTTGAATCCATCTAGGGGATACAAACTTATTTTGGAGGAATTTTCAGAGCTCAACTTTTTATGGTAGGTTCACTTAGATGTATGCTTCTTGTTTTTTTCATTGGAATGTTGTAATGACTCGTGATGGAGTGTAATTGTCTTTTCTTTTATCAAACCCTAGCTCAACTCACCTTGAATATGAGAAACCTTAAGAAAGGTGTTAGAATTTTGTATTGGACTAGCCTCATTCACCCAGTAGCTAATAATTTTCTATGTATAAATAAAAAAGGGTCCTCAAATCTGCATAGTTATCCCAAAACCTACAATGAGATGTAACTAAAAATATAGAAATTAAATGCATTTATAATGAAACCCTTGACATGAAATTGGAGCTTGAAAACATGAATTTTGACCTTTTTATATTTTATTTTATACTCTTTGATGGTTTATGATTTCTCTTAGAAAATGTTTCTTTCTTGTATAGTTTCTCAATGAAAAGGCAAGGTCTAAATTATTTATAGATAGATCCTAGATGATTCCCAGATTGTTTGAATGGATTAGGGTGTTTTTTTATCAAATTTTCAATCTTTGTTAGTTTTATTACTCAACCAACACTAAAATCATGATAAATGGCAACTAGAACAAGTTACCAATTTCAAATTATACATATCAGGTGAAGGACATGTTTGTGACATTAGACATGTTCAGGGTTGTACCTATCTAGGGTCCACAAACCCATCTAATAGTCATGAAACCCATAATTAAAAGACGTGTGATGTTTTTATAGGATTTAGGTCATGTCCTATATATATTGAAGTGGTTATGGTGATGTAAAATTAAGACTAGATTAAATAGTGTTCAAAAGAGGATAATATATGTGAATAATGTTAATTGTGTATTTATGATCAAATGTTTATAAAAGTGCAAAAGGTGTAATTATCCAAAGCCTAGAACAAAATTTAGGTATTAAAAATGATGTTAGGGGTAGAAGTTTTGGAATACATTAAAAAACAAGGTATTTTATAGCTAGAATGTGGTATTCATGGAAAACAAGAGGATTCATGCACAATAATTTCATTATAGTAGTGATGTACATGAACAACTACCAAAGAAACATCCAATAAAATAAATAGAATAGATGCACTTTCATATATTTGTTCAAGAGATGATATCTAAGTATGAAGTAATTGATGAAGGTTCACATGAAGAGTAAAAAGAGACTATATGGATTGAAATAATCATAGATGATGTTGAATCAGAATTTTGATGGATATGTATCAAAAATTGGGCTTGCACACAACAAATATGATCCTTGTGTGTACTTCAAGGAAGAAGGTGATAGTTTTTTCATCATAGTCTTCTATATGGATGACATGACGTTGATCCAAAATCTTAAAGCAATGGTTAAGTAAGTTAATTCTAAATTTTCTATGCGGGTTGACATGAAAGATCTTGGTGCTGAAAAATTCATTTTATGCATGGAAATAAAATAAGATCATGCAAATAAGAAACACTAATTAAGAAAAATGAAATATGCCAAGAAAAGTTTACATGGGTTCGGGATTCACGACCAAAATCCTATGAAAGCACACTTCTCAATTATTCAAAAACTATTTATTATGTAATTTATAATACACAAGAGGATTTGGAGGACATGACTCTAGTGGCACATGCATGTGTGGTGCGATGTGTGATGTATGTAATTATTTACACAACACATGGGCTGTACATATAGTGGAATTAGTAACCCAATTCATGTTTATGTAGACACTAAATTTTCATTACCCTGGGTGACCTATTCACATTTTTCACACACATATCAAATCATTAAAATCTATCATGTAACCTAGCCTAAGTCATTATCCTCACACTATAAAATCACGTTTTCACCCCCATAAACACAGCTTACATACCTTAACCTCCCTAAAACTTCCTAACCATCCACCAACCATTTTAAACCCCATTTTATCCCATCTCCCAAATTCTTAAAACCCTTAACCAAATTACCACACATCCCCACTGAGAAACCCCAACTTGGAAGTGGTTAAAACTACTTCTAAGCTATTTTCTTTGAATTTTCTGGATCACTAGTGATCCTAACAAATCGGCAATGATTATATATAGGACCTTAAAGCTCTTGTTTTAGATATCTAGAACCATTATAGTGAATCTATACCATGTTAGTGAATCATATGACATCATAACCAACCTCCGGATGTCCTCACACTTTTTTTTTTATGCCATCAAACGATATACAAATCTCTAGTGAGCACTTGCGAGTCTATCTAACCCATTTTTGCGTTCAAGGTAATCCAATCCTCATTTCTATCTATTTTCATTTTATTTATATATTAGATAGAATCCCAATCAACCATCCTAAGTATTTATTTTAGATAAAACCTCCTTTTATCTATACATCAACTTTTTCCAAAGATCGCGATGATTTACTAAATTGCTAGTGATTTTTTCAATCACCCACAATCCGTGCGAGATCACCAAGGATCCCTATCAATTTAGTTATTTTACCTGATATCATATGTTTATCATACTTCTCTCAATTTATTTCTAGTTTAATAAGTTGTTTTGCGAAGATGTAACTTTATGTAGATGACTATTCCAAGTCCTTCACACCCTATCACCAACATATATGATCTCCCATTCATCCAACAACCTTTTGTGTGGGAATAGTTTGATATCACACATGAGATGATTCTATGTGCCATTTCCCTTGCACCTGAAATCGAAGACATCAAGGATCATCTTGAGATCATGTGTGAAATACATGACATTGTGGAGCGAGTTCTAGTTCGACTACTTCCTATACTTTGAGCTTGCCACTGCCCTAACCTTGGCCGCATATCACACAAAAAAGGATCCCTCCACCCCCTTAAGTTCTAAATCATTGTTATTATTTTTATTTTATCACATATCATATCACTTAATTATATCAACACGAGTTGACACACTTCAAGGAAGCCCTTTGGAATCTGGGATTGACCTTTTCAAAAAAATCATTACATCCTTATCTAATATTTATTTTTTTAGTTGTATTTATATGCATGTATTCTCACTTAGAAAAAGGAGGATATTTTCACATGTTTCATGTACTTGATAATCCCTACATTGCACTTTTTTGCGCAGGTATCGGTAAACCCTACCTTATTTGAGTTTTTAGTATTTCAATATTTTATAACAACTAATGAGATAATAACCATAAACATCTTGCACGCTCGGTGGGACCTACTTAGTCCCTTTTTCATTTAGATTTCATATATTTCACTTATTTTATTAAATTATTGCCTAACTTTTCGTATTTGAGCACCTTGTTGTTATTTCAAAAACATGCTTGAAATTAAAACAATAAAAAAACTAAAAAGGAAAAATGATTATAGGTACACTCTTTTTATTCTTTTATCATTTCTTTCAATAGTGCATTTTGTGTGATTTGTTCTCATAGAACTAAAAATTTCCTTTGGATATTAAAACGAGCATTCATATTTTCTTACTCACATAGCTTAATCATGAGTTAAAGGAATTTCATTCACACATAACCAAAGCACATTAAACTTAATTCACATCTAAACACTACTTCGTAGGTGGACCTACTTGGATTTCATTACCAAGAGAATAAGTCAACTTAGTGTTCTAGATTAGTATAAACAATCTAGTGACCATTATATCAGCTAAGCACCCGATAAGCTGTTATCACTTTGTGGGACCGTGAAGTGAGGGGGTAGGCCCCAATATCACACCTCATACCCACACGAAAATATATCTAAGCCTCACGTACCTTCGGGTATATCAAATACATTGACATTTAACTTACCTAAAACCAGCCTTAGACAACCTTCTCTTAGTGCCCTTTCAACTATTTTTCATTTCACACTTTTTCTTAAATTAATCAAGATAAGCAAAATTTTCATTTGTGACTTGTTTGTAGTTGTTCAAAAAAATCATTTTTCTTTTTCATTGATTGTGTGTTCAATTCATGGTTCTAACTAGACAATAATTTTGTCTACAAAACACCAATGATATGCATATTCATCTTCAAAAATCCATGGATGATCTCGAGACCCACCTTCATGATATTCCAGACATGATTAACCAATTACGATCACCTCCAACAACAAACCAAGAACCCCCACATTCTCCCAACTGCTAGTCGGCCACATCGAGAGATCCTAGATCTGTCTAGCCCATGATTTTTCAATAGTGGTGATCTATTCTTTGCATAGATCCTGGATTCCAACCTCGTGGCCCGTAATGATTACCTTGATTCTCGAGATGTCTTCCTCTAATAACCAACACAGAACATCATCCTCCCATCACTATTATCACTTTTGAAACTTCCTAACTCATCGACCCCAATCATTTTCCGGTTATCAATAAATTCATCCTTCCTCCACTACTAGTGGATCGGGAGCATCATCCCCTATCATCGTTTTGATGGCCTCACAAAAAAAAAAAAAAAAAAAAACATCTCTTTCCACATCTAGTCACGTAGCCTCCGGTTCTTCTCCTACACCTCCTATAAGATCAATAGCCATTTGATAAAATAAAAATGGAGATATATGATTTGGTTAATTTAATCTAGAATGACATGTAAATGCAGTAAATAAATGCTATAAATGACTATGGAAAATGACCCAAGCATCTATGAAAATGGAAATGTTAAAACCATAGAGTACTAAGATAGTTGGAATGAACTCAGTTGATTGGAGAAGCTCGTTTTGATGTGTCATAGAATGAATAGAATAATTTGGAAGAAGGAAAAACTATGCGAGAGGTCAAAAGGACTGATCTAGACTAATTCTCTAGACTGGAGCACCTAGAAATGGGATTGGGGTACTGCAGGTGCTCTGGTCTATAAAATGGGTGCTTACTGGTTTATCTGATAGGTCTAGAACTAAGTTTTACGGAGTTCAAGGTGGTCTAAAACCCCCCTTTATGTGTCACTACACTACACCGGTGTTGATGATAATATCATATGTATAGAAAACCTAAAAAAGACCAAAGAGGAGTATCAAAACCCTAAAAAAAAAGAATGCAAATGAATGGTTTAGACTAACCTCAACTACCACAACAGTGGGCTTACTAACTGAGTGTTGCACTAAATTTTAGACCCAAATGTAGTTCTAGTGTGTGTGTGTGTGTGCGTGTGTGCACGTGCGCGCCACGTGTGTCATATTCCTATGTTATATTATGTCGGTTGCACTTTGTGAAGTAGAAAATTTAATAGAATGTGTGCATGGAATAGAATAAAATCCCTCCCCTATACTTATGTGATGCAGATGAACCAACCTTGTCCTTGTGATGGAGCTAATAGATGTAAATGATCTCCAAATGGATGCAACTCTAGGTGGATGATAGTAGTGACTAGTGCTTGGTCCCTCATTATGGTCTCATAACTTTATATTTATAGGGTTCTCTTGATATAATTTCATAATTAACCTCAAAATGGCCAACCACTAAAAAGATAAAGATCTCAAATGGCTAGAAAGAGCCTAAAATTTGGCGGTAAAGTTTTAAAAGGATCGGGGTGCCCCTAGTGGGACGAGGGTGCCCCAATCAAGTCTAAAATGGTGGAGGATGATAAAAATTGACTGGGCATGTGGGTGCAAGAGGTCGGAAATGATAAAAGGAAATACAATAAGAAGGCAAAAAGATGGGGGTTAATTAGTACTTTCTTCACTCAAAAACCTTCTAAATAGTAGTATGAGACCAAGATTAAATAATGCCTAAAGTGTATGATTTTGTGTCTATATTTTCCCCCAATTTATGTTGGTGAACGGAAATCTTAGTAACATAAATTAGATAGAGATGCGTACCTAATGTCTATGAAGATTGTAATAGAAAATGCGTTGGAGGACTAGAAAAAGCATGAAATGACAAAAATATGGAGTGTGGAAAATATAGATGAAAAAGTGCAAAAAAGTGATGAAAGTGAACCTAGGGCGGAAACACGTGTGTAGTTGCTGATGTTTTTGATGTACCTACATGGTTAGTAAGGTGTGTGTTGTCACAAAGTGTTGTTGTTGATGTTTTTTGTTTTTAATGCCCCCATTTGACTACTTGTTTCTCATCTTATCGACCTCTGAGGAGAAAATGATCAAGTAGTCAAATATGTATGTATGTATGTTTAAAAATGCAATGTAAAAGAAACATATAAAATTATGTAAATGTAAAATACATAAATGAAAGATTTTAAATGTAGCATGAGCTCCTAATCCATGTTGAGAAAGAGAGTATTGAAGGATATCCGGTATTGTGAGTTTTTTGGGCGATCTCACGCCACCCTGGCTGAAGAAGTGTAGGGAGAAAGCTACATTATTATCCTTCCTGTAACTACTTCCCTGAATGTGTGTGAAGAGATCTCTAAACGTCCTAGTTTTTGGGTGATGATCGATGTCAGATCAAAGTAGTGTAAGAAGACACACCCATTGTAACCTCCTAGCCTATAACTGCTTCCCAAAATGCTAAGGACACCATGTCCTATAAAATCCGTTGTGTACGGGGTTCGTGTAGACTAGTCTAAACCCACTCACTTTGTAAATAACCGACAATGCCAAGGGTAGAAAGTGCATTAAACTAAACCGAGTATAGAAGTGTTGTGTAGTATATAAAACCCTAAATGATGCCCCCTCTTTGGGGGTGCATGTGGCGTTCATTGATAGGAGAATGCAGCCCTAAAAGAGGACCAACCCAATGAACTCTAAAACTCTACCCTACAGGGGAAAGGGAATGTGCTTGGTAAAAACCAAGGCACACACAAAAAAAAAGACTAGCCAAATACAAGTGTTAGTACAAACAAGCATGCATATAGAAAACAATGTACAAACTACATAAATAGTGTATAAGCTACAAAGAAAAGCATAAATGTAAACACATAAGAAGACAAAGTAAACCACACAAAGTGGGTTATAAACATGGGAAATCACTCATGATGTTTAATACACACAAGGCCATCATGGCCACATATAAACAAACAAGTGTGCACATCAAACAAAGGAAATTCCCATAAACAAGAAAAAAAAACAATGTAACAAACAAGTATGTAAGCAAATATCCCTGCATAAAAAATGTTGCACATGAAACACCTATTAGCATGTTAAAATATCACTAGTATGTAAAAGTGTGTATAACCAAGGAATGTACAATGTTAAGTACAAAATGAAACAATAACACCTATGAGAGACGAATGTGGATGCCCTCACGGACTAGTGTAGGAAGGGTAGAAGGTGAACATCCAAGTTACGTGTAAGATACTTGTATGTGCAACCATGACTAGAAAAATACATGAACACACATGTGTGGATGATATAGATAAATGACATACAAGTAATCTAACTAGCATGTATAATAAAGTGACCATGAACAAGCAAAAGTAAGAAAGAGTAAGAGCAACCATAATATGCAATATGTTATGGATGGATGGAATGGAATGCAAAATGGAGTGATATGAGCCATGTGCCCCCTGAGTGAATGGAAATGTATGTAGTGAGGTTCATTTGGTTTTCCCCCTCAGTAATCAAGAATGAACCATAAACAAGAGTGCATCATCAGAAATGGTCAAAGTGTGTCTTTGTGATGAATGTGTATTTATTGGTGAAATGTGACCTAGTAATGATTTGTGCATGAATATTATAGCTGAAGGCGTATATCACGACAAGATGATAAAAAAATTATGATGTAGCCTAAATCGTATATAACTACTAAATGAATAAAAGAGAGTGGTGATGCATCCTAAAGTGTATACCAATACAACATGATAGAGTCGGTGACCATTTATCCTATAGTGTATGTCACTAACCTAGGAGTGTCGCATGATAAAAGGTCAACATGAGACACGTGTGAGTGTGATAAGGTCCATTTGATTTGTAAACCGTCGGAATTCAAGTATGGACTAAGGAACTAAAGTGCGTCATAGGGTAGTGAGTGCAACATGTAGAATAATATATAATATATGTGATGAGTAGATGACCATGTGATGTGTAGGATGTGTGATATGTAATGTATAGGATGTAATGTAAAAATGCATAGATAGACTAATAGTGTGAAATGTGCACTATGTGATGTGTATGATAAGTAGTATGTAATGCTAGATGCAAGTGTGACACATGTATGATGAGGAAAAGTATGATGTATGATGTAAATATATGTAAATATTGAAATGGTATAGACTAAATGTAGAAGGTATGACGCAAGATGAGATGTGTGTAGTGTGTGGGGTTTATGTGTAGTAATCCTTCAACAGTTAAGTGTGAACCGAAGCACAAGAGTGTCTCATCGGGTAATGATGACATGAGATTGTGTGTATGACTATAAAATATGAGATGATGCTAAGATGAAGCATGCGTGAATGTAAATATTATAGATGTTAATATGAGTGGGGGATGTATTAGATGTGATTCCCTCTAAGTGTACATGAATGTGTATTCTAACTGATGACCTTGAAGGATGAATGCCCTACATTTGACACATGTGATGGTGAAAATGTATGACTATGCTCTAATAGTGGTGGTATAGTAGACAAATGTTGTGTTAGTGAATGAAGTCTATACGCATGTGATGGATGAACGTATGATGAAGTTCATTACATCTTAAAATATGTTGGTGATGGATATCTTTGGGATGTTAAATGTGAATAAGGTGAAGACCTGCGTGGCAATAAAATGAGGTGGTGACCTATGTCGAGATGTGATAATTGTCCTAGGAATGGACCTATACCTATGTGTAGGACTAGGGAAAATGTGGTCATGTAGATGATGCTCAAGTAGGTGAGCTAGGAGTATATTGTGCTTTGAGAAACAAAGAATGTGATATTCTAGAAGAAGTAGATGATGTGTTAGCTACTTATGCAAGGAAAGGGTGAACATGGAATTGATGGAGGGATGTTGTCAATAGAAATGACTTAGTTGTTATGAATAAATTTGATTCTCAAATGATTCACATAAATAATGGATTGAGATCGAGCGAATCAATTGAGACGAAGCATGTCATGATCGTCATTTGTGTTTCCAATGAGGAAAAGCACAAGCAGATTAAGAGGACCAACCATAACATGTAGCTTAACAACACCAAAGGGTTTGTTGAAATGGTACTCAATTTGCGATGAAGGATAATTGATATCCTTGAGAAGTTAAAATAGAACGCACTAATGAGACCATGATGGGTCAACCTTAGTGTTGTTAATAGAGGTCGATCCAATAGATGCATTGATATGTAAATGATTAGATGTGAAATTTTCATGATAATCGACATTGGAGAAATAAATTATTGGTGGTGAAGCGTCAATTTTTACAACTAAGAAATCAAAAGCTCCTGATGTAGTAGGAGACATTACGTGTGAGACATAATTAGTAGATGAATCAATCATTTTTGTGTTATGTTTCGGTAATGGGTTATTAAATATCTTGAGTTTATGATTGTCATTAATAGTTGTAGATGGTGGGGATTCGAAAGCTCAATTTGACCATTGTCAAGTAAATCTTGAATGAGATGTCATAGTTTGAAACAATGATCAATGGTGTGTCGATGCATTGATGATAATTGTAATAAGAGTGTTCATCGAAGTTGTGATCTTTGGGCTGAGATAGATCTATTTAAAGTGGAGATGCTTAAAGTAATAAGATTAGTGTCGATTATTTGTGGTAGTAAAACACCCAGAGGTACACTAATCTTAGTAAAATAAAGTCAGTATGGTTGTGGTTGAAGTTCCTTATAAGTAGATACCGTGTTTACAATAGTTTTTCCATTTGTAGGTTTAGTTGTGGTAGGTTTAAATGTTGGCTTACCCTGAAAACATGTGGATGATGATGCTTTCTCTTGATACTTAAGTTTTCCTATTTCTAAGAGTTTAGTCTCATGAAGCTTGAGAGTTTGAAAAATTTGATCAAACGAAGGAGAGGTCTCAAAGAGAACACTCTCCTAAAGAGGTGGAAAGAGACTCTGAATGAATAAGTCCTGAAGCTTAGAATCCACAAGTACGTTAGACATCTTAGCTAAAAAAATTGTATCACAAGACATAATCGAGATAAGTGTTCATTAGACCCTTGCTTGAGTTGTGCAAGTTGAGTGTAGGAGATCTTAGAGCCAATGTTAATAGAGAAATGTGTGAGAAAGGCATTGACTAGATGTGTGAAAGAGACTACCAAATGTACAGGTAGGTCATAGAACCAACACATCACATAGTCTTGCAAAATACAAGGGAAAAGCTTAGCTAGTATAGTGTGATCATCCGCATAGTCAAGGCATGCTACATGAAATGCTCGAGATATGTTCTTATGGGTCCCCATGGCCTTTAAAGATAGGTAGCTTAGGAGAGATGAAATTAGGTGGCAATGGATAGGTGATATGGTAGGTGTGAAAGGAGTATGCAACAATATTGTAGAGTCTAAAGATGGTGTTGCGCATGAGGTAGCTAGCTGAAGCTGACAAATTTGGGTTTGCAAGTCCTAATATAAAGAGGTAAAATATGGAGAATTCAAAGAAGAACCAAGGTGCAGATGAGGAGTACCAGGGTGAATGGTGGGAGTGGTGGTTATAATAATGGGAGTAGAAACATAGGTAGGTGGAGTAGAGACCATGGGAGTAGAAGAAGCAACTATGGAAGTGGAAGCATCATGAGCTCTCTTAGTGGTGATTAGAGCATGCAAGACATGAGGGAGATGAGTAGGGTTTTCACACAATACTTGGCAAAAGTTAGTAATAGCATTAAGTTGATCTTGGTCAACATTGGTATCTTCATCATAGGACTTATCACTATCATTTACTTCTATCTCATGGAGAGGAATGTGATGGGAATGATCTAGAGGGTTATCAGCCATAGATGTAGTTGTATCAGCCATTGACCTAGAAGTATGATGTTTAGATGAAGGGAGCTCACAATATTAGAGAGATCCAAAATGACCGCTATGGGTAACATGCATAAAATGAAAGAAAGATGAAGTAATCCCTATAATGATAAGTAATGAATAAAGATCCTATAAGCGTGGAGATCGGGTTCACCAAAATGATTAACTAAAAATGGAGATATATGATGTAGTTAATCTAATCTAGAATGACATGTAAATGTAGTAAATAAATGTAGTAAATGACTATGGAAAATGACCCAAGTAACTATGAAAATGGAAATACTAAAACCCTAGAGTACTAAGAGAGTTGGAATGAACTTAGCTTATTGTAGAAACTTATTGGGATATGTCACGGAATGAAGAGAATAATATAGAAGAAGGAACAAATGTGTAGAGGTCCCGAAAAGGATAGATCTAGGCTGATTTTGAAAGAGTTGACGAATCATATTGGAAACTGTGCACCACGATGAAGTTGCACTCTAGTTGAATCATAATGGCTCCAACGTAATCACAAGGAAGAATAGATCAATCAACTGAATAACTTGCATAACAGAAAAAATCTTACACATGTAGAGAAAGACAACAAAGTGTCTTGGCATGCTCATAAATGTCAAATGAAGGGATACATATAGGGTGTTGAGTAACCCTAGTGCATGACTCAATAGCAAACCCTAAACCTAACCCATGTGAGATGACCCTCCATATGTGAGTGGAGGAGACATAGGATAAATCACACCAACACCCCCCTTCATCAAATGCACTGGGGTAGCGGCTATGATGAGTCATACGAAAGAGAAGACACTCCTAAACAACTAAGAAAGATGTGTTAATGGGGCCTGACAACTAAAGGCCTGATAAGGTGCCCATTTACAAACAACATCTTCCAAGAAGAAGAAGAAGAAAAGGAGGACTATATAGCCCGAAGAAGATGAGCAGCTGTAGAAGACCTCACCCCAAGAAGAGACCAGTAAGTGAAGAAAATTCATCTCGGTGAAGGGATTGGTAAATAAATCTGCAATCGATCAATTTGTTTGAATGTACTGAATGTCAATGATACCATCATGAATAAGCTCTCGTATGAAGTACATAAGGATCTCAATGTGCTTCGTCCACCAATGCTGAACTGGATTTCTATAAATAGAGATAGTGCTCGTGTTATCATAGTAGATAATGGTAGGCCACCGAAGGTGGATGCCAAACTCTGTCAGAATACCCTATAGCCAAATAGCTTATGTGGTAGTGTTAACTGCTCCTTTGTATTCTACCTCTGTAGATGATATCACAATTGCATTCTGCTTCTTGCTAGACCAACTAATAGGACCCAAACCAAGAGAGAAATTATAGCCAAAAGTAGATTTCCGATGATCTAAGTCACCAGCCCAATCAAAATCTGTGAACCCAATCAAGTCAATATCTACCCCTCCATGATAGTGAATTCCATCAGTATAAGTTCCATGAACATAATGAAGGATCTATTTAGCTGCTTTCCAATGCAACTCTGTGGCTCTGCATGAATTTAGACACGATCCCAATAGCATACAATAAATCTAGTTGAGTGTGAGTTAATTAAATCAAGCTCCCCACTAATTGTCAATAAAGGGTACCATCAACCAAGGAGTAGAGAAATTAGAAACCATCTTAACCACGGAAAGAAAACGAGTAGGAGAAGACTTGCAATTAGACATCTGAAAATGAGCTAGAAAATCAAGAGCATACTTAGGTTGTGAAATCAAAATTCTGAGTCAGATTGTGAAATCTAGATCCCAAGGAAGTAATGAAGCAAACCTAAGTCAGTCATGGAAAACCTGTTGGCGAAGGTGATCTTCACAGAATTAATAATAGAGGAAGAACTTTCTATGATCAACAAGTCATCAACATAGAGAACAAGAATGAGTATGGATTCATCTTGCCACAGAATATAAACATTTGGATTAGAGTGACACCTAGTAAACCCTGATGTAAGTAAGAAGTAGTCCATCTTGGCATACCAAGCCTAAGGGGCTTGTTTAAGGCCATAAAAAGACTTCTTTAACTTATAAATGAGGGAGGGATCATGGACATAACACGGAGGTTATTCCATGTAGATCTCTTCCTCTAGGTCCCCATGAAGGAAGGCACTCTTAACATCCATTTGATGGACTTTCCATCTATTTTCTGTGGTAATGTCAAGGGTTAGTCGAATAGAAGTCATCTTCGCAACCAAAGAAAAGGTTTCAGTATAATCAACCCCAGCTATTTGGGAGAAACCCTTAGCTACTAATCACGCTTTAAACTTTTCAATGTCTCCATCTACTCCATACTTTGTTCAGAACACCCACTTACACTGAACAATTTTTCTTCCTCTTAGAAGAGGGTGAGATCCCAAGTATCATTCTTCATGAGAGAGGAATACTCCTCATCCATGGTAGAATCCCACTCAGGAATACCGAGAAGCCTCTTAGAAGGACTGTGGATCGAAGCGAGAGGAAAATAAAGAGTGGGATCCAATGAAATATGAGTGAGTACGTCTCATATCCGAAGTATCTCCAACTAAATCTCCAGCACTTTGCAAAGTTTTCCTAGCCCAAAGAGGACTAGGAGGATTAGGCTCAGAGTCGAGAAGATTCTTCACTTAAGTGAGAAGGGACATAGTCCTCATCATCACTACTATCAAAATCATAAGACTTAGAGGTATGATGGTTAGGAGGATTAGGAAGAGGAGCATGCTCAACAACATCATCATCTGATGAGTCAGAATCGAATCAGCAAGCTAAAGAACCTCAATAGGTGGAGAAGTAGAAGTCGAAGAAGACTCATCAAACTTAACACTTCTCTCAATATACAACTCATGAGAAGTAGGATTCATTAATCGATATCCCTTCACACCATTAGGATACCCTATAAAGATACAAGGTTTGGATTGTGGTTCTAAAGCCTTGCATTTCTTCTTGGGAATCGAGCCATAGCCTTGGATCCGAAGACTCGAAAGTGCTCAACATCAGGCTTGCATCCAAACTAGGATTCAAAGGGTGTCATCCCTCTTACTACCTTGTGTGGAACATGGTTCTGAATGTAATTAGCACAATTCACTGCTTCAGCCCAATACTACGGAGGAAGAGACTTTGAGTGAATCATACAAGTGGCCATCTCTTTAAGAGTACGGTTCTTTCTTTCTGCTACTCCATTCTGCGAAGGGCTGTATGTAACTGTATGCTGCAAGGAGATCCCTTCAGAAGTACAAAAATCCATGAACCTATTGTTTACATATTCACCTCCATTATCGATTCAAAGAACCTTGATAGACCATTCCACCTATTTCTCAGCAAGAGCCTTAAAGTCCTAAAAATGTTCAAAGACTTCAAACTCAAGCTTAAGAAAATATACCCAAGTATATCATGAATAGTCATCAATGAAGGTCAACACATAAAGAGCTCTAGTAAATGAAGGAGATGGAAATGGACTAGAAATATCATTGTGAACAAGATCCAAAGGACGAGTAGCTCTCCAGGCTTTTCCTTTGTCAAATTTATTTTCAGGATGCTTTCCAAGGGTACAACCCTCACAAAGACCCTTAGAAAACTTGACACGGGGTAACCCATTGACCATTTCATTTTGGCTCAATTGTTCAAGGTAGCGATAATTTAGATGTCTGAATCACTCATGCCATAGGTTACTAACCTCATTTGCATGAGTGAGAAAAGTAGTGGGTGTAGAATCAGAAGTAAAGTGGGAAAAGGTATACAATCGTGAATGGTGATCCACCTTTCCCTCAGCCATTGTAGTGTCATCGTTAAGCTCATGAATAATCATCGAGTTAGGACCAAATTCCACTCACATTCCTTCACCAAGGTGAGTAATTTGGTAAACCGATAGGAGATTGGTAGAGAGATCAGGAACGCTCAACACTTGGTTGAATGTTCCCCATCCATCTCTCTTGATCCACTATCGGAAGCCCGACACTATTGTTTCATTACCCATCATGATTTGGGAAATTCCACAAGGCTCTATGTTGGAGAAATCAACATGCGAAGAACCCATGTGGTGTGAGGCATCTTTGGAATTTATAATCCACGTCGATGAAGTAGCAACTCTACCTACTGAGGGACTTTCCTTTCTTCTTATCAGATTTAGGACCTTTTGCGGTGGAAGACTCAACCTTCAGAGCATTTTATTTGATAGACTCAAGAACACCTATTTTATTTTCTCAAGTAATTGAGTAAGGTGATAATTTTCTTTTCTCATACATGTATGCTCTTTATGACTAGGATTCTTACAATAGGAACAGAAATACCTATCTTTACGTGCTCTAGGCTCGAAGTCAAAGTGTTTGTGTTAATTTTAGTTTTGGTCTTGGTTTCCTTCTTAGGTTGATCCTTTTTTCTTTCTTCTTTTCAGTCTTCTTTTCCTTACTAGTACTTGCTACAAGGGCATGTGACTTGGACTTGAGATACCCCATTTGAATGAGTTTGTCATGTTCTCGAATGAGTTGAGATGAAAAATAGTCAAAGGAGGGCATATTCCAATCCTTGCCCAAGGAAGCTTTTGTAGCATAAAAAGTTGACACAAAGATAGAATATTCAGGACCTAACTTAGAGAGAATTGACAAGATCAGTTGAGAATCTTTCTTCTCTACTTGACATTCCTTTAACAATGATCTAGTGTGGAAAAATTCGAGAATAATGCTTATAGGTTTTCAAAATCACTAGGATTTAACCCTAGTAGTTCATTTTCCAACTCATGTGCTCTCATGTCATCGTGTTGTCCAAACATTTCATCTAACGTTGTCCACGTAGACTTAGGTGTTTTAGACGACTCAATGTGGAAGAGCAAGTCGAAAGAAACAGACATGCAAAGAAGACCTAAAGCTTCATCACTACGGTTTAACCAGATTAGATTTTCGAGTTTGTTATGCAGTTGAGTCTCATTTCCCATGGTGATGCGGAATAACCCTTTACCCCTTAGTTTCATTATTATTTTCGATCTCCATTCAAAGAAGTTGAATGGCATAAGCAAAGGAATTGAAAGTGCATCCATAGTGAAGAGAGAGAGAGAAGGAATGTAGAAAAGAAACACAACCACCCAGGACAATATAATAACCCCTGCTTTTGGCACTTTATAGTTTAGTGCGTTGAATACAATCGAATTACGAGCATGCATCGTAAAACACTTGGTACCTCACCTTGCAATCAGCATAATAACACGCAAGATAGGAGACCATAATCGTGTTTTGTGGAGTGCAACGAAGTGACATTGTATACAAGCACAATAGCAAAAACTAGGAAGGAGGTGAAATCGGAACTGGTTGTGAGAAAAAACATCTCACATCATAAATGATACCCCCTTACTACTGTTTGTGGCGGATGCGCTCACCGATCACAAGCAATAATAAGGGTAAAAATACAATGGTTTATATGAACTCAAGATGAGTCCCAAGGATCTTCAAAATGCCGAAAAAACGCAGAAGACAAATAGGTGCTTAGAGTGTCACTGCACACTTGAGCACACGATTAGTAAAAAAATCAACAATAACACGTTTAAAAATTTACCGTTTGGAAACGTCTGATTTAGCTAATTTTAAAGCAATTAGGACTTTAAAAAATGATAAATTTACGTTAATTTAAAAGATGATTTAAAAAAAAGGTTACTTAATTGTAAACAAGAATCATAATTAATAAAGATAGATTTAATTAAATACAATTAATTAATTAAGATTAAAAAAATCTAATTACGTATTAAAAATACTTTCCCTTTTTAAAAAAGAAATGAAAATTTTAATTATTCCCACTATAACTTAAAATTTTGGTTAATTTTTTTTTAAGATCTATTAAAAAAGAAAAAGAATTTCTATTTTAAAAGGCTTAAAAATCTTTTACCAAAATAAAAGTAAGCTTTTTGTTTTTATTTTAAAAAGAAAGTATTTCTAAATACTTACCAAATTAACTAAAGGCTTTGATATCATGAAAGAGTTGATGAATCGTATCAGAAATTATGCACCACAATGAAGTTGCACTGTAGTTGAATCGTAATGGCTCCAACGTAATCACAAGGAAGAATCGATCAATCAACTGAATAACTTGCATAACAGAACAAAGCTTGCACATGTAGAGAAAGACAACAAAGTGTCTTGGCATGCTCATAAATGTCAAATGAAGGGATACATATAGGGTGTTGAGTAACCCTAGTGCATGACTCAATAACAAACCCTAAACCTAACCCATGTGAGATGACCCTCCATATGTGAGTGGAGGACACATAGGATAACTCACACCAATAGATTCTCTAGAATGGAGCACTGGAAAGGGACTAGGGCACTGTGGGAAATATGGTCTTGAGAATGAGCACCCTGTTCTTTGCATCAAGTCTGTAACTAACTTTCATAGGTTTGGTGGTGGTCCAAAACACTCGATATGTATTGCATCAGATTCGCTACACTTGTGCCAAGTGTCACTTATAATCCCATATGTATAGAAAAACTGCAAAAGACAAAAAGAAATATAAAAACCCTAAAAAAAAAGAATGCAAATGAATGGGTCATACTGACCTTAACTTCCAAAACAATGGGCTTACTAACTAAGCACTGCACTACATTTCAGACCCAAATGTAGTTATGGTGTGTGTGTGTGTGTGTGCATCATGTGTCATAGGTGCTCTTGTGTCGGTCGTACTTTATGAAGTAGCAAGCAATAACTAGATTTATAAAATATAATAGAATGTGTGCATGGAATATAATAGAATCCATCGCCCTATGATTATGTGATGCAAATGAACCATCCTTATCCTTGTAATGGAGCTAATGGATGCAAATGATCTCTAAATGGATGCAACTCTAGGTGGATGATAGTAATGACTAGTGTTTGGTCCCTCATTATAGTCTCATAACTTTATATTTATAGATTTATTTTGATCTAATTTTGTAATTGATCCCAAAATGGATGACCACCAAAAATATAAAGATATCAAACAGCTAAAAAGATCCCAAAAAGTGGTGGTAAAGTTCAAAAAGGATCAGGGCACCCCTGGTAGGAATAGGGCACCCCAATCAAAGATAAAATGATGGGGGATGATAAAAATTGGCTGGGCATGTGGGTGCAATAGGTCGGAAATGAAAAAGGACATACTAATAAGATGGCCAAAATATGGGGGTTAATTAGTAATTTCTTCACTCCAAAACCTTCTAAATAGTAGTATGAGATTGGGATTAAATAATGCCTAAAGTGCATGATTTTATATCTACACCATTCCCCTTATTTTATCTTAACCCATCCCTTTACAACAACCCCGTCTTCTATCCATAATTTAGTCATGTCTATCCCCACATCTATACCCCTTATTAATATGAGTGTTATTTCTAGAACTCTCCCCTCTTCAAAACACAGCATCCATTGCCCTATTCTCACACATCCCTTATTAGTATATACCATAGCCATCCCAAAATTTTATCAACACTTCCATCATGTCTCAATATATACCATAGTCATCTTAACCACTTATCAACACTTCTATTCCCATCCCTTATCAATACATCAAACCCTCGTAACCATTATTCTCCTAACATCCCCACAACATTCCCACAATTACTCATCTTCATCATAACATTCCTTTCCCATATCTATATCAACAACCCAACCCTCATGTCTATAATCAACTGAGCTTTTCATCTTCTATCCTTAAATAAAAACCTCAAAAGAACCCCTTGCAAACACTTGTGAATGAGATTGTGAGTCTTGAAGCCACCTCCATGGGTCTTAAAAGCACCATGTCATATGAAAAAATATATAATGAACCCATCCATTCAACAAGACTTATCAAGGCCTATCCCCCACATTGGGAACTCTTGAAGTTTATTAAATTCTATAGTAAGGAGGATCCTCAACAACACATCTAATATTTTTTCCATGTATGTTATCTCATCACACATGACCAAGACCTTATGTTAAGGACATTTCTCATATCCCTAGTAGGGCCTGCACTTGGATGGTATAATAACATTCCACAATATTCCCTCTTTTCTTTCACATAGATTGTGTAGATTTTAATAGAGAATTTATCCATCACCAATCTCTAAACCATTAAACAATTTGAGGATGAGTATATTGCAAATGAAGTCATGTAAAAATCATGTTTAAGGGTTGTTTGGAATCTAAATGAACCTGACCTCAAAATAACTACACACCCATTGGAGAATCTTATAGCACGGTCTTTGACAAGATTCTAGCTACATGTATGATCAAAATTCCTCATATTCACCCTATCAACACTATCATCTCCAAACCCTCGTGGCATTGAGAAAATAACTATTTTAAATACCATTGGGTCTCGAGCCACGACATTAAAATGTTTCGATCATTTAAAAACACCCTCCAAGATCTCTTCGACTAAGGTGAGTTACAACATGACAATCCAAATACACCTCCTAATCAAAACTTGGATGTATTTAAACATCCCTTTCCTAATTATGCCCCAACCACTAGTCAATCCCAATCCAACGATGTCGATTGTCATCACACAATAAAAAAATTTAAAGACCTCTCACCTATGCCTTCAACACCTAGTGTTTCTACTATAGAAACACGTACCAAAACACCCAACTCCTTTAGTCTTGTCACTAACAAGATCACAAACCCTTATGCATATTTCACATCCCCTTAAAACCCACATGTTTCCTCTTCAAAATTCCTAGAAACGAAATCCATCATAGAAATAAAAAAATATATTTTGAATATCACATCACCCGAAACTATATCCAAAACCTCAAAAAGTTCATTATGCAACCTCCAAACCGTTCATCAAAAAACAATAATTGCACCATCTACTCCTTAAAATTCCTTGTGCCAAAACAAACAACCTTTTCCTTCTATCTTAGGGCCACACCCCTTGTCTAAATTTTTAGTCATTGTCATGAAATCTATGATCTTTCCCTTACCGTCATCCAAGCATGTCATGTAAAGTACGACCTCTTCAACTCCAACCTCAAATTGTCAAACATACAAGTCCCTTCATCCTCATCTCGGACATCTTCAACATGGTACTATATTAGCACTCTTGAGAGGCTCATATAATCATCTTTTATAGAATTACCTCTCATTAATCCACACTGGCTCTTGAGGGTGGAAACCCTCTTCGTATGAATTTGAAGCATTATGTTCCTATCATCAATCACCCATACATTGCACTAAGGACTGTAAATCCCTCCATGCTACAATTCAAAGCCTTGTTAACAAATGGCTTCTACCTACAGATCTAAAACACCAAAATCAGTAGACACCCAAAAAAGTACACTTATGTTTCCACTTGTTGCCATTGTTATCTTAATATACCCTGTTATTCACTAATTTGTGATTAATTGATTAAATTAATTAATTAATACATATTGTACCCATTTGGATTAATTAAATTAATCCTATGTATCCTTTGTACCCCTTTAGCTAAGTTAATTATTATTTATTAATTAAATAATTAATTAATTAAGTGTGTGCACATCCTAGTCATCTGCCACTTGATCAAACTCCACCTAAACTCCACTTAGACTCCTATCCTTATCCTAGTTAACTGCACTTCTAGAATCCTAGAAAGGTGGGGGCATTTAAATTACACATACAACCATCTTTCGGATGTAGCTTTTTACAATTAATTCATTTACTACCCCCGACACTATTGTAACTTCCCACAATGCTATTTTTAGCATACTCATTCATCTATGTATAACCAACTTTAACTTATTTTTCCTCTATAAATTACAGGATTACCTTCCTTATAAATCCTCTTGAATCTGACATACAAAAACTCTGCTGAATTATCGACATACAATTTTTTTTTAATTCACTGTGTTGGTAGCATTTACATTAAAATTTTGGAGAGCACTCAAGAGCATCCACAATCATCTCTGATATTCATTTGTAAGGTTTCATAGGAGACCCTTATTTGAGGTTTGCACTGAAGGTTGCTAGAAGGTTTGCATTATTTTTTTATCTTTCATTCTCGAGTAATTTTTTTATTTACATTTTGGCACACCCAGTGGGACTCGCACCCCTCCTTTTTCATATTTGTTTCATTTTGTTTCTCTAATTTTGATCTTTTAGTGTTCCTGTTGTTATTTGTGTTGTTTAGGGTGATTCACTCTGCTCGTGGCTCCATGCAACTAGGAAGATGCAAGGGATCATCAATGAGAGCCAAGAAGGACGTGAAAACGAGATGAATAGTGATATGAAAGGTGAAGATAATGGATGCGAAGACACAAGTTGTAACAATGATCCATGTGAGAAGAAATGAAACTCATCTCCAGTCAATATTATTTTACCAATTACAAGATGATTCTACTTTATAGGTTTTGACTCGATTTAGATCCATTGATGGCCTAATGATTGGAAAAATCTAGTTGAAGGAATTGGTGTCTCTCTATAACATGAGCAACTAAATTACTTCTTGGGATGTTTTTTATTAAGAACTTTGATTCAGATTTCATAAAGGATTCATTGAATGATTATTCATTTATTTTTGTAAAGGACACCCTACATGTTGCCTCATGCCATCAATAAAAGGCAAAGGCTCAACACTAAAGAAAAAATGTAGGTGAGTAAGGGATTTATCCATTCTTAGTCTCATACTACTAGTAATAAGTAAGGGCTTATCACCAAAGACTATGAAGGATGAAAGGTGTATTGATTTTATAAGTTTTTACATATTTATATTAATTGAAGTTGTCTTGTATGTTGATAGTCTGCTTGTTGGGAAGGAAAATTCTACCCCCAAGTCTCAACCTCATGTGACTAGTAGGATGCAAGGGTTCAACACCGTAGATTGAGATGGGTGGTCAAAAAGGACCGGGTAAAGAAGTTTAGTGCTTTCTATTAAAAAAGAGATTATTTGAAAGGAGGAGTTTTCCATCAGTAAGCTTCAAGACAAAACCATAGGTAAAAATATCTGAAATGGTAGAAACCATAATAAAGATGAGACACACAATGCCTAAGAGGAAAAAGGTTAACATGTGTTGTAATAGGTGAAGAAGGCGAGTATATGATAATGGTATGATTAAGGTATCTACCAATAGATGGAATGCCTAACATTATTTGTACACACTTTGCCATTTCGATTGGCAAATAGTGCTCTAATATAGAGTTTTATTCTCTTTTTGTGATTTTGAGTTTTCTGAATTTTGGAGGATGACGGTTTGAAATGGAATTATCAATAAAGATGTCTGTGTTTATTGAAGTTGACTGGTCTTGAGATACAAGACTTGTGTAGATGAAATTCAAGTCAAGAGGGAGAATCAAAAGATTCGATAAGTCCTGAAATATGAGACTTGGATGGACATGAGCCAAGTCAAAGGAGTGAAACCAAAGTTTGTATAAGTCCTACAATACGAGACTTGGATGGACATGAGAAAAGTAAAAGGAGTGAATCTTAAGATTTGACAAGTCTTGCAATATAAGACTTTGTTTGAGGTTTGAAGTTTGAAGTCAACGTAGTGAATCAACAGATTCAATGGGTCCTAAAGTAATATACTTGGGCGGACATGATCCAAGTCAAAGGATGTGTGATTAGATAAGTCTTCGATGAGATCAAAAGACATATGTGATGTTAAAATAAGATTGTTGATGCAGGGAATATGTTGAGATACATATTCACCTGTGAGTGAAAGAGCGCAAGGAAAGAAGGATTGATCTCTAGATGTATACTCAAGGTTCCTTGTAAGCCGTAGAGAGGATATGTTCAATGTTACTCATTCTAGGTTGTAAGTTAGTAAATTTGATGATATATTTGCAATTAAATCTTAAAAGCGATTGAATAAGGATATTCTGGTATACGCACCTTAAAGAATGTGTGCATGTATATATCTTGACAAGTAGGAATCATCTTTGATGAGATTCCTACAGGATGGATCATGTGAGGTATAATGGACATGGAAGGTTACATTGGATCAAGTGTCCAAGATTGTTGTGGTTGTATTTCGACAACAAGACTAGAGATGTTAGGCATAGGAGCTGGAATGAGAAGAATGGAATGAAGCTCAATTGTGCTTGATGAAGAAACCTCCTCTATCATGTCAAGTGTTGAAAGAGAGTCTTGAAGAAAATTCAAGTTCTCATTAGGTGTTAGAAGATTGTTGTCCAAAACAAGTTCAATGTTTGTTTGGACTATAGGAAGAAAATCTGTAGAAGAAATGGATTGGTTTGAAGGGGAGATACTTGACCTTCGTCGTGATCTCATGGAATGTCAGTATAAATAGAAGTGGGAATAATAGTCAACTATTCATTTGAAGGTGTGGAAGTTGACATGTCATCGGTTGCGAGAGCTTCATCGTCAAGATCTATAAAGATCTCTCCATCGTCAATTAAGTCTTGGACATAGTTCTTAAAGCACACACACTTATTTGTTGAGTGTCCATCAATATGATGAAAATCACAATATGCATGAGGTTTGTACTAGTATGGATTAGGTTCTCCTTCAATCCAAGGTCTTGTAAGGGGATATTTTATCATCCCAGCCACTTTGAGTTGATGAAATACACTAGAGAGACTTTCTTTGAGGGGTGTAAACTTATGTTTAACTTTGTTTGGCGTAGTGTCTTCGCTAGGTTGTATGATTGGATTTTTAATTGATTGGTCATGCATGTTGGCCATATTGTGATTATCTGTAACACTAGTAATGATGACATTGTAGTTATGGATGATGTATCAATATTCATCGTAAGATGCTATAGTACGGTGATTATTATGGGTGAGGTTAAAAGAAAAATATTAGACGAACTTCTCTTAGAGGTCCATGAAAGTGGTAATATATCCCTTTGGAAGGTATAAGAACCAATCCAAATATTTTCCTCCTAGACTGCTAGGAAAAAGGCATAAGAGAAAGCTATCGTTATATTCCACTTCGTGACATGCTATGGAAAATTCTTTGATATGTTGTCTTGGATCAGTTTTACCCTTGTATTTTTCAGATTTGGGTGTCTCAAAAGACTATGGGAAGAGTATGTGCAAGATTCCCATATTAAAAGGGTATGGACACAATTCATCAAATTTGAATTGTTTGCATTGTTTTTCATACCCGCAACAATGTCTTTCATCATTTTCCATTCTTGGGCAAAGGATGAATTGTATAAATCCACCATTGTAATGAGAAATGAGGTAGAGTGAAGAAATGTACGATGAATAACACAACCCTTGGAAAAGTGAATGCTAAGATGGAAGTGATGATTTTTTTTGAAAAAATCATCTCCTAGCAAAGTGGATGCTAAGATGGAAGAGGGAAGAAGATGGAAATTTTTTGACCCATAGCAAAATAAGTGCTAAGAGGGGAGAATAAAAAAAGTGTTAGTCGAGTGCCCATCTCTTAACAAAATGATAGTAAAGAGAAAAAGGGATGACAAGAAGTTAGATGTGCTCTATTCCATAACAAAAATGAGTCATGAAGGAAGAGAGACTTGACAAGGTGAACGCGATCAACTCGTAATCAAAATGAATGATAAGAGTGATGAAAATATGTAAAAAGGGTTAACTCCTAACATGGTAAGTATTAAGAGAAACAACAAAGGGGGAAAATTGAAACATGCTCGACACTTAACAAAAATGAATGTCAAGGGAGACAAGACATAATAAGATGGAGTCGATCAACTCCTAACAAAAATGTGTGATAAGAGTGATGACAAGAGAGGACTTCGCAACTCCTAAAAAATGAGTGATGTTAAGGTGGATGATGGGTTGAAATGTTAGTTTAGATGATTCTTAACAAAGTGAGTGTTAATAAATATGAAGAGGTTTTAAATTTCTTTACGATCGTTTACAAAATTGAACGTAAAGAGGGGAGAGATGAAATTTTAGCATGCTCAAATTGTGACAATTATAAGTGTGACAAGACAAGACTTAAAACACGTTGGATGATGCTCAATTATTAAAAAAAATGTTAAGTGAAGAGAATCAAGGAAGAAAATGATGGATTTTCTCAACTTTTAACAAGATGAATGGCAAAAGGGAAGACTTAATAATATGATGATCAATGCCAAATCTTAAAAAAACTATGTTAAAATATAAGACATGACAAGGAAGTGAAAGCACTAAAAGAATGAAAAGGTAAATGACGTCACAAGAAGTGAATAAATGATGATAAAAGGTCTGAATCTCACAAAAGATGGAGATAACACACAAAGGGGAAGTAAGGGAATTCTTTAATGAGAGAAGTGAAGAAATATTGAGGATGTCGACAATGCAACAAAGTGATTGCAAAGTATGACAATGTAAGATGATAGGATAAAAATGGAAGACATCACAACTCAACAAATTGGATGTGAAAATGTGACGACATAAGAGTGAGTAGAGAATGATAGTGAAGAATTTCAATAAGTCCAGAAAGTAAATGTGAAATGTGATGATGTAAGAATGGGGAATGCTTAGAGTTCAACAAAATAACGTCAAACTTAAGACTTACGATAATGAAATATTAAGGTGATCAAGAGATTTCTTGATTATGATAAAGTGAGTATCGCAACATCAAGATTTATATGAAAATGAAAGTGCTTAAGTGTGAATATGGATGTCCACAAATCAAGACTTATACACATGTAAAAAGTGACAAGATGGATGAGAGATCAAATGTGAATGATGAAAGTGAAACACAAGTGTGTAACATACGAGAAAAATGAAAAGTGGCAATGTGAAAGTTGTGGCCTCTATCTTAGATTGGCTTGGACAAGGCATGGCTTCCTAGTTGGCTCTCACAACTAGGTGTCGGCGATTTATCCGAGAGAGCACGATGCTATTACTAATTCATGATCTAAAACATCCTAATCAAATCAAACCAACTCATCAAAACCTTAACATTTCTTCTTCTAAACAACCATCCGACACCCCATCTACATCCTGGAAAAATTGAGGTATGCTCTAGTAAGAACCCAATCCATTAAATAAATGGTATTCGTATAAGTACCAAAGCACATGAACAAGATCCCAAGGCCCATGATAAAAATAGGACTAAAGTATATATTTCTCTTTCTCCCAAATCACCTAATTCTTCAACCCTTAAGGCAAAGGTGTCTAGCCTCACCACTCCACACACCCAATCTACTACCTCTATAAAAAACAAAATCATTTAAAACAAGTCCACCAAGCTCCTGTGAAAATTTCCCTCTATGAGCTTGTCCAAAATTCTCCACACACCAAAAAGTGATGATTGAAGCCCTTCATTCCATCTTAATACCATCAGATGACCCTGAACCACTCAGCAACCTCGTCGGAACTCTTAAAATGACTATCACTAACACCTTCAACAATTCCAAAATCCCATCCCTATAACCTAAATATCATGACCTTCCACTATTTATCAACTCCCTAATCAACAATAATCTCTTCAAGAGAGTCATGATTGACAATAGTGCTAGAATTGATATTATATTTTCTCATGCCTTTAATCAACTTTAGCTACGATATCATTTTCACCCAGTCACCCATTGTGTTGTATCCTTTCAAAAAAATGTTGCCGTACCTTAGGTATGATAATATTACCCACTAAAGTGGGTGTTAAGAGTCTTTATGAACTCTTCTACCTCATTAAAGGAGATTTTCAAGACAACATGTTGTTAAGTTGACCCTAGATATGTGTTATGTATTATATTCCATCATCCTTGCATTGTTGTTTAAAATACAAACATGAAGGTAAAACCTTTACTATCATTGCTGACCTGAATCCCTTTAAAGTATGTCACATGACTTATCGACCTAATTACGTGCTCATTCCTAAGAAAAAATTAGGATCCTATAGAAAATCCTCTGTCATTTCTTCCATCACTACATCTAAATTACTAGACATAGATCCTTTGAATACATTATGCAATGTCTCTCATTAGGGGAATACCTCTTTCTAGCACTTAAACCACTCCCTACATAAAAAAATGTATGGGAGACCTAACAAACAACTCATGTACAAACCCAACATTGGAGATATCATCTACTTTTGTCCTCTGTTATCCAAAATGTACCCCTTTCTCATTTTGTGGCTAACTCCTTTCATTCTTCCCTCTCTTGTGCCTCAGTCATAATTTTTTGCTTTTCAGGCACTCAAAACTTTTTGGAAATGGCACCATTGGATAGATCTCTTTCTCATCTTTCCAGAAAGGTAAAGTTTTCCTCCTAACTCCATGTATTTTTGAAGTTATGGCCCGACGGAGTTTTTATGGGAAATTTTCCCTTGAAAGGCCGCAGCCAATGAAATGGCACCACGTGTCCAAGGAAGTGGTGGGGGTTGGAGGAAAACTTGGTTTTTTACCAAGTGTTTGGCAAAGCTTTCAAAAGGGATATTTTTTCCGTAGGCCCGCTGAGAATTAGATTATGCCACGTGTCAGGGGAAAAATTGAAAATTTTGACTAAGTGTTGGCACATGGAAAATTTTGAAGGAAAGGCCCGCGCCCAATCACGTTTTCCATGTGTCCTATGGCATCGGACCGGCGAGTGCGGAGGAGAAGTTATAATTTTGGTGAAGTGTTTTTCCAAATTTCAAAAGGAAAATTATTGGCAGCATGCCCGCCATCCATTCAGAAAAGGCCATGTGTCCTGGGGCACCCGAAATGGCGGAGCGCGGGGGAAGATTGGGATTTTTTCCCAAAGGGATTGCGCAAAAGGAAAAATGTTTGTAGAGGGTCCACAGCAAATGAAATTATGCCATGTGTCCTAGACCGGTGGAAGGTGGGGAGAATTTGGGAAATTTTCCCAAAGGAAAAAGAAGAAAATTTCGAAGGAAAATCAATCCCCCAAGCGCGAACCAATGGAATCTCGCCACGTGTCAGGTGGTGCCAAAAACTCAAGACAAGCCCGCATGGAAAATTCAAAGGGAAAGGCCCACAACGAATGAGGTTTTGCCACGTGTCCGAGTCAAGAAATAGGATCAAACAGTGATGGAAAATTTAGGAGGACAGGCCCGCACCCAATCAAGCATGTGCCATGTGTCCTAGATCATCGACCGGTGGGGATTTTTGGAAAATTTTCCAAAGGGAAAAACAATGGAAAATGAAGCATTAAAGGCCCACACCCAATCAAAACATGCCATGTGGCACCTAGAATGGTAGAGCGTGGGGAATTTTGGAAAATTTTCCAAATGACCAAAAAGTGGAAAATTTAAAAAATTTGCCCGCCAATCCGATTTGGCCCTGTTTTGCCCTAAAATTTCAAACGGCCATATCTTTCGATCCAGAGCTTGGTTTTTCATGTTCTTTATATCAATGGAAAGCTGGTGAAATTATCTACAAGATTCTAGGGTCATTTTTGCATTTTGATG
The DNA here is from genome assembly GCA_018340775.1 of Taxus wallichiana var. yunnanensis. NCBI lineage: Eukaryota > Viridiplantae > Streptophyta > Pinopsida > Cupressales > Taxaceae > Taxus > Taxus wallichiana. The sequence goes on from CM031240.1 coordinate 848,738,642, forward strand.
GATTTTAGAGAGAGAAAATTGAAAAACACCTTTGGCATGTGGTCATGGACAGAAATGACGTTTCAACCACCATTTTTAATGAAGAATGGCTCGCATTCTCTCCCAGCATGGTGAAAAATGTCAAGGGATGGGCCTGTAAGGATGCCCATGCTATTTTAATGTGTTTTGGGTCGAGTGGTTGAAGCTCTCCCATGTTTTCCCATGTTTCTCTCTCCTGGGGTCGTGGCTTGCACTGTAAAAGCCAGAATGAGTTCATTTTTTGAAAAAAAAGGAGACACTTTTCAGCTTTGTAACTTCCCTTTTCTTCCTTTTGGCGTAGAATTTGTGGAAATTTTTACCTTTCCATGTAATACAGCACCCTTTTTTCCTCTTGATCACTATAATGCATTGTATTGGATCTGGAATGTTAATATATGCTCTGTGATTAAAATCCCTCAATCCTTTCATATATCTACCATTGTTTTCCTGATCTTTCATTACATTTTGAGCAATTTGTGCATGCTTTGTGCTATGTTTTCTTATGGATTGTGTATGTATTGTAGTATCAGGTGTCTGTAACTCCTTTGGTGCATCACCTCATTAGCATTAGCTTCATTTTCTTGCATTCCCTATCTTTGTCCCCTTGGAATTTAGAGTAGGAACTAAGGATTCAAACCTTTGTAACTTGTAAGTGATATATCTGATCAGAGGAGTTGAGGAACCAACCTCTAATCTAGAGATTCCTCTCCCATTTTACAAGTCCCACACTTGGGGAGAGGATTCAATGTTGTGCAATCACACTGGATGTCCAAGATGTCAAACTAGAAGTCTGATCAACATCCAGGGGTGCTGCTGATTTGCAACAATAGTTTTGGCATGCCCGGTGGGACCTTAGAGGTCTTCATCTTCATTGCAACAAATTGATGTGCATTTTTTGCAAGTTTCTTGCTTAAAAGATCCCTAAATTACACATCTGGCAACTCCAAGGAAGAAGAATCAGCTGGTTTTAGTAGTGCAGACTTGAAAACTCATGAGAAGAATCACCACAAGGTCAAGAGTTAGAGAAGAAGAGGTGTTGTTTGAGTATTTGCAGTTATCTCCAAGAAGAAGGCAAAGACAGAGGATAATTCAAAGGTCTCCATCTCCACTAAACAGAACTCTCTCAACTCCTCCACAGTAGGCATTTCATTCAATCAACAAGGGTTCTAAGGCCAATCGAATGGCACAAAACAACCCATATGTCAATTTCTGGCGGCATGAGACCACTTGCTCTCAATGCACAAAATCCAATCCTAGGTAGCATTGAAGAACATCCCATACTTTACTAGAGAGAATCAGACCACTCCTGGTGATCATGTTAAGGATATTGCTAATATTTGTGCAATCCATGAGATCAATGAGATGCAAGTTGCTGTCAAACTGGCATCTTCATTCAAAGGGAAAGCTTTGCAATGGTTCAGGATTCTTACCTCGGGTTCTATCCAAAATTGGAACTAGCTATGTATAGCCCTCCATGAGTAGTTTGGAGAAAAGGGAGACAACTTGTCCCTTTTGGAGCAGCTGAAAACCATCAAGAGAGCTCCCAATGAGCAGTTGACTGACTTCAACTTCAAATTTCAAATGACTTGGGAGAGGATTCTAGTGGCAGTAAGGCCAACAGCAAAAGGTGCTTTTCTATATTACCTTAAAGATTTAAATTTGATATTTCTATGTTAATTCAATCCATGGGAGGCACAACTATCCCTGTTGCTTATAGCATTGCCATTAGAGCTGAAAATTGTTTGATTCAAGCTGGCAAGCTAGCTCCTAGGCCTCTAATGCCACTGTTTCCAAGTTTAGAGAGCCCAAACACTAATCAAACGCCTATTTTAGCCCCTATTCCCACTCCTAGGAATCAGAATTCAAGTGAAGTTTCTACTTCATCTTCTAGTGCCTCAAATGAACTTCAAGAAGTCATGAAGCAATTGCAAAATCTAGGCAATGAGTTGGTTACACTCAAAAGGTAGCAAGCCCAAGGTTTTAGGCCTTCTTTCCAGCCTCAAGCTCAGCCTAACAGGCAGCCATACCAACCTCAAAGACCACCCAATCCAGCTACAAATTTAAACCAAGCAAGACCTCCTGCCAATAGACCATTTCAGCCCTATAATCCCAATGCTACATCTGCCTCTAAGGCATTAGTGCCAGTGCAAAATAACATAGCTCAAGAGTATGATTGGTGTTTCCCATGGAATGAACCTCACAAACCAGTCTATGTGCTTCAAACGGTGCCTTAAATCAGGAATTAATGGTGATAACTACTGGTGTGGAGGGTGAAGGTAGTCAAGGAAATAACCAACAACAAGACACATCCCAGTAGCAATTAGCTCCAAATGATACCACACTTGTAAACTGGCAAGACAGAAGATTTTTGTGGCATGAATCAAACAATTTCCCAAAGTGTTGCAGCCAACACAAGGTCAAAAAGGAGAAATTTGGGTGAAGAACAGCCATTGGCTCCAAGTAATCCACAACCTCCTACTACTCCACAAGTTATTGGCAAGCAAAATGCAGTCTCAAACATGCAAGGACTGCCTAAGACATCTCCTAGGCAAAATCAAATGCCAATTACTGCTGCCCATATGCAAGGAGTGAATGTGCAGGCCAAGGGACAACAAAGAGATGATTCATCTCCATTCAACATCATTGATTAGGTGAAGAAGACAAATGTAAACATATCAATGTGGGAATCACTATCTATCCCAAGCTAAAGAGATTTTCTACAAGTTTCCATGAAGGACCGGTCAACTTCAAATCAGCAAGTCCAAATGCAAGAAAAGGTGCTCACAAATGCTGCCCGACCCGAGAAGGGAATCATGGAGGACAACAAGGTAAAATGTTAATCCCCCTCCATTCTATGTTTCATTGATCATTGGAAACCAATTAGTACATAATTACATGATTGATTCTAGGGCAAGTAGTTCAGTAATGCCCAAGGAAATAGTTGATTAATTGGGAATTCAGTATGAAGTCATATCTAAAGGGGTAGTGCAATTGGATGGGACAACAGTAACAATAGTTGGAGTGATTAAAAACTTGAGTCTTACCTTGCATGCCTTCCACAATGTTGTTATTTTACAAGATGTCTCAGTAATAGATCTTCCACCACTCTTTGCCCTATGTTTGTCAAGGGATTTCACATCCAAGATTGGAGGTTACTTATCTGCTGATTGGTCACACATGTTGTTCAGAACGAGATATGGAACCAAGGCCACAATCAGATCTGAACCTATTGTAAACTTTCACATTGAGCCTTACACTCCAAGCCAAATCAATACCAATTGTTCAGCGTTTGATCAAGAAGATTATCCAAGCACTGATGAAGCTAACACCAAGGTTGGAAGTATCCCAGATCTAACTCTTGATGAATGGGAAAACAAGGTGCATGCTTTTGATCCTTATCAAGAAATAGAAGAATCTGAGTTAGGAGTCTATTGCATGTATAAAGAAAATCAGCCTATTCCTAGCATCACCAAGCCAAACCACAAGGATGACAATGAGGTATGGTAATTGTTTTTGATGGATCAAGGAGTAGACAAGGTGCAGGAGGGGGAGCTATGCTTGTTTCACCTCAAGGAGTTAAGTATTATTCAGCTTTTAGATTTCAGTTTGCATGCTCTAATAACACTGCTGAATACGAAGCTTTGATATAAGGATTGCATTGGTCAATCAAGAGAGGGATAAAGAACTTGCAAGTCTTTGGTGACAAGTGAGTTGATTGTCAACCAAGTTAAGGGGCAACATGCTATCAAGAATGATCTACTCAAGTGCTACAAAAATAGGGTGTGGGACCTCATTGAAGATTTTGAGGGCTTTGGCATAAAATCCATTCCTAGAAAAGAGAACCAAGCTGCTGACAGGCTTGCAGCAGTTGGGGCAGCCTTTGACGTTGTTGAAAGCATTCAAAAAGACAAGGTATATCCAAACATCCATGTGATTGTAAGGCCTTGATGCAGACAACAATGTAAGTTGGCAAGTGTTTGAAAATGATCAGCAAATCATCCATTTCTTGCAAGAAGAGACTGAGTTCTTAGCTAAAAATCAGGAAAAGTTAGAGCAGCAGTATGGTGACCAAGTGGTACAGTTGAGAACCAACAAACTTCCAAAGGGACTTATTACTTTGGAGTCCATTTTCAATCCTAATGATCAGTTTAGGAAGGAGAAAGCAAACATCCAAGTCAAGGGAGAAGATTCAGTGTCCATCTTGGTGGAAGAAGGCAAATCACTCCAAATTGGTAAGATGACAACTGAACAAGAAAGGTATGAGTTCATACAAATTTGTCAAGAATTCCCTGATGTGTTTGCTTGGAGCTATGAAGATTTGAAAGGTTTCAATCCCAAGTTAGCTCAACACACCATTGAATTGGACCCAAGTACTAAACCCATCAAACAAAAACAAAGGCCAATCAATCCACACATGGAGCCTCTCATGAGAAAGGAATTGAATAAGTTGATAGAATCAAGAATCATATTCCCTATCAAGCATTCTAGTTGGGTGGCCAACTTGGTTCTAGTTAGAAAGAAGAGTGGGGAAATCAGATTGTGTGTTGATTTCAGAGATTTGAATAGAGCATCTCTCAAGGATCATTATCCACTTCCTTCTATGGAGCAGATTTTACAGGTTGTTGCTAGCTCTGAGAGGTTTTCATTACTTGATGGCTATTCAGGGTATAATCAGATTATGGTGAAGGAAGAAGATCAGTTCAAGACAGCCTTTACAACCAAATGGGGAACTTATGCATACAGGAAAATGCCATTTGGGCTGTCCAACGCTGGAGCTACCTTCCAAAGAGCAATGGACATGGCGTTCAAGGGTTTGATTAACAACATTGTGCTGATATATCTTGATGATATCACTATTTTTTCAAAAAATGCAGCAGACCACCTCTTTCATTTGAGACAAGTGTTCCAAAGGTGCAGAAGATTTGGAGTATCCTTGAATCCTAAAAAGTGTATTTTTCTAGCCCATGAAGGAAAACTCCTTGGCCACATTGTCTCCAAAGAAGGATTAGCAATTGATCTAGAAAGAGTTGAAGCCATAAGAGCACTACCATTTCCAAGCCACAAGAAGGCCCTTCAAAGTTTCTTGGGGAGAATAAATTTTGTTCGGAGGTTTGTCCCAAATTTTGCAGCCCTTGTCAAGCCTATCACCAAGATGTTAAAGAAAAGCATGGCTTTCAAATGGACAATAGAAGGCAAGGAAAGTTTTGAAGCAATCAAAGAAGCCATCTCTCAAGCCCCAACTCTCATCAACCCAGATTTCTCCAAGGATTTCATCCTCTATGCATTTGGGGGTGATGATACTATTTCTGCAATTTTGGTACAGCAGAACAAAAACAATGATGAGCAGCCAATTGCTTTCTTTAGCCAAAGCCTAGAGGATTACGAGGTGAGATGTTCTTTCATTGAAAAGCATATTCTTTAAGAATCGAAGCTTGAAGAAATTCAAGCATTGAGTTTCAAACAACAAGATTCAGTTGTTGGTTTCTCATGCGGGAGTTAAAGACTTCCTCCTCAACAAAGACTTGAATGAAAAGAGAGCAGGTTGGATTACTCGTGTCATGGAGTATGACATTGAGATCAAAGTCACCAAGTTGGTCAGAGGAAAAGGATTGTGTGAGCAGCTGATTTTGAGCAAACAAAAGGAAGCATGCAATGAGAAGGAGGTTGTTTTGGCGTTACAAGACAGCCATGAGCAAGGAAGCACTCAAGAGGAAAATAATGGTGTTCTCACTCCTTGCTGGACCCAAGACATAATGCACTTCCTAAACACAAGTCTATGCCCTCCAGAGATGAACAAGACCAAAAGAAGACACTTCAGATTGTAGGCTGTCCCATATGCCCTTGTTGATGGTGTTTTGTTCAAAAGGGATGTGAATGGAGTGTTGCTGAGATGCATTGGTACAAATCAGATTCATAGGATGTTGGAAGAGTTCCATGGTGGATCAGTCGGTGGTCATTTTGCACCAAGAGTGGTAGCTCTAAATATCATGAGGGCTGGCTATTATTGGCCCAAGATTTTGATGATTGTTATGCATGGATCAAGAGGTGCAAGAATTGTGCATTCTTCTGAGGAGTAAAGAGAGGTTATCGCCCTTCCATTGCATCAATTTGAGTTGACCAACCATTCATGCAATGGGGTTTGAAATTCATTGGAGTCATTAATCCCAATTCAAGCCAAGGGCACAAATGGATCCTAACAACATATTATTTCACCAATTGGGTGAAGTAGTACCACTCAAGGAAGCAAATGAATCTAACATCCTGGATTTCTATGAGGGAATAGGAACCGATTTGGCATACCTGCTACAATAATATCAGATAATGCATTGGCATTCATTGGGTCCAAGGTGATTGAATGGGCTGTCAAGAATGGGATCTACCTAAGTACTTCATCAAATTATTACCCTCAGGGTAATGGCCAAGCTGAATCTACAAACAAGAACTTGTTGAGGATCATTAGGAGGACTCTTGACAAAAATCAGAGGTCTTGGGATACTAAGCTGAAATCAGCCTTATGGGCTGATAGGATAACTCCCAAGAGATCTACGAGGTAACTCTCCATTTAAGCTTGTTTATGGGAGAGAGGCAATTTTCCCATGTCACTTGAGTTGCCAACATTGGAACTCATGAAGAAAGCGAGTTGGAGTTATTGGAGTTTGAGCCCATGGAGATTAGATATACGAGAATTGATGGAGCTCTAAGAAATTAGAAATCAGGCATCCCGAGCAATGGAGAAGGATCAAGCTTTGATCAAGAAGACCTTTGATCGGAAGGCCAAGATAGATCTTTCCAAGTTGGAGATCTAGTGTTAAAATGGGATGCAGATAGAGCAAAAATCGGGAAGGCATTCAAAATTTGATGCCATTTGGAGTGGCCCATACATGGTCACAAAGTGTAAGGATAGAAATGCTTTCCAATTATCTTCATTGGATGGCGAAGAAGCTGCAGATTCCAGTCAATGGAATCCATTTAAAGCATTATTCTACTTGAAGGGAATTCTCCACCTTGTACATATTAGCTTAGGTTTTATTTCTCCAAGTGCTTATGCACATTATTTTGCTTGTAGATTAGCTTTGCTTTCCCTAAGTGCTTTGGCACAAGCTTGTTGTTCCTTGAAATGTGTGTTCAAGCCTTGCTCAAATCAGATGATGTGCCACCCTCCATCTTCCTCCTTGTAGTGTTCTAGTCGGTTGGGGTACCAAAGCGAGAGAATTTTATGACTCCATGCCCAATGGATTGTTTCAAGCAATTGGTAACTTCATCAACAGGCAGATGACCCCTCTGAGTCGCCAAAATTGTTATCCAAAATGTACCCCTTGCTCATTTTGTGGCTAACTCCTTTCATTCTTCCCTCTCTTGTGCCTCAGCCATAATTTTTGCTTTTCAGGCACTCAAAAATTTCTAGAAATAGCACCATTGGATAGAGATCTTTCTCAGCTTTCCAGAAAGGTAAATTTTTCCTCCTAACTCCATGTATTTTTGAAGTTATGGCCCGACGGAGTTTTTATGGGAAATTTTCCCCTGAAAGGCCCACAACCAATGAAATGGCGCCACGTGTCCAAGGAAGTGGCGGGGGTTGGAGGAAAACTTGGTTTTTACCAAGTGTTTGGAAAAGATTTCAAAAGGGATATTTTTCCCCACAGCCCGCCCTTGCAAATTAGATTATGCCATGTGTCCAAGGGAGAAAATTGAAAAATTTGACTAAGTGTTGGCGCATGGAAAATTTTGAAGGAAAGGCCCGCGCCCAATCACGTTTTGCCATGTGTCCTATGGCATCGGACCAGCGGAGCGTAGAGGAGAAGTTAGAATTTTGGCGAAGTGTTTTTCCAAATTTCAAAAGGAAAATTATTGGCCCGCAGCCCTGCCAACCATTCAGAACAGCCACGTGTCCCGGGGCACCCAGAATGGCGGAGCGTGGGGGAAGATTGGGATTTTTTCCCAAAGGGATTGCGCAAAAGGAAAAATGTTCGTAAAGGGTCTATGGTGAATGAAATTATGCCATGTGTCCCAATCAAGAAATAGGATCAAACGGTGAAAAAAATTTAGGAGGATAGGCCGCGCCCAATCAAAGCCACGTGCCACGTGTCCTCGAGATCATCGCCCGTGGGGATTTTTGGAAAATTTTCCAAAGGGAAAAACAATGGAAAATGAAGCATTAAAGGCCCATGCCCAATCAAAACATGCCATGTGGCACCCAAAATGGCAGAGTGCGGGAATTTTGGAAAATTTTCCAAATGACCAAAAAGTGGAAAATTTAAAAAAATTCCCATTGATCAATTTGGCCCTGTTTTGTCCTAAAATTTCAAACGGCTATATCTTTCGATCCAAAGCTCGGTTTTTCATGTTCTTTATATAAATGGAAAGATGGTGAAATTATCTATAATATTTTGGGGTCATTTTTTCATTTTGATGGATTTGGGAGAGATAAAATTGAGAAACACCTCAGCACGTGGTCATGGATAGAAATGCGTTTCAACCACCATTTTAATGAAGAATGGCTTGCATTCTCTCAGCATGGTGAAAAATGTCAGGGGATGGGCCTGTAAGGATGCCCATGTTGTTTTAATGTGTTTTGGGTCAGTGGTTGAAGCTCTCCCATGTTTTCCCGTGTTTGTCTCTCAGGATCGTGGCTTGCACTGTAAAAGCCAGAATGAGTTCATTTTTACAAAAAGGAGACACTTTTCAGCTCTGCAACTTCCCTTTTTCTTCCTTTTTAGCTAGAATTTGTGGAAATTTTTACCTTTCCATGTAATACAGCACCCCTTTTTGCCTCTTGATCACTGTAATGCATTGTATTGGATCTGGAATGTTAATATATGCTCTGTGATTAAAATCCCTCAATCCTTTCATATATCTACCATTGTTTTCCTGATCTTTCATTACATTTTGAGCAATTTGTGCATGCTTTGTGTTGTGTTTTCTTGTGGATTGTGTATGTATTACAGTATCAGGTGTCTGCAACTCCTTTGGTGCATCACCTCATTAGCATTAGCTTCATTTTCTTGCATTCCCTATCTTTGTCCCCTTGGAATTTAGAGTAGGAACTAAGGATTCAAACCTCTGCAACTTGTAAGTGATATATCTGATCAGAGGAGTTGAGGAACCAACCTCTAATCTAGAGATTCCTCTCCCATTTTTACAAGTCCCACACTTAGGGAGAGGATTCAATGTTGTGCAATCACACTGGATGTCCAAGATGTCAAACTAGAAGTCTCATGAACATCCAGGGGTGCTGCTGATTTGCAACAACACCTACCAATCTTAAAAATAACCTCATTTATGGAGGCATTGATCGTCCTTCCACTGGACCACAACAATCAACATAATTTTAAACCCTTTATATCCAATTTCTCATTTCTATACAACTAATCCTTTTGCACAAATGTGTCTTCACCATTGTGCCAGAAGTGTTTTATCTTGGCTCATTATGAACAATGAATACATGATTTGGTCTTTGACCACTTTGGAAAACCTCATGATAAATTTGGATTAGGTTTCTACAAACCTTATTCAAACACCTTCTCAACTACCACATTTGGATCCTTAATGTAACCAAAGCCATCTTCTCCATATTCACATGACAAAACTATCGATACATATAACATCTTTCCATCCCTCCTAACGGTTTTAGTCAATATGATCACCTTAGGACCACTTTGAATTTTCGAACTAATGACGACACTAGGACCCTTCCGCTTGTATTACCTAAAATGGTAAAGGAAGAATCCCCTACCATTGATATTATTTAATGCCACAAATACCAATCCATCCTATCCTATATGGGGGAGAGTACCATTACCTTCAAAATAGTCTACCTTCGTGTTTCACCGCGAGTAGAGATAAAACAAATAATAGGTAAGGGTGAGGAGGAATACTTGTAGATAGTCAAAGAAGGTGTTGTGCACATGTAGAATGTTGTCCAAGATGATTGTAGAGATCTTCACTTTGGCTAGGAGGAACAACCTATAAGAAACTAAACAAGAACATAAAATAACTTTAACAATATAGGTTGATGTACTACCTAGTGAGAGCTACATACAGGAAGTGAGGTTCTTCATAGAAGGTTATGAATCCACTTTCAAATATAATTTAATGCAAAAAAAACATGAAATAAGGAAATCCTATTGTAACGATATGATTTAGGTATCTTTTGCTAATACTGATAAGTAAATTTAGTCTAAAAGACACGGTTATGCTTAAATATGGAGGGGTGGTAGGTTGTATTGGGTTCACGCAGTCGATGGAGGTTGTAGGTGAGGTCTGGGTGAAGTTTGGTAAGATTATGGGTTATTTAGGAGAACTTATGAGCTTGCTAGTTTTGGGTATTTTACCAATCATAGAGACGGTATTAGTTATGCGTGATGTTGGTATTGGTAATGAACCAACGTCGGTTGGGTGACCGGTGTCGATAGGGGCAATTTGGTAAGAATATTAAAAATAAGGTTTTGGGAGCTCTCTATGATTACACAGAGAGTTGGGAAGGTTTGGGTGAGGTTGTGGGATTACTAGAAAGACTCAGAGATCATAAGAATGGTATTTGGGAAAGATATGGAGGTTTTATGGGAAAATGGTTAGATGGAGGTGTTGTAGGAGAGATCCGGGTATGAGAGGTGACAGAATGAAATAGATAACTAGTAAATAGCTAATCTACTAAAACCAATGACAAAGAAGAAATAATACTTACTTGTGGAATGCAGGTAGAAATTAGGTGGTGGTGATGGTTGTAGGAGAATGTGATCGGGAATGAATGTCATAAGCGGCGAAGAGGAAAGCAGTGCTTCCCTTTGAGTGCACTTTGGAGATCTTGATCGATCATTATGAATGTGTGGTGTTTGAATGTTGAAAGGGTATCTAGTATGTAGAAATATCGCTAAAAATCTTGAGAGTCGGTATGTAAGGTCATAAGCACTAAAAACCAGATTGAACACGAACAAAGAGTTAAAAACTCTTATTTATGGTAGTGATAACGGTTAGGTGACTAGTGTTGGCGAGGATAACTAGTGCCGATTAAATAGAATAGGTCATAGTTCCTAAAAATATCCCGATCCTTACTAAATTTGGCATGATCTTGATTTTGGTTTCGGGTCACAAGTGAAGAATGGTGGTAAATGGAGTTAGAAAGTAGTTAGAGGGATAATAGTTCATTATTATTAGGGTTAGACTAAATCCTAGTTGGTTAGGATAAGTGGGGACTTAGTCTAGGGTAATAAATGGAGTTGGAATGGGTTTAGGGTCAGGTGGCTTAGGTGAGGTGGTTGGGTGAGGTAGGTAATTAATTTAACTATGGTAATTAAATTAATTATAATGTCTGCAAGGATTCATGGTTAGGTGTAGTGTGGAATTAATTAATTGAAGGTGGTTTTAGAGGCTTGTGACACAATTTTGGGTGTCTACAATTACCCCTTTTGTTGCGTAGGTTGTATTTATAAGTGACATTGACAAAAACATGAGTGATTTCCCCATGTATGGGTTGAGGTTAATTTTCCCGGGTTGAGGTTAATTTTCCCCAGGTATGGGTAGAGGTGATCCCCCTCAAATTTGGAACTAATGAAGGATTAGGCTGAATCAGTGATGAGTTTAATAAAATGGTAGGTGATACAAAAAAATAAGGTAGGAATACAAGCGTGGGAAACGGTAATTTTAGGTGTAGGTAATAGGAAGGGGCATTCAAACACACATACACTTGTAGAATGCGACAAGGCACTAGGTTGTAGAGCTTACAAACTCTACATCATCAAAGGTTGATAGTTTATCCAAAAAAGGCTGATGTGGTTCGGGTATTTAAGGTATAGGATGCGGTCTGAAAAACAATGAGGATAGGTGCACAAATGGGAATTAGGTGGGTTCCAAAGAACCAAAAGGTTTGGGCTAGTCAAAATAAACATCACGACATTATGTAAGGCATGATTGGTAGGCTAAAAATACAAGTAACTTCATTACAAGGTAAAATGAGTAAGTGTATTTGAGTTTCAAATGGGGGTTGGGTTGGGTGTATAGGCGAGGTTGTGGGTAAGGATGAGGTGTAGGAAAAAAACATGCCCTAAATGAAGTTGAGGTTGGGTGTGATATAGTAAGGAAAATAGGTGGGCCTGTAGGGCTGGGGTGAGGTTATGGTAGCAAGAAAATGGCACCTTGCATCATAATTTTGGGTAAATTAGGTTAAATGGATATTACAGGGTGGTGATCTTGGTTAAGGTTGAGCCGATGTGCCGGTAAGGGAAACCGATTCCGATTTCTAGGGCATGAAACCAACTTGATCAAGTTGATTTGGGGTTAAAATCAAAAATCCGTGTTAAAAAAGAATCATTCGAATGATTCAAATTTTGTAGAGAGAAATTTTACGTAAAAAAAAGGAGATTAAGGAGGTTAGGTTAGCCGATTGTTAGTATATAATTGGAGTGAAGAGTATAAGCCCACAAGATCTATTTAAGCATTTTGATTGGTTATGAGTAGTTTGATTGATTGATACATAGTGGAGGCATGAGAAGGTGTTGGTGGAGGTCTTATTCCCATTCCAGAGATCCCACCATGTATTTGGTGATGCGTAGAGGTAGGAATCGATCTCCATTAGTGTATTTGGTTAAAACTACGATAGAAAAATAAATAAATGTGATTGTGGAATGGATTTGAATTTTGTTGAAAATGGGGTGAAATCGGGTATGGGGAGGGTGAAATCTAGTGTAATTAGGTGGTAAATGAATTTAGAAGGTAAGTTGGGGTGATTTGGGTGGATTTTTGGGGTAGTTTAGGTAAATTTTTAAATTTGGGGACGTGAGGTTTCGGCCTAAGGGTCGAACAATGACTAACACTTGATCAGCTATTAGAGGGGGTCGATGGGTCTACCAAAGCATCAGTGGGGTCAAATCGGGACCAGTATCAGTTAGGGTGATCGATGCTAGTCACCATTAAAAGGGAACACGGCTCAAAAAGGGATTTTGGGAAGGTAGAAAAATAATACAGGGGTGAGTTAGGACTAAGTCAGGTAAGAGTGGGTAGATTAGGGTGAAGTTAGGTATGGATGGGTGGGTGAGGGAGGTAAAGGAATGAAATAGGTAAAGTGTAAATGTGGGGGCTAGGTAGAATTGATTTCAAGAAACACGTTGGGTAAAAGTGGGTAGACTGGGAAAGGTATGAGTAGGTATTGAAATAGGTGGGGTTAGGTAAATGATCAAAAGGGCCAATTGATTAACATGTTTGAATGGTGATGATGTAGGCGAGGAAGTAGTTGACCATGAGGGATAGGATGCCACCACTTGTTGGTGTAGATGAGATCACACGTGATAGAGGATGAGTGGGAGAATATGAGAGTTGTTGCGTTGGGTGCCATTAGGTGATATAAGTGTATTATGAGGGATCACAATATGATGGTCACTCTCATCGATAGATGGGGAACGGCGACGATACTTTCCATCTTCCGACTAGGGAGATGGACGATCACTTGGAGGATGTCTCTCTTTGGACTTTGAGGCTACCAATTTTTAGATATATGATCTATCAGATTTCTTGAGAGAGGCATCAATTGATCCTATAGTGAAAGTGTTTGGAGAGGCTATGTAGGATTTATCCTATCATAGCGCGAGCATCAACTATGGAGATATGTATTCTACATATCCAGAGGAAACTCAATTTTTAGTGTTGATGATGGTAGCGGTTGGTTACTATGTGCTTACTTGATTCGAGGGTGCAAGATACCCATGGGCATTGATGGGGGTTTTACAGGATATGATTAAGGAGTGATTGTACTTTGTTTGGGCACTAATGTTTTTAGTACAATTATATAAGGAGTTATGGTCATATTGAAGGATTTAGAGATTTGGTGTGTTTGCGCATATCTACTTCATTGTTGGACCTATGAGCACATAGTTTGTTTGCATCCTATCGGCCTACCACAACAAGACTGGTTCGAGAGGTGTGTATAGAGCAAGTTTCAAGAGGTGGGTGTTGGTAGGAGCATATCCGATGGGATATGAGGCGTCATGTGATGTAACTTACTACAAGAAGATAATAAAGGGCTTATATGCACTAGATATTGTATAGAGGCCATATGTGGATTTCCATTCATATGGGGGATGGTGAGGAGTTGGTTGGATTATAGTTGGTTAGGTGGATTCGGGCGAGAGGCCGGGAGAGCACGAGATGATACCAATGGACCAAGATAGACGGAATTTTGGGTTGCGAGAAGGATGTGCCTCCACCTTTTCCACAGTACCGCAAAGACGACATGGAGAGACCATTATCTCCACCACATCTAGTAGATCCACGGGGTAGGAGGAGTTGGTAGTTGACAAGTGGATTTATGACATGGGTACTACTAATGGATACAAGAATTCATGGATATCCTAGCTTCAGAAACATATCCAAGGCCAAGAAAACTTGGTTTGGCTACGGTGCTAGTGACAAAGGATCGAGATACATGGGAAGGTTACGGATTTGCAATTACAGTTTATCGAGGCTTAGGTGCATGTTACCACTCTTTAGGGACATATAGCACGGGGAAAAAGTATAGGCACATGCACCAACATATGATGGGGACAGTAGCCACATTACGAGCTCATATTGTTACTCTGAGACACATGTTATCACTTTACAAGGCCAATTGGTAGCATCCCGAGCACGAGTGCGGCAGCGGAGATGGGGGCAACTAGAAGGAATACAAGCTTAGGTTACCACCCTATAGGCATAGGTGACCACCTGCTGCAAGCACATCTAGCAGCTACATAGGCACACGGTAGTGGGACAGGTCCCATTATGCAGGTGCACATGCATCATACCAGGGGCCCATGGTATAGGAAGTAGGATAGGGGCCGCATGTTAGAGTCGAGTGATGGCCCCTCCTCAGGTTATATCCATGGTTATTTACATAGATGCATTTTGAGAGGCTCGAGTGTATTATCAGGACTGATTGATGGATAGTGGTATCCCATATGTGACTTATGGTGTGTATAGAGCGCAGTGGCGGCTAGTGTGAGGACCAGCTCACATATTCACATTCATAATTCCAGCAACTCGGAGAGCCATTGGCCTCGTAGATAGGGTCGAGGAGAGGTGACGAGTTCAAGATGATAGAGGCCGGGATAGGGTATTGGGGAGAGTAGAAGAGGTGTCGGGCCTTCTTAGATTTGATATGGATGATGTTATGTATTTTTATTTTTGATATATATATATATATATATATATATATATATATATATATATATATATATATATATATATATATATATGTATATGAGATATTTTGAGACATTGTATTATATATATATATATATATATATATATATATATATATATATATATATATATATATATATTGACACACTGAACATTCCATTTATATAGTTGATGATGTTATTTTCATATTATGTGTTTGGTTTAATTTCCATTGTATTTTTATCATGGAAACTAGATATGTAGGCATGGTTGAGTATTGATATATGTTTTAATTTCATTTCCATTTTATCTGGAAACTATATGATTGGACATGGTTTGGTTGATGTTATTTTGAAATGAAATGATGTTGTGTTGAATGGTTTAATTTCCAATGTACTGATGTTATGGAAACTAGATGATAGGAATGGTTGAGTTTTCATTTAATTTCCAAGTTATTGGTATTATGGAAAATAAATGATGATGTATATGAGTTATGTATGGTTTTTTTAGTTAACTTCCAAATTATTGTTTTGATGGAAACTAACTACCTAAGTTTTTTTTTTTGATTGGGGAAATGATGAGGGGGTAAAGAGTGGCCAAGCTAACCTCAAAGGGCCCCATGCCCTAAGAGTGTTGCCTACATAGCCCTTATGAAAGGGGCCTCAGGCCGATGTAGTTCTCCCATAAACCAGGGAAGAATGAGATTGGGTTAGGTCAGATGAATAGGTAAGTTGGATTGATAGGTTGGTTGGGTAAGGCATGTTTGAAAATAGGCAAGGTTGAATGTTGAATAGGTAATAGGCAAGGTAAGTTAGACGTAGGTATAGATGAAGGTGTCATGGTTAAATCAATTTTGATGATCTTGTCCTATTGAAAAAACAACAAGGTAGGAAGAGGTGAACTGAAAAGAAGTGAAATGCCCCAAGTTGGAAAAGACCATAAATTTCATACCCTTAGACTTATTGAACGTAAGTCCCTAGATACATTGCATAATGCAATAGGTCTATAGGTGAAAGAAGTTGCATGATCACAATGTGTAAAATACATGCGTCATCCCTTGAATTTGAGTTAGAAGATATTAATCAGAGGGTAAGGTGGAAGATTTTTTTAGCGTAACCTTGTTATGGGACAACATGCCCCTTCTGCAAGATATCCAAAACCATAATAAGTAAGTCCATGACCAAAAGTTTGTATTTTTCTTGATTTTTTCTTTTTTTTTATATGGACTAATTGATGCAGGAATTCTATATGGGATAAATAGGTTATCCTTTAGGTGTTCTTGAAGCTAATCGATGCAGGAAACTATAGAATTATTTTATTTGAGAGATACAGTTTGGTCTTCTATTTGGATAGACTAATTACAATAAGTGGCTGGATTTTTTAAAGTTTTCCTTTGAAGGAGAAGTCTACTTATAGCAACAAGAAAGAGAGGTAGATTTATTTTTGAGGGATTCATATATTTGTGATAAGTTTGACTCAAGGAGTTGAGTTTTTTTATCCCATGTATATGTTTTATTTTTATTTTTGAACTTCAAGTCATGGAAAAGACTATAAAGGAGTATAGGCCTCTTTTATGAAGGCAAGATCATAGCGCAAAAGGTTATCTATGACGAGAGGGGTTTTAAGTGACGAATGATCACATGATTGCATCCTTAAAAACATGAAAAGTATCCATAGAATCATGCCATGAGTAGAGATGTGGTACTCATATTGAAGATATAGTTGAATGGTGATGCATAAACACACAATTAGGTTTGAGTTGTTGGTCCTTAAAAGAGGTAGATAGAGAAAAGTTTCACTCAAGGGATGAGCATATAAATGACATAAAGTGATGTAGTAATTTATTCAACAATATAACGGTCGAAGATGCAAGGCATTAAGGGGATCAGGTTTGGGTTTATGTTCAAGAGAAGATAAAAATAAGTACGATCCATAGCTATGGTTGACAATGTAGGGTCTAAGCCAATTACGAGAAAACTTGCCCCATTTTCTTTTCTCTACTTTGGTTATGTGTTGATTTTATTTTATGACAATATCACCAATATTGAAAGTTCACTCATGAACATGTTTTTCATAGGCATGTTTGATACGTTGTTGGTATATTTGAAGGTGGTCGAGAGCATTTAAGTGGCGCTCATCTAATAACTCAAGGTATGCCAAATGGTCTTAGAAAGTCATCATCATTGAGAATTTATTTAAGTGAGATATGAAGAGATGGAATTTGGACTTCAAGAGGTAAAACGACCTTTGTACCATAGACCAAAGATAAAGGTGTGGTAGTGGTTGAGGTGTGAATGCTGGTGCGATAATCCCATAAGGTAAAAGGAATGTGCATATGCCAATCCTTACCAGTATCATCGAAAACTTTCATTAGAATTTTGTTGAGGTTTTTGTTGGTTGATTCACTTGACCATTTATTTGAGGATAATATGGTGAAGAGAAACTGAGTTGAATACCGAAGCTATCATGCAAAGTTAGCATAGGGTTTTGTTTTTAATTTTTACCATTTTCAGTGATGAGGCGACGAGGAACACCAAAAAGACAAATGATGTGATAGTTAATGAATTCACATACTTTCTTATCTTTTGTAGAAATGAGAGGGACATATTCCACCCATTCAATGTAGTATTCAGTTGTTGTGATGATCCATTGATGACATTGAGAAGAATGAGGGTTAATCTCTCTCGATGAGATCTAAACCCCATTGGGAGAAAGGCCAAAATTCTCTGATGAATTATAAGGCATGACTTGGGGTGTGGTGAAGGTTAGTGTGTTGCTGAAACTTCACACAATGTTTGACATAGTTGCAAAAATATTGGTTAAGGGTTGGCTAGTAATAGCCGAGGTGAAGAATACATTTGGCAATAGTGTGACCACTAAAATGTCCATAAAAGATCCTATCATGGATTTCTTTAATGGTGTAAGCAATTTTAGAACTAGTGAGGCACCAAAAGAGGATATCGTCAAAGGAACGCTTGTAGACAAGACCCCCCATGATGACGTAATGAGTTACCTTTTGGAGGAAGGCTTGTTTACCATTGTGAGTGATACGAAGGCGAGGATTGAAAGGGAAAGGTAGTAAGTGAACCACTTATACAATATATCACATGGGTTTATTTCAATTCTTCCCAAAAAAATTTACGTCATGAATGAGATAAGAGGGTGACTGAAACCATTGTATTGTGACAAATTTTTAGAGTCTGAAGGTGAGGTAGGTATTTGTGAGGTGAGGAAAGCCATGGTATCTGTAAATTTTTAGTGGATCATGGAACAATTTGAATGTCGTAATTATCAAAGGTAGTCAAAAGTATGTCAACGTGACGCTTATACTTCTGAAGTATTTTGTTTCAACATTGGTATAAACCATTGACTTGGTTGATGACCAGTTGAGAATGGTCTTAACATCTAGGGAAATGGAAGTTTGGATACCTAACATGAGTTCTTCATATTCAGCCACATTATTGGTATAATCGAATTCAAGTTTGAAAGATAAATGCATAGGCTTGCCATTAAGAAGAATGAGGATAATCCTGTGCCACCCTCATGTTGACATTTAGAACCATCAAAGAATAGGTTCATCTAATAAATGGTGTCATTAAGGGAGAGTGTAGAAATGGATTCATTATGAAAATTGAAGTTAGAAGATTTATTTCCGAAAAGAGGTACATCTGCAAGTTGATCTGCAATGGTTTGTCCCTTAACATACTTTTGATGAATGAATTCTAGATCTAGTTCTATAAGGAGCATGAGCCAACATGAAACATGTTGGTATTGATAAGGATTAGCATACATGTAATGCAGAGGGTTGGTGTTGGTGATGATGAAGGTCTTGTGGTTGAGTAGGTAGTGGCAAAGTTTAGTGGTGACAAAGACTAGGGCTAAGCAAAGCTTTTCAACATGGGTATATCTCATCTCATAGTCTAAAAGCGTATAGATTATATAATAAACCTCTTTCTCTTTTTGTTGCTCGTCACAATGAGAGATTATGACACCCAAGGAATGGTCAGTGGAATAAATGTATAGGTAGAAATTTTTTTCATCTTTAGGTGGGATGAGCACATGTGGTTGAAGAAGGTATTTCTTCAACATTTCAAAGGCTTTGTGGCACTCATTGTTCTAATTGAAGGAGACATCATTTTTAAGAAGATGATGAAAGGGTGACATCAGTCATAAAGTTTAGAAATAAAGTGTTAAATGTATTATGATTTTCCTTACAAACTACAAAGTTGTAGAAGTTTAGTAGGTGGAGGAATCTCAATAATATCCTTGATTTTGGCGAGATCAAATTTGATGGCCCATAAAAAAAAACAATGAAACCAAGGAGTTTTCCAGAGAGAACTACAAAGACGTGCTTCTTTGGTTGAAGTTGAACGTAGTATTTAATGACATGGTAAAATATGATTTTAAGAACAGGAGGTGGTCAACATGGCTTTTGGACTTACGAAAAGGTTTTCTAAGTAGTTTTCCACTATGTCATCCATGATGTCATGGAATATATTGGTCATGTTGCACTAAAAAGTGGCACCAACATTTTTCAAGCTAAAGGGAGTGCGTGATAATAGAATATCACCCAAGGGGTGATAAAGGAGGTTTTGTGTTATACTTATGGAACGAGTAATATTTGGTTATAACACGAGAATCTGTCCATTAGAGATAGCATCTCATGGCGGTTGTAAGATCAACAAGTTGGTTGATGGTAGGTAAAGGAAATTCATCCTTAGGGAAAAGAAGGTTAAGGTCATGGAAATCCATGCAAATGTGGAGTCCCCTATTTTTCCAACAAGTTGTGTATGTAAGAGCAAAATAGATAGGGTAAGGGTGAGGAGGAATACCTGGGAATTAAGGTGGAAGGTAGAGTGCAAGCATTTTGATTTTGATCGATTCAGATTGTGAGAACTTATTTTTGCTAGGAGGAGCTACTGTGAATATAAAATAATACCACAAGAAGAATATTAAACAATATGTGTCAATTGGACCGCTTAGCGTATGCTAGATCCAAGAAGTGTGATACTTCCTAGATGGTTGTCAATCCATTATTTAACACAACTTAATGCAAGAAATAATGTAAACCAATAATATCCTACTATAGTTGATATGATTTAGGTGTCCCATTTAAGTACAATAAGCAAATCTAATTTAACAAGCTAGGTTATGATCAGATATGGAAGTTAGACAAGTGAATAAGGTGGTTGGGACAAGTCAGGGTCAAGTTTTGAGTGGTTTGGGTTATTTAGGTAAATTTTATAAGGTTTCACATTACGGGAAGATTTACCATATACGAGAGACCGATGTCGATCTGGTATGAGTGATGCCAATTAGGGGGAGAGTGACAATAGCTTAGGCTAACTAGCATCGATAGGGTCGAGTGATAGAAACTTAATGAAGTTTAGTTTTGATGATTCTCTGTGATTACACAAAGAATAGACAGAGAATGGTAAGGTTGATGTCGTGATCTTGGGAATACTCGAGAGATGTTTGGAGTCGGATATAGAGAGCTAGGAGGTTGGAGGTGATTATGTGGAGGGATTAGCAGGAAGGTGAGAGGTGATGAGATGCAAAGGAGACTAGAACTCCTAAACAGAGATAAAGAAACTGATCTAGATAAGTATGGAGAGGTGCAGATCCAAATGTACTTATTTGTACTTGCAAACCTGGTAGTTGGATGGAGGTGATGGTTGATCTATAGAACTAGTGGTCAGTACCATGGCCATGCTTCCTGGAATGTTACCGTGAATGCTTTCCCTTCATATCAGTGCTTGGTGTTGGTTTAGGATGTCTGGATGTGCAAGAGTGCTCTAGTGTGTGCTTACATGCAGATCTCTCTTCTCCAAACTTGAATAATTCTTCCAATATCTAGCACAAGGTTACCAAAGTGAATGTATGGTTACCAATGATGGTTTAGGGTGACCGACGTCATTTTGGGTTGGCCGGAATTGGTTAAGGTGGGATATTCTAGGTTTCCAAAATGATAGATCTTGGCAATATTTTTGGCTAGTTTTTTCCATTATCCGGATCAAAATGGGATATTGCGCTTAGATAAATGGGCATGCGGTTAGAGGAAGAATAGGCATGTGATTTTAGGGTTGAACTAAGTCTTAGTTAATTAAGGTAAGTAGGACTAAGTCTTAGTTAAAAGGAAACATGCTATGAATAGGTCTATGATGAAGTGTCTAGGTGAGGTGGAAATTAGTTCCATTAAGGTAATTAAATAATGAATATTGTGAGAATGGGCATTAATTTAATTGTAGGTAATTAAATCAATATACATATAGGGTAAAGGGGGAGTGTGACCCAAATTTGGTGTCTACACCCCCTGTCACCTTGGTGATAGGAACGATGTTTGAAGTCCATTATGGATAATCGATAGGTATAATGAAAGAAAAAGAAAGAAGGTTTTGGAGTTCCTCTTTGACAAGAAGGGAAATCCATTGTCTTGATCATAGAAGTAGTTTGTTTCTTCACATTGCCAAATGAGGAGGGTGGGAGATTCTCACGAGTACTGATTTGGGTTCTCCATGACATGATGGAGGATAGGACCCATTTTTCTTGGGCACCAACATTCTTGGTGCAGTTATACAGAGAGTTATGGGCTTATGGGAGGCTACGGAGGTTCATTTGTGTTGTACCTTTCTTCTTCACTGTTGGGAATACAAGCACATCGTATGTGTGCATCCAGTTGGTATGCCCTAACCTGATGCATTCGATGTGGGCTTGGTCCGAGTTGGCTATAGGCATTGGGTGCCTGCTAGGGCAAAGTGCAAGGATGTTAGGGCTACACATGATGTAGCATATTATAGGTGCATATTAGAGGGGTTGTCAGGAGTTGACATCATTTGGAGGCCATATGTTGGCTTCCCTTCATCTAGGAAGATGGCAGTGGAGTTGGATGAGCTAAAATTACTCAAATGAATAGAGGACACCGTGCCGGCAAGCATGAAGTTGATACCCATGGATAGGGTCAAATGACAGTTTGGGCTACCCCAAGATGTTCCTCCACCATTCCCACAGTACATGAGAGATGATGTGGAGATTCCTATGACTCTACCACAGTCAATGATGTCTATGGGGTAGGAGGAGTAGGTAATGGACCAAAAATTAATGATGTCAAGGTTACAGACAAATACTGGGCGGTGGTGGGTAGAGCAACTATGCGCAGACAACCGAGGCCATGCAACAGACTTAACCACCATTACGGTTCGAGAGGACACATTACGGGGAAGGTGGTTATTTTACAGCCCAAATCATAGTATTAAAGGGGTATCTAATAGGGTTAGAGGCACAAGTGGCCACATTACAAGCATAGGTAGTGGCCCTACGAGCCCAAATAAAGACGAGGACATGTTCCCACACAGACGGGGATGGTGATGGAGGGAAGGTAACTTCCTATAGATGTAGGTAAGCAGAGTTTACAAGGCGGTTAGCCTTTGCCGAGCTCAAATTATGGCCTTACAGTCAAGGTTATGGCATAGGCACGCCATGAGCTCGGGAGAGGTCCCATTTTATAGCAAGCGGCGAGATAGGGTCCCATGATATGGAGGAGGAGGCGAGGTTCACAGCATAGGGGCAAGGCCATCGGTAGAGGGAAAGAGCTCACAAGTTTTGTGAGACTTATGGCACCACCACAGATGGTGCCGATGGCCAAATTTGGGGATGCCCTGAATGAGGTGCGGTATTATCAAGATCATCGGCGACTGTCGGGATAGATGTTCCCTCTTATGTAGAGTATAGGGCTTAGCAGAATTGAGTGAGAGGACTAGGTTTCGCACTCACACCATAGATAGTACTGGGGGTTTTTGTGCCCATAGATAGGATCGGGGTAAGGCCACGAGCTCACGGAGAGGCTAGAACCAGTGCGGCAGGGGCGGAGATGAGACCCGAGGCAAGGTGGATGGATGTTAGTAGGGTGCCCTACTTGAGGGAAGGAGGAGGAGATAGATGAGGTGATATGGATATTAGGTGGGGTAACGATTAGTCACTTGGTATGATAAGTGTATGTAAGGATATTAATTGTATAAATCGAAAATATACAAGTAGAATAACATGCGAGAACACCAAAATATAGATAAATGATGACAATATGCTCATATAATAGCTTTTCCACTTCGAGGGGGCAACCTCCAATACCACTTCGAGGAGGTAACCTCCAAACCATACAATAACACTCCAATACTCAATATGATGATTAACTACAACCTTCTAACCCCTATATATACCATTCTAACCTATGGCCAATATTAAGGCCGGCCTTCTAAGCATAATAAATCATAAATGAATGATAAGATAAGAGGATGTGTGCCACATGTGGCATCTCCATCAATACATATACATCATAACATCCTTTCCCTGGGTGCATAACATTCCTTCCCTCCTTGACATGTTTCATCCCCGAAAGATAAGAAGAAACCATGTAATGAGTGTGTTGTGAATTTTTACACACTTTGCACCATGCTCGATCATCCATCCATATGTGATCCTGGTAGATGATACATATCTGAACTAATATCCATATTCCATTATGCTACTCTGATTCCATTCATGACCATATTTTATCATCCTTGGATTCCATGCATAACCAACATAAGGATTCAATGCATAACCATAATAAGGATTCCATGTATAACCATAATAAGGATTCCATGCTTCATAATTGTTGCTCCATTGATCCCCTGTATAAATAAAGTGATTATTCCTCCAATTACCTGTATATCTATATTGGTTGGAAATATGATGTGCCCTGGGATATCTCCATGATTTTTTTCTCTCATGTTGATATGGATTTCCATATGCTGCAATTGTAGTATCCTCAACCTTATCAACCTATTTCTAAACTTTCTTTTCTTCTTCCACCTTTGCATTTGATATTTTCTTTTTCTCTTGAGTAGATGAATCATCATTTCCTTCTTTTTCTTCATGTTCCTATTTTTAATCATCCTTATTCCCTTATTCTCCATATTCTAAATCATCCTCATGGTCTATATTGACTTTTATTTGATTTCCATTAATCCTGATATCCTGTAAAGTGACCTTCTTCTTTTTGTACCAAATCTTCATAAACTTATTTTTCATATTAATATTAATTGTCCCCAATGTATCTAACCAAGGATACCCAAGAACAATATCCAAACCATCCATATATAAGGAAAAAAATCTGAATGTAAAGTATATTTGTCCGTAGTAAGTTTTAAATCTTCAAAAACGTGAATTTTCTTACCATTCACTTGAGCTTCTTTGATATTACTTTCTTGAATATGTAGATGTTGAGCCATATCCTTGTTGATGAAGTTATAATTTTTGTTAGGGTTTATGGAAACAATTATCTTATTCCTTTGAATGCATCCATGAAACTGAAATATGGTATCTTCCTTCTTGGGAGCTATAATATCTTCTTTTGCATCAATATCTTGTTTTTCTTCCTCTTCTTCATAGTCTTCTTCAACTTCTTCTACGTTTGATTCTTCAATATATGCTACACCATCATCTTCCCTTGAATATTCTTCACCTTCCTCTTCATCTTCTTTCTCTCTTGATTCTTCAATATATTCTTCCCCATCATCTTCCTTTGACTCTTCTTCCTCTTTGTGGTCCCATCTATCCATAAAAAGTTGTTCCATTTCCTCCCAAGACCAATCCTTCTTGTCATTTTTAACTTAGAAAACCAAATCCATGCAGGACCACCAAGATAATGTGAAAACCTATTCCTTGTCATGAAATATGAGAAATATATATTCTTAAATTTTATCCACCATTCTTTAGCATCCATCTCACCATTTCCATAAAAATTGTTATCCCCGTGATCATGATTAGGGTTTAGGAATTATGAAAATATTTCAGTAGATGGATAAAAACACAAAGAACAAACCCTAACTGAAATTTCAAGAGATTTCCGAAAATATAAATTTTGCTAAAAAATACCACAATTTGCTTCCTAAAAAGTGAATTTATGAAAAAACCTAAAACACCAATAACATCCGCAAAATAGATCCAATGGAGCTGAAATTTTCAGATATTCTGACTTAGAGTGTTTCCAAATTATGATGAAAAATTGGGAAAAAATTTGATACCCTCTTCAAGATATATTTGAAACAAAAATTAGGGTTTTTGCCTAATTTTGGCCGAAATCGTTGCTCTGATACCACTTGTAAGGATATTACTTGTATAAATTAGAACATATACAACAGAATAACATGAGAGAACACCAAAATATAGATAAATGATGACAATATGCTCATATAATAGCCTTTCCACTTCAAGGGGCAACCTCCAATACCACTTCGAGGGGGTAACCTCCAAACCATACAATAACACTCCAATACTCAATATGATCCTTAACTAAAACCTTCTAACCCCTATATATACCATTCTAACCTATGGCCAATACTGAGGCCAACCTCCTAAGCATAATAAATCATAAATGAATGATATAATAAGATAAGGGGATGTGTGCCACATGTCGTAATCTCCATCAATACATATACATCATAACATCCTTTCCCTAGAGTGCATAAAGAAAGTGTATCATATTTTTGTATATTTTTTATATATACTAGCCTGCATGCCAAAGATAGTGAGGATATGAATGATATTTTTGAATTTTTTATCATATATCGACCTGCATGCCAAAGATGGTGAGGTTGTATATGAGAGTTTTGAGAGACTTATATTATTTTGTATCAATGTATAGTTGATGGATACATAGACTTTCATAGTGATATAGATGAGGATATTTATTGGATGGATGATGTACTTGTGTTGTAAATTTTCCATTGTTATTTGTATATGGATGGAAACTAGGTGGATTAGGCATGGTGGAGTCAAGTCGGTTTAGGCATGATGGAGTCAGGTATAGGCATGGTTGAGTTAGGTTAGTTTAGCATGTTTGAGTCAGTCAATTTAGGCATGATGGAGTCAGGTATAGGCATGGTTGAGTTAGGTTAGTTTAGGCATGGTGGAGCTAGGTCAACTAGGTAGGGTTAAGGTAGATCATGTTGTGTATGATGGAGTCTTGTTTTTAATTTTGATTTAATTTCCAAGTTATTGGTAACATGGGAAATAAATGATGAGTTATATGTATGTTATGGTGTAAATTTCCAAAATATTTGATATTATGGAAATGTGAAATGATTGATTGGATGTTTTTATGATGTGATAACATGGTAGATATGTATGTGTGGTAAGTTTCCAAGTGTTATTATATAAAAAATGGAAATTAATTATGGTAGAATGTTAATAGAAAATATGTGGGGAAAATGGTTTAGGGTAAAGAGTGGCTGAGCTAACCTCTAAGGGCCCCATGCCCTAGAAGTGCTTCTACATAGCCCCGATGAAAAGGGGCCTTAGGCCGATGTAGTTCTCCCATAAGCTAGGGAAGAATTATGATGAGGTAGAGGAATAGGTTGGTATATTTTAGGCATGATTGAGTCTAATTCATAGGCATGGTTGAGTTAGGTCACTTACGCATGGTTGAGTCTAGGTGTTAGGAATGGTGGAGTCTAGGTTTTAGATGAAATATTTTAAAATGTAGGTGTCGATGGTTTGTCTTGTATATGGGAATGAACAAGTAATTAAGAAGGAATATGGTAAAAGGTGGTAAGAAGAGATGCCTAATTGATAAGAACCCTAATGAGTCTATCATACCAAAGATTGGCTTATGAACGTGAGATCCTAAAGTCGTTGCATAATGGACTATTCTAAGGGTGAAGAAAATCACATGAGCACGAAATGTCACAGTTGTGGTAAGTCCCTTGAGAAGATAGAAAAGTAGGGTGAAAATGGGTGGTGTTAGCATAACTTAGTGTACGATGGCATGTTTACCTGGCAAGAAACCCATGATCAAAAATATGAAAGTCCGTGATGAAAAAGTTATCATTTTCTTCTTTTGTTTTTGTTTTTGTTTTTGATAGACTGATCATTGATCGATGTGGGAATTCTATATGGGATGAGTATATTATCTCCTTGAGGTCTTCATGAAGTTGATCAATGTGGGAAGCTTTTGAATATTTTATTTTATTGTTGTAATGACTTTATATAGTTTTCCTTCGAGAGAAAAATCTATTTATAGCAGCAAGATAGAGAGAAGAGATCTCCCTTTTGAGGGAGTCATCTTTTTTTGGAATTTTGACTCAAGGAGTTGAATCCCATTTTGTTTTTAGAATTTTAAGTCATGGACCAGACTATAGAGGAAAATTAGGTTCTTGTTTAGAAGAAAAACCACAATGGGATGAGAGGTTAACTATGAAAGAGATGGTTTCAAGTGATGAATGACCATGGGATTCCATATTTGAAAAAGACAAAAAGTATCCATGAGAATCATGCCATGAGTAGAGCCATGGTACTCATATTGAAGATAAGGTTGAAAGGTGACGGGTAATCACATGATTCTTGTTTAGTCGTTGATCCTCAAAACAGGTAACATGGAAGGTGAATGGTGCTCAAAGGACAAGCGGTCAATAGATAAAAGGTGATATAGGACTTGATTTCAACAATAAAATGGTCTAAGATGCAAGGAATTGAGGGGATCAGGTTTGGGTTTACCTTTAAGTGAAGACAAATGATAAGCACCTGATCCATAGGTATGAGTAATAATATAGGGTCCAAGCCAATTAGGAGCAAATTTTCCCCATTTACTTTTCTCTTCTTTGGTTACATGTTGATTTTCCTTTAGGACAAGGTCGCCAACCTAGAAGGTTCATTCATGGACACGCTTATCGTAGGCATGTTTGATATGTTTTTGGTAGATTTGGAGATGATCAAGATCATTAAGATGACGTTCATCTAATAACTCAAGTTGTGCAAATGGTCCTAGTGAAAGTCATCGTCATTGAGCATGTCTTGTAGTGAGATGCAAAGAGATGAATATGAACTTAGAGAGGAAAGACAACCTGATACCGTAAACCAAAGAGAAAGGTGTGGCTGCAAGTCAAAGTGAAAATACTAGTGAGGTAATCCCACAAGGCAAAAGCGAATGTGCATATGCCAATCCTTCCCATTATCGTCAACTAATTTCATAAGAATTTTGTTCAAGGTTTTATTGGTTGATCCTACTTGGCCATTTGTTTGTGGGTAATAAGGTGATGAGAAATTTATTTGAATACCAAAAGTGTCACAAAGCTTTCGTAGGGTTTTTTTTTGAATTACTTTTCGTTATCAGTGATGAGGAGGTGAGGGACACTAAAGCGAAAAATGATGTGATGGTTGATGAATTCACAAAGTTTTCTCAACTTTTGTAGAAATGAGGGGAATTTATTCTACCCATTTAGTGTAGTCTTCAGTAGTGGTTATAATCCATTTATGGCATTGTGAAGAATGAGGATTAATATCACCAACAAGATCCAAACCCCATTGAGAGAAAGGCCAAAGGTCTCGTGCGACTTGTAAGGCATGACTAGGTGTGTGATGAAGATTAGCATGTTGTTGGAATTTCACACAACATTTGACATAGTCACAACAATAGTCATGGTTTAGGGTTGGCCAATAATATCCTAGGTGAAGAATGTGTTTAGCGATAGCTAAGCCACTAAAGTGACCTCGTAAATTCATGTTGTGAACTTCCTTGATGGTGTAAGGAATTTCAAAACTTATAAGGCATCGTAAGAGAATACCATCGAAGCCACATTTATAAAGGAGACCACCCATGATGACATAGTGAGAGACACCTTTAAGAAAGGTGTGTTGTCCATTACGAGTGAGATCGGGAGGTAAAATGGAAAGGGAAAGATAGTCTGCAAATTGCTTATACCAAAGGTCATGTGGGTTTGGTGCAACAGTTCCTATAGAGTTGACATATCAAAATAAATAAGAGGGTGATTATAACCTTTATATTGTGACAAATATTTTGGATTTGGCAAGTTAAGCGGGTATCTGAGAAGCTAGGAAGGCCATGGTATCGTAAATTTATTAGTAGAATGTGGGGTGGTTTGAAGTTCATAATGGTCAAAGGTAGTTAAAAGTATGTCAACATGACATTTGTACTTTTGGATTATTTCTTTATGACACTAGTATATACCATTGACTT
The DNA here is from genome assembly GCA_018340775.1 of Taxus wallichiana var. yunnanensis. Lineage (NCBI taxonomy): Eukaryota > Viridiplantae > Streptophyta > Pinopsida > Cupressales > Taxaceae > Taxus > Taxus wallichiana. Next base: position 848,767,818 of record CM031240.1, read on the forward strand.
GGTTTACAACCAATTGAGAATCACCAAAGATATTAATTGATTTAACATATAGGGAGATGGCGGTTTGAAGGCCTAATACAAGTGCTTCATATTCGACAATGTTGTTAGTGTAATCAAAATCTAGTTTGAAAGATAAAGGAATAGGTTCACCATCAAGAGGAATGAGGATAACACCTACACCACCTCCATGTTAACATTTGGAACCATCAAATAATAAGGTCATCTCGTAAGTGGTATCATCCAATGAGAGGGTAGCAATAGATTCATCCAAAAAATCAAAGTTAGAGTGTTAATCTCCGAAAGGGGTACATCTTCTAGTTGGTCAGCAATGGCTTGGCCTTTGAAAAATTTTAATGGATGAATTGAGGTCAAGTTCTTCAAGAATCATGAGCCAATGTGAACACATTGATGTTGGTAGGGTTTGGTGTACATGTAATGTAGGGGATTAGTGTTAGTGATGAAAAAGTTTTTGGTTGAGTAGGTAATGACGAAGTTTAGTGGTGACAAAAACTAAGGCTAAAAAATTTTTTTAGCATGGGTGTACCTAGTTTCGTAGTCCAAAAGGGTATGGATTATGTAATAAACTATTTGTTCTCTGTGCTGCTCATCGCGATGAGTGAGCATGGCACCTAAGGAATGGTTAGTAGCAGAAATGTATAGGTAAAAGGGTTGGTCATCTTTAGGGGGAATGAGCACCGGTGGTTGAAGAAGGTATTATTTTAAGGTGTCAAAGGATTTATGGCATTCATCATCCCATTTAAAGGAGACGTCCTTTTTGAGGAGATGATGAAATGGTTGACACGCTCAAAAAGTTGTGAAATAAACTGACAGATAGATTGTAACTTACCTTGTAAACTTCAAAGTTGATGGAGATTAGTAGGCGGAGGCATTTTGAGAATATCCTTTACTTTATTAGGATCAAATTCTATGCCATGCAAAAAAAAATGATGAAACCAATGAGTTTTCCTAAAAGCACTATAAAGACACACTTAGTAGGTTGAAGGAAAACACAATACTTGATGAGGTGGTCAAAAATGACTTTAAGGATTGTCAGGTGTTTGGCCCATGTTTGGATTTGGCAAGAAGGTCATCCACATAATCTTCCAATATATGATGCATGATTTCATGGAAGATATAATTCATGGCTCGCTGATATGTAGCACCAACATTTTTAATCCCAAAAGACATGACTCAATAGCATAAGGTCCCCAAGGAGTGATGAAGGTAGTTTTGTGTTGATCTTCTAGAGCGAGTAATATTTGATTATAACCGGAGAAACCATCCATGAGTGATAAGCATCTCATGGTGGTGAGATCAACTAGTTGGTCAATTCCTGGTATAGGAAAATCATCTTTGGGGCAAGCTAGGTTGAGGTCATGGAAATCCATGCAAATGTAGAGTCCCCCTATCACTTTTGTGATAGGAATGATATTAGAAATCCATTAGGGATAATCAATGGGTAAGATGAAGGAAACTGAGAGAAGGCATTGAAGTTCTTCTTTGACAAGAAGAGCAATGCGAGGATGCATTTTCCATAGCTTTTGTTTTATAGGTTTGGCATCAAGAATGGTTATGATATTATGGACCATAATTTTGGGTCAATATCGGGCATATCGGCATAGGACCAAGAAAAATCATTGCTATGGTTTTGGAGGAAAGAAGTAAAAGATTCATGTTTAGCAAGCATCTAAATATTGGCTTATCTTTAGAATGTGGGTCATCCTGAGTGTTAATGTTGATTTTGATGGTCGATTCATTCAACATGGTTTGCATCTTAGAAGGTAACGACCGATGAATATAAGAATATTCCACACCAAGGTAGGTGAGTATAGACTCATCATCCTGACATTGAAACGATGTTAATAAAGGTGTATCATCATTGATCATGTTAGGATACAAGAAGGGAAAATAAGAAGGAGCCTCGCCATCATGTTGATAAGTTAGAGGTCCCAGAGGAAATCATGTTCATAAAAAAAAAGTTAGGAGGAATAGATTTGGGATCTATGGACTTCATGGGTGAAGGTGGTGATGTTGGTGAATGGGGTGGAGAAGGTTTTCTTCCTTAATGAGGTCAATGTGGGCCTTCTTAGAAGATGGTGTGGAAAAGCCAATACCACTATGATCTTTGTGTTTATGGGTGGTACATGGAATGATAGTATGATGGCCTTGTTCATAAAAATTGAAGCCAAATCCTTTCCATGTGCAATGGTGAAGGAAAGTGTGGGAAAAGTGGAAGTTAGTGAGGTATTTGAGGTCAAACAAAAATGGTTGTGTTTGGGATGGATGTTCGGGTGAATAGGTGGAAATATCAATTCCCCCATACGTTAAGTTGGTGTGAAGGTGGGGAGGACCATAAGGAAAACTTCTCTATGTGATAGTCATAACGAGGGTGTTGGCATAAGTTTCCATACTCTTGCAGAGTGAGGAATGTGTTAATATTGTAGAGGTGGTACTCCCCTAGAGTGAGGCATTGAAAAACACCTTCTAAGGGATCGATAGTTGATATGTAGGTAGCGGGGATAGAGACAATCACTAGATGATTGGGTAGGAGGGGTATCGGTTGGTTGGGAAGTAGATGGGTCAACTGCAGAGGCTATGGTAATAGTAGGAATAGAAGAGTTAGGTGTGGGAGAGGTGGTGAAAGCATTGGTGGATGGGGTTCGTGGGTGAAGGAGAAGTGGGGGTAGTGGTAGATGCCTTGACTAGTACAAGGACATTGTTAGGTCGATATAACATGTTACAAGTTTTGAATGGTGATGGGTCGGCTGGGATGGTATAGTTATTCCCTTCATGTTCAAATTTTACACAGTGGTGTAAAGTTGAAGGGACACAACCCATGACATGAATCCAAGGTCTTTTGAGCAATAGGTTATACTAGAACTCTCCCTCTAAGACGTAGAATAATTCAGGATAGTGCGAGGGCCCACATGAACGTGGAGAATAATGGTGCCAAGGGTGGAGGTGATGGCATCGTTGAAGGAGTGTAACATAACTAGGTTATTATGCATATAATTGGAAGGGATGCACATTTGATTATACGTGTGGGAGGATATGATGTTAATGTTAGCACCACCATCAATCATGACATGTCATACATGTATGTTATCAATATAGATGGAAATGAAAAGGGTGGGATCAGGGTCATCTGACTAGAGAGGTACAATATCCTCATCAAAAACTGAGGGAAATGATTGATGAGTGGGCATGGGGGTAGAATAAGGAGATGATTTGGTAAGTGAGGCCACATGGTGAGGGGTGATAATGGAGGCCACTGGTGTGGGGTCATTGGGTAAAAATTTGATGGATTACAAAACCTCCATAAGGGATTTTCTATGAGATTTAGAAGTTTGGACGAGATCATACAAAGACATATTTAGAGGGGATTGATGTAATTGTTTTATCATTATATGATGGGTGACCCCATCAGAGATAGGGTATGTGGGTCCTTGAATGGTGATTTTGGGTGCGGGTGCAGATGGTATATTAGGCACGGGGTTGGTTGATGGGTTAGTTGTTTTTCTTTTCCTTTGTCCTTCTAGGCGCGGGTGGAAACTTGGACCATGTTAATATGAGGGGAGGTGGTAAATGGAGAAGGTGTGGGATGATTAGTGTAACAACATGATGGGAAAAAACCTAATGGGGGGAAAGCCTTGTGAAGTGAGTATGGCACACTGGCATTTGGGTGGTGGTTTGGCCAACTCTCTAATACAAACTATGTTGATATCGAATTTGATGGAAAAAATGGTTGTGGGGTGGAGATGTAGGTCTTGAAGAATCAAGGGATGATGATGTGTGGTGACAGGTGAAGGTGGAACATGGTCCTCATCAAGAAGGTCATCGTCATCAAAATTTTATTTAGGAGGAAAAAGTTGGAGAAGAATGGTTTTTAGAGCCTTAAATTTTCTACATCATGTCCGGCACATGCGATGATAGGCACAAATATTGGTTTCATCAAACCCTTTTGGTTTGGGTTTGAGAGGGTCAAGGTCAAAGTGGTGGTAATGTGATGACGAAGTCTCTAAGAGGTTGGTTAGAATGTTGGCGTAGGACCCTGCCAATGGATCACAATGGGAAGTGAGTGTGGGTTTGGGTAAAGGTGTGGATGATCGTGAGGGAAGAGGCTATAGGAGGAGGAATGGGTTGGCCCACTTGGTTTGGTAAGTGGTATTGTCTTAGGTTTTGATGGCATCTACTTGGGTAAAGGTGTGGTAGAAGAGCTAGCAATGGAAGGTTTTGTTGGTTTAACTACCTTATTAGAGGGTAGTGGGTTCTTGTCTTTGGGTTACACCTTCTTGGGTAAAGGTGACATGGGAGTATGTGATGTAGAAGGGAAAGAAGATGGTGGAAGAGGATGGGTTACCCATGGGGAAAATAGAGTTGTGGTGGAAGTGGTTGGTAGAGGCTGGGTGGATGGTATGGGTTGAAGTTGTATAGGAAAAGTTGGAGTTATAGTAACTAGTGGAGGTATAGGTGGTAAGAAATGTGAGGGCGAGGGAATGGTTTTTCATGCGGGTAAATGAGGTGTAACAAAGGCTCATGATGAAGTAATAGGTTGCTTATATTTTGACTAGCCTTGGGTAGGAGACTGTTTGGCTAGGGTTGATGGGTGAGGCCCTAGGATGGATGGAAGGGGTGAAGGTGACAAAGGTGTGGTAGGTGAGACTGGTGTATGTGGCCTAGAAGGTTGGGTCTTCCTTTTAGGTGGAGGAATAACTTTGGTGTGGGTTTGGGAAGACGTGGCTAAGTCAATTTGATAGGTGGATGAGTAAGGCTTGACATTGGCATGACACCCAAGGTAGTGATGGGTCTAGATACAAATGAAGATATAGGTGTGGGTAGGTTCTTAGGTATTGGAATGGTTTTAGTCATGGGTAAAGGTTCGGATGTAGGTAGATGGGATGAGGAAGAATCCATTTCGATAGGCATGGTCAAGGTCGATCTTTTCTTTGGAAATACCTTTGGGTAGATCATGGAAGTATCCTCAGGAAACATTTTCATTTGAGTCAAAAAGGGAGCCAGAAGACATCCCAGAGCATGGAATTATCAACATAATCCAAGTGATTGGCCAGCTATGAAAATGGGACTGCTGTAGGAGGAGATGTAGTTGGTTTGGTGGAAATCCTGTAAAATATGTCTATGAGATAGGGAATTGGCTAGCCTTAGACTCTATGGGTAAAAGAGTCGAGATCATGTCAATGGGGTCCTGGGATGTTGAGGGATAATTTCCCCCAACATGTAGTGGTATGTCTGAAGAATCTCCCATGGGTAGGAGAGATGGTAGGTGGGGTGAGGTAGACTTATCCCTTGGTGGAGGAGAAGGCAATGATGATTCTCCTATGGATGGGAGAGTTAATATTATTGATTGTTTGGTAGGTTGTGAGGTAGACGGTGGAATGACATCAACAGAAAACATGGGTTCCTCCATGAGAGTAAGGGGAGATGAAGGGGACTCCTCTATGGGTGAAGGAGTAGAAGAGGTATGCTCCTCTGTGGGTAGAGGAGCTCGTGCTAGAATTTCCTCAATAGATGAAATAGGTGAAATTTGAGGAACGACTAGTATAATATATCAAAACCATGTGGACTTCATCAGAAATTGTTTTTGTTGGATGAAGGTTCACTATTTTGATTAGATGATGGTTTATGGTTAGGGAACGACTTCTTAAAGATGTGTAAATTTTGATTTTTGGTGTGTTGGGTTGTCCATGATGAGGTCTCCATTATCTATCATCTCTTGGAAAATGTTCTTAAAATTTATGTAGTTACCATCACTATGGCCTTTGACATGATGATAATTATAGTAGTTATGTTCCTTATACCATGCAGGCATAGGACGAGGGATCAAAACCAGTATGAGGTTTTATGGGAGGAAGTGTAATGGCTCCATCTTTAAGAAGATTTTTCCAAGACTAAAGAATAGGGCTCTCCATTGAAGTGTACTTCCACTGCTCCCACCAGAACTGAAAGGTTTAGACAGGGGAAAGATTGGAAGAAGGTTGGGCTTGATTAGAGGGATGAGATGGACCCGCTTTGAGAACTACCGCATTGGCAAATCCTTTGGATTTTGAATAATTATTTTGGGGTTTTGAAGATGAAGAAGAATCATTTGGTTTGAATAGGGCATTCTTGTTTTGTAATTGGATTTTCTTTTCTTCAATGGCATGAATTTCCAGCTTTCGTGCCATGGTGAATGCTTTGTCAAAGGTTTGGAAGGTTTTTACCTACAGATTTGGTGAGATGTGTCTTGCACAAGCTCTAGTGAACAACTCAATAAGTTTAACTTGAGGTAACTAGAACATTAATTGGTTGATAAGACTTCACCAGTGAGCAATGAAATATGTGATAGATTTATCGTCATATTGTCATTTCAAATATAGGTTGGTCATGGTGACTTTTTTACTACATTGATCGAGAAGTGGTCCAAGAATTCTTGAGCCACTTGGTTGAAGGAGTAGATGGAATGTCTAGGTAAAAACTGTTGTACCAATCTAAGGTGGGTCCTATTAGGGACATGGGAAATGTTCATAAGAACAAACATTATCATGGGAAATTAGGTAGCACCCATGTTTGAATGACTGCAAGTGCTGTTGCGGGTCCTCTTTACTATTGAAACAATTGAACTTGGGAATTTCCCAATGCACAGGGTATGGGTGAATAGGAATGGATGGATGAATAGGCTCATTACAAATTTCATCATAGGTCAAGGAGTTATGAGAGCCAAAAACTAATGCTTCTAATGTCTACATCTTTTCCATCATCATCCTAATGAGGTCATTGGTGGGTTGTGAGGAATGGGTGCCTTCATAGTAAAGGGAGGTTGATGATGGGTGTATGATGTGGAGGGCATCCCCAAGTACATGAGGGTTCCAAATATGAAAACTATGAAGGGGGGTAGATACATGTGGAATGTACCTCGAATAAAATAGATGAGATTGGGGGTTGGTGATGTGTGTAAATAGGTGGGGTGGTCACAATGACTCTTGTGGTAATGGGTGGTAGAGACTGAGGGATGGAAAGAACTAGGTTTTGGAATGGGGTGGGTTGCCAACACTAGAGGTGGTTGTGATGTAACTGGTATATATGAGGAAAAGGGGGCAGATGGGGCCATGTTCAAAGAGGTTGGTGAAGGAACAATTGAAACCATGAGCACATGATAGACATCATTGGGGTAAAAGTTATGGTAAAGGTGGGACCTAACTATGAGACCACATGGGGTAATGTGGATGAGGGAAACATCGAGCTAGTGGTAGCTGATGTGGAAGTGGGGATGAGGGCAGGAGGATAGATATAGGCATGTCATACACTAGTTGTCTGAGGAGTCTAGGTAGATGAGTGGGCAAGATAGTATTGTAAGGCCACATGGGATTCTGATCAAGGAGTCTTGTAAACTCCTCTCATTGCTGGTAGAAATGGTGATAGGATGAATTGGATCCATAGGTGAATGGATGGATGATGGTGATGGACTAGGTGGGAGTGGCTGATGGTTAACATGAAATACAAGGGCGTTAGTTTGGTTATGAGTCAACACCATGTGAATTAGTGTTGACCTGGTAAAACTATATTCTGTAAATGACACAGAAAAAATAACAGAAGCAAAGAAGGATGAAGTTTGGGGGTAAATTTTGTTAGTTTTTTTGATTAAAAATCAAACACAACAACCGACGATGATGGTTAGTATGACTGATGATGGTTAAAGGGGAACCGATGATGGTTATGATAACCGATACTGGTCACTATGGGAAATACCAATTTCAAAAATGAAACAAAATTGATGAATGTGAAATGGGGAAACTGTATCTAATAGAGATATCAAGAATGTTGGGATATGATGGTGTCCTGAGGACCAAAAATAGAAAAGAATAGGTGATGAAGGTTGTTTCAGGTAAAATAATTAAAAGAGGATAGAAGTTGACACTGGTTAGGTAAACCAACGATGGTCTGATATAAACTGATGATGGTAATTTGGACCGGCCGATGGATTATGAAATTAGAAGAAATGAAGAAAAATGGATTTTTGTGAATTAAACTAGATGAAGAATCAACCTAGAAATATGAGAATGATAAGATGAGGTCCTAACACACTCAAAAAACAAATAGAATACTCCAACTATGATGGAGAGTGTGAAAGGAAGAATAAAAATGAAGAATCGTAACCTCACACCTCAAAACACAAGTCAAGAACAAAGCTAAGAAAAACATGCAATCCTAAAAGTGAATTTTATGTTTGTTTTAGCTTATGCTATTTAAGACTGACTTGTGAATTTAGAATAGATTTTTTGGTTGGGAAGGAATCCTACGAAGAAGGAAATCTAAAAGGGTGGTTTCAAGTTATGTTATGGTGGGGGCGGTCCTTTCTCTGAGGTGATGACTGGACAGAGATAACCAACTGAGTGACCCATTGTCAATCCTTTGATCGTGTGATCATTGACAACTTCTTTTGGGTGGGATGTTGTTTAAGAAGATGTGTAAATTCAAATTTTGTGTAGTTTGGAAAGAGAGAGAGAGAAGAAAGTTCTTTCTATGGTTCAATTGTGTCAACCATCAGTTGGGCATGACTTCAGCATATAGGTTGCCCTCATTTTTAAATGTGAGCTAATAATGCAACATACAAGGATGAAATGCAACAAATTTTATAACCCAAATCGATAATTATATTTGATGAAGCAAATGATGAATAGGTCAAGAACGTGCTCTTTCACTACTATGTAAATGCAAGAAGAAAGAATTGGTTCATTTTAAGCACCAAATGACAAATGTCGTTTAGACAATTAGAAGAAAAGAATATTACCAGGGAGAAGATTAAATGTGTATTTTTCAAAAGGAAAGAAACACACAAAAATTTTCCCTATATGAAGAAAATGCAATGAACCCAAGAGAGGGTCCCACTAGGCATGCCAAAATGTTTCACCGATAAGTTGCATATGTAAGAGAAAAACAGATAGGGTAAGGGTGAGGAGGAATACCTGTGAATGAAGGTGGAAGGTAGAGTTACATGCATTTTGATTTCTTGATCCAGTGTTGATTATGAGAACTTCCTTTTTGCTAGGAGGAACTACTGTGAATAAAAACAAGACCACAAGAAGAATATTAAACAATATATGTCAAGTGGATTACCTAGCATATGCTAGATCCGGGAAGTGTGATACTTCCTAGATGGTTGTCAATCCACTGTTTAACACAACTTAATGCAAGAAATAACGTAAACCAATAATATCCTACTGTATTTGATATGATTTAGGTGTCTCATTCAAGTACAATAAGCAAATCTAATCTAACAAGGCTAGGTTATGATCAGATCTGGAAGTTAGACAGGTGAATAAGGTGGTTGGGATAAGTCAGGGTCAAGTTTTGAGTGGTTTGGGTTATTTGGGTAAATGTTATAAGGTTTTGTTATAGGAAGATTTACCAGATACAGAGACCGATGTCGGTTAGTATGAGATCGATTGAGAGGAACCGATGATGGTTTAGGTTAACCAGCATCGGTAGGGTCAAGGATGATAGAAACTCAATAAATTTTGGTTTTGATGATTCTCTGTGATTACACAGAGAATAGACAAAGAATGGTGAGGTTGATGACAGTGTTGGGAATACTCAGAGATGTTTAGAGTCGGGTATGGAGAGCTGGGAGGTTGTAGGTGATTAGGTGGAGGGATTGGCAGGAAGGTGAGAGGTGATGAGATGCAAAGGAGACTAGGACTCCCAAACAGAGATAAAGAAACTGATCTAAATAAGTATGGAAAGATGCAAATCCAAATGTACTTACTTGTACTTGCAGACCTAGTGGTTGGATGGAGGTGATGGTTGATCCATGGAACTGGTGGTCAACGTTGCCATGTCATGCTTCCTAGAATGTTACCGTGAATGTTTGCCCTTCATATCAGTGCTTGGTGTTGGTCAGGATGTCTGGATGTGCAAGAGTGCTCTGGTGCATGCTTACATGCAGATCTCTCTTCTCCAAACTTGAATAATTCTTCCAACCTCTAAAACAAGGTTACCAAAGTGAATATATGGTAACTAACAATGGTTTAGGGTGACCGGCGTCGGTTTTAGGTTGACCGGTTCGGTTAAGGTGGGATATCCTAGGTTGCCAAAATGATGAGATATTGGCAATCTTTTTGGCGATTTTATCCATTGTCTGCGGATCAAAATGGGATATTGCACTTAGATAAGCGGGCATGCGGTTAGAGGAAGAATAGGCATGTGATTTTAGGGTTGAACTAAGTCTTAGTTAATTAAGGTAAGTAGGACTAAGTCTTAGTTAAAAGGAAACATCGAATAGGTCTATAAGAATAGGTCTGTGATGAGGTGTCTAGGTGAGGTGGAAATTAGTTCAATTAAGGTAATTAAATAATGAATATTGTGAGAATGGGCATTAATTTAATTGTAGGTAATTAAATTAATATACATGTTGGGTAATTAAATTAATACCTATGGTACATGAGAAGGGAAATGTTTGCATGTATTTTTCACAAGTTCTATTTCACAATTTTGGCATCGGGAATATTAATGATATTGTGCACCACCGTATTTGGGTCAATAGTGGGCATATCGGTGTATGACCAATAAAAATCATTGCTATGATCTTGGAGGAAAGAGGTGAAGGATTCTTGTTCAGCAAAAGCTAAAGATTGACCTATCTTTAGAATTCAAGGGTCATTTGAGTGTGAATGTTGATCTCTATGGTCAATTCATTCAACATGGTTTGTGTCTTGGAAGGTAACGAATGGTGATAATATTATACACCTAAATATGTGAGAATGGAATCATTATCCTAACATTGAGCAGCGTTAATATAAGGTGTGTATTCTTCCAACATGTCAGGATAAATAATAGGAAGGAAAGAGGGTGCCTCGCCATCACGATGATAGGTCACATGTCCCAAAGAAATGGTGTTCATGAAAAAAATAGTTAGGAGGAATGGATTATAGATCCATGGACTCGTGGGCGAAGGCGGTGCAATGGGTGAAGAAAGTGAAGAAGGTTGATCTTCCTCTACAAGTTTGATTCTTGCCCTCTTAGGACTAGGTGGTTTAGAAAATCCAATACCACAATGGTCCTTATGTTTGTGGGTAGTGCAAGGAATAACTGTGTGATGACCTTATCCATAAATACCAAAGCCAAAGACTTTATGAGAATAGTGATGAAAAAGGTAGAGGTGAAGTGGAAGTTGGTGAGGTAATGAGAATTCGGAGGGAAAAGATCATGTATTAGTGGGTGGTTTGGGAGAGTAAGAAGAAGCATCACGTCCCTAGAATGTCAAGTTGGTGCAAAGGTGGGGAGGATCATATGGGAAAACTTATCTTATACACCATTCATAATGTGGGTGTTGATGAAGGTTTCCACACTCTTGAACAATTTATAAAGTGTCGATATTGTACTAGCGGTACTCCCATGGGTAAGGAATTGAATTTTTTTTTCCAAAGGGTCGAGAAGTTGGTACATGGGTGGCGAGAATAGATGATTTATTCAAATTTTGAGAAGAAAGGTTAGTAGATGGGTTAAGTTTTGAAGATGTGGTAATAGTGGGAATATATGGGCTAGTTGAGGAGGATGTAGTAGCGAAGTGGTAGAGGAAGCACTGGGGGAGAAGATGAAGTGACAACTATAGTAGATGAGGCAGCAACAGTGTAGTAGATGAGGTGGAAATGGTAGTAGATTCCTTGACTAGAATAAGAACATCATTGGGTTGATACAACATGTTGCAGGTTTTGAAAGGTGAAGGATCTACCTGAATAGTGTAAGGGTGTCCTTCATATTCGAACTTGATGTAGCAATGAAGAGTCGAAGGTACACATCCCATGGAATGAATCTAGGGTCATCCAAGAAACATGTTGTATTGGAAATACCCTTCAAGAACATAGAAAAACTTAGGAATAGTACAGAGCCCACAAGGATGTGGAGGATGACATTGTCGAGTGTAGAAGTCGAACATCGTTGAAAGAATGCGAAAAAGCAGAGTTATTATGCATTCAATTGGTAGGAAACACATTTGTTTGTATGTGTAGGAAGAGATAATATTGATGTGTGTAATTCCATCGATCATAACACATTGGACATGAGCATCCTCAATGTAGATGAAGATGAAGAGCATGGGATTAGGATCATCTGAATGGTGAGGAGAAATCTCCAAGTCAGAGAAATTGACGACATAAACTAGGTTAGTGTCAGGGAGAATAGAAATTTTAGGTGAAGTAGTGAGAAAGGCCACATGATGAGGGGTGAATATGGTGGCAATGGGTGTAGGGTCATTTGGTAGAACCTCAATAGTTTGTAGGATCTCGAGGAGGGCTTGGCGATGAGACTCAGAGGTTTGGATGAGGTCATACAAAGAAATTTTTAGAGGAGATTGATGCAATTGTTTGATCATGGTATGATGTGTGACTCCATCAGAAATTGGATAGGTCGGCCCACGGATGGTTACCTTAGGGGTAGGTGTAGATGGAATGGTAGGTGCAAGTGCACTAGATGGGTTGTTGACTTTCTCTTTTCCTTTTTCCTTTTGTGATCGAGTGGCTACTCAAACCATATTGATTTTGAATCTTTGGAGGTGTAAAATATGGTTGTAGAGATTGAGGTGAGGGCCTCACGGATGGTTATGGGGTTACATCATGCTACGGTGGGAGAAGGGGAATGAAATTCTCCTCCAAGTGGTCATCTTCCTCCAAGGGACCCTCCAAGTACAAAGTTGAAGGAGAACATTTTTAAGGGCTTTATAATCCTCAATATCATGTCACGGGAATGATGATAGGAACAAATTTTAGCATCGTGGGACCTGTTGGTTTTGGTTTGAGTGGATATTAAGGCTTAATGGGTGATAATATGCTAGTAGAGGTTTCTAACAACCTTGCAAGGACATTATAATATGATCCGAAAATGGATCACAATACGAAGTCAAAGTGGGTTTTGGTGAATTTGTGGAAGGGGTGTTACTTGGAGGTGGCAAAGGTGGGGCTACCTTTTTAGTAGGTGTTGTCAAAATTTCACCCCAGGGTAAATTTTGATAACATGCATCAGAGTTTTGCAGTTCCAGGCAAGTAGGTTGATCCAGGAAAAATCGTGAAAATTGGCTAAGTCCTGCTCAAGGTCGCCTTTGGGACATGTGGGACAGAAAGACGCGGATCGGCCGAAAAGCCTCCAGGCGGCCCGCTAAGCATTTGGGACAATCGGGCCAGAAGTACGCGGCGGGCGATGAAGCTGATCCGGCCGAAAAATAAAGAAAATCGACTACTTCTTTGGCGGGGACGATTCGGGACAAGAGTACGCGAAGGACCCGAACCGGCCGGTTCGGCCGAAATGGGAACAAGGCGTCAAGAAACAAAGTGGGACATGTGGGACGAAAGATGCGAGATCGGCGAAAAGCCTCAGGCGGCCCACTAAGCATTTGGGACAATCGGGCTGAGAAAGCACGCGGCGGGCGAGAAGTTGATCTGGCCGAAAAAGAAAGAAAATCGACTAGCTTGGGGGACGATTCGGGACAAGAGTACACGAAGGACCCGAACGGCGCTCGGCCGAAATGGGAACAAGGTAGTCCAAACAAAGTGGGACATTTGGGTCGCGAGTACGCGAAGGCGAAAAAGGTTAAGGCAATCCGAAACAAAGTGGGACATATGGGACAAAAAGATGTGAACCAGGCGGTTCGGCGAAATGGGAAATTTCAGCACTGTGCCAAATGGGACAAAGGGACACGCGGGGCGGATCGCAAAGAAGTGAAAGCCAATCAAGTAGCGCCACGTGTCATCGGCCGAATCGGGACAAGGAAACCCATTTCGGGCGGATCGGAGGTTTATGTCCCAAACGGTTTGGGACATCCGGGACAAAAAGACGTGAAGGGCGCGAAAGAGCCGGCAGGGCCGAGGACCAATCAACGCATGACACGTGTCACAAGGGGAAAGGTCCAGAAAAGTCAAAGGGGCGAGTTTTCGAGCACTCATCCGAACCAATGAAATAGCGCCACGTGTCCCAGCAGGGGCCCACAAGGAAATTTCAAAAGAAAGCCCACCGAAAGGCAAAGGAGAGAGAATCACGCGACCAATCAATGCGTGCCACGTGTCATCCAGGTGGCGAAGCGCGGGAAATATTTCAAAATCCGTTTTGGTCTATTCAGTGCCCTAAATCTTGGATCGCCATATCTTTTGATCCAGAGCTCGAATTTGCGTTCTTTATATCAACGAAAGCTTTTGAAATTCTATACATGATTAAGGATCAATCTCGAGTTTTGGTGTAGTCTGGAGAGAGAAAATCAAGAAACGGCTCTGACGCGTGATAATGGCCAGAGGCGACGTTTCAACAACCTGTTTTAATGCTAATGGGTCGCATTCTTCTTCAGCACGGCCAGAAGTGACATTTCAGTGGCCAAATTAATGCAAATGGGTCACATTCTCCTCCAAATCAGTGAAAATATGGCGAGTATGGGTTGGTAAGGTATCCCATGTTGTTTTAATGCATATGTAATCAATGAGGAATGGGTGGCATGTTTTCCCACATTTCTGTCCCCTAGGCTCGACCCATGCAATGTAAAAATCTAGATTTGGCTCAAAAATAACAGGTGGTTCATTCTTTCTACTCTGCCCTCCCTTCTTTTCTTCTCTAGGGTTGAAAATGGAGTTCGAGCCTCCTCCCTTGCTCTGTAATGGCGTTTTTGCCTCTTACTAATGGAATGATGTTCTGTGCAAACTTCTGGAGCAACAAAACATGTTTTGTGATGCATCTGTCCATCCTTCCTCATTTTTGCTTGTTCTCTTCTTGCCCTCTCTTCATTGCAGTATTTGTGCATGTTTGAATGTTCATTGCAAGCTGGAGTTTGTGTTCATGGAGTTTTGGGACATTTTCTGTGTGAAATCTATCCTTGGGCCTATGATGCATCTGTCCATCCTTCCCATTGCTCACCTCTCCTTGTCCCATGGCAGTTTTGATAGATGTCCAACATTCTCCTTCTCTGGTGTATCACCGTTTTAGTGTAGGCTTTTGCTGTTTTTCCTTTCTCTCTCTCTCTGTCTCCTTGGCATTGTTAGATTAGGATTAGATTAGCTTGCTTTCTTGCTTGACTGGAATAGCTTGTGGCGGGTAGTTTAGGAGCAGGAATCAACCTTCTCTGGAGATTCCTCTCTCGGTTTCACAAGTCCCACGCTTGGAGAGAGGTTTCCATGTTGTGCAATCACACCTGGATGCCCGAGTGATCAACCTAGAAACCCGATCTCGCATCCGAGGGTGCTTTGTGATTTTGCACTAATGAGTAGGTAATGAAGGTTTTGTTTTTTTATTTTTATTTGGGTTGTACCTTCTTGGTTAAAGGTGTAGGTGGGGTGTGTGAGGTAGAAGGAGGTGCAGAAGATGAGGGTAATTTAAAAATCCAAGGTGAAAGTGGTTGTGTTAGCAGTGACGTGGTGGCAGGTAATGTAGATGATGTATGTAAAAAGGGTAATGAAGGTGAAGGCATAGGTGCGGGCTGAAAATGTAATGTAGGTAAAGGTGTGGGTGTGGGTTGTCACACTTGGGATTTCCTTATGTGAAGAGGTAAAGGTGAGGGTGTGGGTTGTCGCACCTTGAATGTAACCAAGGTAGAAGGGTGTGGGCCCAAGATGGAAGGTAAGGGTGAAGGTGAAGGAGAAGGTGTGGGAGAGACCGGGTATGAGGCCTAGGAGGTTGTATCTTCTTCTTAGGAGTGAGAGTTAGCTTCATGATAGGTGGTTGTTTAGTACTCGAGTCTAATCGGTATGTAGGATGTAGTAGAATAGGCATAGGATGGACCCCCAATGTATCATTAGGTTTAGTTATAGGCATAGGTTCAGGTGGTAATGAAGGTTTGGGTGTAAGTGAAGGTTGAGGTGAAGGTGAGGTTGATGAAGAAGATGTTAATATGATTGGTTTAGGTGTCATGGTCTTAGTTGTTTGGAATATCTTTAGGTAGATGGTGGAGGTTTCGGGGTAAGAATTTTCATTTGAGTAGGAAGCGGGAGACATATGCACCCGCAGTGTGGTGTGGTCCACATACTCTAAAAAATTGGTAGAATGAGAGAATGACATAGAGGTAGAGGAATATGGTGATGACTTAGTGGTAAGATCTGTCAAAAAATTTGATGTCTGTGATATAGGGAAGTTTTGGCTTCTGAATCTATAGGTAGAAGTGATGCAAGAAGATTAACAGGATCCTAGTAGACCCTAGGAGATGCATCACTAACAAGAAGAGAATATAAAAGTGGCTCCTCTATGGGTTGAGGAGGGAGAAAGGTAGGTAGTGTAGGCTCTTCCTTAGGTGGGGAAGAAGATGAGATAGGTGCTTCCATGGGTAGAAGCATGGATAGTGTGGGATCCTTGATAGGTGGGGGATAAGTGGGATAATCTCTATGGTAGATGAAGGAATAGGTGATGTAGGTTCTTTGGGTAAGTAAAATAGTCGGTATGGCTAGCTCTGTCATGGGAAGAGGAGTAGGCAAGGTAGGATCCTCCATGAATAGAGGAGTAGTAGAGGAGCACGAGCAATTTTTTTTTTTAATAGATGGTATAAGAGGCAATTGATCGGAAGAACCAAGTGTGGTATTGAAGACGGTGTGAACCTCATGAACATTAGTGTCAGAGGTCTTATCCACCTAGTTTGATGAATGGGTATGGTTTGGAAAAGGTTTTTAAATATATGTAATTTTTGATTTGTTGGCACGTTGGGGTTATCTAGGACAAGATCTCAATTATCTAACATTTCTTTGAACATGTTATTAAAATTTTTGTAGTTTCCATTGTTATGGCCCCTAACCCAGTGATAGTTGTAGTATTCATTCTCCTTATATCACGATGGTACAAGATGAGAAGGGTCAAAACCAGTATGTGGTTTAATGGGTGAAAGGGTGATAGTACCTGATTTTAACAGGTTTTCCAATACAGAGGAGTAAGGTTCTCCTATGGGGGTATAACATCTTTGTTCATACTTATACTAGAAATTATGAACAGGGGACAAATTAGAAGGAGGTTTTGGCTGGTTTGATGGATGGTAAGGACCAGACTTTAGAACCACCATGTTTCCGAGATCCTTTTCCTTAGAAAAATTGTTTTTTTGGTTTAGAAGAGGAAGAGGAGTCATTTTATTTAAACGGAGTGCTCTTTTTGTGAAACTATAGTTTCTTCTCTTTGATAGCAAGTATTTCTAACTTCGAGCCATGGTGAATGCCTTTTCAAAAGTTTGGAATGTTTGTACCTAAATAATTGGTGAGATATGCCTAGCACAAGCCCTAGTGAATAACTCTATCAGTTTAATTTGTGTAATTTTGAAGGCAAGTTGATTAATAATGCCATGCCAATAGGTGACAAAATCCACGATAGATTCATCTTCATATTGGCGGATGGAATAAAGATTAGTCATGGTGAATTTCTTAGTGATGTTAATCAAGAATTGGTCTAGGAAGGTCTAGGCCAATTGATTAAAGGAAAATCCGAATGCTTAGGTAAAGCACGTGCACAATACCCCAAGGCCCTTGATAAAAATAGGAATAAAGTATCCATTTCTCTTTCTCCCAAATCACCTAATTCATCAACCCCTAAGGCTAAGGTGTTTACCCTCACTCTCACACATCCAATCTACTACCTCCATATAAAACACCATCATTTAAAAAAACTCCACTAAGCTCCCGTGAAAATTTCCCTCTATGAGCTTGTCCAAACATATCCATGACACCAAAAAGTGATGATTGAGGCCCTTCATTCCATCTCAATATCATTAGATGAACCTTAACCACTCACCAACCTCTTCATCACTCTTAAAATGATTGTCACTCTCACCTTCAATGATTCCAAAATCCCATCCCTATAAACTGAAGATCATGACCTTCCTCTATTAATTGTTAGCGCATTATTAACACATTGTTGTTAGTAGTTGTTAGTAAACAGTTATGTAACTATTTTCCTCCTGTCCTCCCTCTCGCAGCCTATATAATGGCGTGCTCTCTGTATGAATGAATATAGCAATCAATAAAACATTGTTGGAGTGCCATCATTGGTATTAGAGCTCTGTCTTGTCCTCTGCCTGCATTGAAATTGCAATGACCAACCTTGATAGTGACCTACGTGGAAGATTAGAGTGCCAGGGGCTGAAGCGTGGTTTATGGCATGTAATTCATGACATGTGCACTGGAAGAGGTGACCAAGGAAGGAAGTGAACATTCATTGTGTGTGGAGGGAGATTGTGTGGCGTGTGTTGTGCATGGAGAAACAAAGTGTGTGGCTGTGTTATGCATGGAGGAACAAAGCAGTGTGTGGCTGTGTTGTGCATGGAGGAAGAGTAGCGTGGGTATTAACTCTTTGTCCCTATCTATCCTCTTCCTTGGAGGCATTAGTTTGCAGTTTGGTTGCTGTGAGTGTGCGTGGAAGGAGCCCAGAGCATCTGTCCGTCCTCTACCTATGTGGAAGGAGACATTATTGGCTCAAGCCAGTGCCATCTCTAGCCATAGCCATCATTTTCATCCTCTACCTGTGTGGAAGGAGACATTGTTGGCCCAAGCTAGTGCCATCTCTAGCCATAGCCATCATTTGCAGTGTGGAAGACAAGAAGAATTTGTTGTGCGTGGACAGCGGCCAGGGAAGGAGACATTGTTGGATCCTCTCTGAAGCGACCAACATCTGTAGCGATCGATTCAAACTTTCATTGTTGAGCGAGAGCCGTGCTTCTTTGTTGTGACTGCCATACTGCCTGTAGAACCACGTGAAAGACCATCCAAACCCCTGTATGTGTAAGCAAAGCTGGAAAATTGCAAAACTATGTGTGTGCGTATGTCTCAAATCTCGGATGCACAAAGCACCGTGAGCAATGCACCAAATATTTGGGCATTGAGTGACAACAAAGACACCACTGGGCTGTTCTTTGCCTTGGTCAATGAGCTACACAACACTGGGAACATTCTCTTTGATGAGATTGTGCACCAAGGACTGTTGGAATATTTTTGGTTCGACGTTCGATGTCAAGCACGACAGATTCATGTAGAACTTGAACATGGTTATGATGCAGATGATGAATGTGAAGTAGAATGCCCAGGAGCATCCGCGTCTCACTTCACGAGCCTATAGAGCCCATCTTCGGGACAGATTCCTTCAGTAAGCATTGTAGCCATTTTTGAAAATAAATAAATAAATAAAATACATTTTTGAGTTTTTGAAAATGTCTGCTCCAAAAATATTGCTATTCGATGCCCAACTCTTGAAAGGGCCAAATTTCACCGCATGGAAAACCAAGATGTGGATGATTCTTCAGTTTGAAGATATTTGGGGGATCATTTTTGGCAAAGACGCCCCTCCCACAGATGCCATTGATCTGTTGGTTAAATATGAAAATGTTGATGCAAAAGCACTAATGCTTATCACCCTGAGCCTTTCTAATGAGGTGCAACCATACATTTGGGAAGCAACCACTTCTTCTCAGGCATGGACCACATTGTGTACCATCTACGAAGCTAAGAATCTGACGACAAAGTTACATCTTTCAGACAAATCTTCACATGATGAGTATGCATGATGGCGAATCAGTAGAAGCCTTCTTACGGCATGTGGCTGAGTTACGTGCAGAACTCTCTGCTCTCGGTGAACCAGTGGACGACAAGTTGCTAGTCTCGCTCACCTTGCAAGCTCTTCCTTCCCGGTTTTAGACACTGATCACCACGTTGACCATCACTCAACAGGAGGTGAGTTTTGCCACCCTCGTGAATTATCTCCAGCGAGGAATAAGCCATGCAAAATGTACAATAAGCCTTGAAGGTAATGCTCTCATCACGAGGAAAAAACATAAGCCTTAGAAAGGGCATTCAGCCCCCCAGAATCAGAAGTAGCATCCTCAAAGCAGCATCTTCTCAACAACCACCACAGCAGCCACCCCAGAAGTAGCAGAACCACAAGGCAGATCAGTGGTGCCACATTTTCTCCATGGATATGCACACACATCGCGAATCGTTATTACAACAGTTGCAAGTATGGCAACTCTGGCGAAGAGAGCACTTCAGGCCAAGGATATTCCAAGAAATCCCGATGGCATGCTTGTAATCAGAGGCAGAAGGGCCACATTCATTGCTTTCGGCTCAGCAGGATGCCACCTCTGATGAAGAGGCTCCAAACATGACTCATTCTGACATTGTTCTAGTCTCACAGACTTCGTAACCATCAAAAGATGTCTGGTTGATTGATTCGGGTGCTAACAAACACATGACTAGCAATAAGAATTTGTTCCATACTCTGAGTGACCGGCCCACTGGAGATCGGATCACCATCATAGACAATCAGGAGTATATTGTGGCGGGGATTGGTGATGTCATCATTCCTCTTGGAACATGAAGATGTACACTCACGAAGGTGCTATATGTTCCAGGTTTGACCTCAAATATTTTGTCTGTGAGTCAAATTCTTAACCATCAGATGCTGAGTTGAATTCTTTGTTGAGAAAGGGGTCAAGTCCTGCATCATTTCCTCAGGGAGATTCAGTCATTGCTCAAGCATTTCTGAAGGGCCATCTATTTGCACTCAATGCGGTCACTTCATCTAGCATTTCTCTCTCTACTTCAACAGTGAAGTCCACTGCACTATAGCACTTTTGATATGGTCATCTTTCTGTTGGGGCTCTGCATCAGCTCAATGCCAAGGAAATGGTAAGAGGGCTTCCTCCTCTCTCCCATTCCTTACCTGTTTTCTCGGGATGTCTTGCGGGAAAACAACATAGAGGTCTATTCAAATAGAGCTCTTATCATTCTACAGAGCATCTTCAGGTCATTCACACCGATCTGTGTGGACCCTTGCCAGCTAGCTTCCAAGGTTTTGAATACTTTCAGCTCATCATTAATGATTACTCATGGAAAATGTGGGTATATTTCCTTCGGAAGAAGAGTGAGGCACTTGCAAATTTCCAAACCTTCTACCAGCAAGCCACCAGGCAGTCTGGGAAGCCTCTTCTTCTCCTCCACTTAGATTGAGGGGGGGAATTTGTGTCAAAGAATTTCTTAGCATACTTGAAGCAGCATGACATTCAACAACATCTGACTACACCCTACACATCCCAATAGAACGGGATTTCCGAGTGCCACAACAGGACTGTCATGGAGATGGCTCATTGTATGCTCTCGACCGCCAAGTTGGAGGATCAGTTTTGGGCAGAAGTAGTCTAGACAGCAGTGTATCTACTCAACCGGGCACCCACGAAGATCTTGTAGAACAAGACACCGGAAGAGGTATGGACTGGTCGTAAACCTTATATTCATCATTTGAGAGTTTTTGGTTCTACTGCATATATAGTACTACCTCAAAGGCGTATCATCTCATGGATCCCGAGATGAGAAGATCTACGAGAGTCGATATGTGGTATGTGATGAGTCACCCTTTGACTCCCTGCCACATAATAGAGATCCAAGACCGACCTCGTCACATAGATTGCTCACACATCCAAATGATGGGTAAGATGATTCTTCTCAGAGAGAAGAAGAGTTGAGTGGAGACTTGTTTGTTGATCTTGGCACACTGGAAAACACATCTTCACATCAGCAGCACCAACATCCAAAATGGGTCCAGAATACTATTAGGGATGCACACCTGAACACACTTCCTGGTACTTCTACGGGAGTCAGAACACGAATTCAAGCTAGACATGAGGTAAATTTTGCACTCATGAGTTCAGTTGTTGAGAGCACCGAACTTGACACTGTTCGTGAGGCATTAGACCAACCACAGTGGAAACAGGCTATGGATGCTGAATATGATTCCCTAATTCAGAATCAAACGTGGGAACTTGTCGATCTGCCTCTAGGTAAGAAATCCATTGGCTGTAAATGGATTTTCAAAACAAAATATAAGGCAGATGGTTCAATTGACAAACACAAAGCATGACTTGTTGCAAAGGGTTATGCTCAACAAGAAGGAATTGATTATGACGAGACCTTTGCACCCACTACGAAGATCAAAACCATCAGAGTTGTCTATGCACTGGAAGCACAAAATGGATGGAAACTTCAGTAGATGGATGTCAAGAGTGCTTTTATAAATGGTGATCTAAAAGAAGAAGTGTACATGGCCCAACCTGAAAGGTTTGTAGACGAGCATCAACCACACAAGGTATGTCATCTGATAAAGTCCCTTTATGGACTCAAACAAGCACCTAGGGCATGGTATATAAAAATTGATGATCACCTGTTACAGCATGGATTCACTCGTAGCCCCTCAGATACAAATTTTTATATCAAGAAGGTAGGAACAAAGATTGTCATTCTGGTTTTGTATGTAGATGATCTTGTGATCACATGAAGTTCGACAATCTTGTAGATGATGTAAAGAATGATCGAAGAAATCCTTCGACATGACCGATTTGGGGCTACTTCACTACTATCTTGGCTTATAGATATGGCGTAAGAAGAATCATATCTTCGTCTCCCGGATGAAATATGCCAAGACACTCTGAAAAGTATGGAATGTCGATTGTAAACAAATGTCCACACCTATGGAAAAAGGTTTGCAATTATCTAGATTCCAGGATTCACCACAAGTAGATGGTACTCACTACAGGTAGCTTATGGGGAGTCTCATTTACTTGACTTATACCAGACCATATCTTTTCTTTGCAGTGAGCTATCTTGCGGATTTATGCAGGAGCCAAAGAAATGTCATTGGATAATAGCAAAGCATGTGTTGAGATATGTCGAAGTACAGATTGACTTTAGTGCGGAGTATCAGAAGAACACTCAGTTCTTCTTATAGAGATATACAAACTCAAACTATGTAGGATCTGTTGATGACGGAAATCCACTTCAGGATATGTTTTTCATCTTGGATCTAGACCTATCTTGTGGATTAGCAAGAAGCAAACTGTTGTTGCTCTCTCATCCACTGAGGCTAAATACCGCACCGCACGAGGAGCTGTGTGTGAAGCAATTTGGTTACGTCACATTCTTGCAGATATAGGGATTCCTGAAGAGAAACCTCCCATCATTCACTACGAAAATCAAGGTGTGTTGAAGCTTGTGAAGAATCCTATTTTCCATGAATGGACAAAGCATATTGAGGTCGAATGTCACTACATTCGTGAACAGGTCTTGAACCACCAACTTCAGCTCCAGTACTGCCCTATTAATTTTCAGATTGCAGATATTCTCACCAAGCCTCTCGGCAAAGTGAAGTTTGATTTGTTTAGGGGGTACATTTGTAAGAGCAATGTATTAAGGGGGGGAATGTTAGCACATTATTAACACATTTTTGTTAGTAGTTGTTAGTAAACAGTTATGTAACTGTTTTCTTTCTGTCCTCCCTCTCGCAGCCTATATAATGGCATGCTCTCTGTATGAATGATCATAGTAATATATAAAACATTGTTGGAGCACCATCATTAATCACCTCCCAAATCAACAATAATCACGTATAGATAGTCATGATTAATAATAGTGCTAGCATTGATATTATATCTTCTTGTGTCTTCAATCAACTTTAGCTACCTTAAACCATTATCACCCAATCACCCGTTATGTTGCATGCTTTCAAAAATAGTGTTTCCCTACCTTAGGTATGGTCATCTTACCCATTAAAATGTGTGTTAAGAGTCTTTATGAACTCTTCCACCTCATCAAAGGAGAGTTTCGGTAAAACATATTGGTAAGTTGACCACGGCTATGTGTTATGCATTGTATCCCATCATCCTTGCATTGTTGTTTAAAATACAAATATGAAGGTAAAAATTTACCGTCATTGTTGACCTAAATCCTTTTAAATCATGTCACATGAACTATCAACCTAATTACGTGCTCATTCCTAAGAAAAACTTAGGATCCTCTAACAAATCCTCTGTCGGTTCTTCCATCGCTACATCTAAATTACTAAACGAAAGATCCTTTGAAGATATTATGCAATGTATATCATTAGGGAATACCTCCTTCTAAAACTTAACTCACTCCCTAAACCAAAAATGTATGGGAGACCCACCAAACAACTCATGTATAAACCCAACATTGGAGATATCATCTCCTTTGGTCCTCCCTATCTTAAAACTAACCTCATTTATGAAGACATTGATCATCCTTCCCCACACCAAAACAATCAACCTCATGCCTAAGTATTTATATCCAATTTATCATTTCTATACAACTAATCTTTTGCACAAATGTATCTTCACCATTTTTCCTGGAAGGGTTTTATCTTGGTGCATTATAAACAAGGAATACATGACTTTGTCTTTGACCACTCTCGCAAACCTTATGATAAATTCGGACTATGTTTCTATAAACCTTCTTGAACACCTTCGTAACTTCCACATTTGGATTCGAAATGGAACCAGAACCATCTCCTCCATCTTCACATGACAACACTATTGACAAAAATGATGTTTTTCCATCCCTCCTAATATTTTTAGTCAATATGATCACCTTAGAACCGCTTAGTTATCAAACCGATGATGACACTAGACCCTTCCACTTGTATTACCTAAAATTGTAGAGGAAGACTCCCCTACCATTGATATTATTTAATGCCACAAAGACCAATCCATCCTATCCTATATTAGGGAAGAGGACCATTACCTTAAAAATAATCTACCATCGTGTTTCACCGCAAAGTAGAGATAAAACAAATAATAGGTAAGGGCAAGGAGGAATACCTGTAGATAGTCGAAGAAGGTTTTGTGCACATGTATAATGTTTTCCAAGATGATTGTAGAGAGATTCCATTTGGCTAGGAGGAATGACCTGTAAGAAACAAAACAAGACCACAAAATAGCATTAACAATATAGGTTGTTGGATTGCCTGGTGACAGGTAAATCCAAGAAGCGAAGTGCTTCCTAGAAGGATGTCAATCAACTTTCAAATACAATGTAATGTAACAAATAACATGAAATAAGGAAATCCTATTGTAACAGTATGATTTAGGTGTCTTGTGCTAATACAATAAGTAAATTTAATCTAACAGACAAGGTCACGCTTAAACGGAGGGGGTGGTAGGTTATTCTAGGTTCGCATGTCCGATGGAGGTTGTAGGTGAGGTCTAGGTGAAGTTTGGTAAGATTATGGGTTGTTTGGGAGAAGTTATGAGCTTGTTGGTTTTGGGTATTTTACCTAGTCATAGAGACCGATATCAATTAGGTGAATGATTTCAAGATCGGTAATGAACCGATGTCGGTTGGGTGACCGGTGTTGGTAGGGGCAATTTGGTAAAAATATTAAAAATAAGTTTTTGGAGATCCTTGTGATTTCACAAAGAGTTGGGATGATTTAGGTGAGGTTGTGAGATTACTAGAAAGACTCAAATATCATAAGAATGGTATTTCGAAAGATAGGGAAGTTATGTGGCCAAATGGTTAGATGGAGGTGTTGTAGGAGAGATCCAGGTATGAGAGGTGACATAATGAAATAGATAACTAGTAAATAGCTAATCTATTGAAACAAATGACAAAGAAGAAATAATACTTTCTTGTGGAATGTAGGTAGAAAACAATTTGTTGAGATGGTTATAGGAGAATGTTATCCCAAACAAATGCGGTGGTGGAAGGACACGTTGCTTCCCTGTGAGTGCACTGGAGCTCTGGATCAATCTCTTGATGAACTATGTGGTTTCTAAACCCTGTAATGGTCTCTGGTATGTCCCAAGATTGCTAAACATCTCGAGAGTCAGCATGCAAGGTCGCAAGAGATAGAAAACCATATTCAGAACTTGAACAAAGAGTTAGAAACTCTTATTTAAGGTAACCGATGGTGGTTAGGTTCTTGGTGCCAAGCTAAAGAGAATAGATCATAGTTGTTAAAAATAGCCTGATCCTTACTAAATTTGGCGTGATCTTGATTTTGGTTTTGGGTCACAAGTGTGGAATGGTGGTAAATGGAGTTGGAAAGTAGTTAGAGGGATAATAGGTCATTAAGATTAGGGTTAGACTAAGTCCTAGTTGGTTAGGATAAGTGGGGATTTAGTATAGGGTAATAAATGGAGTTGGAATGGGTCTAGGGTGAGGTGGAGAGGTTAGGTGGCTTAGGTGAGGTGGATGGGTGAGATATGTAATTAATTTAACTATGGTAATTAAATTAATTAGAATGTGTGCAAGGTTTCATGGCTAGGTGTAGTGTGAAATTAATTAATCGAATGTGATTTTAGAGGGTTACAACCCAATTTTGGGCGTCTACACATCGACACATCTACACTCTTAATGAATCCACTATCGATGTCAACATAAGAACTTTACAATACCCTCACATAGTTAAGGTTGACAATTACTTCAATTTAAAAGAGTTGAAATACTTTACCATCTTCCTTTCCAAACATAGTCAAGCCTTCACATGGTAATTTAATGACATGTCAGGTATTAACCCTAATATTGTTGTCCACAACATCATCATGATCCCCAATGCTAATCTTGTCAAAAAGACTATGTAGGATGCACCCTCATGTAACCCTCCTCATCAAAGAAAAGTCACACCATTTTGTCTCCACTAACTTCTTCTTACCCATTGACTATCCACAATGGGTTTCTAATATTGTACTCATAATAAAATCCTCTAGAAATTTACACATCTGTATAGAATTTTGAGATCTCAATCTCACTCCTCCTAAAAACAACTTCCCTCTTCCTAATATCGACTAAATCGTTGACCTCACCACTGGCCATGAAATGTTATCCCTTATGGATGGATTCTCTAGTTACAATCAAATTCTTAGCACAACTGACGACCAACATAAGACATATTTCATCACCCCTTGGGGGACATTTTGTTGCCATATCATGCCCTTAATACTTAAGAATGTGGGGTCCACTTATCAATGTGCTATGGCTTATATCTTCCATGACCTCATCCATAAAACCATGGAAGATTATGTTGATGAGATCTTAGGACAATATAAACACCAAAGAGATCACCTCACGTTCCTTGATGTAATTTTTTCCCATCTTATTCAATACTTCCTCTGCGTTATCCCCGCTAAATGCGTATTTGGAATTCTTACTAGTAAAATTCTGGGATTTATAATTTTGTTTGGGGTATTTAAGTATACCCTTCCAAAATCAAATCCATCATTAAGATGTCACATCCTTCCAATATTAAACAACTTCATATTCTCCAAGGTAGACTCTAATTAATACATCATTTCATTTCTCATCTTTCAAATCATTTGCCAATAGTTTCATAACCTCCTTTGAAATGATTTCCACTTCAAATGGGATAAAAAATGTTGAAATTACTTTAATGACCTAAAAAAATATCTCTTGTCACCACCCATGCTCACACCTCCATGTGAGGGCCGGCCATTTTATCGTATGTATCCACTACTAACCATTCACTGGGTGTTATGCTAGCACATTGAGATGAATAGGGTATAGAACAAGCCATTTATTACATTAGCCGTACTCTTCAAGACTATGAAAATCATTACACTAAAGAAAAAAATTTGTGGTGTTCTTTGTACTTCATAAATTCCAAACTTCATCATTACCTCCTTAATTTTAAGGCTTATGTCATTACCATTTTCAATCCCCTTAAAGTTATGCACTCCAAACCATACCACAATGATCGTATCACTCAATGGCTCATTCTTATGACTGAATTTGATCTAGAATTCATGTCACATAAATCTATTAAGGGAAATCCATCGCCAACCAGCTCACAAAAGCTCCCCTTCCTGATAATCAACTACCTCACAAATAATTTCCCAACAAATCCATCAACATCATTGATCAATAATACACTCCTCTCAAAAAGACACTTTTCTTTCATGGATCTATGTGTCAAGAGGAGGGAGGTGTCAGTATTTTCATCATACCTCCTTGGGGGACTCCTATTCCTCTATCCTTTAAACTAAATTTTGAATGCACTAATAACATGGCTGAGTATGAATCCCTCATCATGGGTCTCCAAACAACAGTCATGCTCGGTGTTCAAATCCTTGACATCTATGGAGACTCTCAACTTGTCATCAATCAAATCAAAGGAATTTATCAATGTAAGAATGAAATTTTACAAAATTATAAAAACATTGTTGAATTCCTCTTAAAATCCTTCAATCAATATACTATCCACATAGTTCCTTGTTCATCCGATAAATTTACAAACATTGTGGCTTCTCTTGCATCACTTATCCCCTTATCAACTGAAGATTCCAAGTTGTTTGTTGTTGTGCATATACTTGATCAACTATCTCATACCAACGAAACCCCATATATTAACCTTGTTAAAGACAATCAAATAGACCTTTAGTACACTCAAACCTATGACTATCTCTCTCAATCTAAAATTCCCTCCAATCTATCTAAAAATTCTAAAAGATATTTTCTTCAACATGTTAAATGATACATCGGTGTAGGTGGTGTTCTCTATAAATGTAGATTTTATAGTCTCATCCTTTGATGCCTCAAATCTCATGAATCCAAAAGATCTATCCAAGAGGTCCATGACGACATATGTGGTAGACACTTCAATGGTATGGATGTTGCTAAATGTGTCCTGCATATGGGCTATTATTGGCCTACCCTTAATCAATATTGTTACACATACGTCAAGAAATGCATTAAATGTCAACAACATTCTAATCTCACTCACATTCCAAATTAGACCCTACAACCCACTTAGGATTTGTGTCCTTTCTCATAATGGGGACTTGACTATAGTGGCCTCATTAACCATCGTTCCTCACAATAAAATCATTTTATCATAACTACTACTGAATACTTCACAAAATGGGTGGAAGTTATTCCTCATCTCTACTAAATATGATAAAATCATTGACTTTATCCACCATCACATTATTTGTCATTTTGGCATTCTTTACAAAATTATCACAAATAATGGTAAATATTTCAAAAATAAAAAGATTCAAAATTTTGTAACATATACAAGATCAAGCTTATCTTTTCATCTCCATAATATCCAAAATCAAACATTCAAGAAGAATCTTCTAACAAAAACTCAATAAAATCCCCATGAAACCCATTGATCAAGTAGGTAGTGATTGACATCTCCAAATATCATTTTCTCAATGGGCCTATCATATTAGCATCCCTACTCTTACATGTGTTATTCCAATTTTTTTAGTCTATAACTTTAAGGAGGTTCTACCCCTTGAAGTTCAAATCCCATCTCTCTATATGTCCCTCGAGAGATTTTATATCGATGAGGATTATCATCAAAAATGCTTAGAAAACTTGAATCATTAGATGAGTGCCACTTACCATCCCTTTAACATCCTCATATCTATCAAGAACACATCAAACGAGCATACAACAAACATTTTAAATAACATGAATTCAACATTGGTGATATTTTCCTCAAAGAGAATTAAAATTTCACTACTCTAGAAAGGAGTAAACGTGGAAAGTTTTCCCCTAACTAGATCGGTCCATATGTCATCACTCAAAATATAGGTCAAGAGCCTATTGTTTAGCTTCCTTTATGGTAAACCGAAAGTGACTCTTAAATTCCCTACACTTACGACCTTTATATTGTTAACACATATACTTTCATGATATTAGTCACATCAAATATCTCATCACACCACCAACCTATCATTCACTATTGTAATGATTTGGAATTATGTGGTCTCTCGTCAGTATCCTATATTCGTGACCTTAAATATGAACACCACGGCTCTGTTCATCACATTTTATACATGGACAAGTTCTTCTTCATAAGTAGGAACCCCACAATCATTACTCCCATCTACCCTTTATCTACCAACTGAAAACATGTTAGGGATACACATGTGTAGTTTGTACACACATTTTTTCCCCTCCTAAATGGTCTACTAGGTCCTCTTCTTGACTCAAAAATAAAAATTCAAAAATTTTTACATGGATGCACATTATCAAAAATATAGATTGGCCATTTGAAGGATAATTATTAATCAAAATATATATAAATTCCTCAAAGGAATGATATCCAAAATCAAGTACTAAAAATTGTAGACCACTCCCTCAAAGGATGGCTACCCATAATCATTACAAAAAGGCTTCTTGCATTGATCATCCTTCATATCAAATTCAAAATATCAAAAACATCCTAGGAAATATTCCCACATCAATCATCTTTCCCATCAAAGAAAACTTTACGCATTGATCAGTTTGCGCAAATAAAAATATAGATGGGGCATAAGCCTACAATCCATAAAAGGAGAACCTACTCCCCCTATACAAACTACATATCGACCCTTCCCATGTTGTAAGAAGGTATATAAAATCATTTCCATCTATATATATGATCCTATATGTGACTAATTATTATTAGTTATATGTTAACATATGTTACAAGGCCTCAAGTGCATTGTCATACATATTTAATTTACCATCAAATCACATATGCATCAAATCCAGTTCAAAAAGAAAACATTTCACATTTATTCTTAACCACGATCACAATACATTTTGAAACACATATCAAGATCACTACATCTTGAGTCACATCATATCAATATAAAAAGTCATGTCAAACTATCATATCAACATTTATACATCTAGACATCACATTTACATCCACACATCTAACATCATATCAAATACATCTAACTTTTCAATATTTCAACATCACATCAAAAACTCATATATAACATAATCTCAATATATATATATATATATATATATATATATATATATATATATATATGGACATATCAAAAATAACTATGCATCATCATGGGTCTCAAAAACCTCGTGTATCAAAAATAACTATACATCATTATGGTTCTCAAAAACCCCAGTGTATCAAAATATGCATCAACATAGGCTTCAAGAGAGCCTCATACATTGAAAAGATCATCACATCCATATCTACTAAGTGAATTGGATGTCCTTCAACTAGATACTACCTCGAGAACTACTCCCATGATCACCACTAGGACCCCCATCGGTCTCTCGAAACCGACCAATGCTCACACCACTACCTATTAATGTTGCCTACCTCCATGTCATATACACCATGTAGTGAAGCTCATCGGATAATCTTCGTCATATTATCTCCTCATTGTACTGAAATCCTCACACAATGACTAGTAGTTTTCCAAACTCACACTACCAGTTGGCCCCTTTAGACCACTATCATAAGCTCTCACTGCTTGTATTTCATCTCCCAAAACATGGGTACCTATCACTCTACTATCGATATTGATCTCGATTAGCATATAGCATAAACAAGCTCTACCTATGTAGTAGTGAGCTCTTAATTCATCCCATCTCTCTTAGCTAACAATGCAGCCTTCTCGAACCCCAAACAAGCTACTGATAGCTTCTCACATCATTGCCCTATTTTATCCATCTCCACCCTCATCACTACCACCACCCTCTTGAGGTACCACCTCGACACTAGCTCGTAGGTCCATCTATCAAGACCACCTATCTACTCCTATCACCACGTAGTGTATGCCACTATCACCCATGCATCATCACGCCTCATCACTACTCCCCGGGAATCCACCACCACATCAAATCCCTGCTCATTTGTTATATAAAATGCCTCTCTAAAAATTGGTAGTACTACATCTATCTTGACATCATCCCTCTAGTAGACCACCGCAGCCTCGACACATCCTGCACTAAAACAAATTATCATCTAACACGGCCAAATCAAATAACCTCCGACTCACCCTCCCTCTACCCCCACTCCCACCTATCCTAATGCATAGCCACCAGCTCCATCACTATATTAGGCCATACAAGGAATACATGTATACGGCCTTCAAATCACACTATTTTCTGTAGGATAGCCGGGAGTTTCCTATAGTAATCCTCATCCCTAACCAGCACTATAGCCCCATGATCTGATATCCATCTCATAAAACGTAAAATAAAATAAAAATTCACCCACCTCATTTATGGCAATCCTCTTGACCGAGTCACTACAATATGCTCATAATCCCAACACTCTAATAAAAATGATACATCAACACTAAATATGTGTTTGGTCCTCCGGGACTAGAAATCTCCATAAACCTACACCAACAATGTAAGATCTCAAGTAAACATTGTCTTATGCTCCAACATATCCCCTACCACACCCATCAACATACAAGAAAATATCCCTTCACATAAATCAGTAAGGCATAAAAATTGATACCCAACATCATCATAGTCATCAAAGCATGGTCCTCCTCATCATCATGATATAAAGACCCGTACCAGAACCCTCCAGCATAAAACATAACCTCCAAACCATCATCTCCATATAAATGTTGCATCGCAAAGCATCCCATCCTACCTCATCAATAGTATAAATCTACTCACCATGTACTCGTAAGCATAGAATTTGGTGCACATCCTCCAAATTCACCATCATCTCTCCTATCAGTAACCAAAAATTGCACTTAATAAGGACCCACCTCTCTAAAAAATCCAACAACAATCCATCATTCCAATGGATATTTCAATAATGGTCATCCCACTTAGTCTTACCTCATTTAGATGCCTCCACTCCTCATTTGATAACTGCTCATAGACCTCATCAAGGATCTTTGGAACACTATCCCACGTAGTCATTCAATTTATGGTTTGGATCCACCAAAAAAACAAAGAAATATTAGACTTCATCAAAACAAGATAATCAAAATCAAACACTATCAACTATTTATCAAAACAACCCAATTGCCAATGACCCTATCTAATTGTTGGTGATCCATCATAATCACAATCAATCATATGAATCATTGGAGATTTCATAAAAAATTGTTGACAATCCCATATCTCAATTCCATATATATATATATATAAATTAATTACATCACCTACCTTAGCATGCATGGGTCTTTGGTGTTTGTGTTCAAAGCACTGACTTCCTCCATCTCACCAAATCAAACTCAAAAGTCAAATAAAAAAATGATCCTAGTTTCTTAATCACACAAACAACAATAGTTCAAATGAACCTTCCTTGCCCCTTATACATCCAATTTTTCTAGCCCGCATGATCATTGACAATCCAGGGAATCACCGATAATTTGCTTCAATTGCCGATGATCCATAGTAATTGTTAACAATTACTCCCTTTTATCTAAACATCACTATACATCCCCTTAGTCTTATACAATTATCATTTTTTCAAATCTTTCCCATCAATCAACATACATATTTGTGCCTTCTAGGATGGTCCCCTTGAGAACCCCTTTTTCATAAAAACATTGATCAAATCAATCCATTGCCACCATAAACATTCCATAAAGAAGTGTTTCATTTATTGTCTCTAAGAACCTCTATCAAAGTAAGAACTAATCAATCTATGTAAATCCTTCCTTTATAAAAATCCACCTTAGATCTTGCAGCTCTTTTAGGAAACATTTCCTTATCACCAATAGGTCATATATGTATAGGACACAAACCCATTGGTTCCCCTATCACTTGAATTCCTGACTATGTAATCCCACCTTTGTGGTAACATAGTGGATAGCATACCCAACTAGGATAATTTCTCGTGGCTGCCTCTTATGAGTCATGTATTTTGGTCAAGAACTCGTTGGTTCCTTTATCACTTGAATCTATAGTTTACTAAGTCAACCTTTGTGGAATTTTTTTCATGCCTTTCCTGGGGAATCTTAAATTGAACTACACCATCAAATAAACCTATATCATCTAGTAACATTTTCAAACTGGTGATCATTACACTTTGTCACAATCACCCCCGGTTTAAGGGGGCCACTTATCTAAACACAAATCCAATCATCTCACTTGTTTTTGTCCAATAGTTTATCCATCATAAACCACTATAAAAATGGAGAAAATGAAGACATTAGATTTTTGTTACCCTAGGTGACCTATCCACACTTCGCACACACCTATCAAATCATTAAAATATATCATGTAACCTAGCCTAAGTCACTACCCTCTCCCCATAAAATCACATTTTTACCCCTTGTAAACATGGCTTACCTACCTTAACATCCCTAAAACTTCCTAAACATCGAACAACTATTCTAAACCCAATTTAATCCCATCTCCCAACCTCTTAACACCCTTAACCACATTACCTCGCATCCCCACCTAAGAAATCCCAACTTGGAAGTGGTTAAAACCACTTCCAAGTTGTTTTCCCCATTTTTTTTGGATAAATATGACCTCAAAGCTCCTATTCATAGATCTAGAACCATTGCGGTGAAGCTTTTTCATGTTAGTGAACCAGAAAACATCATAAAGAACCTCAAAATGTCCCCGACACTTATTTCAAGCCATCGACGATATACAAATCTCTTGTGAATACTTACAAGTCTATCCAGCCCATTTTTATGTTCAAGGTAATCTAGTCCTCATTTATATTTGTTTTCATTTCATTTTCATATCAAATAGAAGCCTAATCAACCATCCTAAGTATTTGTTTGAGATAGAACCTCCTTTATCAATATATCAACTTTTTACGAGAGATTGTCGTAAATTTCTTGAATCATCATTGATTTCTGTCAATCACCTACAGTCTCTATGGATTTCCAATAATCCATATAAATTTAATTATTTTACCTGATATTATACATTTATCATGTTTCTCTCACTTTGTTTATGGTCTAATCAATTGTTTGTAAGATGTGTGTTTTATACATGACTATTCGAGGTCCTTCACACCCTATCACTAACATATACCATCTCTTGATCATCCAACAACCTTTTATGTGGGAACATTTTTCAATGGCACATGAGTTGAATCTATCCACCATTTCCCTCGCACCTAAAATTGAAGACATCAAGGATCAACTTGAGATCATATGTGAAATACAGGACGTTGTGGAGTAGTTTTGGTTTGACTACTTCCTAGACTTCAAGCTCGCCACATCCCTAACCTGGGCTACATATCACACAAAGTAGGATTTCTCTATCCCCTTGAGTTCTAAATAATTTTTATCATTTAACTTATATCACTTATCATATCACTTAATTGTATCAACACGAGTTCACACCCTTCAAATAATCCCTTTGGATTCATGGGATCGGCCTTTTGAGCAACTCGTTACATCCTTATCTAATATTTTTGTTGAGTTTTCTTTGTATGCGAGTCTTATCACTTGGCGAAGGAGGATATTTTTACATGTTTCATGTACTTGATCATCCCAACATTGCATTTGTCAGTGCAGGTATTGGTAAACCCTTCCTTATTTGAGTTTTGGTACTTCAACATTTTATAACAACTAACCAAAAATAACCATAAAACAGTCTAATCTAGGAAAAGATTTTATACAACATTAATTAGGATCTTTAGCTATCTAAGTAGGAATTCTAGCTATGTAATTTTTCTATCAAGGGATTCCTATGAAAGTAAGACATTGAGTCTATGTGTATTTTTGGATTATAATTGGGGTGGATATCTCAATTGTTGTAGATCCACCATTGTATATGTGTTTAATTTGTTTGGTGGAGTTGTAAGTTGGATCCGTAAATGGTAGGAAATTTTTGATGTCCACGATAGAGTTTGATTACTTGGTAGCTACTCATTTAAGAAAGGAAGTAGTTTGGATTCAAATGTTGTATTCCATTATCATAATTATCAAAAATAATGTAAGGATAGATTGTGAAAATTAGAGTGTGATTTGTTTACAAAAGAACCATGTGTATTATTTTTGAATTAATCATATTGGTGAAAAATACCATTTGTAATGAAAATAGTGGAGGAGAGGAAGATAGTATTTGAGATGGTGGAAAATTCTAAGAAATTTATGGATTGAGTGATGAAAAGTTTTCTTCATGTAGAAAAGAAATATGCATGGATCCTAAACGTTTTGAAGTATGGACTCATACTTTTTTATGAAATTCAACAAGTGAGAGAATTTTGGAAATGTTTCCACTTTTCATAGTTATTTTCAGGATATTTATGTCCAAATTTTGTGTCAAACATGATTACATGGTATTATTGTCTAGTTGTAGAAACTAAAATTGGGTAACTCATCCTTTTACAATACCAAGATTGAATATGCTCCCTTGCTAAGAAAATGCTCACATTGGAATCCAATTAGTTCATCTCTTTAGTTATTCAATGAATTTCTTATCTTTATACTCCGAACTATCATCAATTTTAATAATATTATTAGAAAAATTAGTAAACAACATATATGCTTCACATTACAACTTCATGTTTTTTTCCCTCTAATAAATCTTGGACTGTATAAATGGATTATGATGTGGGGTCAGCTCTTTGATGACCTATTAGTTTTTGTCCCTTTAAATTCTTTGAAATTTTTTTCAATTTTAATATATTCATTAGGTCATTTCATCTTCTAGGCTCAACCTTATCAAAATATTTTACCTACGAAGGTTGTATAAGCAATTCAATGTCACTTTATAACTCACTTAACAATCTTACAAGATCTTATTGAATATATCATTCCAAAATCACTCAAGGGTTCCCTAAATATTCCCAAATTAGTTGCACATAAATTAGAGTGGTTCCTACTACAATTCTGAAGCACTCAACTAGGTTAAAGAGTCTAAATTCCTCCATTTCCAAGCATGGAAAGGTCACAAGATCTATTTCTTAGGAAGATAAAATTGACTCCAAGAATTTTTAATGGTTCTAAAGAATAAAGGGTTGGCTCATGTAGTTGAGGCATGCCAAATCACACTACTACCCTTGCATTGGGTACATTTTATACTCTATGATTATCCCATTATCTTGGTGTTAAGGTACATGAGTGCACCTTTAGAGGGTTGGTTAGTTAATCACACTTGCACAAGCACATAAAAGAATTACATGAGTCTTGATCCAACAATTATATGGTTTAACAATTGAGAGTCTAATCACCAAGGTTAGTTGAACCTCACCACACACATGTGTTTTCTCCTTTTGGTTTGATAATGTTATGATGAAGTGTTATGCAAGTTTATAGGGTTTCCACTTTGTTGTAGATGGTTATAGGTCATCCTGAACTTGTGTAAGCAATATCGACATATAGAAAATGTCATTTCTAGGAAATAAAATCACACACGAATTTTCAAACCTAAACTACTTAAGTGTCAAATATTTTATAGATTCAGGTTAGGATGTTACAATTCTAGTATGGACCATATAATAGTTTTATGGTCCTACCCCTACTTAGTTTCCAATTCCAAAATCTAAATTGAATCATTTTCTTTATTTGATTTACCTATTTCACTATTTTACACACTTAGATACTCTTAATTTTGACATGTATAACTAATTTTATTTCTCTTCTTATGTATTTGGGCAGTTACTTATCATTTTATCAATCATTATAGGTGTTAATGGATTATTCGATTTTGAATGGTTAATGTTGGAAGTTAATTAATTAGAATTTTTCCCTATAGAAAATCTTGCATCGTCTTTATTTTTATACACTGCCATGACATAGATTTAACTAAAGTGTAAACAAAAGGATTTTATACACAAGGAATTTGTGCATAGTGGCATTTTTTTAGAGATTATGTAATGTGATGATATAAATGTGCATGTGAATATGTGTGTATAGATGTGTGTTTATATCCTAGTACATATATGAGTTATAAAGTATTGTATAGTGGGATCTATGTAACATGATAATGCAACATGTATTTTTGTAAGGTATTACCATACACTTGTCGACATTATCTATTAATTGTAGGAGTTTAAGAAACATCTTGATAATATTATGACATGTTTAGTGGAAGAGCATTGTGTAATGATCATTTTTCCAAGTGGTTGGTAAAACTACAAATTCTCCTATTGCATGAGGAGTACAAAGAGGGGTGTGCAATATCGAAACTAAGGTTTTACTTGATCAAGATAAATTTACTAAATTTGTAAAATAATCAAGAATAAAAATACAATAAATCTACATATTCTAGAAACATTTAGTGATCATTATTCATATATTAATACTTATAACGTTAGATAATTGAATTACATGTTAAGGTTATAAGACACTATAATAATTTAGAATTTTTGAAATATTATTTAGTGACTATGATGGTGGATTTTCATTATCTAGGAAAGGATCTAATTTTACATAAAATTGGATGACTTGGTAGTGTACAAAAATGAATTTGGTTGTCTAGAATAGATTTACCAATTGGATTTGACCTAGCGAATGAAATTTATCTTGTCTATCTTTGTGGTTAAATTTAGTTCTAGCACTATGATCTTATTTGTATTTAGTTTTTTTATTTTATGCTCAAATCTATGAGATCGCATCTCTTAAATTTGGTTAGAGTTGTATATCTTTGACACAATAGTATTTTGTAAATAATAATACTTCACACTATATTCATTCGAATGGATTTCCTAATTTATAGGAAATATGAATAGGGAGCTAAAAACACTCTACCAAAAATACATGAATTGTTTAAACAATGAAAAAAATGATACGTGAGATTATATCTCAACAAACATTCCAAAATATAATATGCTAACTATATTATATTTAATTGAGTTAGCAACTCATATTATTAATAATATTATGAAAATTAATTAAATACATCCATGTGAGAAATAACATAAACTTCCTAACATTCCCTTGCTGCAAACATTGATTTCCTCTTCTCGCTCATGATCTTGGCATACAACTTGAAATGAACTTAGAAGAAGGAACACATCAACCTCTTATCGAACATGCACTACCAAGAACACATATGATTGAACTAGTGTGACAACACATTCAAGAACCATATGTTTATCAACCATTCACTATAGGAAACAAATTTTACCTAGTCAATGTGGGAACTCAAACAAGAACCATCTGTATAACCTTCAATGGTTTTAAAAGGTTTACAAAAAACTTAGGTATGAACAATAGCACATTTGACTGTTCAACCTCTATAAGTGTCATGTGTTTTATTTTCACTTGTGATTTTATCTTTCCACTATATTTTCACATCGTTAATTATGTAGGAAATTTTTCTCGTTGTTTGCAATCTTGAACACAAGAACATACTATAAATTGAACACAAATAAATATAGATACTCTAAAACACACAACACACAACAAGAACATCAAAAATAAAGCACAAAACTAAAAAAATCACCATAGCTTTATGTGGCCCTATCGTTGGTGACTAAGGAGAGGTCGGTGATTGAACTCCAACCTCTTGTGCCTCCATCCTCGAGTTAGCATGTTGTTTACTCAACGGATTTGAAATTAGAGCTCAAATTTTCAATTTCTTCTATTGATGTTTCTTCCCTAATAGTTTTTAATTTAGTTTTGAAATTCCAACTTGTGAACCAAATAATTTGTTTAGTGCTTTTCATTAGAGGATTTAGACAAATATATAGGATGCAAATAAGCATCGAGATAAACCCAATCCAATAATTGATGGGAATTTTTTAATCTTTACTCTCCCATTTTTTAACTTCATCTGGATCCTTTGGTTTCTTCACTTTTCCATCAACAATATCCCACAAATCTTTGTTCATCAATAATAAATGTGTTCAAAATTTCCATGTGTGAAAATCATTTCCCTCAAAATTTTCAATATGACTTAATTTATCCATTAGAATCGACTTGACTCAATGAACGTCGAGATACTTCGATAATGTGTTTGTTAAAATGTAATAATTTTAAAGGCACAATAAAACCTAATTCTCACCTAGACAAGACTCGTAATGATAATTTTTTTTTTACTCTTGACAATTACAAGACTAAACATTAATTATCAATTACAACTGAAAATGGCATTGATTTAGATTTTACCAAACTTATTATTTTGCATGACTCCCAAGATTGACTTGGAACGTGGTTTAATGGTAAAACCTAAAAATAAATCTAAAAGACTAAATTCACATTTCAAAAATAGATTCGCTAAAGACACGAACCAACTTTAACATTAACAAAAAATGTAAACTAAATCAAACTAAACCTCTTTTTTGTGAAGACCATGGACTATGTTTTGGACGTGAGAGGAGGGAATCTTGGAGGAAGATCGGTTGCCCAAGCACTATCATTTTTGTTTTATTTATGATCTCCGCCACCATAGCAAAAACCAAGCATTGAGATCCATCTGCATGTTTAAGTAAATTATTTCATCATTTCTCCTTAACCATGATCTATTTTTTTATTTGAAATAATGTTACTAGTGCTGAAATAAGAAAAACAAGAAAAATCACAAGATTCTAAGTATGGGTTTTTGAGAAACAATCAATTTATTAGTCATTTTTTTTATGATCAGAATCCTTTGATTTTTTATATACAAAAACACTTACAAAATAGAACTTCCCCTCCATAATCATTCTATAATTCCATCTATAAAATAAACAACTCACACCTACTACGATGCAAATATTAAATTTGGTCGATTTTCATAGCTTTAACAAAATAGTATTTTGTAAATAATAATACTTCACACTATATTCATTTGGGATGGATTTCCTAATTTATAGCAAATACAAATCCTACAAAATAGGGAGCTAAAAATTATCTATCCAAAATACATGAGTTATTCAAATAACTCAAAAATATTTGTGGTACGTGAGATTATATCTCAACAAACATTCCAGAATATAATATGCTAACTATACTATTATTAAATGAGTTAACAACTCATATTAATAATAATATTATAAATATTAATTAAATACATCCATGTGAGAAATACCATAATATTCTGATTGTTGAACATTTTTCATGTGTCATATGTTTTTTCATTTATGTCAAGCTAGATTAATTAATCTCAAGCTGCATTGATGGAAAAAGGAGTGAATTGGTAAAGTGAGCAAGCTGAAAATATGAAGGTTGATTGGTAGTGTCAGCTCACAGAGGCTTCAAGATGACTAAGGATAGGTTCTAAATGACTTATTAAATGTTTTTTCAATACATAGACATGAGGAGATAGCCACTAAAGTCTAGAGATAGCCACCGAAGACTTAGAGTAGCCACCAAAGTCTGTAAAAATATGTGGATCTCTGGAAGAAGCCGCGAAAGGAAAGGGAGTGTTGTGAGCATAGGAATAAAGACACAAAGTAAAATGGAGACAAAGGAAAAGATGTGAGTGATATAGGTGAAGCCGTAGATGTGAAGATAGAGCCATAGAGGTGAAGACAAAGCCATAGATAAAGAGAACAACCTCGAATGACTAGAGAAGCCACTAAGGATGGAAGACAGACACCAGAAGACTATAAAATCCGCAAGTAGAAGAGATATATTTGTGGACTTAGAAAAATCCGTGGAAACGCAACAAATAAGAAATAAAGCCATGAGATATTGGGAAAGTTGCTAGAAGCATGGAAGAGCCACAGATAACTACAAATCGCAAAGAAGGAGAAATGTCGTTGAACAAAGGCAAATTCCGTGATACAAAGGAGAAAGTCAAAAGAGCAAAGGAAATTCACGAAATGATGGAATATGGATTGGAAAAGGATTGAAGGAAATAAAATTGATTCAAACATGTACAAGTGAGATTTTGTTCTCCAAAATCAATGGTGGTACAATTACTGGTGATTCGGCTAGATGCATGACTTGAACTCCAAAAATAATGAAGAAATCTTCTTTTATAGTTCTTAGCATTTAATGCATATTGACTTTGTGGAAATGTAGTTACATTCTCTATGAGATCTTAAGCTTTAAGGAAGAATAAAATATTGGAGAAGGAAATGGATCACTCATCTAGGTCACATTGCAAATGTGGAAAATCTATTTTTGGCAAACGACTAATAAATAGCTTCTAGAAATGCATGGAAAGTGGTGTAATCAAGCTGAATACAGAAGGAACAATATCTAGAGTTAGTTACATGCATTTAATAGTCTGGATTATCATGTGACCAATCGGGGAAGGTGCACAACACACAATTTGAAGTGAGGGAATGGGTCGATCATGAATATAGTTTGAACTTGGATTCATTTGAAGAGTTTCTCAAGTAAGAAAAGAAGCATTCGAGCTAAGGAAGAGCTGTAGAAGAGAGAATACAATGCAATCAAGCTAAGAAAGAGAGACAAGAAAAGAGAGAGGAAAGAGGAGAGTATATCAATGAAGCAAAGATTCATCAGATGAAAAGAGCATAAGGGTGACAGATTGATTGAGTAAGAGGGTATCGAATCGAGATGATCGGAAGAGAGTGAAAATAAAAACACATATAGATACAGTAAAGGTGGTTGTAATCTATTGCAAAATCAATTGTTGTAACTAGATGATCAAAATTTTTATGTAAACTAAGTCTAAGTTGTAGCTTAGCATATTTACAGTCGGTGCCTCACTAAATAAATCTCTTGTGATGCATTATATTCACTTGAGTTCTTTGTTGTGCATAATATCAGCAAAGGTGTAGGGGTTGGTTCTCCTTGTGGGGTTGGTGCCTCACTAAACAAATCTTGTAGGATGCGTAATATTCTTGCAATTCCTTTCTTTATGTAATATAAGCAACAATTTTGGTGGGTTTTTCTTCTAAAAGGGTTTCCCACGGTAATATCTGTGTTTTGTATTATTATGCATAACATATGTTTGATTAAATGCTCATAGTTTAAAGCCACACATCATTAAAGGGTTTTAAATTTGCATTAAGTGAAAAAGTTTCAATCTTCACTGATTCACCCTCCTGTCAATGTTTGTGATCTCTAACACTAGCAACATACTTGTAAAAATTAAGGGCTTCTTATTCTTTTTCAAAATGTTAGTTCTCTCTTGAATAACTACAAAATTGGTTAGTCCAATAGGGTTGGACTAACCTCACTGACACTTTATGGTGTAATGAGTGTTACATTATGTATCAATACTATAAAGAGGTATCAAGCCTCATATAGTTCTCTCTCCCGATGAAGGTGTAAAAATGTGTGATAACGTATTGGTGAGATCCTAAAATGGCCTCTAGCACTTAAAATTGATATTTTAGGTAGGATTTAGCATGTGATAGTGACCTAGGGTAGTTGTATAAGATATATTTAGACTTAGTCATATGTTTATATACTTCACGAGTTTTGTAATTGGGTTCTTTGTTGTGATCTTATAGGTAACCCCAAGATGTAAGATATAAGGCCCTTTAAATGGATGGGGTGCTTATGATTTTATATCTAACTTTTACAAAAGTTTCCTCACCCAATCAACCTTGAGACAACTTGAATAATTGGTGCATTTAAAAATTAATTGTTACATGAGCGGAGTAGGAAAACATCGAGTATTGGATAAAATTGTCAACCAATTTTGACCCGATATGTGACTTTGTCCTATAAAAGTCCAAATTATATTCTAAAAATTGAATAAGGTGATTGTGAGTATAAATACATGTTATGCATATTGTTAATACATTTTTAAAGGGTCAAATATGAGTAACAAGTGTGACCTAGTGGTTATTGAATGTAAAATCAAGTGAGATGTATGCATAAATAATTTAAGTACACATATTGAAATGACATAAGATAAATTCAAAACATAATTTTCAAATTCCATTGGTCTAAATTTAGGGTACTACATTTTCCCCCATTTAATCTAGTAATTTAAATTTTTTGAATTAAAATAAATGAGTTGTAAATGTAAACCTCCCAAAAGGAAAAGGTGTGCATGAGATTGGAATGTGCATGTTCCCTTATCCGTATTTTTCCATGT
Organism: Taxus wallichiana var. yunnanensis; assembly: GCA_018340775.1. Taxonomy (NCBI): domain Eukaryota; kingdom Viridiplantae; phylum Streptophyta; class Pinopsida; order Cupressales; family Taxaceae; genus Taxus; species Taxus wallichiana. Next base: position 848,811,194 of record CM031240.1, read on the forward strand.
GTATGAATCTATGTTCCACTTTATAAAACATGTATTAACGATTAATTGAGATGCTTATAAAAAATTAGTAAATTAGTATATACTAGAATCAAAGCATGAGACATGTACATTTGTATATCCCATGTATCGAATGTTAAGGGGTGAAAAATTCATGTGGAATAGTTTTTTTGGATATCGAGCATACCATACGGCACTTTAGTAATTGACCCTATTGTATGAGCCAATTATAGTAATTTATCCTTCTTTGTGATCCATTGTGTGTGCATTTGATCCTACCACATAGCCACCCTTTGTGCATTTTATCTTTCCACATAGCCTCCATGTGTATATTTGAGTATGTCATGTAGCCAACTTGTATACATTGAGCCTACTATGGGGCCAAGTTTTTATGATCATGATATAAGTCATAATATGATGTGCGTACCATAATTCGGTATGTGTCACATTGTAATGTATTTGGAATAACCATGTGAATCTCATCTAAAGTTTCATATTTGTAATATACATGAACTTGTTAGAAAAATAACACAATATTCGCCCTTTTGAGATGATGAATGTTGTAAATTATCACTTAAATCAAAAGAGAAATTTTTAGTCATGCAAAAGTGTATAGGTAACATTAATGATATAAATCATATCTACTATATGGACTAAAATGGTATGAATGAGTAGTGTATGTATGATACAATCATCTAAGAAAAGTATTGTGTATTGTAAAAAGAGTGAAACATGTCATACAATGTTCTAATAACTTATCAAGATATCATAGTAGTGATAGGAACAATAGTATGATAACAACATGCAACTCGATTCCTAATAGATCCATAGTGGCTCGTGACACGTCATGATGCAACATAACATGACATGATAGACCCATAATAAAGATACATAAGTAACTAGACATGGTTGACTTGAAAAAATTTAGTATGGTTAGTTGTTACCTTGTGTGTAAGTATTGATATAAATATAAGTATATAAGAAACATCAACTTAATCTTCAATTTTCCATATAGAATTAAATCATCATCTATCTCAATGGCATAGTCTTGAGCTTCCTTGAGTTCGGGATAGGACCTTTTGAGAATGAACCCAACCTCAAGTAGTTGAGAATTTATAGAGAATATTTTTAAATTTTCATTTAAGGGAATAGGTTCAAGAGGTATCCTCTTGACCAACCAATTGTATCTAGCTACAAAATCCCTCATGGATTCATTAGATTCTTTCTTCATATGTACCAATTGGACCAAGAGGTCCTAGCATTCTTCAAGTGGATTTAAATATATTTTCAAAATAGGTCCTGATATCATCCTAGCAGATGATTGATTTAGAAGGAAGGAAGTAGAACCATTTTGTTTCTTTTTCCTATAAGGATTCTACAAACAATCTGATAAACACATCCTCATGCTCAACTCCTAGCACACTACAGGCGGTGAAGTATGCTACCACATGTTTTTCTAGGAGTTGTGAACCATATCCTCTAAACTTGGGAAATATTTTTCTTGAACCTTGTGGAAGTTTAGGAATGGGTTGTGGGAGTGCAAGTGGAACTATGTTCCTTCCCATGGCACAATGGGTTGAGGTCTCTCTTCATCACCTATTATGGATTCAACTTCTTCTTCATATCTTGCTCTTTGCTTCTGCTCTAGCTATGGCTCTTGCCTCCGTGATGTCTCTAGCTCTTTCTTCTACTTCAAATTCTATAATTTCTTCTGGTTTGGCTCTTACTTTTCTTTTTATCTTGCTTCAGCTTTCTACTTCTATTTCAATAAAGTTTTTAAAAATCTGCGTTGAGATTTAGAAACTCTATGTCCAATGGATTGACACCACTTGGACCACCAATGAGAGTAGTTTGAGGATGAAGGGAGTGCCTTGAATTTATGACTAGTTATTGCCCTCTTTGGAGATCTTCAAAGATGGGGTCAATCTCCTTCTTGCCTCTCGGGACCTAGTGTATCTATGATCAACCAACTTGTAAACTTGGGATTGAATTAAGCTCTCCTTTTTACACTTGGGATTTTCTCACTCTTTCCAATTCTTTGGAACATTTCTCTTCAGAATCTAACACTCTTGTAGCTATGAAGTAGTGTTCAAAATTTTCTCTGTTATGTCGATAGCTTCCTCAAGTTGGATATGATATCTTGGATGTGAAATAGCAGTTCGTGTCTCTCGACTAGAGGGTTACCAATGTTAGAACATAATATTAAGTGCTTATAATGTTTAGTTTATAATTAAATAATTTAGAATATATTTTATATTCTTAATTATTTAATATAAACTTTATATTATGTTTTATTAGTTATTTAATAACTAATTAATTTAAACCGAGGTACACACCTTGTCACTTAATATGTTCATGACCCTTGGGGTCATTTAAATATGGTTGTGGATCATATTAATTTTCACCTGATGTGAATGATGTGGAGAGAAGTGAGGAAGAGGATATTTGGACTGTAAATTATGTTTCTCACATAATGGAATTATCTCTTTTCATGGTTTTTACCCCTCGGGGGTTTTCACGTTAAATATGTGTATTTGTGTTATTTTATTTATTTCATGTTATAATGTTGTTATAATATTTTTATATTAATTTAATTAATATTAAATATTATTTAATGGTTAATGTGTTTAACCCCTTGGATCTGACATGGTATCGAGTAGTTTTAAAAGGTTTCAAATAAATTAATTAATTTAATCGGGTGTTTGAGAGTACGAAACTACGTTTTTAATACCCAAATTGTTTTCCTTTTTTATCTCAAAAAATAAATTCTTGAATCTTATGATTTTTTTAAAGGGATCGAATATACCTTTCCAACGAGACCAATTTCTCCTAATTTCGAGTTGTGGAGAGAAAGTTATGGGCATTTAAATTTTTACATCTCGGGAGGAACAACAAGTCGACATGTGGCGTGCTTCTAATTTGTTTCAAGTTTCCTATGTGTGAATTTTTTATTATTTCCTTCTTTCCCTCATGTCTACCTTTTACCTTCTATGTGTCTCCTTTGATCCAAAATCTTTTATTTGAAACTTGATTTATTCCACGGACTTGAGGTCCAAAAATACATTTGGTTGAAAAGTCTACGCAACATTATGCCATGTGTCCCTCTTTTAGCCCTTGGATTTGTGACATGTGTATGCCATGTTAAATCACTTTATACCTTTATATTATTTACTTTCCTTGATCAAATATCATTATATGTGCTTTGATTAATAAATTTGGTTAGTATTTAACATATGCGGCCCACTTAATACTACTAAGCCTTGGTCACGAACCCGAAGTTACAATTAATCTCCTTGATAAAGATGGAAAGATCATCATCAATTTGAGTATTCTCAAATCTTGTTTAGTTATGTAAATTACTTACTTATTTTAAGTAATTTTAACCAATTATCAAAGATAAGTCTTGTTAATGACTAGTTAATGGATTTGAAATCAAGATCTAGTTGAGTATATTAGTATGTGATTACTAAAAATAGTATTATATGCATATCAAATGACACTTGGGGATGCCTTTGTGTTTGTATTAGAGACGTCCAATACTGATTGCATCTAATATATATTTTACAAGATTAATATGTTGAATTTTTTCAACATATTTGTAATATAACATGGTTAGTTGTTAAGCATATTGTTATGTTAGTTTTTATACAACTAGTGTTTAACTTTTATAGATGGTTAAAAGTGAAATCAATAATGATTTATATTATGCTTATTATGATGTCTATATGGATATTATGACTCTAACCATGTTGATGTTGTGTTGGATATAAAATATACATTTGGATTTGTGTTCAAGTTTTTTGGTGCAGGTGTCATTACTTGGAACAACAAAAAGCAACCAACAGTATCCATTTCTTCTACTAAGGCAGAGTATAGAAGTGCAATGGAAGCAAAAAGAAGCCATGTGGCTGAAGTGGCTATTAGAAGAGATACACATGGAAGTTAAAGGAAGTATTCCTCTTTTATGTGATGGCCATAGTTGTATATTTCTTTTCTAAAGAATCTAGTTCAACATAAGAGAACGAAGCATATAGATGTTCATATGCTCTTTATCTAAGATAAGATTCTTTACGGTGATATAGATCTCCAATACTGCTTCTCTAAAGATCAAATTGTTATGTTGATAAGATATTGTGTGTTGTAACATATTTTAATTTTTGTGCAATTTTTATCCTTTCATAGTTTCCATTGAGGGGGATTGTGCATGGAAATATCACTTCCTAATGGTCAGCCGGTTGATATCTCCTTCTACTATATATTTATGCTCCATTTGTAAAGCATTGTAAAAATATTGTAGACACCAAAATTGGGTCACACTCCCCTTATTCCCTTTTCAAATAATCAACTTAAACATGCTCACCTAACCATGACCCTTTTAATCCACATTAATATTAGTTTAATTATTTATAATTAAAGTGAGAATCATCTGCATAACATTCATTATTTAATTACCCTAATTAAACTAATTTCTACCTCACCTAGACACCTCACCACAAACCTATTTTTAGCATATTTCCCCTTTACTAGGACTCAACATTCACTCACCATAACTAACTAATACTTATTCATACCTACCTTAATGAACTAAGACTTAGTGCAACCCTAAAATCATATGCCTATTCTACCTCTAACCAAATTACCATTCATTAAAACGTAACATTCCATTTTGATCCGCGAGATACACTGAGCTGGCCCAAAAAGATTTCCAAGATCTAGAATTTTTAGAAAACCTAGGATTTATCGCCTTAAGCGACGCCTGGCCAACCCTAAGCTGGTCGATTACCATATATTCATTTTTGGTAACATTTTTTGGGAGGTTGGCACATTCTCTATTTTTGGAACGAAGGAGATATGCATTCAAGCAAGAACCAGAACCCTTTCGCATGTCTAGAAAGCCATAACCAACACCAAGACTAATCATAAGGTATTTGCATTCACAACAGCGTTCCGGGAAGCATTATTATAGCACTGAGCACCATTCCACAGATCAGTTGTCACCAGTATCTCCAACCACTTCTTCACCACTACAAGCATTTAGAACACTTCTGAACTCCAAGTAAGTTGGTTTCTCCTCTATTACTTGCAATTGTATTCTTTATTTTCCTTCATCTATTCATTGTTCTTACTTAGATCTATCCCTCAACTTTCTCTCTATCAACCACCCCATCACACCCCACCTAAACTTCACAAAAACCTATCCTGAAACCATCTCCCTCACATAGACCTCACAAACACCCTCCAAACTCTTTGTGCAATCACAGAGAGGACCCAAAACTTGTTCTACAACATTCTATGCTTCCCCACAGTCACCAACACCGGTTAACCCTAACCATGGTCGGTTTGTCTTATACCAACATCGATCTCCTCAATCGATATTGGTCACCTGTGATCACAACCCAATCTAACATCTAAACCTTAGCTTATCCTAAACTTCACTCAAAACATTACCACACCTATTTTTGACATGTCACCTCACGCTCCTCCACGAGAGACCTTTCCAATTATCTATTCCATGATAGAAGAGAGCCCAAACATCCTCCACCTGACTCCCTGCCACTTTTCACAGTTATCAATATTCAGTCACCCTAAACCGGTATTGGTCCTACCTAAATTGACATTGGTCACCCTAACCGGTGTCGGTCTCTATGTCTGATAATATTGTTCCGGACTTGCAACCTAAGTATCATACCCAAAACAACCCAAAATATCACCCAACCTTACCAAGACTTTGTTTGTGACCTACAGACCATCTGCACTACCCGCAACCCAATCCAAAACCTTTACTTGCATAGCATTTTAGTATTTAATCAGATCAACACTAATAGTAATATGAGGTACCCAAATCAGAATGCTAGCACTAGATTCTTTTACTTACATGTTTAAGTTGTTTTATATTGATTTATAAACAATGGATTGATAGCCTTCTAGGAAGTATCATACTTCGTATCTAGCATATGCTAGGAAGTCCACTATCATATACTATTTAACTCTCTTCTTGTGGTCTTGTTTTGTATTTCAGGTAGTTCCTCCTAGCCAAAAGGAAGCTCTCACAATCAACATTAGATCAAGAAGTCAGAACACGCACAAATAACTTTACATAAACTTTCACAACAGGTATTCCTCCTTCACCCATACCCTTATCTATTTCATCTAAATCCTTAAAGAAAATAGTGAAACATTTTGGCACACCCGATGGGACCCATCCAGGGTTCCTTGTGATTTATTCATTCCTAGGTGAAAGTTGTGTGTTTGTTTCCCTTCTGAAAATCTCTCATATTAATTTTCTTCTCTGGAATCTTCCTCTCTTTCTATTGTCTAAAAGCAATTGTGTTTTTAGTGCTATAAAAAGAATACTTATTTTCTTTCATTCGTATTACATTAGTGAAAGAACATCCCTCTTCCTATTCATTACTTGCTACATCGAATATCACACTTCGATTTGGGCTTAAAACACTTGCATAACATTTTGATTTGTTGCATTATAGCTCACATTAAAAATGAGGGCAACCTATATGCTAGAAGTCATGCCTAGCTGATGGTTGACACAATTGAACCGTAGAAAGCACTTACTTCTCTCTCTCTCCTTTTCCCAAACTGCACAAATTTGAAATTTATACATCTTCTTAAACAACATCCCACCGAAGAATTTGTCAATGATCACACAATCAGAGGATTGATAGTGGGCACCTAGCTGGTTATCTCTATCTAGTACCCCATCAGAGGATGGCCTCCCCCACCATAACATAACCTGAAACCTCACCTTTAGAATTTCCTTCTTCATAGGAAGCCTTCCTAACCAAAAACTCTACTCTAAATTAAGGAGTTAGACATTTAAATAGCATAAGATAAACACACTAAATTTAGTTGTTGGATTACGTATTTTGTAGCTTTGTGTTTGACTTGCGTTTTGAGGTGTGAGGATACGATTCTTCATTTTTTAATTTTTCCTTTCACACTCTGCCATCACAGTTGGAGTATTCTGACTTTCTCAGAGTGTTTCAGGACCTCATCTTATAACCCCCAGACTTTTGGGTTGATTATTCATCCCATCTAAATTCAAAAAAATCCATTTTTCTTCATTCTTTAGATTTTGAAGTAACTAGGCATCAGTCCAATGACGTCGTTGGTTTACATATGACCGTCATTGGTTTACCTAACCAGTGTCGGTTCCTTGTTCTTTTAGTTAGTTTACCCAGAGGACACTTATCTCATCTTCTCTTCTATTTAGAGTCTTTGTGTATCATTGTACTCTATGTACTCTGATAATAGTCATCAAATACAACTTTCATGTCTGAAAATCATCAATTTCTACCTCATTTGCTGAAACTGTTGTTTTCTCACAAGAATCGTATCAATTCCTTAACCATGAATCGTTCCCGGTTAGTTTGATCGGTTCGGTCACTCTATTTTGATTTTAATCAAAATATTTACTAACTTTCCCTCTAGAATCTATTTTTTCCCATCTCTATTATTCCTTATGTCATTTACAAAGTATAGTTCACCTGATATACATTGATTCACATGGTGTTGACTCGTAGCAAAACTAATGCCCTTGTATTTCATGCCACCTTCAAACACCCAATCCCACCTATTCCATCACTGTCATCCATTCTTTCACCTATGGATCCGAATCAGCTCATCCCCATCACTACCAATGATGAGGAGTTCACTGAGACTCCTTGACCAGTAATCCCACCGCACTCCAAGTACTACCTTGATCATTCTTCCACCTAGGATTCCTCGGGATAGTTAATATAAGGCGTGCCCATATCTATCCCTCCTTCTATCACCCCCACTTCTACATCAGCGAGCATCTAAGCAGCATCGGTTTACGCAACCATCATCCACTTCACCACATGTGGTTTCTCAACTAGATCCCACATCTGCTATAACTACAATGTCTATGTCATCTATCGTACCCATGACATCAATTGTCCCTCCAACAACCACTTTAATTATAGCCCCATCTGCACCCACTACCTCACATATACCCATTACATCGCAACCACCTCCAATGTTGGTAGCTTACACCCCTTTTCAAAACCTCATCCTTTCTATCCCGTAGTCCTTACCCCCAATCACCACTAGAGTTGTTACGACTACCCCACCCACTTACACATACTACTAAAACCCCAACCTCAACTATCACCTATTCTAGCTATGTGTCACCTACATGTATTCCTCCTACACAGTTCTCATAATCAACACCACCATACACTAGCATACCACCCATCTCATACATTCAACATCGACCCTTTTTTTTTCGCAAGGGGCACCCATTCATCCTAACCTACTAACGAACTCATTAAAATGATGATGGAGAAGATGCATACCTTAGAAGAATCTACTGGCTCCGTAATTCTTTAACATATGATGAAATCTGTAATGAGCCTATCCATCTATATATTCTCATTCATCCTTACCTAGTGCATTAGGAAATGCCTAAATTAAATCACTTCAACAATAAAGAAGATCCACAACAACACTTGTAGTCGTTCAAACATGGGTGTTACCTACTCACCCATAATGATGTTTTACTCCTACAAACTTTCCTAATGCCCTTGACATGACCAACATTGGATTGGTATAGTGGACTACCTCAACATTCCATTTATTCCTTTAATCAAGTATCCCAAACTTTCTTAGATCATTTTTCAATCAATGTTACCAAGAAAGTCACCATGATCAATCTCTATTCAACCCAATAGTATGAAGATGAATCTATCGCAGATTTCGTTTGCCGGTGAAGTCTTATTAACTAATTGACGTTCCAACTACCTCAGACTAAACTTATTGAGTTGTTCACTAGAGCTTGTGCCAGACACATCTCACCAACTCTGTAAGTCCAAACCTTCCAAACCTTTGATGAAGCATTCACCATGGCATGAAAACTAGAAATTTGCACCATTGAAGAAAAGAAGATCCAATTATGGAACAAGAACACCCCATTCAAATCAAATGATTCTTCTTCATCTTCAAAACCTCAAAATAACTATTCAAATCCTAAAGGATCTGCCAATGCGGTAGTCCTCAAGGCGGGTCCACCTCATCCTTTTAATCAAGCCCAACCTTCTTCCAATATTTCTCTATCAGGCCTTTCAGCTTCGGTAGGAGCAATGGAAGTACACTTCGATTGGAGAGCCCTATTCTTTAGTCTTGGAAAAGATTCTTAAAGATGGAGCCATTACACTTCCTCCCATAAAACCTCATACAAGTTTCAATCCTTCCCGCCCTATGCCTACATGGTATAAAGAACACGACTACTATAATTACCATCACATTAAAGGACATAGTGACGATAACTACATAAATTTTAAAAACATTGTTCAAGAGATGATAGATAATGGAGACCTTGTCATGGAAAACCCGAACGCGCTAACAAATCAAAATTTTCACATCTTTAAAAATTCATTCCCTAATCATAAACCATCATCTAATCAAAATATTGAACCTTCATCCAGCGACAATAATGTCCATGAAGTCCACATGGTTTTTGATATCATACCAATTATTCCTCAAAACCTACCTACTTCATCTATTGAGGAAATCTTGGCACGAGCTCCTCTACCCATAGAGGAGCATACCTCTTCTACTCCTCCACCCATAGAGGATTCCCCTCATCTCCCCTTGCTCTCACAAAGGAACCCACACTTTCTACCAATGTCATTTCATTTTTGCCTTCTAGCCTATTGAACCGTCAACATTTTTTATTATCCCATCCATAGGAGAATCATCATCGCCTTCTCCTCCACTAAGGGATAATTCTACCTCACCCAACCTATTGTCTCTCCTACCCATGGGAGACTCATCAGACATGCCACTACCTATTGGGGGTAGTTCCTCCTTAGCAGCTCAGAACCCCAATGACATGATCTCGACTCTTTTACCAACAGAGTTTGAGGCTAGCCAATTCCTTGTCTCATAGACATATTTTATAGGGATTTCTCCCAACCCATTCCATCCTCTTCTTTATTATTCCCATTTTCATGAATGGTCGATTACCTAGATTACGTTGATCATTCCATGCTCTAGGGATGTCTCTAGATCCCCTTTATGACTCAAATGTAAATGTTACCTGAAGATACTTCCATAATCTACTCAAAGATATTTTTAGCAACCAAATCAACACTGACCATGCCTATTGAAACGAATTCACCTTCATCATCTCTACCTACATCTAAACCTCTACCCACAACTAAAACTATTCCCAAACCTAAAAACCTACCCACACCTATCTCCCCACCGTATCTAGGCCCATCACTACCTTGGGTGTCATGCCGACATCAAGCCTTACTCACCCACATGTCAAATTGGACTTAGCAGCACCATCTCAAACCTACACCAACATTATACCTCTCCTAAGAGGAAAACTTGACCTTATAGGTTGCATACAACGGTCTCACCTACCACACCTTTATCACCTTCCCCTTCCGTCCATCCTAGGGCCTCATTTATCAACCTTGACAAAACCATCTCATACCCAAGGCTATTTAAAATATAAACAACCGATTGCTACCTCACAAGCCTCTGTTACACCTCATTCACCCAAAAACCAAACTTCCTCACCCTCACCCGTACACTTCTTGCCACCTATACCTCCACCAGTTACTATAACCCCAACCTTTCCTATATGAATTCAACCAATTTCATCTACCCAACCTTTACCAACCACCTTCACCGCAACTGGTTTCCCCCCCATGGGTAACACATCCTCTTCCACCATCTTCTTTCCCTTCTACATCTCATACTCCTGTGCCACCTTTATCCAAGAAGGTGCAAACCAAAGATAAGAATCCACTACCCTTAAATAAGGTAGTCAAACCAACCAAACCTTCCATCGCCACTCTTCTACCCCACCTTTACCCAAGTAGATGCCACCAAAACATAAGACCATACCACTCATCAAATCAGTATACCAATCCATTCCCCCTCATATAAAGCCTCTTCCCTCATAATCATCAACACCTATACCTAAACCCACACTCACTTCCCATTGTGATCCGTTAGCAAGGTCCTACGCCAAAATTTTAACCAATCTCTTAAAGACTTCCATCATCACATTACTGCCACTTCGACCTTATAATCCTCTCAAACCCAAACCAAAAGGGTTTGATGAAACCAATATTTGTGCCTATCATCGTGTGTTAGGACATGATGTCAAAAATTGTAAGGCTCTGAAGACCATTCTTCTCAAACTTTGTCCTCCTAATTTTTTTTTTGATGATGACGACCTTCTTGATGAGGACCATGTTCCACCTTCACCTATCACCATACATCATCGTCCTTTAGTGATTCAATGACCAATATCTCCACCCCCATAACCATTTTATCCACCTCCAAAATTTGAGATCAACATGGTTCGCATTAGGAATTATCCAAATCACCACCCAAATACCCAGTGCACCCAACTCATTTCACAAGGCTCTTATCCACCGCTAGGATTTTTCCCCTCATGTTGTTATACCTTTCATGACACACCCTCTCCATCTACCTCCCTCAAATTAACATGGTTCACGTTGCTACCCACGCTCAAAAAGACAAAGGAAAAGAAAAAGCAACTAGCCCATCAACCAACCCTATACCCAATATACCATCTACACCTGCTCCCAAAATCACCATCGTGGACCTACATACCCTATCTCTGATAGGGTCACCCATCATGCAATGATAAAACAATTACATCAGTCTCCTCTAAAGATGTCTTTGTATGATCTCGTCTAAACTTTGAATCCCACAAACAAGCCCTTATCGAGGTTTTACAATCCATTGAAGTTCTACCCAATGACCCCACACTAGTGGCCTTGATTATCACCCCTCACCACATGGCCTCACTAACCAAATCAGCTCCTTCTTCTACCCCCATGACCACTCCTCAAGTCACCGCCCTCAGCTTCTCTGATGAGGAGATTGTACCTCTCTAGTCAGATGACCCTGATCCCACCCTATTCATTTCCATCTATATCAATAACATATGCGTATGACGCATCATGATTGATGGTGGTGCTAGCATTAACATCATCCTCCCACACATATAATCAAATGTGTATCCCTTCTAACTATATGCATAATAACCTAGTTATGTTGTGCTCCTTTAACGATGCCATCACCTCCACCCTTGGCACTATTATCCTTCACATTCGCGTATGCCCTCACACTATCCCGGAACTATTCTACATCTTAGAGGGGAGTTCCAGTATAACCTATTTCTTGGAAGACCCTGGATTTACGTCATGGGTTGTGTCCTTTAAATTTACACTACATTGTGTAAAATTTGAGCATGAAGGACATAACTACACCATCCCCATCGACCCGTTACCATTCAAAACTTGTAACATGTTGTACCGACCCAATGATGTACTTGTACCAGTCAAGGCATCTGCCACTACCCCCACTTCTCCTTCACCCATGACCCCACCCACCAATGTGTCGCCACCTCTCCCACATCTAACCTTGTTATTCCCTCTCGCCATAGCCTCATAGCTGACTCATTTACTTCTTAATCACCTAGTGATTCGTCTATCCCCACTACCCAAGTATTGACTCTGATCCCTTAGAATTTTTTTCAATGCCTCACTGGGGAGTACGCTATACAATATTGACACATTCCTCACTCCGCAAGAGTATGGGAACATGCTGCCAACACCCTAGTTATGACTACCATGTAGGAAAGGTTTTTCCTTATGGTCCTCCCCACCTTCACACTAATCTAACGTATGTGGGACTTGATATTGCCACTTATTCACCCGAACCTCCATCCCAAACATGATCGTTTTCATCTAACCTACAATCCCTTACTAATCGCCACTTTTCCCACACTTTCCTTCACCATTGCGCATGGAAAGGCTTTGGTTTTGGTTTTTACGAACAAGGTCACCATACTGTCATTTCATGTACCACCCATAAACATAATGATCATAGTGGCATTGGATTTTCCACATCACCTTCCAAGAAGGATCGTGCCAACCTTGTTGAGGATGACAAACCTTCTCCACCCCATTCACTAATGTCACCATCTTCACACTTAGAGTCCCTAGATACTAAATCTATCCCTCCCCAAAAAAAATCGTAAACATAATTTCCTTGGGACCTCTGACTTATCAACGTGATGGAAAGGCCCCCTCTTCTATTCCCTTCTTGTATCCTGACATGATTGATGATGATATGCCTTTTATTAATGTCATTCAATGTGAGGACGATGAGTCCATCCTCACCTACCTTGGTGCATAAGATTCTTAGTTTCCTTCATCCAACCCATTTACTATCCCCAATGGATTTCTAACATTGTTCCTATCACAAAATTAATAGGGGAATTTGCATTTGCATGCACTTTCGTGATCTCAACCTAGCCTATCCCAAAGACTATTATCCCCTATCGTGCATTGACCAATTGGTTGATCTCACCGCTGGCTATCAAATACTATCACTCATGGATGGTTTCTTGGGTTATAATCAAATATTACTCACTCTAGAAGATCAACACAAAATTTCCTTCATCACTCCTTGGGGACCTTCTGTTATGAAGTTATGCCTTTTGGCCTTAAAAATGTTGGTACTACATATCAACGAGCCATGACTTATATCTTCCATGACATCATGAATCTTATATTAGAAGATTACGTAGATGACCTTCTGGCCAAATCCAAACATCGATCCAAACACTTGATAGTCCTTAAGGTCATCTTTGACCGCCTCATCAAGTATTGTGTTCACCTTCAACCTAAGAAGTGCGTCTTTGTGGTACTTTTAGGAAAACTCCTTGGTTTCATCATTTCTTTGTGTGGCATAGAATTTGATCCTGCTAAAGTGAAGGCTATTCTCAAATTCTTCCACCTACTAATATCCATAAAATTCTAATATTGCAAGGTAAGTTGTAATCTATTCATCATCTTATCTCGTATCTTTCCGACCGCTGTCAACCATTTCATCATCTCCTCAAGAAGGGTGTTTCATTAAAATGGGATGATGAATTCCATAAAAATACCTTATTCAACCACCAGTGCTCATTCCTCCTAAGGATGACCAACCCTTTTACCTGTACATTTCCACCACTGACCCTTCTCTAGATGTCATGCTCTGCTCATGTGATGAGCAACAAATAGAGAGCAAGCGGTTTATTACATAAGTTGTACCCTTTTAGAATATGAAAATAGATACACCCACACCAAAAAAACTCTACTTAGCCTTTTTTTTTTTCCACCAAGTGTTTTTATTACCTCGCTCAACCACAAAACCTTTGTCATCACCAATATTGACCCCTTACATTACATGTATGCCAAACCCTACCAACATCAACGTGTTGCACACTGGCTCATGCTTCTTGCCGACCTTGACCTCGAATTCATCCATCAAAATTCTATCAAAGGCAAAATCATCACTGACCAAATATAAAATTCACCTCTTTCCGAGAATCAACCCTCTAACTTTGATTTCCTAGATGAATCCATTGCTACCCTCTCCTTGGATGATACCACTTACCAAATGACCCTCTTCTTTGATGCTTCCAAATATCAGTGTGGGGGTGGTGTTGGTGTTATCCTTATTCCTCTTGGAGGTGAACCCATGTCTTTATCTTTCAAACTAGATTTTGATTGTACAAACAATATCTCTAAATATGAAGCACTTGTATTAGGTCTCTAGGTTGTTTTTGCCTTAGATGTTATGTCAATCAATATCTTTGGTGATTCCCAACTGGTCATAAACTAAGTCAATGGTATATACTAGTTTCATAATGAAATACTTCAAAAGTATAAACATCATGTAGACATACTTTTGAATACCTTTGGCAATTACAAATGTTAAACCACCCCCCATTCTACCAATAAGTTTGCAGATACCATGGCCTATTTGGATTCTAAGATACCTACTTCGCTCGATGACTCTAAAATATTTTTCACAATATAAAGGCTACAATCGCCCTCTTATTTACCTCGTGAGGTCTACTTCATCGAAACCATTGCACTTGACCCACATGACCTTTGTTATAAGCAGATTGAAAACTATCTTTCCCTTTCCATTCTACCTCTTGATCTCACTCGTAATGGAAAATGTGCCTTTTTTAAAAGTGTCTCTCGATATGTCATCATGGGTGGTCTCCTTTATAAGCATAGCTCGACGGTATTCTCTTACGATGCCTTACAATCTCTAAAATTTTCTACACCATCAAGGAAGTTCATGACAAAATTTGTGGAGGCCACTTTAGTGGTTTAGCTATCGCTAAATGCATTCTTCACCTTGGATATTATTGGCTAACCCTAAACCATGATTGTTGTGACTATGTCAAACATTTTGTGAAGTTCCAACAACATGTTAATCTTCATCACACACCTAGTCATGCCTTACAGGTCACATGAGACCTTTGGCCTTTCTCTCAATGGGGCTTGGATCTTGTCGGAGAAATCAATCCCCATTCTTCACAATGTCATCAATGGATAATAACCGTATCTATTGAATATTACACTAAATGGGTAGAAGCCATCCCCCTCATTTCTACAAAATCTGAGAAAATATGTGAATTCATCAACCATCACATCATTTTCTACTTTGGCATCCCTCACCATCTCATCACCGATAATGGAAATAAATTAAAAAAAAAAACCTATGTAAGTTGTGTGACACTTTTGGAATCAAACTTAGTTTTTCGTCACCTTATTATCCCTAAACCAATGGCCAAGTAGAATCAACCAATAAAACCTTGAACAAAATTCTTATGGAATTAGTTGACGATACTGGCAAGGATTGGCATTCACACATTCCTTTAGCCTTGTGGGATTATTGCACTAGTATTCGCACTTCGAATGCTTCCACACTTTTTTCTATGGTATACGGTACTAAGGATGTCTTTCCTCTCGAAGTCCAAATTCCATCTCTCCACATCTCACTACAATACATGCTCAATGACGATGACTTTCTCTAGATCGTTTAGCGTAACTTGATTTATTAGATGAACATCGTCTCAATGCTCTTGATCATCTCCAAATCTACTAAAAACATATCAAGTGTGCCTATGACAAATGTCCATGAATGCACCTTCCAGATCAGTGACCTCTTCTGAAGGAAAATCAACATGTAACTAAAGAAGAGAAAAGTAAATGGGGAAAATTTTCTCCTAATTGGCTTGGACCTTATATCATTACCCATGCCTATGGATCAGGTTCTTATCATTTGTCTTCACTCAAAGGTAAACCCAAACTTGAGCCCCTCAATGCTTTGCATCTTTAACCATTTTATTATTGACATCAAGTCCTATATCACTTTTGTGTCAATTGACCGCTCATCCCTTAAGCACTATTCACCTTCCATATTACCCATTTTTTAGGATCAATGACTAAACAAGAATCATGTGATTACTCATCACCTTTCAGCCTTATCTTCAATATGAGTACCACGACTCTACTCATAACATGATTCTCATGGATACTTTTCATATTTTTAAAAGATGGAATCCCATGGTCGTTAATCACTTGAAACCACCTCTTTCATAGTTAACCTCTGTGTGCTATGGTTTTGTCTTCTAAACAAGAACATAATCTTCCTCTATAGTCTTTTCCATGACTTAAATGTCCAAAAAAAAATGGGATTCAACTCCTTGAGTCAAACTTCTAGAAAAATATGACTCCCTCAAAAAGGGACATCTCTTCTTTCTACCTCACCGCTATAAATAGATTTCCCTTGAAGGAAAGCTATATAAAGTCATTGCAAAAATACAATAAAAATATCCAAAAGCTTCCCGCATCGATCAACTTCATGAAGACCTCAAGGAGATAATATACTCATCCCATATAGAATTCCCACATCGATCGAGTCTATTAAAAACAAACAAATGAATAAAATGATGAATTTTTTTCATGGAATTTCCTATTTTTTATCATGGGTTTCTTGCTAGTTAAACATGTTGCCATACACTAAGTTACACTAAACCACCCACTTTCATCTCATTGCCTTTTTCACCCTAATTTTCTTCTTGCTCAAGGGACTTTCCACAATTATGACATTTCGTGATCATGTGACTTTCTTCACCCTTAGAATAGTCCATTATGCAACGCCTTTAGGGTCTTACATTCATAAGCCCATCTTGGGTATGGTAGAATCATTAGGGTTCTTATCAATTACGCAGCTTATTTTACCACTTCTTACCATTCACCTTCCTCATTACTTATTGATTATCCTATATAGGACTAGACCATCGACACCTACATTTTAAAATATTTTCACTATCACCTAAGACTCAACCATGCCTATAACCTCGACTCAACCATGCCTATGACCTACACTCAATCATACCTCAAACCTACTAACCCATTCCTATAATTCATCATATTCTTCCCTAGCTTATGGGAGAACTACATTGGCTTGAGGCCCCTTTTCATCGGGGCTATATAGGTAGCACTCTTAGGGCATGGGGCCCTGGAGGTTAGCTCGACCACTCTTTACCCTAACCTATTTTCCCCATCTTCCTATTCATATTCTATCTTATTTTTCATTTCCTAAAACACTTGGAAATTAATACAAACATACATATCTACCATGATTCACATCATAAAAACAACCAATCAATCATTTCACATTTCCATAATATCAAAAATATTTGAAATCGAATCCATAACATACATATAACTCATCATTTATTTCCCATGTTACCAATAACTTGGACATTAAATCAAAATTAAAAACAAAACTCCATCATGCCTATATCTAACTCAAACATGCCTGCGACTTGACTCCATCATGCCTATAACCTAACTCCATCATGCCTATACCTAACTCAAACATGCATGTAACTGACTCCATCATGCCTATGACCTAAATCCATCATCCCTATCGACTCCATCATTCCTATGACCCGACTCTATCATGCCGTGACTTGACTCCATCACCGCAACCCGACTCCATCATGCTTATGACTCGACTCTATCATGCTTATGACCGACTCCATCATGCCTTTAACATGACTCCATCATTCCTATTACACGACTCCATCATGCCTATGACCCAACTTAATCATGCCTACACCAACATGTCTCCACCATGCCTAATACACCTAGTTTCCATCCATCTCCAAATAACAATAAAATTCTGCCAACACAAGTACATCATACACAATCATCGATCTCATCATAAAAATATATGTATCCATCCAATATACACTGATACAAATAATATAAATCTCTCAAAACTCTCATATAACCTCACCATCTTGACACAAGCACGCAAGATATATGTATGCTAAAAATATCAAAACTCTCATATACATCCTCACTCTCTTCAACACGCAGGCTGGTATATATCAAAAATAAAAAAAAAGGGAAGTACATAGATATCAATCACCTCCCCATCAAATACCCTCCATGCCTATCTCACCCATCTCCTCCACCTCCTCTTCTCCTCGTGTGGCATCCAACTAACATCTCGCCACCCTCCATAGGCCTCGATTTGACCTCTAATGGCCCCTCACCTAGTGCTGGTCTCCATAAACTAGTGGCCTCACCATGACTATCTCTATGGGCTTTCCAATCCCCTATACTCTCTACACTATGAGTGGGACCTGGTCCTCTCACTCGAGGCCGATGTTCTCTATGCTCTATATAAGATGGGACATCTATCCTTGTAGCCATCAGGTGATCCTGATAGTATCACGCCTCTCCAGGGCATCCCTAAACCATGCCATCGATACTGTTTATGGAGGCACCATGGGCCTCACTGCCACCTATGTACTAAGACCTCCTACTATTGCCTCGGTCCCTATTCCTGTAACTCATCTACCTAACCCTATGTAGGTACATGTACCACCACCTATCCCTAGGAGTAGTAGCCAACTCCCCTATAATGTAGTCACCTAACCCTGTAAGGTGGCTACCTATGCTTGTGATGCTAGCTAGCTAGCTCTACAAACCCGTAACATGTGCCTGTAGAGTATCAATTTATGCCCCATCCTGTCCTGGCCCCTGTGCTATACCTATGCTAGCTGTCCCTATAAAATAGTCACCTACCCATCAAGGTAACTACATGTGCATGTGCGTAGTCAAGTTGCACTCCCAATGTTGTCACATGTCCCTATAGTGCATCTCTCTACACTATCACTATAGCCAAATCTAGTTGCCCCAGCCATGGAGGTATTTCCTGTAACTCTATAGCCCACATCGTCTATACCCATCGATCACCCCTACATCATCAATCTGACCATCCATTGGCATCTCCACCTGACCTACTGGATCTATAGGGTGAGGTAGAGGCAAAGGCCTCTCCACATCCTCTCGGTGATACCATACAACAGGCGGGGGCACATCCTGAACTAGTCCAAACTATCGCTAAAATCTATCCACTAGAATCATCTCATGTTTGTTGGAATGTCTACCTATATCCATCATACTAGTGGAAACCCCTATAGCTATAGCCTCATAACTCTAAATGTTGGGTAGCCCACATACTACGCACGATATATCCATGCATAAACCCATCTAACCTCTACCTATAATACATGACATCATAGGTCACCTCCTCACCTTGTTGATGATCCCTAGCTACCACCCACCTCCTATAACCTGCTCTCTATCCACCTTTATGCTAATCTTCTACTGTCAATCCTTGCACCACACTATCACAATGTGCTCATACACCCAATAATGCAACATGAATGTACAACATAAGCCGTAGTGGTGCATCCTTTGGTAACCCTAGAGCTTTCTGTATAATTGCACCAAATAGGTAGGTGCCCAAGAAAACTGGACTTGATCCTCCACCATCTCCCGTAAAACCCCCATCAAACCTCGGGAAACTAGCCACCCTCTGAATTAGGTAGAGCATAGCACCCTACCACCACCATCATCAATTCTACCAAATGTGTCTCCTCTGGGTGTGCTACGTATATCTTCCCTTATACAAGGCTCGCACTGAGCTCATTCAACTCCATCACCATCTCCCCAAACACTATGATCATATCCTTAAAGGCCACATCATCTTATGATATTGTATACACTAGTTCACCAATAATCAATAACTGTAATATCGGTAGACATCCTCCAACAGTGTGATCATCATCTCACCAGTAGGTAAGTAGAAAGTGTTGGTCATGGCATCCCATCTATCGATGAGTGTGACCATGAGGCTATGATCCCGTCAGATCCACCTATACCATCTGATGCCAACTAGGCCAACCACGTGAATGTTCCCCCACTCCTCTACTGGTGACACGAGGTTGTATCTCCCCTAACAATGGTGGGAATCTATCCTACATCATTAGTTGATGTCGTGCCTACACCCATACAAATCAACCATGTCAAAAATGCCACACACCTATCTATTCCATACCTACTTCCCGACCTATCATCTACCCTGTGCCCATTTACCCCAACCCCATATTACCTTACCTGGGACATCACTTACCTAACCCTTTCCTCCTTCCTCTCTTTTAGTCCCTCTTATACCCCATTTCTACCCATTCCTATTTCCACCCACTCTTTACCCTCCCAATCTAGCCTCACCCCATTTATGTTGACCGATATCGGTCATCTATCGGTCACATATGCCCGACATTGGTCACCTTACCATGACCAATGCCAGCTTAATCTCGACTAATCCCGATCATCCTTGATCGACATCGGTCTCTTTTGGCTCCACAAACGAAACCCCATGCCCCAAATTTTCTAAAATTTGAAAATATACCCTAAAACCTACCCCAACACCCAACCAACCCACCCAAAATTATTTTTATTACCTAAATCACCTATGTGGCCTCTCCCCATACCCAAATCCATTTATTTTATCCACATTTTCAAATTTTTGAACCCCCCCATTCTTTTCATTTTTCCCTAAAATATTTTAATCCAAAACTACAAATGGATCAAATCCTACCTCTACATGCAGGCACCTCCTCGGGATGTCTGGTCTCCCCGCTGCTACTCCATGCCTCCAATTAAACTCTTGGTCCTCTAACCAATCTAATCACTCTAAATGATCTTGTGGCCCCATCCACCTACCTCCTCCAACCACTCAGATACCTCCAACTCAAAGCATTGTACAAACACCTCGTCCTTTTCTTCATGGAAAATGCTAAAAACAATTTGCTCTATCATTTTCTATAAATTGATAAAGGTTAAAATGAATCCGTAACATACAGATTTTTACTTTTTTACCCTACCCCCGACCTGACTGACATCGTTTAAGTTGACCGACATCGGTCATGTGCCCTAGCCTACCGTGGTGATTTTCTAGACCGGCATCGATTTTCCATAACCGATGTCAGTTATCCTTTTTTTGACCCCCTTACTCCACATTGCACCACATCTACTTGGTCATAACCTTTTTCCACCTCAACCCAACATTGACCTTGACCTTACACATCACCCTCATGACCTTATTACTTATCACCCTCCCTCACCCCCACCAATTACCCAAGTAACCTTATATTATTTCCCTTGACCCTTGGGGCATCCTTTTCCCCTCATCCTCATATCTTCCTCCGAACAACCCTATCCCACCTACTAGCACCCTCTGGCACCTTCGACGTTGTATACACACTACACCTTATGCCATTGTTACCCATTTTGGTGAACCCAACGACCTTGCCTTTCCTACCTATCAAGTGGTCTACCCAAACAATGCCTTGACCTTTTGGATGTACCGGAACTACACCTACATGTTCATGTATCTTACCTTGTTGTGTGTCCAGACCATATCCTCTACCCTAGATACCAAACCTCAACAACCCTTGTTTGGATAACCGTGTCAATTTTTCAACAATGTGGAGTCTATAAGCTCTCCCACCTGGCTACCTTACCACAATCTATGCATGCACATCCACCTGATTACCTTGGCCTTACCCATGCCATGACATGTTTACCTAAACGTGATGTACTTGTTGTGACCATTAACCTTATGTACTCGATATACCTTGTGATGTTGTTACCTATGTTGTTTTATCCTAATAACAATACCTTACCTATTTCCATGCCATTTATCCCGAACAAACCTTTGGTGTACTAGAACATACCTAAACGTTCCTGCACTTGACCTATTTTGTGTTTTCAGACCATATCCTATACCTTGGATACCTAAATCACTTCACCCTTGTTTAGATAAACCTATCAACCTTGGATGATGTAGAGTTTGCAAGCTCTTCAACTTGGTACCGTGTTGCAATCTATACATGTGCATATGTTTGATTGCCATTACCCATGACCCAATTTTGATCCCATCCTCCTACCTATTACATAAGTTAACCATCACCCTTTCTATCAATACTCAAACCCTTCCCCACCTATCTTTTCCACCTACGCATTTATCAAACCACTCACCGATTCCGTATTACACCTCATCAGTGCCTAGTTTGAGGGGGATCATCTTCACCCACACATGGGGCAATCACTTCCTATTTTTTTCAGCATCGCTTACCAATACAAGCTACACAACAAAAGGGAAAAATGTAGACACCAAAATTGGGTCACACTCCCCTTGGTCCCTTTTCGAATAACCAACTTAAACATGCTCACCTAACCATGACCCTTTTACTCCACATTAATATTAGTTTAATTATTTATAATTAAAGTGATACTCATCCTCACAATATTCATTATTTAATTACCCTAATTAAACTAATTTCCACCTCACCTAGAAACCTCACCACAAACCTATTTTTAGCATATTTCCCCTTTACTAGGACTCAACATTCACTCACCATAACTAACTAAGGCTTAGTCATACCTACCTTAATGAACTAAGACTTAGTGCAACCCTAAAATCATATGCCTATTCTCCCTCTAACCACATTCCCACTCATTAAAACGTAACATTCTGCATTTTGATCTGTGAGATAGACTGAGATGGCCCAAAAAGATTGCCAAGATCTGGCATTTTTAGTAAACCTAAGATTTCCCACCTTAACCAATGCCGATCAACCCTAAATCGCTTGGTCACCCTAAACTATCGTCGGTTACCATATATTCATTTTGGTAACCTTGTTTGGGAGGTTGGCACATTCTCAAGTTTTGTGGAGAATGAAGGAGATATGTAATCAAAAACCAGAGCCCTTTCGCACATCCAAACAGCCATAGCCAACACCAAGACTGATCGGAAGGCATTTACATTCACAAAAAAATTCCACGAAGCACTACCATAGCACTGAGCACCATTCCATAGATCAATTGTCACCAGTATCTCCAACCACTTCTCCACCACTACAGGCATTTAGAACACTTTTGAACTCCAAGTAAGTTGGTTTCTCCTCTATTACTTGCAGTTGTATTATTTATTTGCCTTCATCCATTCACTATTATTACTTAGATCTATCCCTTAGATTTCTCTTTATCAACTACCCCATCACACCCCACCTAAACTTCACAAAAACCTATCCCGAAAACATCCCCCTCACATAGAACTCACAAACACCCTCCAAAATCTTTGTGGAATAATAGAGAGGACCTAAAACTTGTTCTACAACATTCCCTAGTTCTCCATAGTCACCGACACCGGTTAACCCTAACCATGGTCGGTTCATCTTATACCGACATCGGTCTCCTTAATCGATATTAGTCATTGTGACTGTCAACCCAACCTAACAACTCAACCCTTAGCCTATTCCTAAACTTATTTCAAAACCTTACCACACCTATTTTGGACCTATCACCTCACCCTCCCCCATAGAGACCTTTCCAACTCTCTATTCCAAGACAGAAGAGAGCCCAAACATCCTCCACCGACTCCCTGCCACTTTTCACAGTTACCGATATCAATCACCCTAAACCGGTATCATTCCTACCTAAACCGACATTGGTCACCCTAACCGGTGTTGGTCATGTGTTTGATAATACCATTCCTGACACTGCAACCTAAGTATCACACCTAAAACAACCCAAAATCTCACCCAACCTTACCAAGACTCTGTCTGTGACCTGCAAACCATCTACACTACCCGTAACCCAATCCAAAACCTTTACCTGCATAACATCTTATTATTTAATCGATCATCACTGATAATAATATGAGGTACCCAAATTAGAACACTAGCACTATATTCTTTTACTTGCATGTTTAATTGTGTTTTATATTGATTTATAAAAAGTGGATTGAGAGCCTTAAGAAGTATCATACTTCCCAGATCTAGCATACACTAGGCAATCTAGTATCATATACTATTTAACTCTCTTTTGTGGTCTTGTTTTATATTTTAGGTAGTTCCTCTTGGGCAAAAGGAATCTCTCACAATCAACAATGGATCAAGAATTCAAAACGCGCAATGACCTTTACATGGACCTTCACAAAAGGTATTCCTCCTTGGCCCATACCCTTATCTGTTTTGTCTAAATCCTTAAATAAAATGGTGAAACAAATAATGATCTTTTGTAAACTTATAAATCTAATTTTATGGTGTACAGTCTAGTGTGTTGCATCTATTTGTAAAGGAGGTCCTTGTGTTATAAAAGGCTCCTAGAGATGTGGTTAGAGAATTTTCCATGAGAAATTATGAGATGTAGTCTCATAAATCATGCTTAGCCTAAATCATAAATTCGATTTATGGATTCCAAATCCTTTTGTACCAAAAGGTAAGTTGAGTATGATGAAGGTGTTATAAATCCTTCAAAAGTGATATGCTAGCCTAAACCTTCACTAATGGTTTATGGATTTGTAAATCATGTTGTATAAACAAGTAATGTTGGCATATGGTTCCCCACTTAATATTAAGGGGAGTTTTAGAACATCATATTAAGTTCTTATAATGTTTATTTTATAATCAAATAATTTAGAATATATTGAATATTCTTAATTATTTAATATAAACTTTAGATTATGTTTTATTAGTTATTTAATAACTAATTAATTTAAACCAGGTACACACACGGGGGGTTCATTAGTTAGGCAATATCCTAGCACGCGGGTTCATATTGAGGTAATTAAAATTAATAAAATTAAATTCAATATATTGGTAGACATGAGGAGGTGAAAGGATTTAATTTATTAATATTTTGAATCAAGTATTAGGGGTAGGTTAGAGAGGTGGGCCAAAGGAAAGGAAGGTTTAATTTTAATATAAAACTAAAACATTTGAACCCTACTTTTTAAAAGTAAATATCTTAAAATTGCAAAAGGAGTGTGGTCATAAATTAAATTATAATCTCTTTTTAATAAAGAAATCTCAATTAAGATATTCTTAACCAAGAAATAATAAGATGGTAGAAAACTAGGATTGAGTATGCTTTTCAACACAAGTGATATTATTTCACCATCTTAATTATTTGAATAACTATTGATAAATGATTAAAGCTTAACATTTATAAGGTGATTGGTAATAGGTCTTCAATGGCTTCAAAATATCTTTCGAGAGGAAATGTATATTAAAAAAAATTGAGTGAGAAATATAATATATTTTCTGTTTAATATATTAGGGTAGAAATAAAAAGGGGTAAATAAAATTGTAATTGAAAAATGGGTAAGTAAGGTAAATAGAAAAAATAGGGGATATTTTCATTCTAATAATATAACAAGAAGGGGTATTATCAATTGAATAATTATAGGTAAAAACTAGAATTAAGGGTATTCTTTAATACCCTTCGAACGCACGTGATATACCATACTTTTACTAAGTGAACCCGTTGTGGGTACACACCTGTCACTTAATGTGTTCTTGACCCGTGAGGTCATTTAAATATGGTTGTGAATCATATTATTTTTAACCTCATGTGAATGATGTGGAGAGAAGGAAGATGAGATCGGGATGTAAATTATGCT
Organism: Taxus wallichiana var. yunnanensis; assembly: GCA_018340775.1. NCBI lineage: Eukaryota > Viridiplantae > Streptophyta > Pinopsida > Cupressales > Taxaceae > Taxus > Taxus wallichiana. The sequence continues at coordinate 848,836,907 of CM031240.1, forward strand.
TCTCACATAATGAAATTATATTTGTTCATGGTTTTTACCTTGGGGTTTTCCACGTTAAATATGTGTATCGGTGTTGCTTTATTTATTTAATGTTATAATGTTTTTTATTAAAAAAATTTACATTAATTTAATTAATATTGAGTCTTATTCAATGGTTAATGTGTTCAACCCTCGGATCGACAACCAAGAATAGCCGTTCTATCGTGAGTCATAAGGCTTGGTGACTTTTCAAATTCCAATTTTTTTATTTTTGGGATATTTGATTTTTTTGTATTTTTTTATTTGTATTTGGGAAAAGAATATGCCATGTCTACTTACGGTGGGCACCAAAAGCTGTTGGCGAGAAATTTTTTTCGAGTTAGACAAATTGATGGATTTCCACCAATGCTATGGGACTTAGGTCCCTCTTCTTGAATAGTGTAGCCCCATTTATTATGCACAAATAAAAATGAAAATATGTAGGTGGCCTAGAGTTCGGGGATCCAACAGAACACTCTGCTAAAACTACGTAGAAAATGTTTACAAGGGAGGAATTTTGAGTAGGTGGGAAAAGGGAATGCCTAAAGAGAGGGGATTAATATCGTAGTTTGAAATGATTAGCTAAAATGTGGAAGATATTCGAGTTAATATAATATCAAGAACAACACTAAATAACGAGATAATTGTATAAAGAAAATGACCCAAGCATTCTAATATATGAAAATATGAAACCCTAAAGTGTGAGAAGGGTTAGATAGATCTTAGCTTATTCAACGAAGGTCTTGGATTGTGTGGCGGTGTGAGCCAGGAAAATAGGAGGACACAATCACACATAAGCTTGAGAAAGCACACACTCGAGCTCTCAAGCTAAACCTGGGCACCTAGAGAGGGACAGGGGCACCTGTGGGCACCTTGGTCTTAGATATGGGTACCCTGGTCTGTATAAATAGCCTAAAACCATTCTCTGAGGTGTCGCTAAATATTCTCTTGTGTTCTCTTCTTTTTGCACTAACTTCCTTAAACTGCATCATATTTCATTGTAATGCCCGCAATAATGAATTACCTTCAAAACCCCAAGACGAGCATTAATTCCATAAAACAAAATGCATATGAAAGGGTCAAACTGTCCTCAACGGCCACAATGGTAGACTTACTAATTGAGCATTGCATTACACCTCAAACCCTATGTAGTTGTGTGTGTGTGTGTGTGTGTGTGTGTGTGTGTGTGTGTGTGTGTGTGTGTGTGTGTGTGTGTGTGTGTGTGTGTGTGTGTGTGCAATCATGCCTTAGGTGCTTTTGTTTTAGTCATACTTTGTGAAAGTGGTGAGAAATAAATATGTGTAGAAATGTAATAAAATGGTAGATGGGATAGAATACACTTTCCTCCTATGTAGTGTGATGCAAATGAACTAGCCTTGTGCCTTGTGATGGAGCTAGAGGGATGCAAATGGAGCCTTTGATGGATGCAGCCTTTGGTGATGATAATAGTGCTTAGTGTTTGGCCCCTCATTATTGTATCATAACTTTATATTTATATGGTTCTCTTTTTCTAATTTTGTAATTAACCCTGAAAGAACAACCACTAAAAATATAGAAAGCTCAAATGGCTAGAAAGTTCCCAAAAAGTGGCGAGAAAGTTTAAAAGGATCGGGGTGCCTAAATGGGACCAGAGTTCTGGGGCACCCTAGTATGGGGCTGGGAACCCTAGTCAAAGGTATAATGACGAAAAACCACAAAAAATAGACTAGGAAAGTATGTGTTGAAGGTCGGTAGTGACGACAAAAAGAAAAGTAAAATGGCCAAAGGACATGGGTTAATTAGTACTTTTTCACTCAAAAACCTTATGAATAGTAGCATTAGACCGAGACTAAATAATTCCTAAAGTGCATGATTTTATGTCTACATTTTCCCCCACTTTAAGTTGGTGAGAAGAACACTTAGTAAAATAAAGTAGATAGAGATGTGTACTGAATGTCCATGTAGAGTGATGTAGGAAGTGTGCCGAAGGACTTAAACAAATCATGGAGTGAAAAAAAGATGGAGCGTGGATACTAAATATGTAAAAGAGTAAAAAGTGATGAGAGTGAACCTAGGGTGGAAGCGCATGTGTAGTTGATGATGTGTGTGATGTACCTACATGTTAGTATGAGGTGTTTGTTTTCATAGTATGTTTTTGTTATTGTTGATGTCATTTGTTTTGTTTAATACTTGCTTCTCATATGGTTATACCTGCAAAGAGAATATGATCAAGTAGTCAAATACGCATGTATATATGTGTAAAAGCATGTGTATGTAGAAATGAAAAGACTAAAATGGAAATATGAAAATGTAAAAGGAACATGTGCACCTGATCCATGATGAGAGAAAGGGGTGAAGAAAGGATATCCTGTACTGTGAGTTTTTTGGGCGATCTCACACCACCCTAGCCAAAGAAGTGTAAGGAGAAAGTTGCGTTATACTCCAACCTATAACCGATCCGCATAATGCTAAGGAAAATATGCCCTATTAAATTTGTTGTGTACGGGGTTTTATACTTGGTCTAAAACCACTCGTTTTATAACCCAAAATGTCAAGGAGATAAACTGAAGTATACCGGTAGAAAGTGTTGAGTAGTGTGTAAAACCCCAAATGATGCCCCCCTCTTTGGGGGATATGCAATGTTGCTTTGATAGGAGAATGCAGCCCAAAATGAGGGCCAAAAGCATAAACTATGCCCTGTAGGGGAAGGGAATGCGCTTGGTATAAACCAAGGTGCATACAAATAATTGGCTAGAAAATAAGTGTTAGTTCGAACAAGCATGCATGTAAAGGATAAGTGTACACTATGCAAACAATGTAGAATCTAGAAAGAAAGTAAACACACAAGAAGAAAATCATAGACTTCCAAAGTAGGTTGTAAACATGGAACATCACTCATGATTTCACAAGACACTCAAGGCTACAATGGCCACATAGAGAAAACAAGTTTACACACTAAACAAAGGGCAAGGCCCGCATACAATAGAAAACAAGAGAAAAATAATAGAAAATAGAAAAATAGTCATGGAAGTAAGTAATCCTATAAAAATAATGTTGCACATGAAGCACCTATTAGCATGTTATAAATATAACCAATATGTCAAAAGCATGTATAAACAAGTAAAGGAAGAGTGATAAAATGAAATGATAACACTCAGTAAGAGACGAATGTGGATTCCCTAGCAACTATTGTAGGATGGGTAGAGGGGAACATCCATGTTGCATGTGAGAGACCTATATCTATAATCACAACTAGAAAAGGATGTGAATGCACATGTGTGTATGGTAAATATAATGACATACAAGAGATCTAGATAACATGTGTAATAAGTAAACATGAACAAGAAAATGTAAGCAAGAGTAAAATTAACCAAGATATGAAACATGTTATGGATGGATGGAATGGAATGTAATATGGATGATAGGATCCACATTCCCCTAAGTGAATGGAAGTGTATACAGTGAGGTTCATTTGTTTTTCCCCCTCAACATTCAATAATGAACCGTAAATGAGAGTACATCATTGAGAAATAGTTGAGGTGGGTTATGTGTAACGCATTGTGATGAATGTGTATGTGTGTGTGATCCTATAGTTGAAGCGTATATCACAATAAGATGATTGAAGGAGCGATGATTTGTCCTAAAACTTATATCATTGAATGGTGAATAGAGGGAGTGCTGATGTAGACTAAGGATTATACCGCTATAAGATGAAGGAAGAGGTGACCATTTAGCATAAAACGTATGTCACTAAGCTAGGAATGTCACATGAAGGAAGGTCGAATGATGAACATGTGTGTATGATAAGGTCCATTTTATTTGTAAACCCTCGATAGTTGAGTATGGACTGAGGAACTAAAGTGCATCATAGGGTAGTGAGTGCAACATGTAGAAGATGATGTAGTATGTGTGATGATAAGAGATGACCATGTGATGTGTAAAATGTGTAATGTGTGATATATAGAATGCAATGCTAGATGTGTAGATAGTCTAATAGTGTGAAGATGTGTGCTATGTGATATGCATGATGAGTAATATGTAATGCGAGACTCATAGACAATAGGAGTGTGATGCATATATGATGAAGACTAATATGATGTATGATATATAGATAATGTATGATGTGTAGATGTGTAAATGTCTAAATAGTAATGATGTAACGGAACATGATGATGTAGTGTGTGAAATGCGAGGTGTATTGTAAAATGTGTGAGACATATAATGTGTGGTACCTACATGCAGTGTGTGGGTTCATTTGTAGTATTCCCTCAATAGTCAAGTGTGAACTGAAGCACAAGAGTGTGTCATCGAGTAATGACAATGTTACGGTGTGGATGAGTATCCCTATGCTATGAGATGGATGTATGATAATGCAAAGATGAGAGGTGTGTTTATGTTAAGGTGAGGGGGAGGAATTATGTGAGTGGTATGCCCCCCAAGTGTGTGTGAATGAATGGAATATCCAATGATAGTGAAGGATGAAGGTCCTCCATCTGATGCCTGTGGTGACAAAATCGTATGACCATGCTCTAGTAGTGGTGGTATAGTAGATAGATGCTATGTTGGTGAATGAAGTATATGTGCATGCAATGGATGAATATATGATGAATGTTGTGGCATAGAAAAATGTGTCAACAATGGAGATCTATGTGATGTCAAGCATGAAGGTGATGAACACCCTCGTAGAATAAAATGAGGTGGTGACCTATGTCGAGATGCAAGAATCTTGTCTTAATAATGGTACTATACTTATGTGGACTAGTGGAGTAGTGAGGTCACATAGATAATACATGAGTAGGTGAGCTAGGAGTAGATTGTGCTTTTAGTAATATAGAATGAGATGTGCTAGAAGATGTAGAAGATGCATGAACCGATGCTTGAGGAGATGATGGCCATGGAATATATGGGGGTATGTCATCAATAGATATAACATGATTGTTATGAATGAATTTGATTCACGAATGATTCATAGTGATAATGGATTAAGACCTATGAATCCAATTGATCCCAAGCAATATGTCACAACCATTGAATGTTTTCCCAACATGGAAAGGGACAATCAAAGTGAGAGGACCAACTATAACGTGTAGCTTGATGACACCATATGGTTTGTTTAGATGGTACTCGAATTGTGATGGAGGGTAACCGATGGGATGAAGAAATGGAATTGAACATGTGCTAATAGGCCAAGATGGGTCAAAATTAGTATTATTGATGGGAATATAGCCAATAGATGCTTAGATATATAGGTTATTAGATGTATAAGTTACATGATAGTCATGGTTAGAAAAAAAGATGACTGGTGGTGAAGTGTCAGTATGTGCAACTAAAAATTAAAGAGCCCCTAAAATAGGAGGAGACACTGTGTGGTATGCATGATTAGCTAAAGATGTAATCGATTCCTTGTCACATTGTTGAGTTTGAATTTACCCTTGTCAGTGCTAGGTGGAGAGTCAGTAGGCTTTGGAAACTCAAGCTTTTTGTTATCAATAATATTTTGGATGATTGTCTGGAGCTTAAAACATCCATTTTTAAAGTTTCCCACCCATCGTAATAGTAACATCAGAATTTCTCATTGTAATTCCTACCTTTTGGTGGTAATGGGTCTATTTTAAGTGGTGGAGGAAGTGTGATAATATTTCTATCAATAAGTTGTTGCAATATGATATGTGGGGCCGAGAGAGAGACGTTAATATTTCTCTCAATAAGTGTTAGAATATGCAATAATAAGGTGGAATCTAAATATGGGGATGTGCGAGAGGTAACATGTTATAACTAACGAATTTGCACTTGAAGGTCTTGATAGAGAGACATTAAGTCTTCAAAGTGTAAACAGAGGAAACATGCCATGTATGAAAGACAAGAGGTGGTGTGAAATGATTTGTAAGAGTAGTAACAAAAATAAGAATGGTAGAAATGGGAGGAAGAGTGGAAAAAAGTGGTTGGGAAATCATGGAAGTAGAGATGGCCATGAAAGCATTAAGTTCCACCAAATTAGTAGCTTCCTCATGAGCAGCATGTAAAATTAAGTCTAGATCTTAGGGATTCTCAGCGATATGGTCATTGATGGATTTAAGATGAGCCTCAGTAAAATCGTCAAAAGAGTGAGCCATAGTAAAGAAGAGAAAGAGAGCCCTAAGTGGAAGGTAGTGTCTCACGTCAAGTTCACCAACATGATTAACTAAAATGTGGAATATATTCTAAGTTAATCTAATACTAATAAAAATAGTAACTAATAAATAAATACATAAAGAAAATTACCCAAACAATCTAATCTATGAAAATATGAAATGCTAAAGTGCAAGAAGGGTTAGATAGAGCTTAGCTCATTTGACGAAGGTGTTGGACTGTGTCCCATTGTGAACTAGGAAAATAGGAGGAGGAAATTATCACACATAATCTTGAGAAAGCACATACTCAAGCTCTCTAGGTGAACTAGGGCTCTTTGAGAGGGAAAAAAATGTTTATGGGTGACATGGTCTATGGAAATATCCTAAAACACTCCTATGAGGTGTCATTGGATGTTTGCATGTGTTCTCTTCTTATCGCACTAACTTTGTTGAACTGCGTCAGATGTCACTATAATGCCTACAATAAGGAATTACCTACAAAACCCCAAGACGAGCATCAAATCCCTAAAAAGAAAGATTCATATGAATGGGTTGATATGTCCTCGGTAGCCATAATGGTGGATTTACTAATTAAGTGTTATACTACATCTTAGACCCAATGTATTTTAATGTGTGTGTGTGTGCAATCATGCCCTATGTGTTCTAATGCTAGTTGCACTTTTTGAAAGTAGTGAGAAATAACTATGTTATTTAATGTAATAAAATGGTTGATGGAATAGAATAAACTCCCCTCCTATGCGGTGTGATGCAGATGAACTAGCCTTATACCTTGTGATGGATCTAGATGGATGTAAATGGAGCCTTTGATGGATACAACCTTAGGTGATGATAGTAGTGTTTAGTGTTTGGTCTCTCATTATGGTCTCATAACTTTATATTTATATGGTTCTCTTGTTCTAATTTTGTAATTAACCCCAAAAAGGCCAACCACTAAAAATATAGAAAGCTCAAATGGCTAGAAAGTTCCCAAAAAGTGGCGAGAAAGTGTAAAAAGGCTCAGGGTGCCCCAAATGGGACAGTGGTGCACAGGGCATACCAAGACAGGTCAAACACCCTAGTCAAAGGTAGAATGATGCAAAATGATAAAAATATCTTTGGGAAAGTATGTGTTCAAGGTCGTAAGTGATGATAGAATGCAAAGTAAAATTACTAAAGGACATGGTTTAATCAATACTTTCTTCACTCAAAAACCATATGAATAGTACTAAGATATCGGGACTAAATAATGCCTAAAGTGCAATATTTTGTGTCTACGAGAAAATCAGATGCCTACAAATATTAATCAGAACATATCATCACACATAATAAAAAATAAAACAACTTTTTTACTAATACCAAGACAAGATGGAATTATGAACACAAAGTTTCATTAATTCCCTCATCAAGAAAATAAAGAAACTCCTTTCTTCTTCATTGATATTTTGGAAAAGTTGTACATTGAGAGGAATGGAAGAACATGTGAGAAGGAGAATAGAGGAAATTATCTATCTCTTTTTCTTTTCACAAGTAGTTATCTACTCCTGAGCATACAAAATTGACAACCCTTAAGAATGGGGAAGTCATTACAATTTATAGAGTTTGGAAAGACTCTTCACCTACCCCCACATGACTTTTCATTTGTCCCTCATAACATGTGACTTTTCATATTCCTAGGAATAGAATCAAGTCCCCTTTTATTAATTAAGGGTGAATTATTACAATATTAACTATAGTCACATTTATATGAATACGACAAAATAGGGAAAAGGAAAAAATGAAAACGTCAATGAAGAAGTAGGACATGAAGGAGGGGGAATGGGGAGAAGAGAGAGAAAAGAAGAAGAGAGATAACTAGGCCGATGAAGATGTCACCCTCGTTGATTCTACTTTGCTGCCTGATTTCTCCTTGCTAAGATCAACTAGAAAAATATCCACTCCCTTAAACTCTCTCTTGTCACTTGAGATTTTGTAGGTGTAAATTTTTCAACTTGAGGAATGCAGACACAACTTAGGGACTTGATCCAACCATCTAATATGTCATTAAAGTTCTTGATTTTAGCGAACCATGACTGATTTTTCTTTGCAATGTTTGAAATTGTAGATTTGATATCGGAGATCTTCATTGAATGAAAAGGAGTCCCCAACTTATTTATATACATATTACTCAAATGGCCTCAACAATTCATCTGTTGAGGTGTTCTCATCAATAGTGGGCACTCCAAGATTTTGTATCCTGGCATTGACATCATCTTGCATCTTGGAGGCATGCCCCTCATTTAAGTCTAATTCATTAATATCTTGATTCAACATTTCATACCAAGATACAAGATTCCTTACCCAAACACGTGTTAGGTTCTCGGATGGAGAATCGAACGCTTCCCTACTTACCAACACCTAATAATGAGCCTCTCCTATTTCAATCACCAGTGGGTGTATTTGATCCCAATGTTCTTTTTATTTTTCTAGTTTGTACCTTGTCATCTGAATTTGTCGGTAATGGAACACATGTACCTATATAGTGAGATCATATCTGGAAGCAATACTTTTCCTTTCTCTACAATCCTACTCACCCATTTTTCATTAGCTTGTCCCTACATGGTGAAACCCTTTTTTTTTCAAATGGACTCTGGATTGAAGCTATTGATGGGACTAACTTATTTGATTGGGATTAATGAAGAATCATTCAGGTCCATAAAATGTTGCACATATAAGGAGAGTGTTCACACATGGTCTTCAAATTGATTGATATTCTCTTTATACTCATGGTTCCTTATGAGGAGGTGGGTGGAATACTCCTTGAAAATATGTGCATCTCACTCGTAAGTGATTAGGCCTAGGGAAATAGTGATTGTCACATAATTTTTGGGGTCATTTTTTCAATGGGCTTGATTACCCTTGGCCTGAATACTTCCACATACTAATTTCCTATGACACCACTAAAAAAGTGAGATGTTTCTTGAGAAAAAAAAATTCTTCCCTTTTACCAATGATGATATCACTGATAAATTAGGGACTATCACCTCTTAGACTGTACAAGCTTCCTTTGCAATCATTTCTTTCATCCAAGGGAACATCTCATATATATCGGACCAACAAAAAAACTCGCATGACTATTTTTTCCTGCTCAAGGTGAGAGGGTGCATCTTGTGTAAGAGGATTAAGAGTGAAAATGAAAGGGGGAAAGCTCTAAGGATGTAGAGGATTTGAATGATGGGCTGGATCACTTTCCCTGAGATCTATTTATACCATGAGTTCATCTATTGATCGACCATATTTTTCAATCTCTTATAGTAGCGGGCTTCCGATTTCACTTCCTTATGCTTTGAACTCTCTCTAGAATGAACTAAGAATGAAGTCTTCTCCATGACCTTCGAAGGATAATAATGGGATGACTATCTCTAAAGAGTGGGTAAACTCCCAGGATGAAATTGAGGAATCCTTCTTATTTTTAAACCATTCCTTTGATCTCTTGATGACAACCTCAGTCCACTCACTTATGTCTCCTAATTTGTGAACACTCCATGTCACTTGTGGAAGGGGTGAGGCCTTTACTACTTGATATTTAGGATCATACAATTTTGTTCCATCATCTTGAATTCCTTCTTCATACCATTCAAATTTGAATCTCTTCATTTTCCCAAATTTCATCCGCATGTGGCCTTTTCCCTGACATCAAATTCATCTATGTAATTCACCCAGTAGTCCTCGATCTGTGGAACATGATATGAATCTAGGAGATGGAAATTGTCTAGATAACTTTGGATATTGAAGTCTTCCTCGGGGTGTATGAATACAAACTTAGAGGTGTGAAGGAAGCTTCCAGTTAGGCAACATCATTGGCACTCTTACAAGTGAAGATTCCAATTGATATGGGAAAAGATATTTTCTTCCTCTTTCGAGTTCTTGAGCTTAGTATGAACATAGGAAAGCTATCTGCATAGCTCAAATAATAAGATATTTTCACTAAGATACCGAGGTATCCTTCACAGAGAAATATTGAAGCCGAATACTTATATGTAGGAGAAATTAGAAAATTGTATGAAATATGAGCCATACTTTTTTTTATCAAAGAAGCCAATTGTGGTGAAAACCTTGAATGGGGATTCTAGTCTAGTGCTCGATGGTAAACGTGGTAAAGGCATCATTTAACCTTGTGAAATGTTGATTGATTTCCTTCAAAATAAAAGGGGGTACCTTTGAATGTTGGATCCTTTGGAGAGATATTATGTGCAAGTGCAACCTCTTGAATGGTCTCGAGCTCGCAAGGGCATACACCAAATATGAATTCATTGTGAACTTATTTAAGACTAGTACCTAGAGTAATCTGATGGTGTAAGTTGTTACTAATGATTTTACCTAATCAGATTATATGTTTTCATTCAATGATCATGAGCATGAATACGGACATCCAATATTTAAATTCCTTTGTTGTTTCTTCTCCGTCACTTGGTCGAGAAGGATGATCGCATATGAATAGCCTTCATGAAATTCACTTCACAAGAGAGACTTTGGCATGCATGAAGGATTTCTTACTTGTTTTAACCATGAACCCAAAGTGTGAGGCTTTGAAGGTAGGATAGTTTTTGGACCATTCACTTGCTACAACATATTTTGAAATGACAACCATATTGTTCCAGGTTGGGATCTATAGTGAGTGAGAAATGTCTTAGGGAACGAGTGTTTTGGGCTGAGTTATCATCTCATTCGTATGGTATGCGAAAACGGATCATAGTGATGAGAGAATACCAACACCAATTTTGTACTTTTCACTAATATTGGATGTCCACCTATTGTATACAACATGCTCATGAAATTTTTTTCCTCTACTAGTTCTCTGGGTCCACCAAGCATGCGATCTTTGAGGTATTCAAGGTCCATATGGGTGACATCATTGTCCCCCACACCTAAGTACTCAGATGAGAGAGAGTCGTTAATGGCTCAAGACCTATGAAATTGAATTTCATGGTTGACACTAGCACTCTTTACACACGGAATGGGAGTTACTATTTTTAGTAAATTTTCTTTTGTTTTTTTTCCCCTTTGACTACCTTGTTTATTTCCCTAGTTGTTCCTTGTGAACACTGCCTTGAAGAAATTTTCCCACTTATGAGAGTTTACTATTTATAGTAAGTGCTCCTATCGAAACTTACTAGTTTTTTTAAAATTTCCTTTCCAAACCTCGGATTTTGATGAAACCACCTACACTAGGATATTTTTCTTCTTCTCTTAATCTCACGTATACATTTTCAACTTAATCCAATCACTATAACGGAAAGAAATAAAAAATTACAAAACCAAGGCACGAAATCTTGGTTTTTTTCCTTAAAAAATATGGTACATGAATTTCAATGCTATCAATTGTGTTATGAGCGCACCTAGAAATGGTGAAGAATGCAAAAAACCCCACCTCGATTTGTAGTGTTTGGTTTGTAAGATATGAGGATTTTTCCTTTGCGGGTTATGGAGTCAATCTACCAAAAAATACACTGGAGATCTTAAAATTTTGATTTTTTTATGGAAATAATCTTTCTGTCATCACAATAACATGGAGGGATGAATGTAAGAGAAAAAATGGAGGTGGAGGATTTTAGAAAATTTTCGCCAAAGTTCTTAGTGGATTTGGAACAAAATGGGGGGAGAGTGAAAAAAATGTTAACTCTTGGCTTTTATGCCTTTAGGGGGCACATTTTTATGTCCCCTTCAAAAATAATTAAGGGGACACAAAATTTCACCCTAGCCCCATGAGGACAATTAGCAACATGTGGTGGCGGAGGAGAGAGAGGAAAGGGCTCAATTTTAGCACCTGGGAACAAAACTTGGTCATGTGAGGGAATAAACGGGGAGCAAGGTGGGGGAAGAATTTCCATACATCTCCCTTGTCTCCTTGGAAAGGGATAAGGGGGCATTTTCCTAAGCCATGAAGTGACAAGTGGCGGGCATGTATGACATGGAGCGAGGGCTAGAAAATTACCAAAAAGTGTCTATCGAAGCCTCCGGGGTCATGTGGTGGGTCCGTTAGGTCTAAGGTGGGGGGAAATTTTTTCTCTCCCCTTGTCCTCTTAGAAAGGGATGAAGGGGACACAAAAGTGCACCTCAGCCTCATGCTTTGCCACATGGCATTGAAAAATTTGGCTAAGGACGAAGCTTGTACCTTGGAGAGGAGCTTGAAAATGATGTTGTCAAAGATCCGAGAGGACCTTTTGGGAACTTAACTATATGAGTTTGAATGTAAAATGAATTTTAAGAAGAATGCGATGGGTATCAAGGTATTATTTAACCTTAAAAATCCTTTAAAATGGCCTTATTTATCTGGATCGCAGTTGTGCTGTAAATAATGAGTTGTGGAAAGAAATGCATGGGCCTTGAGAAAACTATGAAAGTCTCACCATGTAGATAATTGAATCAAATTTCCATTTTTTTACCTCCAAATCATTCTAGATATCTGGGAATCATCTTCCAAAGATCAAGTGCTTTTTCTAGTCTGCAAGCTTCTTTGGCCTCAAAACCCCGCTTTTGTTGAACTTACTCCTAAATCACCAAATCTTTCCTAAATATTCCTAAATCACTTACATAATTATCTTGTCTCATTAATACACCTTCGTGATGAATTTAGGGCTTTAAATACACTCCAAAAATATGCACCAACCTTAGAAAGGCTAAAAATAGCCATTCCTAAGCCTGCCAAAAGATCCACCTTGAAAGACATTGTCTCAAAAGGAACTTGTGAGCTTGTTTTCATCTCTTCAACACATAGGAAAGGTTGATACCATAGATATGGGAATTACATGGATGGGGATAGGCCTAACATAGGGGATGAACTAGTCTGGAAGGGTGTCCAAGAAGGTTTATTGTGAAAAATTTTGACACTAGGGTAGAGTTGTCATGTTTTCAAGTTGAAATTTTCCCTTATAAAAACACAGGACAACAAGCTGGATCTCACTTGGGGACTCATTATGGAGCAAAAAAGTGAGGAAAAGATGAGAAGGAAATCCATAATATCATTTTACAATTTGGACTAGTGCCTTATCCATTGGGCTTCATAGAGTTATAAAATCAATAGATATATTGAAAGGAGTACACACACACGACAAAAGGAAACACACAAACACATGAAAGGGAAAAAACACACACAATAGGGAAATGGAAACAAACACCTACATCACCTATGGTATAATGTGGGGGACAACATGCTTTCACTACTTGTACAACTTCAAAGATTGCACTTTGGTGGAAACTACAAACCTGTGTGCCATCCAGGACAAGATAGATAGAAAGCATTCTCTTTGCAAGTTTTGAAAATCTAGAATGGAATAAGTGATTAACAAAAATGGAAACTAAAATATTAAAGTATAGCCACTAGTTAATCTAATTAGGAGGACTAAAACGTTGTATAAATGAAACTAAAAGTAATATCGAAACACTATTAAATAATGATTCTAGGTGAAATAAAAGCTTGAGTATGTAAGGAAGAGAAACAACTTAGATGATTGGAAGAGAGCTATCAAGTGGGTTATCACATGTCCGGAAATAGAATATGGAAGTGCAGATGATCACTCGAAGTCCCGAGAAGACTAGATCTGGGAGATCTAAATTGATTGGGGTGCCCTGGTCACATAGATTAGGCACCCTGATCTCTGTAAAAGCTCCCAATATGATTTTGGTATGGTCACAAGTTGATCTCGAAAATTTGCATGTATCTGTCTCACTAGATTTTCTAGATGAGTTGAATAATGACCTAAAAAAGAAAAGGAAGTATCAAACCCTAGGAAAAATAAAAATACAAAATGAATGGATCAGACTGACCTCATATGCCAAACTAGTGGTCTTATCGAGCGCGCACACTACATTTCAGACTGGATGTAGTTACGGTGAGTGTGCGCATGGCATGCCCTAGGTTCTCTCATGTCGGTCTCACTTTCTGAAGTAGAGACCAATAATAACTATAGAAAATGTAATAGCATGTGTGCATGGAATAGAATAGAATCCATCCCCCTATGATGTGTGTGTGATGTAGATCTCCTAACCTTGATGCATGACACTATGTGGATGTAAGTGATGCAATGGATGCAACTCTAGATGGAGTGATAATAGTATGTGATACTAGGACCCTCATTATGGTCTTATAACTTTATATTTATAGGAATCTCATGCTTAATTTCATAATTAATCCCAACAAGGCCGACTAGGAAAAGGATAAGGATGAAAAATGGCTAGAAAGGCCCCAAAAAGAAGTGGGAAAAGAGAAACATAGATCGGGGTGCCTAGGGCACCTAGTACATCTTTGCCTGGGAAGGGCACCCTATTTTTGGGCTCGAACAACGTGGAAGTTGTGAAATGGATTGATAAGTGAAAGAAAATATGTGGGAATGATGAAATAAAATATAAAATAAAGATGGCCAAAAGGTGGGATTAATTAGTACTTTATTCACTTGAGAACCTTCTAAATAGTAGTATAATCGGGCTAAATAATGCCTAAAGTGCATAATTTTGTGTCTACATTTTACCCCCACTTTATGTTGGTGAGCGGAATGTTTGGTAACATAAAGTAGATAGAGATGCATACCTGATATCTATATAGAGTGTATAAGAAGATGTGGTGATGGACTAGACTCAAGTATGGAATGACAAAAAAGAAAATAAATGTGGAGGAGCATGGATTATAAATATGAAAAATGTGCATAAAAAGTGATGAGAGTGAACCTAGGGTAAAACGTGTGTGTGTAGTTGTTGTTGTGTGTAGTGTACCTACATGGTTAGTAAAGGAAAGTGCCTATAGTGGTGTGTTGTCATTGTCATTGTCACTTTTGTTGTTGTTGTTTCCCCCAATTTGACTGCTTGTTTCTCAAATGGTTGGACCTACAAGGATAAAACAATCGAGTAGTCAAATATGTATGTATGTAAAAACATTGTGTAAAATATGCATGTATATAGAAATGTTTAAAGTATGTAAATGGAAAATACACTAGAAAAAAGTGTAAATGGAACATGTGCACTTGGTCCAATTCGAGAAAGGGTGTAGAAGGATATCTGTACTATTATGAGTTTTCTAGGCAATCTCACACCACCCTAGCTAAAGAAGTATAGGAAGGAAAATGTTGTATCCTCTAACCTTTAACCGATTATTCTGAAATGTGTGAAGAGATCTCTATATTTTCCTAGTTTTTCTGGTGATCGACACCTTTGGACGGAGTAGTGTGGATAGGCACACCCAATGTAACCCCAAACCTATAATTCTCTCTTATAGAATTGTTGAAGGACATCATTTCCTATAGATTATGCTATGTATGGACTTCATATATTGGCTGAACTCACTCTTTATGTGTTAATCGGTGTAAATATGTTGTGTTAGTAGAAAAAAATCAATGATGCCCCCTCTTTGGGGGTGCATGTGACATCGTTGAAAGGAGAATGTGGCCCTAAAAGAGGACCAACCGCACTCTAACCTATATAACTCTGCCTCCTGCGGGGGAAAGGGAAACACTTGGTAGATACCAAGGCACGTACAAAAGGGGATGACTAGTTAAAACAAGTGTTAGTCTAAAAACACATGCATGCAAGAAGACAAGTGTAAAATATGTAGAAAATGTAGAAACTACCGAACATAATAGGGTAAATACAAAAAAAAAAGTAGACCACACAAAGCGGGATGCAAACATTGGACATCACTCATGATGTCGTAAGAAACACAAGGCCATCATGGCTACAAACAACAGACAAGTGTGCACACAAAAAAATGGAAAATACGCATACACTGGCAAACAAAGCAGATAGATAGAATCAAACAAGTAGTCATGGAAACATGTAATCATGTAAAACAAGTGTTGGACATACAATGCTAATTATCATGTTAGAGAAATAACCAATATGTAAAAGTGTGTATAAACAAATGTATAAGCTGCTTAAGTACAAAATAAAACAATAGAACCTAGATAATATGATTGTGGTTTCCCTAGTGACCAGTATAGGAAGGGTAGAAGAAAAGCATCCATATCACATGTAGATTCTTGTATCTATGATCACACTAGAAATAGTCATGAACGTGCATGTGTGTATGATAACGACATATAAGAAAGCGAGTCTAACATGTGTAATAAAGTGATCATACAAAACACTAGTAAGCAAAAGTGGCCCCCCAAGACAATGCAGTATGTTGTGGATGGATGGAATGGAATGCAATATGGAATGATAGGAGAAATTTTCCCCCAAGTGGATGGAATTTGTATGCAAAGTGAGGTTCATTTTTCCCCCTCAATAGTCAAGAATGAACTATAAATGAGAATGAGTCATTGGGAAATGGTCTAGTAGTGTTGGTTGTATTTAGCATCGTTGTGATGAGTATGTGTATGTAATGGTGATGAAATACAACATGTGAAGAGATGTGCATGAACCCTATAGCCGAAGCGTATATCACAACTTTTTGAATGGAGGAGTGATGATTTATCCCTAAGCGTATATCACTATATAATGAGTGGATGGGGATGAGACATATGGAAAGATGTGTGTGGACCCTATAGCCTAAGCATATACCATGACTTGTTGAATGTATGAGTGATGATTTATCCCTAAGCATATATCACTATAAGATGAAAGGATGAAGATGGGTGACAATTTATCCTAAAGTGTATGTCACTATGGGATGAATAAGAAGGGAGTGGTGATGTACCCTAAGGTGTATGCCACTACAAGATGATAATGGGGGTGGTGATTTATCCTAAAGTGTATACCACTACAAGATGATAAGATAGGTGACAATTTAACCTAAGGTGTATGTCACTAATGCTGGAAATGTCACATGAGAAAGATGTCACATGGTGAATGTAAGGTCCATTTTATTGGTAAACCCTTAGCAATCGATTATGAACCGAGGAACTAAAGTGTTTTATAGGGTAGTGAGTGCAGTGCGTAGAAGACAACGTAGTATGAACGACCAAGAAATGAATATGGGATGTAAACATGCGGTGTGAGAAATGTAATGTAGGATGTATATCATGTGTAATGTACGAAATGAACTAATAGGTTTATATAGGAATGGAATATGTAAGGATAATAGATGGAACTAGACCAATATATAATGGAATCTAGTGTAGTATAGAATGGATAGGATGAATAGATGTGTTATGTGAATAATACAATGTAATAAAGGTATGATGTGTAGATGATGCAAGATGCGGATATAGGTGTAGAATATGTAGTGATGACAGGTAAATCTATACCCATATATAATGTGACCTAGCGTAAATATAGAATGTAAGAAAGATATGCAAAACTAGACACAAATGATATGACGACTAGTGTAGCATGTATGATATAGATGATGTATAAATGAATAATAGATGAGGTATGTATAGGATAATGTAGGATGTAGACTAAGTATAGAAAGGATGATGTAGGATTTTTGTGTATGTGATAGAATGTAAATGTGTAGAACCTATATTGTTGTGTGTGGGGTTCAGTGTCATGGTAATCCATCAATAATCAAGTGTGAACTGAAGCACAAGAGTGCATCATCGGCTAACAAGGGTGATATGATGTGTGATAAATATGAGAATGTAAAGATGAGAGAAGTATCTATGCTAATATGATGAAGGGGGAATTATGTAATGGCTATGCCCCCAAGTGTATGTGGCAAAAAATCATGTAAATTCATCGAGAAGATCGTCATCCTCAGGGTCAAATTCATATGGACAAGCATTAGTGACTTGGTAAGCAATAGTATTTGGTTGATCATGCAAGGATCCTATGAGGCGTAGATTTTACATGCACATATCATAATCTTTGTCGAGTAAATAGGGATGTGGGAAACTGTGGGCATACCATCGAGTGTAGTTATGTGAGTAGCCAAGAAAGGAACTATTGCAGATGAGGACATGACTGAATGACATAGGGAAAAAAATTCGGTGTGACTAGGGTCTAATGTGCCACCAATGTAAGTAATCCAAGAATCCCCTAATGTGAGTGGAGAGGAATAAGGGGTATGCGGTAAATATACTAGAAGATGAAAAATAAGCAAATTATAGGTAGAAATGATAGTGACAAAGCCGTAATATAGATGAGGAGAATAGGTAGAAGGTTGAAGGTCATCGAAAGTAAAACTAGGATGAGCGAGGCCAGCAAGGGAACATATGGTGACATCATCGGTAGAATAAAATGGGACATTTTCCCAATATGAACCATGTATGACGCGTGTACATGTAAAGTGGGTACGGACTAATGGTAGGAATGAAGAGGAGATAATATTTCACCAAAATGATTAATAAAAATGGAAACTAAACTATAAAAGTATAGCCACTAGTTAATCTAATTAGGAGGACTAAAATGTTGTATAAATGAAATTAAAAGCAATATGGAAACACTAACAAATAATTATTCTAATTTAAATAAAACCCTAAGTATGCAAGAGAAGGAAGAGAAATGGATTAGCTGACTCAAAGAGCGCCGGAGGTTGTCACGAGTTTGGAAAAAGAATGTGGAAGTGCAGACGATCACTCAAAAGTCTGCCAAAGACTAGATTTGGGAGATCTAAACTGATCGGGGAACCTAGGAAGATACTAGGGCACCCTGGTCTATAGATTGGGTGCCTTGGTCTCTGTAAAATCTCTCCATCCCGAGTTTGGTATGGTCGCAAGTTAATCTGAAACTCTTCCTATATCTGTCACACTATATTCGCGGATGAGTTAAATAATGACCTACTGATATAAAACAAAGTATCAAACCCTAGGAAAAATAAAAATGCAAAATGAATGGGTCAGACTGACCTCAGCCACCAAACTAGTGGTCTTATCATTGAGCGTTGCACTACATTTGAGAACCAGATGTAATTCTAGTGAGTGTGTGTATGTCATGTCCTAAGTGCTCTTGTGTCGGTCGTACTTTTTGAAGTAGCGAGTAATAGTAAATATATAAAAAGTAATAGCAATTTTGCATTGAATAGAATAGAATCCCTCCCCTATGTTGTGTGTGTGATGTAGATCTCCTAGCCTTGATGCATGGAACTATGTGGATGCAAGTGATGTAATGGATGCAACTCTAGATGGAGTGATAGTAGTATGTGACACTATGACCCTCATTATGGTATTATAAATTTATATTTATAGGGATCTCATGCTTAATTTTGTAATTAATCTTGACAAGGCCGATTCGGGAAAAGGATATGGAAAAAAAAATGGCTAGAAAGGCCCCAAAAAGAAGTGGAAAAAGAGAAACATAGATTGGGGTGCCTAGGGTGGGACTAGGGTGCCGCGAGGCACCATAGTATAGGTGGGGCACCCTGATTTTGGGCTAGAATGACAAGGCGTTGTGAAATGATGGGTAAGTGCAAGAAAATATGTGGGAATGATGAAATAAATAAAAAATAAAGATGGCAAAAGGTGGGATTAATTGGTACTTTATTCACTTGAGAACCTTCTAAATAGTAGTATAATACCGAGCTAAATAATGCCTAACGTGCATAATTTTGTGTCTACACTAAGCCACAAAGAGTTAAACTTCCCATGGCTTCCTTTAGGTTCTCTTAACTTGTCCCAAAGTAGGAAAAGGTCTCTAACTTTGAAATCCCGAGATTTTTCTTTCTTGTCAAACAAAATTTTGACCTTTAGTTGATGTTCTTTGATACATTCCACCAACTTGAACCTATCTTATTCAATCTTCTCAAGAAACAAAATTCTTTTATCAATGGAATCACGGTATTGACCATCTTTCATGACCTAGAGCAATCAAAGTGTAGGAATATCAACTATGATTGAAATCTTTTTTATATCCTATAGAGCAATTATAATGGTGACATACCAATTGCTTTCTTAGGTTTTATTCTATCTGCCCATAATGCATCGTAAATCATCTTGTGCCAATTGTTTTGTTTCTCATCCACTAGCTTATGGATTATGGTCACAATAGTTTTGTTTCTTGATTCAGCCTCACCATTCCCTTATGGGTAATAGTCTGATGCATGTGACAAATATATATTATAGCATGTAGAAAATTCAGTCAACTCCTGGAGGAAAAATATGTGGCATTATCAACCACAATATTTTAGGGGATCCCAAAACGAACAATGATATTATCCTTGATAAAATTACACACTATTTTAGAATTATCCTATTTGTTTTGGATTTACTCTACCCAATTTTGAATTAATCGTTGTTGTGTGCACATGAGTATGACTGTACTTGAATGGAGATTTAGAACTCTGGTTAAATTCAAGCCCCATTGTTTAAAGGTTTCTTCGATCACCACCATCCTAAGAGGAAGTGCAGTGAGTTGTGGTCTCTCAAAAAATTGTTGACATGTTTCACATTTGGAGACCCATTCTTGGGAATTCATAAATAGAGTATTCCAATAGTACCTAAAGCAAATAATTTTATGAGTAGCGACCATTGCATAAAATTACCCACCGGATGCCATATCATGGTATCCCTTTAGCTAGTGCTCTTGTTCTTATTTATCTACACACTTCAAGAAGCACTCATCTAGTCCTCTCTTGTCCAACACATGGTTCTAAATGACATACTTTATAGACTTAAGCTTGATGGTTCATCTTTTTTAAATTCAAGGTGAGAAGGAAACTCACTATAAGTTAGAAAGTAAGCAATGTCATAATACCACTCACTTGTTGTGTTTATAAAAAGGACTTGAGGCAGGTCCTTACTTATACTGATCCACAAAGACATAAGCATTATCCTATATTATTTTTGTCAAAATTGTTTCATCTTCAAAAATCAATCAAGACAGGCCATTCCCTCCTACCAGGTTTGAAGGTTTGATCTCCAAGTCAAACCTTTTGGGTAAGAATTGACTTGATAGTAGAAAGCTGGAACCATTACCACCATGCAAGAGTTGAGAATGTATAACCTAAATTTCTTTACCGCTTTGACTACAACATAGGCATTCTTCTCTAGGTTATTGTAATTCAACTCATGGTTCTTTAGAGGAGAGCTCATGAAAGCAATGGGAGATTTGAGGCCTTCTTCGTTCTTCTAGACCAACATGGCCAATATTGTGTGATCTGAAGCATAGTAATACAAGATGAAGTCCTTATTGAAATCGGGATGCACCAAGGTAGGATCCTTTGTTATTACTTCTTTGATTACCTCGAATTCCATCTTTCCTTCCTCATTTCATTTGAAGCTAGTATGAGGTTTCATCATGACAATGATATGCTTGGTCAACTCAGAGAAGTCTAGGAAAAAGTGTCAGAGTTGACTTTGTCAAAGAAGGAATGGAATCCCTTTTTCTTGTAGGAAATTCTTGGATTTATTTTATCCTTTCTAGATCAATCTTATCCCCCTCCTTGTTCACAATTTTCCCAAGGAGTTTTCCTTCAGTAACCCCAAAGATACACTTCTTGGGATTTAGGGATATTCCATGTTGTCGGCATCTGATGAGCACTTGTTCAAGATGTTGTATGTGGTCTCCTTGCTTCTTTGAGAATATTGAAAGGAAATTTAGGTATCTTACAATGTAGTGCTTAAGATCCTTAAATGTTAGGTCCATTTCTCTTTGGAAGGTTGATACCACATTGATCAAACCAAAAGGCCTTCGATGTATACAAAATTTCCCCAAGGTGTTGTGAATTCTATTTTAGATTTTTCTTCCTTGGTCACCTCAATCTGGTTATACCCAGAGAAACCATCAAGCAATGAGAGCATATTTGACCCTATGACCACTTATAGGATGTGGTCCATGATTGGAAATGGATATTTATCTTTCAAAGAGGCCTTATTCAAGTTGTGAAAGTCCACATAAATTCTTATCTCCCCATTTTTCTTTCACACTGGGAAAATTTTCACTACCCACGTGGAGTGGTGGATAGATAAGATGATTGTACCATTTATAATTTTCAATACTTCCTCCTTGATGGTATCCGTAATATTTAGATTGTATGGCCATTGTTTTTGCCTAAAAGGATTGGCTTTAGGATTTAGCAGAATAGAGTGGTGCATTTCCTTAGGTTGGAAAGATTTGATTTCATCATAGGAATATGCCAAGACATCAAAATATTTTCTCAACAATGAGATGAATCTTCTCTTTTCTTCAGAAATCAAAACTTTCCAATGTTCACCATATTGGGTTTCTCTCGTGGTGCTAATATTTTCTTTCTTGAACTCATTTGTACACTTTGTGATGACTCTCTTTGATGCAAGAGAATACCTCATGATGCTTGAAGATAATGAACAAACCATAATCAACCTTCTCAAGGCATGCAAACATATACTAGGTGTTTAAATAAGTTTTCCTCCATTTATTTGAAGTTTGAATTGTTGAAATGTAATGTAAACTCTCATAGTTATATGAGAGTAAAAGTAGAAGTAAGTGTTTAGTTGGATATGAGTTGTTTTATCACCTTATCCTACGTAGGAAGAAGGATTAGTTATTCTAGGATTTTTTGGAGGTCAAATGGGGTTGAATAAACTATGAATAAGTTGTCCTAGTTGTAAAAAACAAACTTTCTATTCCTATGTGAAAGTTGAGAAAATATCTCGACAACTAGTTAAGTTAAAAGTCCTATCTTAAGGAGGAGGATCTCCATTGGAGGAAAAATAGGATGTTTTATGTTAGGATATCGAATTCTCAATAAGGGGGACAGAGAGGTAAGTAATTTTCATGGAGGAAGTGGATTTTTGAGGAAAAAGTACAAATATTGTATGGAGAATACATGTTGTATGATAGGTTTAGGGGATATGAATAAACTGAAATTAAAATTTCTAAGCCTCTTGGGCCTCTTAATTATTCTTCACTTGTGTGTATTTTATTGATTCATAATGTGGTGATGCTTAGTTTATGAACTAGTAACTCTATTTTGGTGATTTTACATGCTTGCAAACACTTTACACAAGGGTTTGACAGGATGATGAGTTGAAAAATCATCCTCATGGTTTATACATAGAAAATATCTTGATTTGTCATGATCTAAAGGTTCCCCACATGCTTATAAATCCAAATACATTTATTATAACATGTGATGATGCAAGATATGGGTTTTGTGGCTAAATGTTTGCTCTCGGTCCAAAATTAGGGCATCATGTATCTTGTGATTGCACAAATAAAAAATTTATGAATTTTTGGGAAAGGTTATGTTCTCCCACAAATAAGAAGAGCATAAAATTTCAATGTGAATAGATTGTCCACGAAAAATTATTCATGACTATGTTTTGGCGTGCGCAAATGGAATGTGACAGAGTATAAAACAATGAGAAAGAGTATGCAATTTTTGGTAATTTCTCTACTATCAAGTTTTTATACTTGGTGAGAGGATGTAATAGGTTTTATCCAAGGTGTGAAACATGATAAATAATGATATTGGAAATTAAATATCCTAATTCTTGTAATATTGTGAATGCACCTCACAGGAGACTGATTTAGTCAGCTTGCAAGAGTTTACAAAGCGAATTTGGGAGTAATGGGTATGGTTTTGGTCCATGAAAGTTTAAGAACACCAAATTCTTGTTAAAGAACATCTAAAAACCATAATTTCATTCTTTGACAAGCCTCTACCTTCACTTTAGCACTTGATTTACGTATGGAGAAGGACTATAAGTGGTCGGGCGAGGTAATAAGAAGCATACAAAAACCTTGCATTGAGTAATAAGAAGGAATGCACTGATAGAGATACATGAAGACAACTATAATGCTTTAATTTATGAATACATTGATCCTTTTTGTTAGCACTTCCCTATCATAATCAGAGAACCAAGATACTTATTATTACATTTACAAGATATAGAGAAGAGTTTAGGTACAAGGTGGGTGTCTAAGAATTTTGTTTCATATAAAGGGATAAGTGGAGTTTATAGGAATATGTGAAGAATAAGAAGGTGATGGGTGGTAATAGAATCTAGACCAAAAACCAAGAGTTGTAATTAAGACTCTAAAAGAAGAGAAGATTCCCGGAATAGGGATAAAGGAAGATCACTGAGGATTTAGTAGAGAAATTAATAAATAGATGGTCCTTTCATACATTGATTATGATAGATTCATCATCCACCAGTGTTGAACATGGTAATCATCCCTTTTTCCTAATCTTAAATGCATTCATCAAGTTCAAAGTCTTATTCTTAGGATTATATGCTTTGTTGACTATGATTCATTTTAGAAGACCATAGTTGTCGAGTTAATCGAGAAGTGTGAAAGGTAAAAGAAGTCAGACCAAGGAGATTATAGTATACTCAAACCACAAGAGAGAAACATGTCCTTGGACTACCTATACAACACACTAAAAGACTGAAATTAGGTTACTTACATTTAATTATCAAGTACAAGAAGAATACAATCTTTGTAATAAGAAGTTAGGCTCAAAACAGAGTTAGTATACATAGAGCATATCTTGTTGGTATATGTCGGGGTAGAGATTCTATAAAGTCTTAAAACGGGAAAAGTAAGTGGTTCTCAAGGTGATTTATATCTAGTCAAAATATATTTGTCTAATCTCCTCTTGAATGCTGATATAAGACAAGGAAGAGACAAGATTGGTCACTCTGTGGTTATATTGTCAAGTGATGCCCTATAAATTTTATAATCCATGACTATAACTGTCTTCCAAGGATCTAATTTTAGCAAGATTTCAGATATAGGTGCATGTTAGTGCAAATTCACAACACCCTCAAATCGACCCTCAGATCTGCTATAGACAAATGGTCAATTTGGTGTGAATGCACAACATGGAGTTTTCCCT
This sequence comes from Taxus wallichiana var. yunnanensis, assembly GCA_018340775.1. Lineage (NCBI taxonomy): Eukaryota > Viridiplantae > Streptophyta > Pinopsida > Cupressales > Taxaceae > Taxus > Taxus wallichiana. The sequence continues at coordinate 848,861,681 of CM031240.1, forward strand.
AAGTGTGGGACCTTGCAAATGGGAAAACTCTCCAGTTGAGGCCGAGTTCCTACTCTCTGTGTTTAGGTGTATGCATGTAATTTTTACAGAGGTTCGATTCAAAATCCTACTCTAAAACTACCAAGGAGATAGGTTTGAAAGAAAACATGGAAATGGAAACAAAACTAAGCAAAAAACAAAACGGTGATACACCAAAGGAGTGTTAAACTTCTTGTTTTGCAAAATAGACACAGATCATGGAGATGCAACATCAAAACATGCACAGATTACTAAAATACAATGAAATATCAGAAGACAATAATAAACACATGAGTGGATTGGAAAATCATTCACAGAACATGCATTATCATTCCCAAGTTTGATACAATGCATTACATGGCAGAGAGGAAAAAAATGTGCTGCCGTCTTCATGGGAGGTCTGAAACTCCTTCAAATCCACTTGCTAAGGAGAAAAGAAGAGCTTGCAAGAGAAAAACGTCCAACAAAACAAAGGATCGAATCCTTTCCATTTATAACTAAAGAAAAGAGAGAGAAAGCAGAAGAGGGAGAAAATTAGATCGTTTAACTCAACCATCCACCATTAATCCCTTTCAAATCGGCCTGTAAACCCATCAAATCGATTCCTCTATTTCTATTTTGTGTGTTGGAAGAAAAATGATGAATTTTAGCAAAACACAGCTCTCAAAGTGATCTAATCTTGGTTTAATGGTGTGAGAAGACATTTTAGGGTTTTTTCCCATCAAATCGAGTTGATTCTTCATCCTTGGTGTGTGGGAGAAAGCAACCATGGTGGATTGAGCAAAAAATGACTCATTCAAAGCAATCTAGTTTGCATTAAAGGCATGAAAGATGTTTTGGCCTTTTCTTCCTCAAAACCTACAAAAAAATAATGTTTTTATACCTCCAATACATAGAGGAGATCAAGATCTTTCCAATGAGTTTGATTTTTCCCAAATCTGATCTCTGGATCAAAAGATATGCCCATATGAAGATTTAGGGCAAAATTAGGGCATAAATTTAGGCACAAATTTCAAGGCATGAATTAGGTTGAAAATGGCGGTGAATCATATTTGAAAATGGGTCCATGGGCCCAAATTTTACTTTTTGCACTTTTACAAAAATTTCCCAAAACACTCTGCATCTTCGCACTTCCACTGGTTATGTGGCACCTATTGGGGTTGGTGGAGGCAGGGCTCCTTTTTTTATTTTTCCACTTTTGGAAAAATTTCCCAAAAATATCCATGGCCCTTGAGGTCCACATGACACGTATTGACTTCTTATTGGCATGGAGGTGTGCTTTGTTTTCTTCCTTCACGGGCCCACGGCCTCAAACTTCACCTTTTGCCCTTTTTTTAATTTTTGTGAAAATTCTCAAACAACTCTGTGTCCCCGCGCTCCCGCATGACATGTGTCATCTTCTAATTAGAGTAGAGCCTGACCATTTTCCTTTTCTAGATCTATGGGCCAATTCTTGACTTTAACCCTTTTTCCCCAAAAAGGGCTAAGTTCCAACTTTATCTCCATGCCTCCACCAACCCACCAATTTTCCTTGGAAAATTTTCTTTCTCCACTCCATCGGCCCGAGACTCCCTGGAAAAATTTCCTCCTTACCTCTACAAGCCCGCCTTGGGAAAATTTCCCCTCCAAACTCGTCGAGCCATAACTCAAAAAATACAAGGAGTTAGGAGGACTTCTTTACCTTTCTGGAAAGGGAAGAAATTATCTACCTATTGAAGCAATACCTAGAAAATTTTGAGTTCCTAAAATGTGTAAAAATTTGACTGAGGCACAAAAAGGAAGCTAGTTAACCCAAAATAAGAGGGAGGTTATTTTGGTTAACAATTTGGCGACTCTCAGGGGTCATCTACCTATTAGGTGAAAGATCAGTGGCCTTTGAAGCATCCATTGGGCATGGAGTCAAGCCTAATAACTGATTTTGATCTGAACTTTGAAATTTTGACCTCTAAGTCACTTGGAAACCCATTGAAACTTGGAGTTGATCTTCACCAAAATGCCACTGAAATGAACTATGCAAGAGCAACCAAAACAACACCAAACAACTATGTACAAAATTGGAAATCATACATACCCCAAGTGGGATATGCAGAGTGTGCACAAGCACTTATTCTACTAAAATCAAACCTACCTACTCTACTCTAACTAGAAGCAAAGGTGGGCTAAACAAACCCTGCAACTGGTTGTGAAAAATAGCTTCCTTTCTTCAAAATTGGTAGCCATGCAAATGATTTAGAGCTGATCATGGCTGTTAGTATGAGTGGAAAACTAAGAAGAATCTGGTCCTCCACCCAAATCATCAAGGTGTCAACTAAAAACAAATTAAATACCTCTTTTAGTTGCTCTGCATTTGGATTGAAGAGGCATTGCAGCTGATCCTTGGTACTTTGCATATCATCCTCATGCTCAGGAGTAAGCATGACTGGTTTTGGCTTCTCCTTAGCTCCAATGAAGCCAAGTACCGATTGGGCATGGTCTGATCCTTTGATATGCCCATTGCTCTGATTTTCAACTCCAAAAATGGAGTCCTCTTGTAGACCTTCTTGAATGGATGGTGTGGAAGAAGTGATGAAGTTCTCCTGCTCTTTCTCTTCTTCCTCTAATGAAGAACATGGAAGATTTAAATCTCCCAAACTTGATTCCAAAGAGCTGCTATAAAATGTAGGTTGCTGCAAATGAATGCTCTCCTTCATGGTAGCAGGTTCTTGTGTTTGGAATATGGATGATGAAGGAGAAAACAATGTGATTTCAACTGGTTCTTCTCCATCAAAATAGTCCTCCAAATCTAACAAATAAACTACCTCCTTGTTTTCCTATTGCAAATGCTCAACCTCTTCCATGGTGTTCTTTTGATCTGTAACTTGATCACCATGGTTATCTTCATTCTCAAAGATGAAGTTTGAAAGATCAAACTCTTCTTCAACATTGGAGCTTGAAGAGAATGAAGTAGAAGGAAGAACTGAAGGTTCTTCTATAGCCTGTTTTGTGTTTAAAGCTTTTGGATCTGCATTTTTCTCCTCCACAGCTGGAATTTTCTCCTCTTCTTTAAGATTTGGAGCAGCTTCTCCCTCCTCTTAGATTGCAACATCCACTTGCTCCTTTCAATGGGACTTTGAGCTGATTTTCTTTCCTCTTCCATGGTTGATTGTGCAACTTCTATTGGATCAACATCTTCTTCCAGCAGAGTGCCAACATGGACACTACACTCTGAGTGACTTGATGACTGATCTTCTTTCTTCTCTGCTGCTATAAAATCAGCCTTGGCCACCACTTGTTCTTTAACTTTAATCTCCTTTGAAGGCTTAACCATCAAGGGGATCTTTTTTATCCCAAATTTGAGAGCCAAGCTTACCAAACTTCTAATTTTTCTTCTTTTTTTGGCTCTTCTTCTTGTTACTATTTTCCTTGGTGGCATTCTAATTTTTATCTTCGCAACATGGATTTGGGAATGCAAGAGGAGGGGTGGGCTGTAACTCAATTGATTTTGCAATTTTTTGTGGTGGTGGAGGAGGTAGAAATTCTTGTTTCTTTGGAGGGGATGGTTGTTTGGAAGGGAAAAGGATAGAAGAATTGAGATGAGGTGGAATACTAGGGGATCGATAAATGGAATCAAATTTTCGGAAATTATATGGGAAGCTTGAAACTTGACATTGCTGAAATGATGGTGATTGAAAAGGGGGAAAAGAAAGAGTATGAGGTGGTGTGCTTACCCATTGACAAGGTTGTTGAATACACCTCTCATACACCTCTATCCCTTCAGTCCATTTTGCAAGTTGGGGCAGCATCTCCACCATGAAGTCCAGCTTCTCCGAGGGCTAAAGTGTCTTGGAAAAGGGCCAACCCATGGATAAGGTGCCCTGTAACCAATTTTGAAAGCCTTCATTTGAGTTGTTGCTCTTGATTGCACCATGCCAATCTCCATTTTTTGGATCTTCTCCAACAGACCAACATCTTACATTTGATTTTCTTCATATTTGGAAAACCCTTGCTCTTGATATGTTTCATAACCAAACTGATTTTGGTATTACTGCTCATATGGGTATGCATGTTGATCTTGAATCTACTCAAAATGTTGATTTGAAGGAGTTGTAAAGCACATTGGAGGTGGAATGTACTGCTGTTGTTGTGAATGTGAATTCCATGATGGAAATGAAGTCATGATTGCACAACTTCATGGAATGGAAGAAGATGGAAGAGATGGAAGGAAGAATGGATGAAAAATGAATGAAAATGAATGGAAAGAGGGTCTGCAACTTCTGAGATGGGTTGTTGACTAGATGGAGTCGCCAGATGTGCTTGAGAATGCCTCCAAAGGCTGAAATATTCACAGGAACACACCAACCTACAAAATATGAAGTGGAAGACCTCTTGGGTCCCACTGGGTGTGCCAAAACTATTAGTGCAAATTCACAACACCCCCAAATCGACCCTCAAATCTGTTGTAGACAAATGGTCAATTTGGTGTGAATGCACAACATGGAGTTTTCCCTAAGTGTGGGACCTTGCAAATTGGGAAAACTCTCCAGATTGAGGCTGGTTCCTACTCCTCTATTTAGGTGTATGCATGTAATTTTTGTAGAGGTTCTGATTCAAAATCCTACTCTAAAACTACCAAGGAGACAGGGTTGAGAGAAAACATGGAAATGGAAACAAAACTAAGAAAAAAACAAAATGGTGATACACCAAAGGAGTGTTGAACTTATTGTTTTGCAAAATAGACACAGATCATGGAGATGTAACATCAAAACATGCACAGATTACTAAAATATAATGAAAGATCAGAATACAATAATAAACACATGAGTGGATTGGAAAATCATTCACAGAACATGCATTATCATTCCCAAGTTTGATATAATGCATTACACTAGAAGAGAGGCAAAAAATGTGTTGCAGTCTTCATGGGAGGTCTGAAACTCCTTCAAATCCACCTACTAAGGAGAAAAGAAGAGCTTACAAGAGAAAAACGTCCAACAAAACAAAGGATCGAATCCTTTCCATTTATAACTAAAGCAAGGAGAGAGAAAGTAGAAGAGGGAGAAAATTAGATCGTTTAACTCAACCATCCACCATTAATCCCTTTCAAATCGGCTGCAAACCCATCAAATCGATTCCTCTATTTCTATTTTGCGTGTTGGAAGAAAAATGATGAATTTTAGCAAAACACTCTCAAAGTGATCTGATCTTGGTTTAATGGTGTGAGAAGACATTTTAGGGTTTTTCCCATCAAATCAAGTTGATTCTTCATCCTTGGCATGTGGGAGAAGGCAACCATGGCGGATTGAGCAAAAAATGACTCATTCAAAGCAATCTGGTTCGCATTAAAGGCATGAAAGACATTTCTAGATTTTTCTTCCTCGAAACCTACAAAAATGATGTTTTTATGCCTCCAATGCATAGAGGAGATCAAGATCTTTCCAATGAGTCTAATTTTGCCCAAATTTGATCTCTGGATCGAAAGATATGCCCATCTGAAGATTTAGGGAAAAATCAGGGCATAAATTTGGGCACAAATTTCAAGGCACAAATTAGGTAAAAAATGGCAGCGAATCAGATTTGAAAATGGGTCCATGGGCCCAAATTTTACTTTTTGCACTTTTGCAAAAATTTCCCAAAACACTCTGCATCTCTGCACTTCCGCTGGTTACGTGGCACCTATTGGGGTCGGTGGAGGCAGGGCTCCTTTTTTTATTTTTCCACTTTTGGAAAAATTTCCCAAAAATCTCCGCATGGCCCCTCAAGTCTGCATGACACATGTCGAATTCTTATTGGTGCGGAGGTGTGCTTCGTTTTCTTCCTTCATGGGCCCGTGGCCTCAAACTTTGCCTTTTGCCCTTTTTTTAATTTTTGTGAAAATTCTCAAACAACTCCGTGTCCCCTGCGCTCCCACATGACACGTGTTAGCTTCTAATTAGAGTGGAGCCTTGACCATTTTCCTTTTCAGATCCACGGGCCAATTCTCAACTTTAACCCTTTTTCCCCAAAAAGGCTAAGTGGAAAAATTTTCTCCCTGGCCCTGCGAATGCGCTTTGTTCCTCCTTCGGGCTTGCACGGCTAAAATTTGACTTTGAGAATTTTTCCTAAAAAGGGCTAAGTTCCAACTTTCTCTCTACACCTCCACCAACCCACCAATTTTCCTTGGAAAAATTTATTTCTCCGCTCTCTGCCAACCCGAGACTCCCTAGCAAATTTTCCTCCTTACCTCCGCGGGCCTGCCTTGGGAAAATTCCCCTCCAAACTCCACCGAGCCATAACTCAAAAAATACAAGGAGTTAGGAGGACTTCTTTACCTTTCTAGAAAGGGGAAGAAATTATCTATCTATTGAAGCAATACCCAAAAATTTTGAGTGCCGAAATGTGCAAAATTTTTACTTGAGGCACAAAAGGAAGTTAGTTAACCCAAAATAAGAGGAGCTTATTTTGGTTAGCATGTGTATGGGCTAGGTGGAGTCATATCGAAAATGAAGTCTTGAACATATAATTTTAAGTATTGTGGGTCTAGAAGAAGGATGATTTGATTAATATGATCAAGTTGAGATGAGATGGCACACCACTCTTGCTCTCTCCTTGATGAACCTATCGTGTTTTTCAAACAAATCCTCTAGAGAACCAAGACTTTTGGGATATTTTTTCCTTTGAATCTAGTTATCCCCTTTGAACCAACTTTTTCTATTCCTTATTTTTCCTTCTCCTCCATTGAATATCGATGTGGGTTATCACTTCCTTCATAGAAGGGACTACTAAATTTGTCTCTTTGCTCCAAGAAAGAGAGAATCTGACTTTCATCATTGAAAACTTGCCAATGATCTACATTATATGGCATAATTGGTTTGAAAACCAATTTGATGGTCACTTTGTCCTTTTTAAACCATGGGTACAGAGTCACCAAAAAATCTAATACTACGAGAGAGTCAAAATTTTCATTCGATCACAAGGAATGGATTGAATGGAGAAAGCATCAAAAGATTATATATAGTTCCAAAATTGGATCCTATAGTGCCTGAGTATTGGGTTCTTGACCTAATATTGATTTTTCACCTTCTTGAAAATTACTTCAACATCTCTAAGACATTTGAGATTTTTATACCCATGAACTCGAGAGGCATCCATTCTGAGGAGAAGGGCCTCATACTCTATGGTGTTGTTGTTGTTCTTGAATTGCAACTTTTATGCAAATGGAAAGAACTCACCTGAGGGAGAGGTCAGGAAAATTCCAGCTCTATACCCTACATTTGATTGGATTCCATTAAATTCCATGATCCACAACTACTCTTCTTCATCTTGGTGAGGAGAAGAAAAAAAAATATATTTCGGATATGAGGAAGTAGTTACCCATCCCACTGTCTTGGAACAATATTTTAGCACTTGAGTCCTCTAAATTTTGGACTATGTACTTCATTTTCCACATGGGTAGTAACTTATTTTTTCACCCTTCACCTGGAATGGTTGTAGATGATCAATCCATTCGAATGTCTCCACCCAGGTCTCTGTAGAAGCTCCTATTTAATAGCATACCAAAATATGTTGGGATGTCCACCACTAAGATCATGAGTAACACCTTCTTTTCAAGGTAGTCTGCTAGGGCCACTTGTACATCTTTTATCCTTCCCATCAGTGGTACTTCTTTCAACTCCACGAGTAAGAAGAGCCATTTTCTCATGTCAAATTAAGTCCTAAGGCATTGGAAAATTTGATGGGCATGAAATTGTCAGAGGCTTCTGAGTCTATGATGAAATTATTTAATTGGTATCCTTTGATCAAGAGGGATAGATAGAAGGGTTCCACCATATTGGTTTTAGATGCACTCAGTGAAAAAATATTTTGTGTAGGAGGTGTGGTGGTGTTGGTAGTAGACCCTTAATATTGGAACTTGTAGTGTTGGGCTTTGAGCTACCACCCTTGATAAAATTGATGAGCCTCTCAAACTACTCTAGGTGTGTTTGCAAAAATTAGCTTCATAAATATGAACTTTGGTTTTGTTCACATGTTCGATGATATCAAACAGAGATGAGGTGGGTGAACTTGATGTTCTTAGGATAGTGGAAGTTTTACACTGTGGAGGTGGTAATACTTTGGAAGCTTGATAAATTTTAGTGGATGAGGAAGTGAGTTTAGAAAGAGTGGTTTAATTTGATTAAGCATTAGGGGACTTTGTAGGATTAGCTTTGGGAGAAGGGTTGGTTTTATATTTAGGAGTGGAGCTAGGAGAGACACTAGAGGACTTACTTGTCATGGAAGTTGGATTTTTCTTGTTATTGGGTTTGGTTTCTCCTTTCCCGATTCCATCGATGGCGGGAGTGGGGATCCTCTGCTGATTATCTTGTTCTGTGGGACTACCACCAGAGGATCCTCTCTTTCTTTCTTTAAAGAAATATCTGATGAGGAATCTCCCTTTTGATACTGGGAGTGGGTAAATATGGTACATGAGAATATCAATTCATCTTCATCATCATTGTCATAACTTTCTAAGTAGTATTCGATGAGGCCATTCTAACCATCATCTTCGACATATTCAATCTTAAGAACATTACCATCTTAATTTTCTTCTTCTAACTACCCCACTTCTTCTTCTTCTTCTGCATCACATGTTGCATTGATAGGAGGTTCCTCAAGAGAAATCCTGTGGGGAAATAGGGCAATCCTTTTCCTTTTTGGGAGATTTGTCTTCTTTAGAACATTTATCATGGTACTTTAAGTGAGTTAGTTGTTGAGAGAAATTACATCATTTGTCAACTTTTGGACTAGGGGATTTGGGGAATTGAGCTAAAACTTTATCTCTTTTTCTTGCCATTGGGATTCTTCACCTTTCTAGATAGAATTAAATCATCCTTTGCCTCAATGGATAGTCTTTAGCTTCCTTTAGAGTTCTGGGTGAGGACTTTCTAAGAATGAACCTAACCTCGGAGTAGCTAAGCATTTATGAAGAATATTTTTACAAAGTGTCATCTAAAGGTATTGCTTTTAGAGGTATCCTCTTGACCAACATGTTTTATATAGCTACCAAATCCTTCATTATTTGATTAAATTCTTTCTTCATCTCTACGATTGTAGAAAGAGCTCCTAGCTATATTCGGTGGATTTACATCTATCTTGAAACAAGTCATGATATCATCCCAACGGTGATTGATCTAGTAGGTAGGAGGTAGAACCATTATGTTTTTGTCTTGTAAGGATTCTACAAATAATTTGAAAAACACATCCTCATGCTCAACTCTAGCACACCACGGGAGGTGATGAATTTTCCACATGTTCTTCTAGAAGTTTTGAGCCATCTCCTATAAACTTGGGAAATATTTTTTTGAAGCTTGTGGCAGTTCATGAATGGGATGTGGGAGTGCAAGTGGATCCATGTTCTGCACTATGGCACAATTGGTTGAGGTCTCTCTTTTTCACCCATTATGGATTCATCTTCTTCATCATCTCTTGCTCTTTCTTGCTGCTCTATTGTAGCTCTCACCTCTTATTTTTCTCTAGCTCTTACATCTACTTCAAATTCCACAATTTCTTATACTTATGCTCTTGCTTTAGCTTCTACTCTTTCTTCATCTTTTGCTTATTTTTCAATAAATTTTTCAAAATATTCATTGAGATTTGGAAACTCTATTTCAATGGATTGACACCGCTTGGACATCTAGTGAGAGAAATTTCAAGATGAAGGGAGTTCCTTGAATTTCAGATTTGTTCTTACCTTCTTTATATCTCTTCAAAGATGGGGTCAAGATCTCCTCCTTGACTCTGGGACTGGTGTATTTGTGATCAACCGGCTTGTAAGCTTGGCATTGACTTAAGCACTCTTTTGTTACACTCGGGATTGTCTCACTCTTTCCAGTTCTTCAACACATTTCTCTCCATAATCTAATACAGTCATAGCTATGAAGTAGTCTACAAATTTTTCTCTATTATACAAGATAGTTTCCCTCAATTTGGATACGATATCCTCTTGGATGTGAAATAACATTTCAGGTCTCTAGATAGAAGGGTTACTAAGAATATCCATTGGTGTGAGTCATAAGGCTCGGTGACTTTTCAAATTCCAAAATTTTTTATTTTTGGAATATTTGAATTTTTATTTTTGTGTTTTGTATTTGGTAGCGAGAATATTCCAAGTACGCCCAAGGTGGGCGCCAAAAGCTGTTGGCGATAAAATTTGTTAGTTAGACAAATTGGTGGATTTTGCCAACGCTTTAGGACTTAAGTCCCTTTTCTTAAATGATGTAGCTTCATTTATTGTGTGTGAGTGAAAATGAAAATTTGTGGGTGGCATAGAGGCCAAAGATCAATAGGAACACTCCACTAAACTTGTGGAAAATTCTTGGAATTTCTTGCAAGGGAGGAATTTGCTAAGTAGGTGGGAAAAGGGAGTGGGAAATAAGGAGAGGGGATTAATATCGTAGGTATAAAATTAGATGTCTGGAAAGATTAAACAGAGCATATCATCACATATAATCAGAAATAAAACAACTTTTTTTCTAACACCAAGACAAGATGGAATTATGAACAAAAAGTCTCATTAATTACCTCATCAAGAAAAGCAAGAAACTCCTTTCTTCTTCATTGATATTTTGGAAAATTTGTACATTGAGAGGAATGGAAGAACATATGAGGAGGATATAGGAAATTAGATATCTCTTTTACTTTTCACAAGTAGTTATCTACTCTTGAGCATACAAAAGTGACCCTTAATAATGGGGAAGTCATTACAATTTATAGAGTTTGGAAAGACTCTTCACCTACCCCCATATGAATTTTCATTTGTCCCTCACAACATGTGACTTTTCATATTCCTAGGAATAGAATTAAGTCCCCTTTTATTAATTAAGGGTGACTTATTACAATGTTAATTATAGTCACATTTAAATGAATAGGAAAAAATAGGTAAAAGGATAAAATGAAAATTGCAACCACCAATGAAGAAATAGGACATGGAGGAAGGTGAAGGGGGAGAGAAGAGAGATAACTAGGCCGATGAAGACACCACCCTCATTGATTCTTCTATGTTGACTTATTTATCCTTTCCAAGATCAACTGGAAAAATCTCCACTCCCTTGAACTCTCTCTTTTGTATCATGTTGTCACAGGTGTAACTTTCTCAGGTTGAGGAATGCAGACACAACTTAGGGACTTGATTGAACCATCCGAGATGTTATTGATTTTCTTGCTTTTAGAAAACTATGAATGATGTTTCTTTAAAATGTTTGAAATTGATTCTCGACCTTAAAGAGAGTCTCAGTGTATCTTCATTGAATGAAAATGGGTTCTCGGCTTCTTTCTAGACATATTCCTCAAATGGCCTCAAAATTCATTTTCTAAGTTGCTCTCATCAATGGAGAGAAATCCAAGATTTTTATCATGGCATTGGTATCATCTTTCATTTTGGAAGCATGCTTCTCATTTGATTCTAACTCATCAATAGCTTGATTTAACATTTCATACTTTGAGAGACAAGAGTCCTCACCCAAACACGTGACATGTTCTTAGATGAAGAATCGAAAAATTTCTTACTTACCAACACCTAAGAATGAGCCTCTCCCATTTCAATCATGAGTGGGTGTACTTGATCCCAATATTCGTTTTCTTTTTATAGTCCTTCCCTCATCATCTGGGCTTTGTCGGTAGTGGCACACATGTACCTTTATAGTGAGATCATCTTTGGAAGCAATAATTTTCCTTTCTCTACAATCCTACTCACCCATTTGTCACTGGCTCGTCCCTACATGGTGAAACCTTGAGTTTTTTTAATAAACTCCACATTAAATCTAATAATGGGAGTAAATTCTTCGATTATGAGAAATGAACAAGAATTCAAGCCCATGAAATGTTGCACATATGAGGAGATTGTTCACACGTGGTCTTCCAACTAATCAATATTCTCTTTATACTCTTGGTTCCTTGTGAGGAAGTGAGTGGAAGACTCTTGGAACATATGTGCATCTCCCTCATGAGTGGTTAGGCCTAGGGAAGTGGTACTCATCTCATAGTCGATTTGGGTCATTTCTTTAATGGGCTTGATTACCCTTGGCTTGACTACTTCCACATACTAATTTCTTATGGCACCACTAAAAAGAGAGAGGATGTTTGAGTAAACTTTTTCTTCTTCCCTTTGACCAATGATGATATCAGTTGAGAAATCAGGGATTGTCACTTTATGCACCCAAATTTACACGTACTACATTTTCAGAAAATGGTTACAAAAAGGTCCCCAATGATGATTCATATCTTTTAAAAGGTGTTCGAGATCCTAAACCTACTTGCAGCATATATTTGTAGCCTAGATTGCCTTACTTAGCCTTTGCATGCTTTTTCCTAGATTCTCACTTCATTTTAGGCTAGTTTGGACCTTTAGTGTTAAAATCGCCACCCTACTTGGGTGGTGGTTTTGTAACCGCCCCATGTAATACCACTCACTCGCACAGACGGTGGTCCACTGTGCGCATTTTCCAGAATGTTCCAATCGACTTTAGGCACGTGTTATTTCACTTAACTTCACTTTGCACACATGTTTCTTACCCATTTTGGCTGATTTCAATCTGAATACCTTGTGGCATTCTCTTCTTCACTTCTAATTTGTGATTGATTGTGATTGATAGTTCAAACTCCCTCTTCACTATTGATGTGGCACCCTTTGGCTACCAAATGGCTTCAACCATTGCCTAGCCAACCTTCTATAAATTGATCACTTGTTTTCAAGAAAATGGTCGAGATCATTTTGAGTATTCTTGCAATTACTAAGCTACCTTCTTTCTTATTGGAAACTACATAGCCAATCTCAATTCCATTGTGTTATCTTTCTTCCACTTGCATTGTTCCCATATTTCCAATTCAAGCTACCATTGCTCCAACACTTTCCCTCTATTGTTGTCACTACATTCCCAACCTCTAGAATCACGTGGACACAAGAGACTAAAAAGATAAACTGAGGGGACCAAGTACCACACAACCTGGTTGTCACTTTGTTATGTCTTCGGGTTGGCTTTGTTATTTATTTTCCTTCATTTCTTCAAATTTTTCATTTCTAAATTATATGCACATTATTAAATAGAGTAGAGAATCATTTCCATAGTTAAAATCATTCAAAGTTGCAATAGATTATTTGTTTCAAACCCAAATATTTCTTAGGAAAGATTGCTTCTCTTGCCTATCTTTGTAGGTTTACAAGGAAGTAAATCGGGGATAAGGTTTTGTGGCTTTTTAAAGTAAAAATAAGCATCAATCCATATAGAAAAATCCTCTGTTGTTTTGTTAGGGAAGTTGTAGGGAAGAAAATATTTTGAGAAGCTATGATTTATTCTTTTGCCTCTAAGATAGAATTGAGGTTAGATTTACATTCATAGTTAGAAAAGCTTTCATTTAAAATAAAATAGATTTCCTCTTAGCATAGATAAATAACCACACAAGATTATTTTATTTGTTTTAGGATTTAATTAGTTAAAAGATTTATTTTTATTTCTTCATTTAAATAGAAAAGAACAAAAATATTTTCTTTGTTAGATTAGTGGCTTTATTTGTTTATTTCATTAAAGTTATTAAAAATAAAAAAACATAGAAGTAGTTTCAATTCAATTAGATTATCCGTATTTATTTAAATAGATTAGATATTTTCAATTCATGGCCATTAACGATCCTGAACAAGAATGTACTTATGGAAGTGATCCACATGTGCCAAAATATAACAACCCTGAATTACTCATGGATATAGATACAGGACTCCATCTTCTTATCCTTAGAACACCGACTCGATACTGAGAAAATCCAACAACTCAACATGTTAAACATTACAACCAATAAATCCTACGAGTTCTAGACTACCCCTGGTAATAGAGTTTGATATTCACAAGACCATACAAGGACCCCTGATAACCAAGAACACATGGTAGTGATCCTAGATTCCCACAATCAAACACGCCATTATTATTCACTAATATTGACATAAGTCTATAGACACTAGTTTTTCATACATCACCATTACCACCAGATATCATTTCATAATTGAATGTTCTAAATGAGGAGGATCAACAAGCCCTCACATTTTGGAACACTCCTACCAACCATATCTAATTTTGTGAAGCCACACCTCTTTCACTTATTCCATGACCCTATCTCGGAAAGATTTACGAGGATCCCATTTGTTTCCCACAATTCCATAACCGGTAGAAAGGATATCGAAGATCTTGATATTGTCTAAATTCTCTGCGTTACCATCCTTTCCAATCCATCTATCCAACCCATCTAGTTAGAAAAGATTTTATTACACTTGACGTGAAGATCCTATTATTGCGAGTTAAAGACATCGTATTTCCTTGACAACCTATCTGTACCATTTACACATACTTTCATTCACTACCACATTTCACTATCATCCAACCATCCATTTTTACACATTAGTTATGTCGTGCCAACCATAGGGAGTCGAGTGTAGTTGAAGGTCACGTGTCAATTTTCATATGTACAATCACTGCTAGACTATAGAGGCTTCCTTTGTGACCATTTCTTTCATCTAAGGGAACATCTCATCATTCTCAAGCTTAGTAAATGGTATGAATGATGTTTCCTACTCAGGGTGAGAGGGTACATCATGTGTAAGAGAAACATGAGTGAAAGTGAAAGGTGGGAATCTCTGAGGATGTAGAGGATTTGAATGATGATATAAATCACTTTCCTTGAGCTCCATTTATACAATGGGTTCTTCTTTTGATCGACATTCTTGTGTAATCTCTTGTAGTAGGGGGCATTTGATTCAACTACCTTGTGCTTTGAACTCTCTCCGGAATGGCTGATCCTAAAGTCTTCCCATGACATTCAAAGAAGAATGATTTGATTCCTTCTATCTCTTGATGACAACCTCGGACCACTCACTTATGTCTCCCGATTTGAAAAAAATATATGTCACTTGTGGAAGGGAGAGGACTTTCTTGATTGATATTCATGATCATACAAATTTATGCCATCATCATGAATTCCTTCTTCGTACTAGTCAAATTTTAACATCTTCATTTGATCGATGGTCATCCACATGTGGACTCTTTCCACGACATAAAATTCATCTATGAAATTCACCTAGTAGTCCTTGATCTTTGGAACATGATATGACTCTAGTATATGGAAAGTTTTGGATCACTTCGAATATAAAATTTGTTGGTGTGTGTTCTTTTCCACATCATTAGGTGAGTCATCTCACTTAGGTGAGATCATAGGTCCATGTGTCATTTAGGGGTCATTATGAGATTCTCTTACACGTCAGTGTGTCAGCACGTCAGTGTGTCATATGCATCATTGGGAGTTACACTTCTATTCTGGGAATGTAACTCCCCCTCTCTACTCGAGTTGTCATGATTGCAGCACTGGGGGTTACTCAACACCTCCTATATGTACACCCCATTTGATCTATGAGATAGAGGAGAGTTTTATGGCTTAACCAAGTTCTGCCCATGTTTCAAATCTTTGCATGCACATTCGGTTGATGCTCACTCCTCCCGAGATCTCTTCATGCTACCATTCGCATGTTCGTTGATGTGCACGTTGTCCCTCGTGATCCTCACTTGCGGGTTTTAAACCCTCTTTCATGGTATCAAAGTAGATCTTGTGGATCCGTGCACTCCTTGGCATTTTTGTGCGTGTTTTCCAGCTTCCGGCGTGATATTTAGGTTCTCATTGCATGTGTCATAATGGAAATTCTGACCGTGCTCTTCTTGCATTGATTTAGGGGCCATACCTCTTGCACGGGTTTGATCATGTTTGAGGTCATTGTTCGTGTTTTCTGGTTTTCTAGGTTCTCCACCATTACATGCATCTTCCAAAGGCATTTTCATAGGATTGGGCTTCAGATTTGAGTTTTTTTCCATGCTATTTTGAGAGTTTTAGAGGTGTGTCTATTGTCTTCAAGAACTAAGCTTCCCCTAGCTCACCTTCTCCAACTCACCCTACACCATTTTCAGCTCGATCTGCCCTTGTTTTTCAACTCGGCTCGAGTTTACTTCTATGGTGTTCTTTGCATGAACATGTTTTCTTGAACTCGAAGGATCTGGTTTTACCGTCAGTGCATTGTCTTTCTTGGTTGAGCTTGTTCTTGGCCTTCGATCTCAAACTGATTCGGTAGCTCGGGTTTTGTTTCCAAGTGAACTTGGGCCTTTGGTGATCAACTTTGGACTGTGTATTGGTATCCACTCACACTGCAAACCTTCATCGTGGGTAATCTGGTCTTATTCTTGTTCGGCATATCCTGTCTCTCTCTGAGCGTGGTCATGGTTGTTTCGGACCTGCACTGTCTGAGGCACATCATCTGCTAAACACCTAGCTGGGAATGCGTGTGGAGCTGGGAAGAGGTGTTTAAGCATGTGGAACCTTGAAACCTGTGTTGGAATCAAGAGACCTGCTTCCACCTTTGACCATGCATTGAATTTTTTTGTTGCTCAAAGCATTGGAAAAATGTTATTTTTTATTTCCAGTCTCTGGCGGTTACATTCTCATGAGCAACCACCCCTCTGCCGGAAGCTAGAGCCAAGTTCTAACTTGCTTGCTAACCTTGCTCGTGGCCATTTGTTTTCACATTTTTGGCGGTTTTGGCTCTTTTCGGTGGTTTTCCCTCCAAACAGCCCACCACGTGGACACCAACAACTTAGCTACTCTCCTCTCTTCCACGTGGCAGCCCACTCTTCCAAATGTGGGCCCCCTCCACCTCCTTTTTTAATGTTTTAAGGTAGTTAAATAAAAAACATTTCATTCAACTTGGCATTGTAAATTTTATAAGGCTATTTTTTTGGCTTGTATCAATCTTCCTACGTTTGTCAAAGACGGAGGCGAGGTCAGGGTTGGCGAAGCTAACCCCCCTCACGGTCAAAACAAAACCTTGCTGAAATTCCATGCCATTTCCAACGAGTAGTCACATGGTACCCTTTTCACCCATCTCGTGCACTTTTTTAATGCATTTTGCAACATTTATTGCTTTTTCTCATCAGTTGCGGGAATTATTTTTGCTCTAACTTTTGACTCGTTGCTCGGATCTAAGCACTTCTTTAGTCAAAGTTACATGTTTTTTTGCATTCTACATGATGGGATTATCATTTTTGTGAACCCAATACTTTTATAAAGTGTCGTATTCTAGGGGGGTTGTTTGTACTCTTGGGTTTTCGCACGTGAGACACATTATTGGCCGAGTCTGACGTCTTACTTTTGTGCACCTTGCATCTTACATTTTTCATCATGGAGATTTCTCTTTCCAGACGTGAGCATCATAGGATTGCTTTACAGCCTCCGCCACTTCTCACCAGGAGAGAGAACTATTTAGCTGGCGTGCTTCCATGGAAGCGTTACTTCACCCTGAGGGTCTTTCCCTTCTTACTCGGGCCAGTTCCTAGACCTGCTGATCATCATCATCTAGAGGACTTCCTCGACACTTGTGACCACATCTTTGGTCACATGATGATGCATGTCTCTCAATCTCTCTGGTTTCATGTGGCAGACTCAGATCCACCTCATCGTGTCTGGAGCATTCTTCGATCCCTCTATGGAGACCCTTCACATTTTACCACCATTGTTGCTGCTGATTTAGTCATTATCTCCATTTCTTCATGTGATGATAGTTCCATTGATACAAACTCACTTGATTCTACTTCGATGATGAGATTTGTGCACCCGGTTCGATGCGAGAGAGCATTACAGAGGACTTCTCTCCTCATTCTCTCGGTATTTCGAGATAGTATTGTCACCCTCCCATCTCATCAGATATCGAGCAGTCTCATACTCAATCTCACACCATCATTACACCAGCCTCCTTTCCACTTCTAGTGTGCGAGGCCCATTTCACTCCTCTACCTTCATTGGATGACTCATACCTATCTGACATCGCTCTTCTATTTGTTGAGCCCCCTCATTAGGATGAGTATCTGCCTGACCTTAGTCATATTTTCACAGAGTCTACTTGTGATGCACTACAGGTTCCTCATCCATCTACAGGTGTTTCAGAGGAGTTCATCATCTCTATTGTTGGGAGTTCCCCTTTCGGGAATCATGTCACTTCCACATTTCCAGAGACCTTCATTGATCCACCCTCAGTTGTGGATCCCTTTTTTGTTGTGGAGGATGTTTTGTTCCCTTCACATCACTTGGACATCCTTTTTCTTGGGTGTTCCTCTTTTTCACTCTGATAGTTCTACACACGTGGCATTACCTTCGGTTCCTTGGAACTCACTCACTAGACCTATGTCACACTTCCAGGCACCCGGACTCGAGTTTTTTGTGATATCTTTGCCTTGAGTTTCCTTTGCGGAGTGGGAAGACTTCCAGAATCCATTTCTGTCCTTCCTAAGGGTAGGCACATAGTTCATTATGGGTGGCTCTTCTTTAGTCTAGAGGTAGAGGATCTCATCATTGAAATTCTTCTGGGAGACCTCCTAGAGCTACAGAGTTCAGATCCGTCCATGGCATCTTCTGCATTCCTCTCATCTCCCTCTTCTTCTCTCTTCTTCTTCTTTCTGAGAGATCACCTCTTTGTACATGGGTACCCTTTCAGGCTCATCTATGGCTGGGACCCATATTTTGCATCTTTCTTAGATTAGAGAATGTGTTGTTCTCTTGTGGTGGATGTTTTTCCCACTGGGTTTTCCTTCACTGCTTGGGACTTCTTTCTTGTACATGGGTACCTCATTAGGCTTTGTGCCAAGACCCATTTCTAATTTTTGACTTACCGCCTCATCCTAAGTTACAATGAAGGGGGTGTTGGTGTGTGTTATTTTCCACATCATTAGGTGAGTCATCTCACTTAGGTGAGATCATAGGTCCATGTGTCATTTAGGGGTCATTATGAGATTCTCTTACGCGTCAGTGCATCAGCGTGTCAGTGCGTTAGTGCATCATATGCATCATTGGGAGTTACACTTCTATTCTAGGAATGTAACTCCCCCTCTCTACTGAGTTGTCATGATTGCAACACTGGGGGTTACTCAACACCTCCTATATGTACACCCCATTTGATCTATGAGATAGAGGAGAGTTTTATGGCTTAACCAAGTTCTTCTGTGTTTCAAATCTTTGCATGCACATTCGGTTGATGCTCACTCCTCCCAAGATCTCTTCATGCTTCCGCACATCGTTGATGTGCATCATCCTGTGATGTGATCGTGATCCTCACTTGTGGGTTTTAAACCCTCTTTCAAAAAATTTCCCTCCGGTATATGAATACAAAATTAGAGGTGCAAAGGAATATTTGAGGTGTATATCATCACCAACACTCTTGTAAGTGAAGATTCCAAGTGAGATGTGAAAATACATGCTATTCCTCTTCCATTTCTTGAACTTATTGTGAACATGGGAAAGTTGTATGTGTAGCTCAGATAATATGATCTTGTCGATGAGACATCGAGGTAGCCTTCACAAAGCAAGATTAAAGATGGATACTCGGATGTAGGAGAAAGTGGAAAACTATATGAAATATGACCAATTATGTTTTATCAAAGAAGTGACATGTGGCGAAAATCTTGAGTGGGGATTCCCCTCCGGTGATTTGATGGAGAATATGCTAAAAGCATCATTCACCCTTGTGAAATGTTGATTTCTCTATTTTAATATCAACTACGAGATACCTTTCAAATGTTGGAGCCTTGAGAGAGATATTATGTGTAAGTTCCCGGCCCCTTGAATGGTATCAAGCTCACATGGGCATACACTAAATATGAAGTCATTATGAAATTATTTGAGACTAGTACCTAGAGCAACCTGATAGTGCAAGTTTTCATTGATGATTTTCCCCCAAACAATTATTTACTTGCAAAGTCGATGATCATGAGCATGAATATGGCCATCTAATCTTGAAATTCCTTCATTTTCTTCCCCATCACTGGTGATAAGGATGATTACATCTGAATATCCTTCATGAAATTTACTTCTGAGAGATTTTGGCATGAGTGAAGGCTTCCTTACGTTTTTAACTAGGAACCCGAGTGTAAGGCCCTAAAGGTAGGATTCTATTTTGGACCCTTCACTTGCTACAACATCTTTCAAAATGATAGCCATATTATTCCATGTTGGTATATACGTAGTGAGTGAGAAATGGATTTGGGAGCAAGAACTTCCAAAGCTAAGTTATCATCTTCTTGTATGGTATGGGTGTTTGGATCATGGTGATCAGAGCATACCAACACCAATTTTTCACTTTACATTGATACTTAGATGTCCACCTGATGCATATAACCCGGTCATGAAAAATTTTTCCTCTTCTCGGCTCTTTAGGTCCACCAAGCATGAGATCTTTGATGTCTTCAAGGTACATGTGGGTGACATCACTATCCCCCCACACTGAGTACTCGGATGAGAGACCGAGACTAGCTCAAGACCTGTGAACTTGAATTTCATGGTTGACACCGCACTCTTTACGTGCCTAGAATATGAGTTACTATTTTTATTTTATTGCCTTTTTCACTTTTGTTCCCTATACTGCTTTGCCTTGAAGAATTTTTTCCTTTCATGAGACTTCACTATTTATAGTAAGTTCTCGTATAGAGACTTACTATTTTTGGAAATTTCCTTTCCACACCTCTAATTTGATGAAACCACCTCCACTAGAATAGGTTTCTTCTCTCGATCTCATGTACAAATTTTCAACTCAATCCAATCACTAGAATGGCAGGAAATAAAAAATTACAAAACTAGGGCATGAAGTCTAGGTTTTTACCATAAACAATCTAGTACATTCATATCAATGTTATCACTTGTGTTCTAAAGGCTCCTAGAAATGGTGAAGAATGTAAAAAAACCCACCTCAATCTATGCACCGGTTTGCAAGATATGAGGATTTTTCCTTTGTGGGTTATAAAGTTAATATGGTGAAAAATGCACTGGAACTCTTAAAATTTTACAATTTTTATGGAAATATTCTTTTTGTGATCATGGGAACATGAGGTGGAGGATTCTACGGAAAACTTTCGCGAGAGTTACAGGTGGATTTGGAGCAAAATGTGGGAGAGTGAAAAAATGGATAACTCTTAGCTTTAATGCCTTGAAGGGGGAGAATTTTTATATCCCCCTTTTCCCCTTATAAAGGGAAGAAGTGGACACAAAATTTCACCCTAGCCCCAGGAGGACAAGTGGCAAGCATGTGGTGGTAGAGGAGAGAGAGGAAAGGGATCAATTTTAGCATTCGGGAGCCAAACTTGGTCATGTGATAGACCAAATGGGTGTAAGGTGAGGTGGCACATTTTTATGTCCCCTTTGCCCCCTTGGAAAGAGATGAAGGAGGAAAAAAAGTGTTCCTCATCCCTAGAGTGACAAGTGGCGGGCATGCATGGCACGGAGCGGGGGTTAGAAAATTGCCAAAAGTGTCTATCGGAGCCTCCCAGGGCCATGTGGTGGGTCCATTAGGTCTAAGGTGGGGGCACATTTTTTCCCCCTTATCCCCTTAGAAATTAAGGGGACATAAAATTTCACCTCAGCCTCATTCTTCCACGTGGCACTGAAAAATTTGGCTAAGGATGAAGTGTGTACCTTGGAGAGGAGCTTGAAAATGATGTTGTCGGAGCTCCCGGAGGACTTTTTGGGAACTTCCTTATATGAATTTAACTGAAAAAGTAAATTCTAGAATTATGGGATCGAGTATCAAGGTATTATTTATCTTGAAACCTTCTCAAAATGGCTTTATTCTTTGGGATCGCTAGTTATTCCTGAAAGAATGAGTTGTGGAAAGAAATGAATGGGCCTTGAGAAAATTTTGAAAGTACCACCATGTATAGAATTGAATCATATTTCTATTAATGTTTGTTTTGACCTCAAATCATTCTATACCTCCTAGAATCATCTTGAAGCTCATGTGCTTTTTCACAGTCAAACTCTTTTGGCCTAAAAAACCTGCTTTTTTGAACTTGCTCCTAAATCACCTAATATTTCCTAAATATTCCTAAATAAATTTCACAGTGATATTTTCTCATTAATATACTTCTTTGATGAATTTAGGGCTTCAAATCTTCTCTTAAGAATATGCTTGAGCCTTAGAAAGGCTAAAAATAGTCATTCCTACGCTGCCAAAAGATCCACCTTGAAATACATTATCTCAAAAAGAACTTGTGATATTGTTTTCATCTCTTCAACACATGGCAATTACATGGATGGGGATAGGCCTGGCACAAATGATGAACTAATCTGGAATATTTTTTAGGAAGGTTTATAATAAAAAAATTTGACACTAGGGTAGAGTTGTCATATTTTCAAGTTGAATTTTACCCTTGCAAAAACACATGACAACACAATTGCATGGAAATTATAGCATAGACCATATAAGTGCATAGATAAAACACATCATACAAAATAGAAATTTACAAAGTAAACAAAACATATAAGCTTTATAAGTGTACAAAGAAATCAAACTAGAAAACCTCACAATTCATCCAAGTGTCTAAAAATTTAGACAAAACAATATTTTAGAGAAATCAAAGCAAAAATAAAACCAAAAGTACACAAAGAAACCAAATTAATTAATGTTGCAAAGCAATCATAGCATGTAATTACAAAAGTGCACGTGAAAGTGATAAAATCATTCAATGTTGTCCAAAAATCGAGCATGTAATCACACAAGTGTACAAAATATTAAAATCAATCAATACATGTAACACATAAGTGCACAAAGAAATAAAATAAACCAATATAAAAAATTAATCAATGGTGTAATAAATAGTGTGGGGTAACAAATAGGAGCCCAAGACTAATAATAGTGAACTAGTATGAACAGTACATTATAAATGCAAGTGAGCATGGATCATGGTCAAGTAAATGTCTATGAGTAAACAATGTTATTATTGAATAAAACATGATATAACACATGTCATAAGTAGTAAATAATTTTGGTGCTCATAATGGACTAAGATATAAATATATGGTCATGATAAGCTTAGTTGTATGTGTTCCCCCATGTAGGTATTATCCCAATGTGGTAGGAATCACCAGGATATATGTCTATACGTATTTGTAATGTATTAAAAATGTGATTGATGTAGATTTAGTATGTAATATGCCCCCATATTTACATATCCCTAGGGTCTTTAGGATCTAGGATTCATGATGTGTGTGTAACATTCATGGGTTGTAACTACTTGTAACTACTTGATGTGTTTTATGAATTGCAAGTGTTAAAGGTAGCATATATCACTAAATATTAATCATCATAAGGCTCAAATTGATACAATTTATAAACATGTCACATTTATGTCTTGATTTTGTATTTTTGTAATGTTATATTATTTTTGTATTTTCAAAATAGGAGATAGAAAGGTATATTGATAGGTAGAAGCAATACTAATGACCGTAAGGCAATGACTATAAATAGTGAAATAGAAAAAGTGGGCTCTTGGTTAAGTTTTGTTACCTCAGAAATAAAATCATATTTTTGAAATATACTACATCATCAAGTAATAACCTAGTTGAGAACTAGGGAAGAAAAATGTCAAATAGTCGATACTTGTGTCAAGAGTTTGTATGTGCAAGGTGTTATATGGATAAATGAGCTTAATTAATTAGTAACAAAATATTTGAAATGACCATTTAAATTCCCACAAGAAATATTTTTATATATAAAAATAATAAAGAACATGTTTTGTATTTTAAAGGCATGTTAACTCATTGTCTATTTGTCAAGTGGAACATGTTTTCAAGATTTTATATGCTTCCATGCATCAAAAATAGCATTCCAATATACTCATTTAGATCATAAGGTGCTTAAAGTGAAATAAATATTAACATATCTAGTGTTTTCAAATAAAGATTGAATCTATCATCATTATTTATCTTGTTTAAATTTGAAAAACCTCTTTCACATACTATTGTGATCACTCAAATAACAAGCATAACTTGTCATACTCATATCAAATATGGAACCATTCAAACAATTCAAGTTAAATACACATATATTCCATGCTCTAAACATAATATTTTTTCGATATGATTTAAATTTAGTACAAATGAATTCATCCATCTCACTTAAAATTTAACATTGTTCATAATAGGCGAGTTCCAACACATTTTTTTCATACAAACATCTTAGCCATATTTTTTATGGTATGTATCATCCATGTCCTCTTAATAATTGTGAGGGCTGAAAAACTAAGAAATATTGAATATAAGAAAATCCACGAACATTTTATATAGAGAATCAACCACCTTCTTGAAAAAATCAAATGCAATGCGATCATCTAGTGTATCTAATATTTTTGACTTAGGAAAGATCACAAATATCAATGAAAATGCATGTATCATACATGTTCCATCTATAAACTTGAGAAATCATCCTCTAATTTATTTTTAAAACATGATATATGTAAAATACATGCCTCAAATATGCCTCTTTGAAATCTCTTTCAAAGTATGTCAATGTAATATCTATGCTAATGAAATAAATGTCAAGATGATGCTCTTTGAATTTTTATTCAACTTATTTAACTCAATCAACAAATCTACAAGGAAAAGAATGAAAAATGTATTTAAAATATTATTTCAAAATCATACATTATTTCTCTTCTAACTCCCTTTCTTTCAACAAAGCGGGCATGAGTTTAACATGGTCTTTCCATGACCTTTCCTCTGAGAGAGCTGCCTAATTTGATGAATTTGTAAGACCTCAACCTACTTATTTGAAATGATTAGACATTATTTCCATTAATGTTCCATGTATTTTAGCAAATCTCCCAAGCCGTTACTAACTTTTTTTTGCAAATTTATTAATAAATTGTAACTCTAGAAAATAAGATGAAGCATCATTTTTGTTAATGCTTCTCTATGTGCTATACTTGAATTTAATAAATGAAGGTCATCTTGAAAATATTTAGTAGACAAAACTTCATAAATACCCCTCATGGAAGCTAGGCCATCATATCTCAACCTACCTTTATCCATCAAGGATAAATCAATCTCTACTAAAGAGTGATCACAACATCAAACATAATTTTAGTTGTTCCATCATTTATTTGAGAGGCATATGGCTATTTTTACACAACATATACCTTAATTTGTCAAATATGTTATATAAATAATCAAATATCATTCCACAATCCAATCAATTTTATTAACTAAAATTGAGTAAAATAGACTATATAAAATCTCATTTTTAAATTTTCCAATATACCTCCTTAGCAACATGTAGAAACATTTTTCTAGATGTGGTATTTGTATAGGAGAGTGTTCATCTATAATATGTATGAATGGAGTGTCCTTATACGTGTTTAAGTCACACATTACCTTATATAGTTCTAAACGTATATCATGCATAGAAATAAAATACATATTTTCAATCATTGTAATTATTCTCTACTTCTCAAGATCTACCATTAGTTTTACATGTTTGGAAATTGGAATAAAAATTTATTTTCTTTCTCCTCCAAATGTTGTGAAGTAAATTTATGAGGATTTTTTTCGATGAAGTTTATATCCAACACAACATTTTTAAACACATTGGCACATCACCGGGCATATCCTAAGTGCTCGCCCAAAGCACACGCAACTCTACCAGGCCCCTCCTTGTGTCTGACTACCAAGATGTATTCATGCATTCATGGATAACATAACATACAAACATACCACATGAAGAGCATAAACTATTGTACATGCATAGAGATAATTGATCATCAACCAAAAGGGATTTATATTCAGTATACTCATGATTCATTACACAAATTACATAAACCAACAACATGGTTTCTTAAATGATCATCTACATACTCATGTGCAAGGCATGACTTTAATAATACTTGAACTCGTAGAGCTCACTCATAGACCGAATTCTTACATGGATATATATATATATATATATATATATATATATATATATATATATATATATATATATATATATATATATATATATGGTGGTAACTTGTCCTCCACATCTAAACTTAGACCATTCCTATACATATATTACATGTTTTCTAACTCATACTTCCTATATTTAAACACCTATCATGTGGCCCTCCATATGTGGTGTACTTTATTTGTGGAAGCTATATCTTTATCTTATGTGCTATAAATAACCTCTGCCAGGACATGTTATAAATATATATGACTCCTTCATGCATGCTTCAAGTCTATTATTGGCCTTGCATGCGTTTTATCCATGATTTTTTCTATTTTTATCTTTCCTTGACAATCACGTCAACCCGTGCTTTTCTATTTTTAACCTTCCTTGGAAATCGACCATTGCTGACTTAGTTGTTTCTACATGCTACCCTTTACATTTGATTCTTCATTTCTACCACACATCCTTCCATGCACTAATTTATCCTTTATAAATTCCTTTACCATTCATACACATGCACCCTTGTGTACATCCTTTGGCCTTCGTGCATGTCTCATACTTTGTCAATTTCTCGGCCCAACATTACCCCATACTAGGTATATTGTTCATCCTCGGCAATACATGAATTAATGAATAAAATAATAATTAATCCTACCTGAAATAATGTGGGAAATATCCCAATAATTTTGAATCAAATAATGTATCCTTTTGCATGACCCAAAATTAGGCTTAAGGTATCTACATGAGTTTCAAGAATTTTGCATTGATGGCTACTACTAGCCCTTTCCATTCCTTGAGCATCTTATCTAACATTCTTGGAAATAATTCTATGATATTTGGTATGCCCTCTAGGGTTAGTCCACTAGCCTTCTCATGTAGTTCCTTCAAAATGATGTTCCATTCAGAAGCTAGTTCTTCTGGGACATCTCCCCCTTCACCATGATAGCCTATAGATCTCATAGCTTCCCTTCTAGCTTGTCGCACTTTTTTTTGATAGGATCCTTCATGTCATCTACCTCTTACAAAAAATTCACACACATTTACTTATCCCCTATATACAATGAGACCTGAAGGTGATGCATTTTTACTTCCTCTTCTGCAAGGAGCGCATTGATAATTGAGGTATCCTTGAACTGATGAATATCTTCTCTACCTTTTTGTGCAACCTCCTTTAATTATATGTCAATATCTTCATAATATTTAATTCTTTTTCAATTTTTCCTTAATTTCCATCACCAATTCCTCTTCCATCTATTTATGTGCTCTATTTTCCCATATCAATAACAAATTGACCAACTTTATATGTCAATATCTTCATAATATTTAATTCTTTTTACAATTTTTCCTTAATTTCCATCACCAATTCCTCTTCCATCTATTTACGTGCTCTATTTTCCCTTATTAGTAACAAATTGACCAACTCTTCCAAGTTGTCAATTTCCCTATTTCCTTCAAGCTTGGCCT
Organism: Taxus wallichiana var. yunnanensis; assembly: GCA_018340775.1. Taxonomy (NCBI): domain Eukaryota; kingdom Viridiplantae; phylum Streptophyta; class Pinopsida; order Cupressales; family Taxaceae; genus Taxus; species Taxus wallichiana. Next base: position 848,888,919 of record CM031240.1, read on the forward strand.
CCATGATTACCTCAGGACATGAGTATGTGATGTTATTCATAATTTAACCTACATTAATATTTACTTCGTCTAACATATTTTTGCACTTATTTAATTATGAGGATAACTTCTTATTCTTTCAGCTTACATCCTCAAAATTAGTACGTGCATCACACGCAGTGTGGATTCTTTATTAATGTTTCAATGTGCAACTTCATTGGCCATCTTTATCAAGGTATTACTTTCCTATGCAATTAAAATTTGTGTAGTAAACAAAATTCAAAGGGATTTTTATGGGTCCTTCCTCTCCTATAGCTCATTCATGGCCTCTTCACTCAATTCAAAATTTTATTCCTCTATGTGAGTCTATATTGCAAAGTACATCATCTTGAGTTTCTTAACATGAGCAATAGAGTTCTTCAACCTCCATAGAACTTTGAAATTTGGCCCTTATGAATATGGATGTTTCATCTATGTATGACATTTTAGGGAGATGAGGTGATTGTATTCTTGGCCTTACTAATGAAGATCCAAGACTTAGTCCCTCCGTGAGCTCTCACGATGTCTCTGCGCAATGTCAAAGTACACAGGACTGGTGTCCTCTCCTATGCCTTGGTTCTCCTACTCTTTCTCCTCATTTTCCTACTCCTCATTATCTTTCTCTACTTATTTCTCATGATCCTACCCATGCTCAAACTATTTGAGCTCTTCCTCTTTCATAAAATGAATGACATGACTCATCCCTCCTATTATTTAGGCATCTTCATCCCGATCCTCTTCTTCCGGGATAGGAGCGTGCACAATTTCAACTTGTCTTGCTTTGGAGGGCTCCTAAGAGTGGTGCATGTTGAAGTTTCTCTACATTTTCTCACCTCCTCTTCCTTATGTTAAAGTCTATCTTCCCCTTTGTCTCTTCTTCTTCTTCTTCTTTCGAAGTTGGCCCACACTTCTTCTTTTGGATCCTTGTGGCCATCCTACCTAATGGTGTTAGTATAAGAATAGTGTCATCCTCATCGAACACCTTATCATCCTTCAAATTTTTCACAATTAGATGTATAAGGTCTACAATATTCCTTTTAGACCGTTAAATTCATGATGGGATTCAAGTTTATCCCATCGATTCCATTTTCTTTATATAAGGCTACTTTGTCACATCTCCATAGGTCTTACATAGAGTATGGTACTCCACGTCTACCTTATTAGCATTAAATTTTAATGTTTTTGTGCCCTTGATTCTTTTCACATCATTTTTGAATTACTTAGCTGCAAATGCAAATGATATTTTACACCAAGGCCCCATCTCTCCATTAATCAACATAAACCACACAAGGTAAAAGTCCGCACATACAATAAAATTTTCCAGTCCATCCAACTTTATTACATCTCCCTAGGTATGTGCCATTCATTTTGAATGTGTCATGCATCCTCTTATATCATACATCTAGGAACATCTTGTATGTAGTTCAAATTTCACCATCATAGGTATAATTTTTTATTCTCTTCGTTAGTGGCATCTTATCAATGGGATGCTCCCATTCCTTCCTAACTAGGCCATCCAAAACGTAAATATCCAAAAACATAATCAACAACAAGATGGACCCCCATGTGAATTTTTATCTTTTTCATGTTAGTCCCTAGCTTCTTCTACAATGCTCTCTGCTATGTATAAAGAAATGTTATATTTTTCGTTGTGTTATCTTGTGCACAATATGTAAGAACTTGTTGTTTACCTCAGTCCATCTCTCCGAGGATCCAAGCTTATAACTTACTAGGCATGTGGCCACTTTGGTGCCAAGGTTGAAAATATTTTTCACATTAAATGGAAAAATTCCCATTTGGTAATATAGGGTGGTGGTTTTCACTCTACTTCTACGCCTCATTTGTGCATATCTAGTGCAATTTTTTCACCCATATCACGTAACCCAATAAATTTTCCAATAAACTACATGGTGATGTAAATTATTCTACCTGCAAAGTAGAAATATTCCTCATGGAATAACAACATTAACCACTGAAATAATCATGTAGGTTTACCGAAATATGAATTAGAAATAAAGGGAAAAATTTTTACATAATGTTCTCTATTCTAAATTAATATAATTTAAAACACACATTCCATTTCCAATCCATCTCATAACAGAAAACCATATGCAACTGTAATGACTCGGTGAAAACATGATCTCTCATTCCATGACTCGGTATTAAATCGATCTCTCATGTTAACTTGTTCAAGTGTATACTATGTATACTTGGTTATTTTACCCTTTAAGGGTCACTCAAGTGTTCTGTCTAAGAAGCCTATCTAAATATCTGTTACCGATATTCATCTGAAATCCCACAACTTAGACTAGGTGACATAAGACAACGCAACCAACAACTTGCAATACTTTGGCCAAAGTTTTAAACATGTTTACCATGTTTACATTCTAAGATGGCATACTCATCAAAAGGAATATGTATTTCACCACACTCGTACTATTATCTAGATTGGTCATCCTTGACTACTATCAACCAAACCCAAGTCAAAGTTTCACACTAAACAAGGGCATCTTACATGCACTAGTGTGGAAGACTACTCATGGTGACTAAGGATACATAGACATACTCAATCAAATTTTTCGATTGGGTGTGTTTAGTTACCCTAAGTCAACATGAGTTGACCACTACACTAGTCCATGTGTCTATCTCTTTGTTTAGAGTAGAACTATGAACTGAATTTCCACTTATGTTAATCAAGTTAATTGAACTAAGTGGGGTGTTGAAGTATAGTTGGTTGCATCATAGTATCCTCATAATGAATCCCATCATTATGAGGGTACTCTGTTGTAGTCCCTATATTACAACAACCAACTGAGTTCCTTTAACTAAACTAACATACTTAAGAACATTAGATCATTAACCCATCAATTTATTATCTTGTTTAATTTATCGTTAAACAATGCACCTAAGGGTTCACTATGTATGATTGACCCAAAGAAGGATATAATATGTACTTTTACACCAATTGAAGGTATGTAGATAAAATATGTGTTCATGCATATGAACATTTTAATCTTAAACCATTATTTTCATTTATCGATATATCTGAATTCGATATTAAGAGAGTAAGATCATTAAGTTTTCTTACTATAGTTTATCATTGTAACAAACTTGATTGAAAGACTTATACATTAGACTTAGAGATATCATAATGTCTAAATATTTCTATTAACTCTTTTAAGATTTCCTATTTCCATTTATTGTTTATATATAAGGAGCATACAACCAATCATCATTTATGATTTAAACATAATCACTTAATAAGATAACATACATAGTTCTTATTTAATGATAAAAGGAAGTATCCTTTTCTTTCTTATTAAGGACTATTGTCCTATTAATGAAATTAGATAACATATGGTTTAGTTTTGTAATGAGAAAGCCACATGCTTCTATATAAACTATCCTTATTCCTTTTTCTCGAATAAGGATCTATCAATCATAATCAACATAGTTATACACTTTCCCAAAATGAAATGAATCAAAACTATAAGTATAGATCCTTATTCCTAGTATCATTTTATACCTTAGATTCCATTAAGTCATGAACGTCAATATTTAAGTATATCCATAAAGTCCCATCATGCATGTTAATATTTAGGAATATTAAACAAATCCAAGTCATATAAGACCTTAGAATAAATCAGAAATCAACAACCCTTCACAATAATTCATTAATCAAAAGAGAGATCACTTTACTCCCAACTTAATTAATATTCCATAAGTTTATAAGAAACATATTTCACCATTACAAAACTAATTTTAATACATCTTCATATTTTTTCCAACAAGTACATTTCAAGAAAATTTCAATACATAAAGCATCTGAATGAAAAAAAATGATTTCATTAGTAAAACAAATGCAACTTTCTATAAGTCTTTCTCCTTTCACTTTTCATGAAGTCCATCTGCAAAATTGTTAGCATGAGTCAATTCACAAGAACTGAGCATGATAAACGCTATAACGTTAAAACAATATGCTTTTATCTAATTGTTTCATAAAAGGAACCCTATTGTTAATGAAAAGGTTCCAAGTACACAATAATAAGGTCAATAAGAAAGACTTCCCTAATAGTCACAAAATCAGATATAGAGAAGAGTCACTAAATTTATATAAGTTTCATTGTCCATAAAAGAAACTAATTAAACCATCATAAATTAATTCCATCTAAACCCAATTATGATAATCATTTCAACATGATAACATTCCAAACTACAACCAATTAAGAAAAGAATTAATTAAAGTCATGATCTTGTCCTCAATGGTTTCAATGTAATTCTCCAAGAAAAGTTCCTCAATAACATAGTCAAGATCAAAATCAATCACAAGAAAATGAATTGATCTAAAATATATTGACTTGACATGAACAAAATGTTATCCCTATAACAATCAATTTCATACCAACTACTAATAAGGTTTGATATAAAAATATGAAAGATCCATCTTGGATAACAAACCTTCTAATAACCTACTTTAAAATTCCTACCTTCATTCTAAGAGGTTCACTTCAAGAAAAGAACCAACTTGACAATATAGATAATCATCATTGTATATCATACAGGAGATTTGGCTCAAGCCTTCACAAGACAAAGTAAACACACGATACAGAGTTCCGAAGGATCTGTCATCCACAAGTTGAGTTCAATACTTGTTTGAACAAAACATAACCACCACAACCATGCATCTCAAAAAAATCAAAATTGAATGCTCATAATCTTCCACATACAAGCTAATGGAGAAGGAAATCAGAATGGTTTCATGAACAAAAATGCAAAGTACGGTCTTACCCCAAAAAGACCAAGATCCCAATTTTAAGAAATGAAAACTTCCTTAACAATGATCAAAGCAGACCTCACATCATCCAACTAATTGAAATGAACTCCATTACGAGAAAGAACTACACACAAACCTTAAAAATAACCCAAATATGTGAGTATAGTCTCAAGGAGGCATTTCAAAGGATCAAACAAAACTTGCAATCATCATCAAGGAAACACGATGATCCAAAACAAGAATCACCAAGGATAAACAAGATCTGCAACCAAAACACAATACTCCAACACGACGCTCAAAGCTTAAATTTCAACACAGAACATATATCTAAAGAAAATGAACCCATATCGAGAGGGTAACAACCCAGGATCTTTTCAAAAATTCATCAAGTTCCAAAACATGAGCCGACCGAGAAGGGTATTCGAGCAATGAAAAACAAGCCCACAAAAGAGAGGGAGACAGAGTATTACCAGTCCATGTTTCTCATACAAGACCACTCGAGAAGGGTAAATTCAACAATGATACAAACTAAAATTGGCAGGGACAAATACTCCATCCTTCACCAAAACAATATGCACTTTGCAATGCTAAAAAACAACCTTGAGAATACCCAGTATGGGTTGAATCAAGATCTCCATAAAAACAAAAAAAGATCAAAGGTTAGTTACCATCTTAAGCCAAATGAAGGACTAAGAACTGAAACAAGAATCCCAACAGGCATTCAAGAATGAGTTGACCATCAATAAAATGATAATACAACCAAAATGAAAGACCATCAATTGAAACATAAGTTCCATTACAGGCCCCTATTTAATATGGCATATAAGTCGAACCCAAATAACATTAATCAAAACCAGTTTTACTTCAAGCTAAGAGTTCCAAGGTTCAAGATATTTTCATAGAATCCCTGCAAAACATTTAAATGCTACAAGGATACAAAATGAGGAGACATGTATATCAAAACAAAAATCCCTTTACAATTCATACCCAGTTTTCTAAATAAGCAACACATTTGTTGTCCAACTCAATTCAAAACTCAAACTCATTAAAATATTCTATTTCACAAAACTTATTCATATCCAAGAGACTATGTCCAAAAGAAACACACACAGAAGAAAAAGAACAAACAACCATTCAGAAGACATTCTCAGAGACATTTTCATGAAGCACGTTCTTTTAATGAAAACGATTAAATAAAATCAAGAGATTTTAATGAGATAGGGCCTATCATGCATGGTAGTGCTCCTATCTTCCTTTCCTTGCCTCAATCCTTCATGCAAAACTCCCACAACAATATTTCTATCAATAATGTCAAAACAGTCCACTAAAACTTTTCTCGCTATCTTCTTATAGCTTCCATGCTCATATTTTTCCATTATTTCCACCATGCAAGGGAAAAATTATTCATGTAACTAATTTGAACTGGAGGTTGAAAGAATGGAAAACAACATGCTAGAGCTCCAAAGCTCCAAAAATCCAAATGAAACAATAAAACCAAAAAAATTATTTTTCCTCCAACCTCCTTACTATTCCCCAGGAGGTTTTTGCTCAGTTGAGAATAATAAATGCCTATAAGACTGACAAACTCCTTCGAAAAACTCCCGCCCATGTTTATCCTCTGCTAGTTATAACTAGTAGTTAAGAAAACATTCCATTCAAAATAGCAAAGTTTCCATCTCGGCAACCTTCCATTTTCCCCAAGCCTTGGCCAAGTTTGGCAGTACCAAAATTTAAATGCCACATTTAAAATTGTCGGTGCCTTTGGAATGGTGCCACTACCATCCCAATCTACTTTCCAACAATGCCAACCCCATCTCCTTAGATTAGGTTGATGTCAATAGGTTAGGTCCCCTTAATAATAGGTTAGAAACCTTAGTTTAGGATCTTAGGTATAGTTCATTAGAGCTTAGGATTATTTAATGTACAAAACTTAGGATAGTCTCCTTTAGGATTCAATCAATCAATTAAAATAATCACATTAGCATAGGTTTAGAATATATCAATAATCAAACCCTTAGATTAATTAGGTCCTAATTAATTAACCAAAAATCATTACCTTCCATAGTTTATTAAAATGATGAGTAGGTCACCTAGAAGGGTGGGGTCCACATATTGCTACAGATGCCCATGACCCTAGTGCAAGCCTTGGTGTGGAGATTAAATATTCTGACCATTTCAGCCAAGATGTTCAAAACATTGAAAAATCCTAAACATACCTTGGATCACTACAATTGATCCAAGGTGATTAATCCTGAACTTTGCAAACATCAAACTAAAAAACAAGTTTAGTATTGCAAACTAGGAAATGAACCTTTAACATGAATTTATTTCCTTCATCCATATACATATTACAATAAAAAAATTCAACACAAAAAGTATATGAATACTTCATTAACAAATTTAGAATTGTCATGATATGAAGTTATCCCATTTTGGAAGATATAGTATATCCCCTACAACAACATGATTTATCTATTTTAAAGAGTACACCATCTTCAAATGAAAATCACCTATCAATGTTGCTACTTCATTAACAAAAGTGATCAAAGATAACAACCATGAAGAGGTGTTACATACCTCCCCTCTAAAAATCATCATCATCCTCGATGATTAACTTAATCCACATTCATAATCAAGAAAAATAATTATATTTATAGTTCTTCGATCCACAAAATTTTCAATAGAAACCAGATTTGCAGAAATTTTAAGTTTTTATAACTTATTACAACATCAAAAATTGATGTCTCGGTACTTAAAAATTATAGTACTTGCCCAAAAATGGCAGAAATTAAAGATAGTTTTTAAACAAAGTCTTTAATTGTCTCAAAATCAGAATTAATTCTATTCAAACAAATGAGGAAAAGCATTTTTCATATCCTCAAGGTTTTCCCATGTTGCACTTTCTTCATTAAATTGGTCCCACTGGACCTTGCATTGACTGATTTCATGATTTCATAAGTGCAACTAGTGAGTTTCTAGCACTCTTATGGGTTCAACCATGATTATTCTGGGTCTTGGACTGTAAGGAATCCCAATTTAATACATGTGATAAATCTGAAATGTATTTCTTAAGCAAAGAAATATGGAAAACATCATGCATTTGTGACAAGGTGGGAGGTAATGCTAAGCGATAAGCTACATGGCTAATCACTTCAACAATCTCAAAAGGTCCCACAAAATGAGGTGATAATTTGGCTACCTTGCCAAAGGTAATAGAGCACATTGGCATCTACACACATTTTTCACCCTAGGTTCACTCTCATCACTTTTTTTCACTTTTGCATCTTTAGTCTCCATGCTCCATATTTTTATCACTCCACACATTGTCTAGTCCTTCGGCACGCATTCTACATCACTCTAAATGGATTGGTAGGATGATCAATTCATGGATCCCCTATAGAGATATGGCTTGCGCGCATTAGGATTAACATGTAAAAATACTTTTTCACCAAGTTCAAATTTCTTATCGACTCTTTTCAGATCTGCATAACTTTTCTTCCTATCAGTAGCTTCTCTTAATCGTTCATGAATTACTTTCACTTGTTGTTCCATTTCAATAAGAATTTTAGGTCCAATTACCTCTCTATCTTCAATGTTATCCCAATAACTGGAGTTCTACATTTCCTTCCATATAATGCTTGAAAGGTGCCATTTTTAAAGAGGAATGATAAGTATTATTGTAAGAAAATTCAACTAAAGGAAGATATTCTTCCCATTTGTATTGTTGATCCATATAGTACATTCTTAACATATCCTCCAAAACTTGATTTACTCTTTCTGTTTGACCATCTATTTCCGGATGGTATGTGGAACTAAAATTTAGTTTTGTTCCTAAGGTTGCATTCAACATTTTCTAGAAACGAGATGTCATTCTAGGGTCTTTATCAAATATAATCAATTCAGGTACTCCATGTAATCTGAAATTTTCATGCACAAATCTTTTTGCTAAAACAGGTGAATCATCTTTAAGATTACTAGCAATAAAATGTGCTACTTTTGTTAATTTTTCAACCACAACTAAAATAATATCATGTTTATTTCTAGACATAGGAAACCCTTGAACAAAATCCATACTTATTACTTGCCACTTATATTGTGGTATGCTATGGGGATACTAGTAAACCAGTTGGGTGCATATGCTTAGCCTTAACATGTTGACATTCTAGGAAATGTGAAACAAAATCAATTATGTCTCTCTTCATTCCTTTCCAAAAATATTGTTGTTTTACATTAACAAGAATTTTTGTAACTCCGGGATGTCCTAAGTAAGGTGAATTATGAAATTCCATCATTAACTTTTTCCTTAACTCATTTTTCGAAGGTACATACACTCACTTTTCATATCTTAAAATTCCTTCATTATCAAAGTTAAAACCTTTGTATCTTGCATCATTAGGATTTATAGAAAGTGTTGTTTTTACCTGCTGAAAATACAAATCTAGAATCCATGATACTCTTTACTTCATCCTTAAACCAAGTTCTCAAAGTTACAAGTGTAGAAATATGTTTCCTACAACTTAGTGCATCTGCCACTCTATTTTATTTACCTTTAATGTAAATTATGTCAAAATTATATTGTGACAAAAACTCTAACCATCTTCATTGTCTTACATTAAGATTTAGCTGAGTGAAAATATACTTCATCCCAAGGTGGTCAGTTTTTAACTCAAAAAGTCTTCCTAAGAGATAATGTCTCCATACTTGAAGTGCATGAACTATGGCAACAAGCTCTAGGTCATGGGGATCATAATTCAACTCATGTAACTTGAGTTTCCTACTCTCATAAGCTATAACATGATCATCTTGTAACAGAATACCTCCTAGTCCTTCACCGGAAGCATCTGTAACTACTAGTAAAGCTTCCATTTGGATCCGGTACAGCCAAAATAGGTGTAGAAGTTAGTTTTTCTTTTAGATTTTTAAATTTTTCTTCGCATTTATCACTCCACAAAAAAATTGTCTTTCTTTTGTAATGAAGTAATTGGGTGGCGACTTTTGAAAATTCCTTAACAAACTTTCTATAATAACCGGAAAGCCCCATGAAGCTTCGACTTCATGTACATTTTTAGGTGTAGGCCATTCAGTTATGGAAACAATATTTGATGGATCAACTATTATTCCATCTTTTCTTATGACATGTCCTAAATAGTGCACTTTTGTTTCATAAAAAGAACATTTGGACAACTTACCATACAATTTTCTCTTTCTCAAAATTTCAAGTACAATTTTCAAATGCTCTTGGTGCTCATCAATTCTTTTAGAATAGATAAGAATATCATCTAAGAATACAAGTACAAACTTGTCCAAGTATTCTTGAAAGATATTATTCATTAAATTCATAAAATTTGTAGGTGCATTTGTCAAACCAAAAGGTAAAACCATGAATTCATAATGTCCATACTTTTTCTAAAAGTTGTTTTATAAATATCTTCATCCTTAATTATCAATTGATGATATACAAAACGAAGATATATTTTTGAATATACTTATGCATCACACATTTGATCAAACAGATCATCAATTCTAGGAAGTGGATATTTGTTTTTGATTGTTTCTTTGTTTAACATATTGTAATCAATACAAATTATAAGTGTTTCATCCTTATTTTTCACAAAAATTACGGTGTTCCCCAAGGTGAGACACTCGGTCTTATCAAACCTTTAAACAACTCTTGTAATTGTGCCTTAAGTTCTACTAGTTCAATTGTAGTCATTCGATAAGGTTCCTTGGAAATAGGTTTAGTTCCATGTTTGATTTCTATTGAAAATTCAAATTCTCGTTTAAGTGGAAGACCAGGTAGTTCTTCCAAAAACACATCGATAAAATCTCTTAATAGCAGATACTTCTCCAAGAAATCACTATCCTTTCTCATTGGTTCAGAAATTTTTACTTGTTGGCTAGATTTTTCAGCATAGCATCAAACCAGTGCAATATGAGATAAATCTCCCATTTAACCAAAGTGAGGCTCCGTGTCGATTTGTCAATAAAAATGTGTTATTATCTATCAGGGGTTTTACTTTAACCACTTAGTTCATGAACCATAACTAAGAAGTTTTGCAGCAAGTAAGCAACTGTTTAAGAAAGGAAAGTTATAGAAGAAAGAAGTAAAGGAAATACAAAGAAGAAATGGGGAAGATGTGCATCCCAATTAGTAGATAGCAGAGCTAATTACATGCACATAGAAGAAACTTAATAGATATGAACACATAGAATTATAAAACAAAGGTAGCTCTAGATCTAGATCTGAAATAACACAAAGTTTATCAAGAGATCTAAGATTCAAAGCAAGAAACACAGTACACCATGACACAAAGTTCTCCGAAACCCTGCTCCTTTGTATTCCTTTGCTCCAAGTTGCTCTCAGGAGTTCAGCACAAAGTCTAAAACTCAGGATTGCTGCTTACAAATTTTGATCGATCATTAACCTTGCAGGTTCTTCTCCTACTTATAGAATGTAGGAGGAAGAGTACAAATGGAAGACTCAAACTGAACTAAAGCATGAACAAGTAAATATGACATTTGCAATCATCTCAACTAACTTCTTCTTAAGTGACACATGTATCACTTAACTAATAGAATGGTTCCACATGAATTCAAGTAATGGTTGTAACACCAATAACTTAGAAGTTTTACAATTTCATCCGGGAACATAGAAAATAGAAGAAGAAAGAATAGAAGAATTCATGCCAGCTGTAACATTTATGTCTTCTTCTTGTTCTGATATCGGATATACTTGTCGAACATGTAATTCAACATCTTTCCATCTGTTTTAGCCACTGCTTCCTTCTCTGTCCTGAATTGTAGCAACCCTTCATTCAACACTTTGTTGCATGCTTCCACCTCTTCCAAACTTGGCCCAAACCTCGCAATGTCTGCCTGTAGAGCCACTAGTCTACTGATAGAATTCATCGTGAAAGGCTTGGTAGCTTTATCAATTCTCTTTTGTACCATCAGAAGAGAACCTTCCAGGGAATCAGGCACTTCATTAGAAATGATCCGCACGTATGAAGTAACACCTCCGTCCACTCTTTCCTCAGTGAAAGAAATGATACTGTCTGGTAAATCTGATGTTCTACTCTCAAGTGCCTGCATCCTCTTCAGCAAAACTCTGTAGATTTCCAAGCGGAAAGATACTGCAAACTCTAGCTGCTTCCCCTTCTCTCTTGATCCGTTCAGTACAAGTACATCTGTTCTACAATCAATACATCTCTCAAAGCAACTTTTTGATCTTGGCCAAAATACTCAGGTTACTCTCTGCAACTATATTCATGCCTTCTACATTTTCCATCAGTTGCTTTAGTTGATTTGTTGCATCGTTCATAACCTTTAGGCGGGCTGGCACTTCCCCAAGTTGTCTGAAGCTTACCGAATAATTAGATCCTTCCATTCGTCAATAAGCCTTTACTTGATTGCTTGCGTCCTCCATTTTCTGCATAATATGATCACTCACACCTTTCTGAAATGCGCTGAATGGAAGCTTTAGCAACCTTGGCTATGATCTCACATAATTGAGATATTTGCTTCTGCAGCTCTTCTTTCTCTGCCTTTTCACTATCAAGCCTAAGGAATAAAGCGTCTATCATATCTGTGTGTGTCTGCTGATCCTTTAGTGGTGGCTTGACCGAGTGGTACTTTGGTCACTGTCACATCTTCCGCCGTGAGCTCCTCCTCTATCTTTCCTTCTGCCGGAATTGATATCTCAGCAAAATTCTCTCCCAAATTCTCAATGATCAACCTAGAAGTTGCTTTAGCAACTTTAGGCCTTCTGTCTCTTCTGCTCAGATCCTGGAGTAGCTGTAAGTTGTGCTCCTCTAAGTTCATCTCCATTCTCGCTTCTGGAACCAACTGCAAAGCCAACCATTCCGAGAAATTACTTCTCGGAGAGTGAGAAGTCGCTGAGTGCACTACCATCTCCCACTCTACATCCTCTCCATCAGAAAGTGCCACAGTGTTATGGCTGCCATCCTCTGAATCATCCAAGGACAAAGCTCTTTCGAACTCTGCCATCTGCAGCTTCAACATCTCCTCTAGAACGGGTGATGAATGAAGTGGCTGAGGAGAGAAGACGAACGTCGCCGGATTGATGAAGACATGGAAACATCCTATTGCTGCGGTGCAATAGTTGGTGAAGTACTGGGTACTGGAGAAGCCGGAGTCAAAGCTATGGTCGTAGAAGTGATCTTCTCTTTCTCTTGAGATCTTCTGTGTACTTTCAACTTCTCGGACCTTCTGCTGCTTTCTCCTTCATGCTTTCGCTTGAGGGAATCTCCTGCGAAGTTGCCCGTGATTTGATTCATCAATGCTTCATCAAGGCAATATCCCTTCATCAAAGAACCAGTTTGAAGTATTCACCAACACGGCTCTCGATCTTTCTTCAATTGTGTTACAGCCTCCCATGTTATTCTGTAGTATGGCTTTATCTCCTCCCATTTGATGGTAAGTGTCAAGTACCACATTCCCATCATCTTTAAGATCCACAGGTATCCGTGCTAGTCCAAAGTTGAATACTTGCTTTGCTGACTGCTGAAATCTCTCTTTCTAACCTCGTACTCACTTCCGCACTTCATCCATAAATCTTCTAACGAAGGCACATGTGCATACTGCTGGGAGATTGTCTTCCTGGCTACTCCAAATGGATCGAAGTTCAGCCGTGCAGGGAAGAACTCTTGCTCATACTCGGATAACATTTGCGCTTCCATCCCTCGAGCTCTGTGAATGCTAATGCAGCTGTAATATCCCACAGTGATTGGGAAGAAGCCCGTAGACTTGTGCCGCTTTGATTGTAGTCGTGTAACTCCACAAGTTGTCTACTCGGCTTTATGGTGATCAATCTATCATTCGGATACCCGGGCATCTTTATTGGTTCTCCAGAAAAGTGCGTAACCCTAAGGTATGTGAAATCTGTAAATTGAATGAATAGACTGCCAATCTTGGACACGGCTTCCCACACTTCTTTGCTTACTCTATTGGCCTTCAAGTCTTTGTCTAGCCTGCAGATGAAATCGTAGAAGAAGTCATCGTTGATCACTTTGAAGTCTTTCTCACTGTAGGTGCAGTAAGCTACGGGTAGCACTCGAAAATGGGGTCCTTGGAAAGAACACCACATCTATCCAGCTTGGAAAAGACACCTTGTGAAGCTGCAGCATACACCAAGTATGAAGTCATCTTGAAGCTGAAAGTACGCTTCACGTTCCGAAGTTTCTCACCGATGTTGCTGCTAATAATTTCCGACCAATTAATTATAGAATCAACCTTGTTGATTTCAATGGTCCTGATGAAAGCATACATCCATGTACGGAAAGTGTAGGCATTCGCTTCGCCATTCATCCTGCATAGCAATTTGACGACATCATCTACCTCCTGCACCAAATTGGACCGTGGAAGAGTTCTCGGGAACTTTGAAGGGGATCTAGGCTTCTTCATGAACCGGCTATTCATGATGCTCACACAATCAGCTCTATGCTTCTCCCATCTACTGTCAGCATCCTGAATGCTAATAGAAGTCACCACCTTTCGCATTGGAATCTTCAAACAATAATTGATGAACTCTGCGTCCAAACGAATTATTGTCTTTCCCGAAGCATCACGCACTAATCTGGATGAAGGATGATAAGATCTAGCACACTCCATCACGAACTCTGGCAATTGGGTTGTACATGGAAAAGCTACAGCTCGGATAATTCCACTGCTTTTGACCGCATGCATGAGTGAAGTCTTTCCCACTCTGGATCTATCAATCAAATCGGCAAGAGGTTAGGGCCTAGATCTCGTGTCTCCTATGTCTGCAAGTTTAGAAGAAATGCATGACTCCATCGTGCTTTCTTTTTCATCTCCCTTTTCCATGGCTTTGTCTATCTAAATGCGAATAATTCTTTTCTTCTAACTTGGCGGATTTCTTCAATACTTGTGCATATATGGACAATTCTTGATTCGGAGGATATTTGCAATGTGTTGGACATTGATAAAAACTCCTTTTCTCTTGTAAAGTACCTATAATGAATTCTGTAATTTATTCGGACAAAAATGGCCACTTAGGAGCATGAATAGTGAATTTAAATTATAAAAATCTGCACTTTTCAAGCTTCACTTGCTGCCCAAAAATTGGTGTTTAATTTGCACATAAAGAGATCATAAATCCTTTCAATCAATCAACACTGAGCTCGTGTAACACCTGTGAAAACAATTATGCAGACAAAGATCAACCTCCTCCAAAGCATGCGCAAAATTTGGAAGCTTTTAGCCTTGTTAGCACTTTGTCTGAACAAAATCCTTCCTTTAATGGGGCGCACTTTTCCTCTTGGCTGCAATTCTTTACCTGTGAATTAAATAATTCACCCATATGGCTGCCCATGCTTATATAACCTTCATAATTCTATAATTAATAATTTCCCTAACAATTAAAGGCAATTAATTAATTAAAAATCATGCTTTTCTCTTTTAAAAATAGCATGTTTAAGGACAGCCATCCAATAAATTAAATTAATCCAATTTAATCCTTCACACAGCACTTCACTTAAGCTTCACAGTGTGCTTTGACCATAGCCACTGAAAATAGAAATTAATTTAATGTTTTAATGCTTTAAAAAACATTAAATAATACCCAAATGGGGCGCACTTTTTGAGAGGAAGAGGGCAGCCACTAAATAAATTAAATTTAATGCATTTAATTCCTTTCTTTTATTCCATCTTTGACTTGTTGACCTCCTCCAAGCTTGGGCGCACTTTTTGAGAGGAAAGATTAATTAAAATAATCAATTTAATCCTTTTATTCTCTCACCAAAGGGGGCACACTTTTTTGCACATGTAATTCTATTTTTAAGAATTTTTTCATAATGGGATTCTTTACCCTGCAAGGCAGGCACCAAAATCCCGTGATCCACTTAAGTGATTTGACTTTGACAATGGGATTATTTACCTGTAAAGGCGGGCACTAAAATCCCATGATTTTACTTAAGTCACTTTCCTTTTATTATATCATGGGAATTTTTATCCTGCAGAGGCGAGCAATAAATTCCCACTGCTGCTGACCTCTATTTTTCCCACTTATGACTTAAGTGACTTTTATAACATGGGAAAAAGTACCTGTCGGGCAGAAGGTATAAAATTCCCACCCTACCCTGTGGCTTATATTTTCCCATCATGACTTAAATCCTTTGTTTTCCAAAAATGCGCCCATCCCCGCAGGAGGCTTTTCTCTGCGACTTCGCTTTTTCCCAGTGATCCAAACCTCCGATGACAACTTCCTCCGGGCATAATGTGCATATATGTTTTCTAGCTGCTCCAGGCCAAAAATCGGGCTTACCCGGAAAAGGAATTGCTCCAGAGAAATTTCACAGAAAGCGAAAGCAGGACACCACAAAAACACGAAAAATTGCCAAAAGTTGCAAATAAAGCCCAAAACTTAAAATAAGTTAAAACCCTTCTGGCACATAGGAATAATAACATATTCGCTCATAATAGAGTTAAAACAAAGCACAAATAGCCTCATACGGGGCTCAAAATAATTAAATACAAATTTCCCGCAGACAAATCCCAACGATAGAATAAAACAATTTTGGGCATCTGGGTATTTGGCGAAAAAGGCTAATATGGCTCTTTAGGATTATCTTGACACAATACAGGAACTTTCAGGCAATAAAAACACAAAACGACCCATTATTTTAAAAGTACGAAAAAAATTCGGATAGGGTAGTCACAGATTTCAGGTGAAATCGAGTAACACCATCACACTTTGCAGATAATGTGCAGCCTTTGTTTTTGGCCTTCTTAAGCTACATAGCTGATAATTTCCTAACTGAAATTTCTTGTTTTACCCCTTAAATGTCTATTGTTTTCGCAGATCATCAAGGCATATAATGTGTTTTTCAAAACAATCAACTTTTGCTTTATGATTAGCAAGCCAATTAACACCAATTATGACATCATATGAACCCAAAGGAGCAACATAAATATCTACTTTAGTGGAAAAAATTGTAATTCTAAGACTGCTCCAAAAAGAAATTTACTAATAGTATGGACAACATTATTACCATAATGTATAGTCCAAGATTTTTCCATTATTCTTGATTTTATTTTTAATTTTGTAGCTAATTTACTAGAAATAAAACATTTTGTAGCTCTAGTATC
Organism: Taxus wallichiana var. yunnanensis; assembly: GCA_018340775.1. Lineage (NCBI taxonomy): Eukaryota > Viridiplantae > Streptophyta > Pinopsida > Cupressales > Taxaceae > Taxus > Taxus wallichiana. The sequence goes on from CM031240.1 coordinate 848,905,837, forward strand.
AAAAAGTATAGTAACAGGTGTACCAAATAATTTACCTAGCACTTTTATGGGCGTAACTTACTTTTCAGCTTACTTATCAGCTATTGCAACATGTATCTTATGTTGTTGGTTTCCATCTTTATTTAGAGGGCACTAATTTGTGTAGTGATCCTTACCACAATTAAAACAACCCCCTACAGGTCCTCTTTTTGGTTCAAACTTATTTTTGGTCTTGAAATTATTATTTTGACCTCCATAAGATTTATGCCCATTATTGTTATTCTTCACAAAATTGTTTCTAATATTCGTAGCAGGTTTATTTTTTGTTGTTTTCTTATTGTTATCAATCACAAACTTGTTTTTGACTCCAAAATTTTTCCATGCCACCTTCTTAGGTGCAAGTGATGAAGAAGAGTTGGAAATTCTCTTTTGATTTTCTTCTTTATGAGCAAAAATTACCTTCAATTTTTGTTCTTGCCTTATGGATTTTTCTACAACCCCTTCCATAGTGGTTGGGTTGTGCACATCTACTTCTCCCCCTATGATAGGATTCAATCCCATAATAAACTTGTGTATCCTGAACTTCTTGTTAGTTTGATACTAAGGAACGTACTTAAGAAGTTTGGTAAACCTCTCCCAATACTCAGTTACAGTTAACTTTCCTTGAATTAAATTATGAAATTATGTCATTTTTTTATCATAATAGAGCTTTGGCAGCCATCATTTCCTAAATTATCTCTTAAATTGATCCCATGTAATGCTTGATTCATCAATGTTCAGTTTAGCCTTACGACTGTCCCACCAGGAGGATGCCTCATGGGAAAGTTGATAAGCTCCCCATACTATTTTTGTTTCTTCGAGAAGTTCCTTATTACAAAGTACTTCTCCATTTCATTGAGCCAATTCTCAGCCCCATCCCCCAGTGTAGTGCCATCAAACTTTGGTGGAATTATCCTCTTTATGTCATTAGTAAGTTCATCTGCTAATCTTACCTTTTTATTTTTGGCGGATTAGGTACATTTGTAGCGTTATTATTGACATTCATAGCATTGTTATTTGTTGCATTATTGTTATCAATGCCTAAATTTCTAGCATTAGCATTATTTCTTGGAGGTGGCTGATTGTTATTATCAGCATCATCTTCCTCCTCTTCATTACCCATTACTTGTTGTTCAAGTACAACAAGATGATCTCTTGTGTCCAACAGGGGAAGAAAGAATATCATCAAGTTTTTGTGCGATAGCTACCTCTCCACCTAGATGCAAATTATTTTCAGCACCTCCCCTTGTTCTAACCATTTTTGTTAACAAGAAATTAATTTTTATCAGATATGGACTCAATAGGTTCAAGAGTTTGACCTTCGATTCGATACCAAAATGTAACATCAACTTTTTATGACTTAGAAATAAGGGAATTTTTTTACATAATGTTCTTTTTCTAAATTAATATAATTTAGAACACACATTTCATTTTCAATCCATCTCATAACAAAAACCATATGCATTTATAATGACTCGGTGAAACACCGATCTCTCATTCCATGACTTGGTATTAAACCGATCTCTCATGTTAACTTTTTCAAGTGTATACTATGTATACTTGGTTATTTTACCTTTTAAGGGTCACTCAAGTGTTTTTCTAAGAAGCCTATCTGAATATTTGTTACTGATATTCATCTAAAATCCTGCAACTTAGACTAGGTGACATAAGACAACATAACTAGCAGCTTGAAATACTTTGGAAAAAGTTTTAAAGATGTTTACCATGTTTACATTCCAAGATGGCATACTTGTCAAAAGGAATATGTCTTTCACCACACTCATATTGTTATCTAGATTGGTCATCCTTGACTACTTTCAACCAAACCCAAGTCAAAGTTTCACACTAAACAAGGGTAACTTACATGCACTAGTGTGGAAGACTACTTGTGGTGACTAAGGATACATAAACATAATCAGTCAAATTTCGTCGATTATGTGTGTTTAGTTACCCTAAGTCAACATGAGTTGACCACTACACTAGTCCATGTGTCTATCTCTATTTAGAGTAGAACTATGAACTGAATTTCCACTTATGTCAATCGAGTTAATTGAACTAAGTGGGGTGTTGAAGTATAGTTGTTGCATCACAATATCCTCATAATGACTCCGTCATTATGAGGGTACTCTGCTGCAATCCCTATATTACAAAAACCAATTGAGTTCCTTCAACTAAACTAACATACTTAAGAACATTAGATCATTAACCCATCAATTTATTATCTTGTTTAATTTATCATTAAATAATGCACCTAAGGGTTCACTATGTACGATTGACCCAAAGAATGGTATAATATATACTTTTACAAAAATTGAAGTATGCAGATAAAATATGCATTCATGCATATGAACATTTTAATCTTAAACCATTATTTTCATTTATTGATATATCTGAATTTTATATTAAGTGAGTAAGATCATTAAGTTTTCCTACTACAATTTATCATTATAACAAACTTGATTGAAAGCTTATACATTAGACTTAGAGATATCATAATGTCTAAATCTTTCTATTAACTCTTTTAAGATTTCCTATTTCCATTTATTGTTTACATATAAGGAGCATACAACCAATCATCCTTTATGATTTAAACATAATCACTTAATAAGATAACATACATAGTTCTTATTTAATGATAAAAGGAAGTATCCTTTTCTTTCTTATTAAGGACTATTGTCCTATTAATGAAATCAAAAAACATATGGTTTAGTTTCGTAATAAGAAAGCCACATTCTTCTATATAAACTATCCTTATTCCTTTTTCCGAATAAGGATCTATCAATCATAATCAACATAGTTATACACTTTCCCAAAATGAAATGAATTGAAACTATAAGTATAGATCATTATTCCTAGTATCATTTTATACCTTATATTCCATTAAGTCATGAACGTCAGTATTTAAGTATATCCATAAAGTCCCATCATGCATGTTAATATTTAGGAATATTATAAAAATCCAAGTCATATAAGACCTTATACTAAATCAAAAATCAACAACCCTTCACAAAGAATTCATTAATCAAAAGAGATATCACTTTACTCCCAACTTAATTAATATTCCATAAGTTTATACAAAACATCTTTCACCATTACAAAACTAATTTTAATACATCTTCATAGTTTTTCCATCAAGTACATTTCAAGAAAATTTCAATACATAAAGCATCTGAATGAAGAAAAATGATTTCATTAGTAAAACAAATGCAACTTTCTATAAGTCTTTCTCATTTCACTTTTCATGAAGTCCATCTACAAAATTGTTAGCATGAGTCAGTTCATAAGAAGAGCATGATAAATGCTATGACAAACAATATGCTTTTATCTAACTATTTTTTAAAAGGAACCTTGTTGTTAATGAAAAGGTTCTAAGTACCCAATAATAAGGTCAATAAGAAAGACTTACCCTAATAGTCACCAAATCAGATATAGAAAAGAGTCACTAAATTTATATAAGTTTCATTGTCCATAAAGAAACTAATTAAACCATCATAAATTAACTCCATCTAAACCACAGTTATGATGATCATTTCAACATGATAACATTCCAAATTGCAGCCAATTAAGAAAAGAATTAATTAAAGTCACAATCTATCCTCAACGGTTTCAATGTAATTCTCAAGAAAAGTTCCTCAATAACACAATCAAATAAAAATAATCATAATAAAATGAACTGATCTAAAATATACTCACTTGACATGAACGGAATGGTATCCCTATAATAATAAATTTCGTACCAACTACTAATAAGGTTCGAAATAAAAATATGAAAGATCCATCTTGGATAACAAACCTTTTTAATAACCCTACTTTAAAATTCTAACATTCATTCTAAGAGGTTCATTTCAAGAAAAGAACCAACTTGACAATATAGATAATCATCTTTGTATAGCATATAGGATATTTGGCTCAATCCTTCCCAAGACAAAGCAAACACATGATACGAGTTAGGAAGGATTTGTCATCCACAAGTTGAGTTCAGTACTTGTTTGAAAAAAACATAGCCACCACAACCATGCATCTCATAAACAATCAAAATTTAATGCTCATAATCTTCCACATACAAGCTAATAGAGAAGGAAATTAGAACGGTTTCATGAACAAAAATGCAGAGTACGGTTTTACCCTTAAAAGACCAAGATCCCAATTTTAATAAATGAAAACTTTCTTAACAATGATCAAAGTAGATCTCAAATCATCCAACTAATTGAAATGAAATCCATTACAAGCAATAACTACACAGAGACTTTAAAACTAACCTAAATATGTGAGTACGGTCTCGGGAGGCATTTCAAAGGATCAAACAAAACTTGCAATTCTCATCAACGAAACACAATGAACCAAAACAAGAATCGAAGGATAAACAAGATCTTCAACCAAAACACAACACTCAAACATGACGCTTGGACGCTTAAAATTCAACACAAGAACATATATCTAAAGAAAACGAACCCATATTTAGAGGGTAACAACCCGGGATCTTTTCACAAATTCATCAAGTTCCAAAATCATGAGCCAACCCTATAAGGGTATTCGAGAAATGAAAAACAAGCCCACACAAGAGTGGGAAATAGAGTATTACCAGTCCATGTTTCTCATAAAATCCCACCTGAGAAGGGTAAATTCAACAATGATACGATCTAAAATTGGAAGGGACGAATCGTCATCCTTCACCAATTTGCACTTGCAGTGCTAAAAAACAACCTTCGAGATTACCCAGTATGGGTTGAATCAAGATCTCCATAAAAATAACAAAATATCAAATTTTGGTTACCATTTTAATCCAAATGAAGGACTAAGAACTGAAAAAATAATCCCAACAGGCATTCAAGAACGAGTTGAGCATCACAAAAATGATAATACAACCAAAACGAAAGACCATCAACTGAAAAAGAAGTTCCATTACATGCCACTATTTAATATGGCAAACAAGTCAAACCCAAATAACTTTAATCAAAACCCATTTTTACTTCAAGCTGAGAGTTCCAAGGTTCAATATATTTTCACAGAATCCTTGCAAAAACATTTAAACGCTACAAGGATACAAAATGAGGAGACATATGTATATCAAAACATAGAATCCCTTTGCAAGTCATACCCTAGTTATCTAAATAAGCAACATTTTTATGTCTAACTCAATTCCAAACTTGAACTCATTAAAATATTCTATTTCATAAAAATTATTCATATCCAAGAGACTATGCCCAAAATAAACACACGAGAGAAGCAAAAGAACAAACAATCATTCCATAAGACATTTCATGAAGTGCAAACATTCTTTTAATGAAAATGATTACATAAAAGCAAGATATTTTAATGAGATAGGGCCTATCATGTCTGATAGTGCTCTTGTCTTCCTTTCCTTGCCTCAATCCTTCATGCAAAACTCCCACAACAAGATTTCTATCAATAATGTCAAAACAGTCCATTGAAACTTTTCCCACTATCTTCTTATAGCTTCCATGCTCATATTTTTCCATTATTTCGCCATGCAAGGGAGAAATTATTCATGCAACTGATTCAAACTGGAGGTTTGAAATAATGGAAAACAACATGTAGAGCTCCAAAGCTCCAAAAATCTAAATGAAACAATAAAACCAAAAACGTTTATTTTTCCTCCAACCTCATTATTCCCTAGGCGGTTTTCACTCCAGTCAAGAATAATAAATGCCCATAGGACTGACAGAGTCCTTCCAAAAACTCCCACCCATGCTTATCCTCTGCTAGTTACAACTAGTAGTTAAGAAAAACATTCCATTCGAAATAACAAAGTTGTCAGCTCAGCAACCTTCCATTTTTCCCCAAGCCTCGGCCAAGTTTGGTGGTACCAAAATTTAAATACCACATTTAAAACTTTTAGTGCCTTTGGAATGGTGCCACCGCCATCCCAATCTACTTGCCAACCCCCATCTCCTTAGATTAGGTCGATGTCAATAGGTTAGGTCCCCTTAATAATAGGTTAGAAACCTTATTTTAGGATCTTAGGTATAGTTCATTAGAGCTTAGGATTATTTAATGTACAAAACTTAGGATAGTCTCCCATTAGGATTTAATCAATCAATTAAAATAATCACATTAGCATAGGTTTAGAATAGATCAATAATCAAACCCTTAGATTAATTAGGTCCTAATTAATTACCAAATTTTACCTTCCATAGTTTATTAAAATGACGAGTGGTCACCTAGAAGGGTGGGGTCCAAAGACTTCTACAAGACACCCCTGTGACCCTAGTGCAAGCCTTGGTGTAGAGATTAAATATTCTGACCAATTCAGCCAAGATGTTCAAAACATCAAAAATCCTAAACATACCTTGGATCATTGTAATTGATCTAAGGTGGTTAATCCTGAACTTTGAAAACATCAAACTAAAAAACAAGCTTAGTATTGCAAACTAGGAAATGAACCCTTTAACACGAATTTATTTCCTTCATCCATATGCAGATTACATTAAAAAATTAGAATAAAAAGTATACAAATACTTCATTAAAAATTCTATAATTTTCAAGATATGAATTTATCCCATTTTGGAACATATAGTATATTCCCCTACAACAACATGATTTATCTGTTTTAAAGAGTACACAATCTTCAAACAAAAAATCACCTATCAACGTTGTTACTTCATTAACAAAAGTGATCAAAGATAATGACCATGGCGAGAGGTGTTACAATATGTATGTATGTATGATCGTGATGACTTTTGTGATGCAATTATTTTAGCATTCCTTAGTTGTAATTAGTTTGGGATGTGTTTATATGATGATGATGATATTTTTAACGTTTGAACCCTTTGTGAAATTCTTAGATATTGAATTTTATGCTAAAAAAGTTTTGGTAATTAAGTATATGGATGTTAATGGTGATGATTATTTGTTATTGAATTAATACATTGAGTTTACGATGTTAATTATATGTGTGAATTTTTGGTTTTGCAATAGTTTCTTGTAGAAGTAATGTGTGTGTATAGTGTACAACGATGAACAAGTTCAATTAAATAAAATCAACACATATGGGAACCAAAGGACTAACACATGAAGGATGCATGGGCTAAAACCCATGGCCACCTTGAGCAACATTAGATGGGGTTAGGAAAAGTGGCCAAGCCTTTTTATTTTTGTGGTTGTTTGAATTATTTTATTTTTCTACATTGTGAGCCCCATTTGGAAATTTATCCTTGACTTTTAGTAAATTGTAAATTGTTTAATTTATCCCTCTTCCCTTGTCTTGATGTGATACTTGTTGGGACACTTTTGGTAGGTAGATATCATATTTATGGTCCCTAAACTCAAGAAAATTATTAGGGGCCGGATTTTGGCTTGGGAAAAGATTTTGGACAACTAAAGGACCACCTAGCCTTGTCCTTGTCATTTAAAATTAGCCCATACACCAAACCCATTACGAGGTAGAATTTTTTGAAAATTTATCACGATTTTGACCATAATTTGTCCCTTTTTCTTAACATTTATTTTACGTAAGTTTTCTTGATCGAATAATCTTGTTGAATATTTTATTGCCTTAAATATTGATGTGAACTTTTTGAGTGATGGATGGAACTTAAGTTTTCTTGCTTGAATATCCTTTTTGGTAATTTATTTTCTTGGATTTTGTTGTGTACTCATGGGTTTGGTGGAGTAATGAATGTTTGACTAAAATTTTAGAGAAATTATTTTCCTTAGAGATTGGTGTGTACCCTTGGTTGAGATGGAGAGAGGACATCTAGGTGGACATCCATGTGGAGCCAACTCATCCTCTCTTTTTGCAAAATATATAAATAAGAAGTGTGCTTTGAAAATGGGGTGGGCTACACACACTATCTTGATTATTGGGAGTTCTTTGGTCATGGAGGAGAGCTTGGAGTAGTTTTGAAATTTGGAGCAAGTGAAGATTTTTGCAATAGATCCAAGGTAGAGTCTTGAGCCTTCTCATTGGTGCATTATTGTTATATTATTTTATATCTTACATGTTTTAATTTTTTGATAAATTGTGCTTTAGACTTGTTTGTCTATTTGTTTTATCTTATTGTTTATCCCTCTTATGGATATTTTTATTATTAAAATGAGTTGTGTTTAGTAAATTTTAAACTGAAATGAGTTCTACATTATGAGCCCCATTTGGAAATTTACCCTTGAATTTTTGTAAATTGTAAATTGTTTAATTTCTCCCTCTTCCCATGTCTTGATGTGATACTTGTTGGGACACTTTTGGTAGGTGGATATCATATTTATGGGTCCCTAAACTCAAGAAAATTATTAGGGGTCGGATTTTGGATTTGGACAAGATTTTGGACAGCTAAAGGACCACCTAACCTTGTCCTCGTCATTTAAAATGAGCCCATACACCAAACCCATTATGAGGTAGAGTGTTTTTGAAAAAATTATCATGATTTTGACCATAATTTGTCCCTTTTTGTTAATATTTATTTTACTTAAGTTTTCTTGATCGAATAATCTTGTTGAATATTTTATTGCCTTAAATATTGATGTGAACTTTTTGAGTCTTTGGATGGGACTTGAGTTTTCTTGCTTGACTATACTTTTAGGTAATTTATTTTCTTGGATTTTGTTGTGTACTCGTGGGTTTGGTGTAGTAATGAATGTTTGACTAAAATTTTAGAGAAATTATTTTCCTTGGAGATTGGTGTGTACCCTTGGTTGAGATGGAGAAAGGACATCTAGGTGGACATCCATGTGGAGCCAACTCATCCTCCCTTTTTGTAAAATCTATAAATAAGAAGTGTTCTTTGAAAATGGGGTGGGATGCATACAATATCTTGATTATTTGGAGTTCTTTGGGCTTGGAGGAGAGCTTGGAGTAGTTTGGAAATTTAGAGCAAGTGAAGATTTTGCAGTAGATCCAAGATAGAGTATTGAGCCTTCTCATTGGTGCATTGTTGTTATATTATTTTATATCTTACATGTTTTAATGTTTAGATAAATTGTTCTTTAGACTTTTTGTTTATTTGGTTTATCTTATTGTTTAGCCCTCTTATGGCTATTTTTATTGTTGAAATGAGTTGTGTTTAGTAAGGGTAGTAGTAAGCTGTAGGTTGGGTGTTGGGGGAAGAGTGAAAGATTGGTTTGGTTGAGGGAAAAGTAAACTAGGATTATTGTTATGGATATGGTTACTTATTGTGATTTTTTTAGAGGGAGATGGGGTATATGGGTATTAGACCTCTGGTGGAGTGAAAAGGGGTGGTTATTGGAGGTATAAGGTGTAGTGGAGGAATAAGGGGGATGAATTTTATGGAGGTTTTAAGGCCTGATTCACTACCCATGTGGAGAGATAAGGAGACCAAATTTCATTCCTCCCTCTCCCACTTGGGTTAAATTAAAGTCATTGTGTTGTTTGCTTTTGATTTTTTGCATTCTTGTTGATTGTGAATTGTTTTGGGCATATTGCAGCAAGGTCATATGTTTGTGCTGCTTAAGGGGTTTTAGCATTTGAATGGTCCATTTTGGGGCTTAGGGACCAATTGGGAAGTTCTCTCCTTACCCATTGGATATAGTTTGGCGATGAATGATGTTTGGATCCCCTTATGTGTTTTAGACAACTTTTTGAGGACTCATTGGAGTAGTTTCTTTATCCTTGTTATTGGTGACTTGTCCCAAGTTTGTAATTTTGAGAAGAGATGTATTATGAGATAAACGTGTTGTAAAATTTAAATAAATGTATTTGTAGACGAAAAATCTACATCCTCTAGTCCTCACTCACTTATCCAATTAGATACGCTTATTCGTAATAAAACACACCATCACCCCCTTCCGACCTATGTAATCCACTAGTACTATCTATTAATTAATTAACTTGGTACCACATTTTCTAAGATGACACCCCCATTTCAAATTAATTAATTAAATAATTAATTTCTTATATTACACCTCACCCCACTTATCCCTATAGCTAAGCCCCTATTTCACACTAGTTTAGCTAGGAACATACTAAAAACAATCCTCATCTATCCTAACCAACTTAATCCCAATCTTAACCCATCAAAATACACATCTTGACCTCATTCTATTTATCACATCACAATCCCTCGAAATCCCAAGGCACTATAGTTTCTAATTAGCAAAATTATCATTTCTTATCTTTCCAAACTCAAACTTGACCAAAATCATTAGATGATTTCCTTAGCCATCGGTGATCTATATATACCAATTTTCTTTACCATCTTGGGGATCATCCAGGAGAATTAAGGAGTTTTGTCAAGTTTCATTCAAGTATATCATTTTCATTTTGTATCAAGAAAAGCATGATCATGACCATCAAGCATCTTATCCATTTTGAATCTTTTTCATCATCAACCAGATCCCTCTCAACATCTTGTCACTCATCATCAACAAAGGTTCATTATTATTTGTAACTCTATTTTTCATCATATTAATACTTCATGTATGATCATTCCTTATTTTTTTGCATTCACAAGACCTTATTTTCGTATGGGTTGATCAAATCTCTCATTTTAGTAGTATGTCAAAATCTTACAAAATCACCTATGATTCCTAGAATCTACTGTGATCCCTAGAATCACCTGCATTTACGGTGTATTCTATTTCTTTAGTAATCATATTTCATTCAAAAATTATTATCAATTAATTTTATCCCTTGTGTTACTAATATTTTGTCAAGAATGGCTTCTGTTAAATGGCCATAGGCAGACCTAATCACCCAATCACAAGCATCAACTCCTTGTTGATTGTTCTTCATCCAATGCATTGGGAATAGTATGAGCTTTTACAGGACCTCAAGTTGTGCACCATCCATTTAGCTCCTATTTAAAAATTAGAGAATCATTTTGAATCCAAAGGATCCATGAGGTACCAACAAATTTTGGGAAGCTTACTACGAGGTGTAATGTATCCGAGCTGACCTAGCTTGGTTTGAGTATTAACATGAAGTGGGATTAGACATCCCTGAAGGTTCCAATACTGAGTCCAAATCATAATTGGGAAGTGAAGTTAGCTTTGAAAAGACTCAAATTAAGATTTCACACAACAATATGACACTAAAGAAGAATATTCAGACTTCTTTAGAGATGACTATATTGAGGAGCCTAATTTATACTTCTTTGAGGAGGATGACCATACTATTTCTGTGGGTTCAAATTTCTCTGAGAATATGGACACTGACGATCTTGATTCTAATTTTGATCCCTAGTATATATTTATTTTTTTCATATTATCATCATCAGTTGAGTATTTGTAATAAGCTAAATAAATCATAAACATTTGATCACGTATTTTCATATATCATATGTTATATCTCATCTTCATAAATAAACTTAAGTGTTTCAAAGTGGGTTGACATCCATAAGGAAGTCCTTTGACTTTTGGGAACTGGCCTTTTGCCAGGAAACCCACCTATCAATATTACTAATCCCATCTTGTGTAGTGTTTGTGATTAGATCTTTATTTGCAGAGAGAGGAGCTTGATCCATTCTTCCACAGAGCACAACAATCAATCAAACATCCATCAACATCATCCGTGGGTATCTTAGAAACCCTGCCATATTTGAGGTTGATCCAATTTTACCTCTTAGTTTTATCAACTAAATTATTAAGGTAGTAAATTTTTATCAACATTTTGGCATGCCTAATGGGACCTTGTCCCTTGTTCTTTTCTTCATTTCATCAATAAATTAGCATTTTTTTTATTCTTTGTGTGATAATCACCTATGATTAGGCTAATCCTGTGATTGGGAAAATCACTAGAAATTTGTTTTTCTTATATATAGCCTCATAGTTTTTTTTTTTACTTTTTTTTTTTTTTTATTTTTCCTAACCTATTTGCAGGGTACTATTTCTAAAAAATCTGTTTTAGACTTTGGATTTCGAGATGCTGCTTTGAAAATTTGCTAAAAATAAAAAAGAGGATAAATCTCAAGGTAAGTCCTAAAACTTTCCTTTTTGCTTTGGTTTTGCATTTTTGTTTGTTTTTCTTCATCGAAGAAACATTTCATTTTGGGTCTTAAAATAAACAATTTACATCCTTCTTGTTTCACATAGTCTAATTAGGAAAGGAAAATTTTTGCATCCACTTATTCTTCCCCACACACAACCAAACCACTTATAAATAAAAATGCATTCAAACAACTCCCACCTAGGTGAAACTGATTGGGATTTCATCACCCAACAAGGAAACCAACTCGGTGTTTTGGCGAGTATAATCTCTGTCTATCGGTATATATTGGCTCAACACCTGACTCCCTTATCACAGCAAGACCATGAAGTGAGGGGGTAGGCCCCAATACCACGCCCATATCGATAGTAGTATAGAGTTGGGCCTCACATACCTTTGGGTATATCGAGGACTCCACCTTAAACATTCTGAAACCAACCATAGACTACCATTTCCTAGGACCTTCATTAACCATCTTACACATTTCACTCTTTCATAATTAATCAAGATAAATATAAAATGATATTTTTTTTCTTTTTCTTGTTGTTTGTAAATCAACCCAATTAGTCATTTTTCATTTTTAGGTGTTTGTGTTTTTTTACCATGGTACTTACCAGAAAACAAGCTTGTAATCAAAATTTTGAAAACATGTCCACCCCACTACCTATATCATTTCAACAACATGTCCCATTTTATACTACATTATCTACATCATTTCCTACAACATTTTCTACTCAATGCAACAACAAATCCCATTTTATCAAACAATTACATCCACTCCCTTTCTAACACCCAACAAACTTGGAATGAATTAGGGGTTAACTATAATGAAGAAATGGGAAAAACTCTTTGAATTCCACACATCAATATCATAATCAAATCCTTCATACATTTGGACTAGAAGAAAATAGAACACCCCTTTTCTCCTAGTTCTCAATCAGAGGCATCTGAACCTCCTTTCTATAATAGGGAGACCTTGTTTTGAAGAAATGTTAGATTCAAACCCTATTTCTCTCAATGCTTATCTAGCAGCTAGGATGTTCAACTACAACCATTTACACCCCAACCAATTCCATACACTTACAATCCTTTCATCTATCATTACATGTCTCATCATCGATCAAAATCAAGAACAGTCATCCAGCAATTATACTCATACACTTCAAAATCAATTTGAAACATCAAATTTTAGTCAACCAAAATATCAAACATCGACTTCCCTATTCCTATTAACCAATTTGAAGCATCAAATGATCAATCTTCTACTAGTCAACCCGAGACATCTGATGTCTCTTCAATCCCTATTTATGACCTTCATATGATTTCATCACAAAACACATCTGCCCAACAATTTACATCTTCACCAAGCCCTTCTATAGGTTCCACACCTCCCCTAAGTAATACCACTACTTCCTCACCTACCCCTCTAGTCTCTTCATAGGTAAAAACACCTCCATTGAGTTTTGTAGCCTTTTCTATTGTCGTATCTTCACAACAATTACTAGTCCCATTCAAAACATCACCATGTCTATCCCTACAACTACACCACTAATCAATACTAGTGTCATTACTAGTACTCACCATGTTTCACAACACATACCATAACCATCACAACCATTAATCTCCATGCCACAATCTACACCTCTTCAAAACATTCCACAACACAATATCCACAACAAAACATTCCACAACAAGCACCATCCTCTGTTGCTTCTGCTATATCCTTCAGTAGTCACTTACATATTCACAACCACTCACTTATACATCAATACCATTTAGTACTAATACATACAACCCTCACAACCTTTAGCTTCTCAACAAATTATTCCATCTCATCAAAATATCCCACAAAAAAACATCCCTTATCAATAAAATATACCACAACAAAACATCCCACAATATAATATACCTCAACAATATACTCTCATACATACCTCAAAAACATTCCACAATATAACATCTCGTAATAGAATTTCCCTTACAGCATAATGTTCTTCAACAAAACATTTCCCAAAAAAATATCCCTACCAGCAAAACATTCCTCAGCAGTATATAGGCATACTCATAACCTAGCCAGTTTTCATTTCAACCTGGCTCATCCTCACAAACAAGCTCAACCAGATCCTCTCCAAGCTCTTATGAACCACATATCTAGTCTCAAAGCTACTTCATCTTCATCCAAGAATGTGCTCTCCTATGACCAAATTTTCAATGAGCCCATTCACCCTTCAGTACCATATAAATCATATCCACCTCACTGGGAACTTCCAAAGTTCATCAAATTTTACAACAAGGAAGATCCCCAACAACACATCCATGCCTTTTCATCACACCTATTATCTAATAGCTCATGATCAAGACCTTATGTTGAGGACCTTTCCCATGTCCTTGTTGGTCCTACCTTGGATTAGTACAATAACATTCCACAACATTCCTTATTTTCCTTTGCACAAAATTTTCAAACTTTTCTTAGAACACTTTTCCATAAACATAGCCCACAAAGTCACTATCAATGACCTATATGCCATCAAACAATTCAAAGATGAATCTATTTCTGATTTTGTTTCACCCATTGGAGAGGTGTAATTAATCAACTATCCTTTTCATTACCAAAAACATAATTAATCAAAGTTTTTTTCACATGCATGTGCCAAACATATTTCATCCACATTACAAATCCAATCATTTCAAAATTTTGATGAGGCTTTCACCATGGCCCGTAAATTGGAATTGTGAGCTCTAGAAGATGGTTGGGTTAAGCTTCATCCTAAGAAACCAAAAGTTGAGTTTCCATCTAAGTCATCATCCAACCCCGATAAGTCTAAAACATACCAACATTCATCATAGTTAAATCTTCTCCCAAGGAAAATCCCACTACTAAGCATTTCCCATCAACAATGTAGCTATACACCTATAGGAGAGACTTATAGTGTAGTTTTTGAAAAACTTTTGCCACCAAATGATATCTCTCCCACCTATTCGACCCATCGACACATCAATATCTAAACCCATTTGGTACCGAGATAATGACTATTGTAAATACCATAGGGTTAAGGGACATGACATCGAAAGGTGTCACACATTTTCGTAATGTACTTCAAGACTTGATCGACAAGGGTGAACTCCACTTAGATAATCCAAATGCACCCCAAATCAAAATCTTGACATATTTAAGAAACCTTTTCGAATCACCCTCATCCTCAGATCAACCACAAACAAATGTTGTTCACACCATCAATACAATAACAAAGATAGATCCTATCCTGAACCCACCTCATTACTTATCAAATCAAAACCTATAGAATCAACACAGTATCCAATGAGCCTAAAACTATGACTATTGAATCTTTCCTACTGAGAATATTACTAAAACTATTCCCATATCCTCATCACATGCCATTACTGAATCCATACCTATGCATCCTCTACACCTTTCCAAAACTACACCTAAAGTCACATATGAAAAAAGCCCAAAACAAACTACTTAGGAAAATCTAACTCTTTTACATCCTCATCAACCACACCCAGTCCATCAAAACCACAAAAGGACCTCATAAACAAGGTGTTGTTCAAGTCTTCAAAATCCCTCAATATGTTTTTCCAGATCAAATCCCTTTGCATGGACCTCCTCCCATTCCTTATACTTTTAGGGTCAAATCCACCTACCAAGCCCCTACATTAAGTCCATATCCTACACCTATCACACACATCAACTATCCTCATCCAACACCCACCATCCCCACAAACACATCTATACTAGGTCCTCACCCCTTACCCATCACACAGTCCAACTATCCTCACCAATGACCACCCATATAGGGTCCTCATCCTCCATCCATTGTGACACCTAGAAATCCTCCATGACCAAAAATAAACAACTTATAACTAAAGTTTTACTTCCTCCCGAGGAAAATATAGAAAAAAATTTGTTACCATCCACATCTACACCTAAGGGGCATTATGCCACCATCTTAGATGACCTCCTCAATGGTCACTTATTACATTACCACCTCCTAAGTTATTTGATCATCAAGGATGGAAACCTACTAGTATGACTTCAATGTTTTTGTGATTACCATAAGAACATGAGGCCATTCCATAGAAGATTGTAGGGCCTTTCATTTAAAAGTTCAAGAAATTGCAGTCACTCTTCCTTCCTTCTCAATCAAACACAACACCAACATCAACATTCATCATCATCAAAACCTAAAGAATCCATGCCTAAAATACCTACTCATCAAGTTGAACATACACATCACTACTCATTCACAAAATTATGACAAAGAAGCCATATGAGCCTAAGAAAAGGTAAAAATTTCATCGTTATACCTCCACCTCTTGAATTATCAACTTCATTTGATAAACCCAAAGATATCTATTTCCTTAGCTCCCAAAACATCTAATCAAACACCATCACCAAAGAACAAAATTTCAATACAAGCAGCAACACCCCCTTTCACTATGATTACAAAAAGGTTTTTATCAAGAAATTACACCAATCCCCATCAGGATGTCACTTTATGAACTAGTTCAAACATCACCTTTTCACAAACAAGCTATGATAGAAGCCCTCCAATCCATAACCATATTACCACCAATGATCTTGTTCCTTTCACAAACTTTGTAGGTGCCTTAAAGCATCCACCGCTATATCATTTGAACCATCTAAAATTCCCTCTCTAGACTAGAGGACCATGACCTACCACTCTTCATTACCACTCAGATCAATGACATCTCCATCAAGAGGGTCATGATTGATAGTGGTTGCCACCATTAACATTATATCCTCCCTTCCTTTGACCAACTTAAACTACCCAACACCATTATCACTCAAAACTCTAGTTTTACTGAGATCTTTTAATGACACTATTGCACCTATAATAGGCATTATTATTCTACCACCACTTAAAGTGGCATCAAAACCCTACTGAGATCTCTTCTACATTATAGAAGGATTTTCAATACAACATGTTGTTAGGACACCCTTGGATACACACCATGCATTGTGTTCCTTCGACCCTCCATCATTGTCTCAAATATGAACATGAGGGTAAAACTTTCATGTCCCCATTGATCCAAACCCTTTCATTTGATTGTTACATGATGTACCCAAATGACATTCTTGTACCTAAATCCATACTTGAGTCATCTGATGAAGCATCTACTAGCACATATATCCCTTCTTCCAAGCTACTTGGATGATTCCTCTCTCAGTGAGGCTATAAAATGTCTTACACTTGGGAATATCATCTCCTCATGCTCAACTCCATCCCTTCACCCAAAACATATGGCCCCTGACAAACAACCCATGTATGAACCAAATGTAGGAGATGTTATCTCTTATGGTCCTGCTTATCTCAAAAAAACCTCATCTATGGGGACTTGATAATCCTCCATCCCATGTTATCAATCCACACCATGCCATGTCATTCACATTAGACTTCAAATCCCTCAACAATCCAAACTTTGCTTGTATGTATCTTCATCATTGTGCATGGAGAGGTTTTGGCCTCGGTCATTATGAACAAGGAACCCATGACTTAACCATCCAACATTCTCTTAAATCCTATGAGAAAAGTGGTTTAGGTTATAAAAATTCCACTCCAAAATATGTGAAGCCACTACATCCAAACTCACTACATCCATGTCTATTTCCGAATTAGAATCATCATCACCAAAAAACCCTAAAGATCTTATGGACACAGATGACACTATATCCATCCCACCTAACTTTTTTTTAATCAATGTTATATCTTTAGGGCCACTTACTTATCAATCAATCACTCCACTAAATCATTACCCCTTGTTTGGCCATAAATGGTTGAGGAAGATTCACCTACTATAGATATCCTCCAGTGTCAGGATGACCAGGATATCCTTTCCCATATGGGAGTTGAAGACCACTTTCTTAGAAATCCCTACCATATAACACCAACTCTCCTTAATGAATCCACCCTCGATGTTAACTTAGGCACCCCTCAGGATCCTCACATAGTTAAGGTCGGTCAATCTTTAAATCCACAAGAACTAGATGATTTCACTTCATTCTTAAAAAATATTACCAAGCCTTCACCTTGGTCATATAATGATATGCCTGGAATTGATCCTAACATTTCATACACAACATAGTCACATATCTCGATGCTAAGCTAGTTAAACAAAAACTCCGTAAAATGCATCCTATATAGCTCTCCTTGTTAAGGAAGAGTTACAACACCTTTTATCTACTAACTTTATCATACCCATTGACTATCCACAATGGGTCTCTAACATCATCCCCATAACTAAAGCTTTAGAGAAAGATACACATCACACAGACTTTAGGGATCTCAATCTCACTTTCCTAAAGATGATTTCCCTCTTCCAAACATAGATCAGCTCATCGACCTAACAAATTGGCCATGAAATGCTTTCCCTCATGGATGGATTTTTGGTTATAACCAAATCCTCATTTCCCTAACGATGATCAACACAAAACTTCTTTCATCACCCCTAGGGAACCTTTTATTATCGTGTCATGCCATTTGGTCTTAAAAATGTAGGGGCTACTTATCAATGTGCCATGACGTACATTTTTCATGACCTCATCCACAAAATTATCGAAGACTATGTTGATGACCTTTTAGGAAAATCTAAATCATGAAAGACCATCTTGACATCCTTGAATCAATCTTCACTCATCTCATCTATTTTGTCTTCGTCTTAATCCTAAAAGTGTGTTTTTGGTGTTCTCACTAGAAAAATTTTAGGATTCATCATCATATATATCGAGGCATTGAAGTTGACTAGAAAAGGTTAGAGAAATCATTGAAATGCCTCCACCATCTAATCTTAAAAAAACTATGTAGCCTCAAGGTAAATTGCCAATCAATTGACATTTCATATCACAACTTTCTGATCATTGTCAACCATTTCACCATCTCTCCGCAAAGATGTAAATTTCATTGGGATTCTGATTTTTAAAAAGCCTTGATGAAATCAAACAATATCTATTATCACCTCATGTGCTTACTCCACCTCATGAAGGGGAGCCATTTTATCTATACATATCCACTTCAAGAACATGCTCTAGGAGCTATGCTCACCCACCATGATAATCAAGGTCATGAACAAGTGCCATATATTACATTAGTTCACACACTTCATGAGTATGAAACATGTTACACTGAAGCTGAAAAATTATGTTGTGTGTTATATTTTCCACCTCCAAACTTTGACATTATCTCCTCAATCACAAGACATATGTCATCACCATTTTAATCCACTTAAAACCATGTACTCTAAACCTTATCATAATGATCACATAACTCGATGGCTTATGCTCATGACTGAATTTGACCTCAAAATTATATCTCAAAAATCTATTAAAGGTCAAGCCATTGTAGATCAACTCATTGATGCACCCCTTCTAGATAATCAAATCCCTCATGAATACTCCTGATGAATCCATCAACAACATCGATGAATCTGATTTTATCCCCATTAAAATGACTCTCTTCTTTGATGGTTCTAAATTCCAAGAGGGGGGATTTGGAGTCATTATATCATACCTCCTAGAATATTCCACTTCCATTATCATTCAAACTTAACTTTGAATGTACTAATAACATGGTAGAATATGAAGCCTTAATCATGGGTCTAAATACCGTTATTCTCTTAGGTGTCCACATCCTAGAAATCTATGGAGATTCACAACTTGTCATCAGTCAAGTCAAAGGAGAATACCAATGTAAAAATGAAATCCTCCAAAAATATAAGGTTTTTGTTGACTTTCTCCTTGGTGCATTTGATCATTATACCATTCAAACTATTTTGTGATCTTCTAATAAGTTTTTAGACACTATGGCATCTCTGGATCCCTCATCCCTTTAGAAATGGAAAAATCAAAGGATAACACTAAAATTTCCATAGTTGTTCAATGCTTGGATCATCCTTCACATCAAAATGAGTTTCCTCCCATTAATGTCATTAAAAATCATCCACTTGATCTATGGTACACACAAGATATATGACTATCTTGCTGAATGTAAATTACCATCAGACTTATCACATGGTGTTAAATGATCATTTCTTCAATGTGTCACTCACTTTATCATTATAGGTGGTATCCTTTATAAATGTAGCTTTGACGGTATACTATTACGATGTCTTAAATCACATGAATCAATTAAAAAATCAAAGAATTCCATGATGGCATCTGTGGTGGTCACTTCAAGTGGCAATGCCATCACTAAAACATCATCATATGTATAGGTATTACTAGCCTACCATCACCAAATATTTTTGTGCATACGTAAAGAAATGTGTTAAATGCCAACTCCACTCAGATCTCATTCATGTCCCTAGTCAAGCATTACAACCCACTCAAGACTTATGGCCTTTTTCTCAATGGGGTTAGACCTCATTGGTGTTATCAATCCTAAATCATCCCAACAACATCATTCCATTATCACAAGCAACTGAATACTTTACTAAGTGGGTTGAATCCATCCCTTTAACCTCGAAAAAATCAGGACCTATCATCAACTTCATATATCAAAATATCATATGTCATTTTGGTATCCCACATAAACTCATCACAGATAATGGAAAATCCTTTAAAATAAAGAAGTTAAAAATATTTGTGATACGTTCAACATCAAACTTAGTTTCTCATCACCATATTATCCTCAAGAAAATGGACAGGTTGAGGCCTCTAACAAAACACTTAATAAAATCCTTATGAAAAAATAG
The DNA here is from genome assembly GCA_018340775.1 of Taxus wallichiana var. yunnanensis. Classification (NCBI taxonomy): domain Eukaryota; kingdom Viridiplantae; phylum Streptophyta; class Pinopsida; order Cupressales; family Taxaceae; genus Taxus; species Taxus wallichiana. Next base: position 848,926,487 of record CM031240.1, read on the forward strand.
TAGATGACGTAGGTAGGAATTGGCATCTCAAATCCCTTTTTCTCTTGGGCTTATCGAACTAGCATCCACACACCTATAAGTGCTATGCCCTATTCACTCATCTATATGGCTCTTAGAGGTCCATCCTACCTCTTAAAGTCCAAATTCCATCACTTCATGTATCTCTCAAAGATTTCATCCTGATGAATAATATCACCAAGACCACTTTAACACAACTTGAATTGTTAGATGAAAATGTTTAACAACCCTTGAACATCATCAAGTCTATCAAGAACATATTAGTAGAGCATATAACAAACATGTCAAAGAATGTGACTTTAAAATTGGTGATCTTGTACTTAAAGAAAATCAAAATGTCACTACATTAGAACAAAGTAAACGTGGAAAGTTTTCCCCCAATTGGATTGGTCCATATGTTATTACTCACAAGTATGGGTCAGGAGCGTATCATCTCACTTCTCTTGATGGGGAACCTAAAAAGGAACCTCTGAATGCCTCACACTTGTGGCCTTTCTACTGTTAAATAATGATCATCATGATAATAGTTACATCAAATCCTATCACTTCATCATATCATTGTAATGATTTGAAAGTATGTGGTTATCATCAAGCATCCTAAATACACCTTAAAGATGAGCACCATGACTCTATTCATCGCATCTTTCATTTTGGACAAGTTCCTCCTTTGTAGGAACCCCTTAAATCATTACATCCATCCATTATGCACTAAAAAAACATGACATGGGGCATGTGTGTAGGTCATATACATGTTTTATCCCCTCCTCAAAATGGTTTATTAGGGTCTTTCCCTCAGCTCAAAAATGTATGTAAAAATCATTTGGATGCTCCTCTTATCAAAATATCAAAATATAATAGATTGATCCCTTGAAGGACAACTATTCACAAGTCTAAATCATTATCAAAATATAAAAAGTAGATGATCCCTCTGAAGGAAGCTATATCAAAATTATGGATTGATCCCTCAAAGGACAACCATCTTGTCAAAATTCAAAATGTAGACCATACCCTCGAAGGATGGCTACTCATGAAAAAGGCTTCCCACATTTGATCAGCCTTCAAAAATACATCAATATCAAAAGCATCAAGAAAGCTTCCCACATCGATCATCTTTCCCATTATAGAAAGCTTCCCACCACAATCAGTTTGCTTCAAAATAATATATAAAGTTAGGCATCTTCCCTATGAACTTTGTTGAAAAGGAGATCCCTTTCTCCCACATCGACCTACATATAAAAATCCCTTCTATCATCTTAGCAAAGTACATTCACTCAAACCCACATTTCTATCATGATTTGTGTAACTACCCATTGATAATCTTATTTAACATTTGATAAGGCTACAAGTGCAAGTGTTTTTCAAAACCCATCACGTATATATCAAATCCATAGTGGGGAAATCATTTCATTTTTACCTCATTTTATTTAGTCACATTTTTGATATAGCACATTTTAGGGTCACATTTTAAAGTCATTTGAATCAATTAAACATTCAACCACACCTAATCATATGTAACCAAACATGTTTACAAACCATGCTTCTTAATATCCATCAAAATCCATCTAAAACACTAACACATTTCAAATAAAAACATATAACATATAACACATGTAAATATAAATAAAAATATATCAATCATCATATAATATATATATGTATATCATATATATATATGTATGTATGTATATATGTTGTGTGTGTGTGTGTGTGTGTGTTTGTGTGTGTATAAGTTTGGTATACATCATAATCAATGTCCAAAAAATAAATATATCATCATCATACAAAAATGGGCTTCTATGAGCCTATGTCATCATATACATCAAAATCAGGTAGTAAAATCTACATCTCCAAGTACATTGTACTAGCACCGCCCTCTCCCCTAGAGCATGTGTGCCTCCAACAACACATGTGTCTTTTATCCCTCTAAGCACACTCGTAACCACAACCTCACCTATGGCTCCCCCTCACCACCATCCACTCTCTCTTTCCTCTCGGAGGTGGTCACCCCCCACACTCACACTTGCACTCGCACTAGGCCTCATTGTTGATGTAGTTGCCCCTTTGGCAGCCACATAATCTACATATAAAAAGTGGCATCAGGTAGTTCTTGATGATCAAATCAACATAATAATCCCTCTCTTCTCACACAACATCATAATGAGCCACCGAAATCATCCCAAATGGAGGAGGTGTTGTAGGTTCTCCCCTCTACCTACTAAAATGAGCCATCATTGATAACTCACACTAGATATGGAAGGCCTTTATGATCCCCAAGGCCTTCCTCAATGAATCCTATGGTCCTTGTACTTATCTCTATCTACAGAGACATGTACAAGTTTGCACAGAGACTATCTCACTCCCTCATCCTTGTATCCTCTTTCAATAATCAGTCCATCTCTCTCTGTAATGAGGGTATCTCAAACACCAAGAAGGTCATCTCGCTCTCGAGCCACGTCTCTCTCCCCTCCACTACATGGCCTTCTTGGACATCATCATTATAATAGCTACAGCTAAGTCATCATCACCCTCCTCCTCCTCATCCTCAACATCTGGCTCTGATTCCCTTCTTGTGCTCCTCCCTCTATCGAGCACGTACTCACCTCACCCCCGATGCATGACCCTCTATGCTACTCGGGCTCTATTAAAGCTCCTCAAGACTAGAACCCACCATGTAGTATACTCTGGGGTAACCCCCACATCATCATCAATATGTACAATCACCCCTCCTCATTAGGGCCTATAGCCCCTGGAAACTCATCAATAATGGTGGTCTCACCACCGCTACCCTCAAAGTATATACATTTGTCTCCTCCCACCTATATTGAATGAGCTCATCAAGTACTCCCCTAGTAATATGAACTACCTATGAACATAGTCAAAAGGAAGCAACTCATGCTCACACTCTATGTGTCTTGAAGCCACATAGGCTATTGTAAACCAAGTAAATCTGAGGATACTCAAGCCTAGAAAGGTAAATCCAAATAAGGACTCCATACAACATCCCCCATATGTAATCTAGACAATAAATCTCTATAAAACCTTCTATGTTATCCTCTTCCCCACATGACCCCTATCTGACCTCCACCTCATGAAACTAGGGTGTTGATCACCAATTCCCCATGGCAACCCCTGTATTTGAGCAATAGCAATATGCTCCAAATCCCAATCCTATAAGAGAAAACCAACATCGATACCATAATGTTTGTGAGCCCTCCAAGTCCACAACTCTCTAAATGTCTGAGCAAGTAGGGTAGGTCCCCACTCAAAAATAGTACGTTGCTCCATCATCTCAGCCAACCCCTGTCATCATCCATGGAAAGTGACCACTCCAAAATGGAAAAGCATAACACATGATGGCCATCATCATCATGGTCATCCATACACAACCCTCTCTCTCAAGTGAATAGACATGGCTATAGCAAAAACCCCCTGACTCATATCTGATATCTGTGACATCCTCCCCATATAATCTGGTCATCACACCATCTCTCTCTACCTTAGTAATGGTGTACACCACCTCCCCATGAATTGATAGTCTCAAGATGTGGTGAACATCCTCTAGAGTAATGGTGATCTCTCTCATGTGGGTAACCAAAAGTGTTGGTGGAAAAGTTCCACCTCTCTAATAATGCCAGTATCAAACTTGGACATCTATGGATCCATATGTAATATCTCATAGCACCAAAACCAATAGCCTCTACATGATCCCAATCATTTTCTGACATATCAGTCCTCACCTCCTCCAAAATCAATGGAATGCGTCACTGAATGGACAAATTTGCATCCACCTAAAAACATAAACAAACCAACAATTAATATCATTAATAAAAATATATAAAACAACTTCAACATGAATCCTTTTTTACACCAACAAAAACATATAAAAACATCAAAAAAAATCCTACTCAAAAATAAAAAACTATCAAAATCACATGTGAATCACCAGTGATTCATCTCAATCACCAACAATTTTTCTTTGAATCATTCGATGATTGCATCAATCACTAGAGATTCTGGCTAGGGCACCCGTATGCCCCAAAAATGGTAGTAAAAACCTAAATCTACCCAAAAATCACACAAAAACAAATAAAATCAACTTACCTCTACCATGGGTGGTTTTCTCTACCTACTAGAGGTTGCCATCAAATCAAATCACTCAAAATCTCTTTAAAAGCTTGAAAACTATTTTTCAGACCATTTTTTACCCCCGTGGTGAAAATAAAAACTATAAAGGGCATGTAGTTATATACCCCAACTTTTACCATGATCTAATCTCGATGTTTATGCGTATAATCGTGGGGTGATTCACTCAATTGACTTTGATTCACCTTATTTTTAGTAACCATTATCTCATTGCACCCTTAAGTGCATGACAAAGCACCATATTGTCACAAGTGAGTGTCACTTTCAAAGGACTTGAATCTCCTTGGAACATTTAAATCAAACAAACAAAAAAATCTTGGGACATTTCATATGTCTATGGGATGGGACATGTTCTCTTTGGCCCCCATCAATTTACATTTCATCAAACCAACCTACCTAATGAGGACCAATACATCTATAGGTATCAAACCCTTTGGTCACCCTATCATTTGATTCCTCGATAGCACATTCCATTTCGGTATCCCCCTGGACTGGGAAACTTTGAATGAAACACATAAGTGTTTATTGTATTACATTTCAGTTGAGTCATCACCCATGAACCACCTTTTTCATCATTTTTTTCTAACGATTTGTCAAACGTCGGATAAAAAGGGCCAAATGTAGACACCAAAAACTCCACAAAATTTGCATCCTCTCGTCCTCATTCACATTTAATTATCGATTAGATACACTCATTCATAATAAAACACACCATCATCCCCCTCTAACCTATTAATCCACTAGTACCTCTATTAATTAATTAACTCATTACCACATTTTATAAGTTGACATAACCTACCCCCCATGTCTAATTAATTAATTTCTTATATTACACCTCACCCCACTTATCCCTATGTGAAGCCCCTATTTCACACTAGTTAAGACTAGTTTAACTAGGGAACCTACCAAAAACACTCCTCATCTATCCTAACCAACTTAATTCCAATATTAACCCATCAAACTACACATCTTGACCTCACTCTAGTTATCACATCACAATCCCTCAAAATCCCAAGGCATTATAGTTCTAATTAGCAAATTTATCCTTTCTTATCTTTCCCAAACTTGAATCGAAACCGAAATCGTCACTGATTTCCTTGTTCGTCAGTGATCTATATAAACCAGTTTCTCTACATATCTTGGGGATCATCCAGGATAATTAAGGAGTATTTTCAAGTTTCATTCAAGTATATCAGTGTCATTTTGTATCAATAAAATCATGATCACGACCATCAAGTGTCTTGGAGCCATTTTGAAGCTCATTCGTTGTCCAATCTACGCAATCCCTATCAACCTCATGTAACTCATTGTCAACCAAGGTTCATTATTATCTTATAATTATATTTTTTATCATAATCCTTCATGTCGATCATTCTTTATTTCAATTTTACATTCACAAGACCTTAGTTTTGTATCAGTTGATCAAATCTTTCATTTTAGCAATCTATAAAAATAATACAAAATCACTGCGATTCCTAAAATCACATGCGATCCCTAGTATCATCTACGTTTACTATGCATATTGTTTCTATTATAATCATATTTCATTTATAAATTCTTATCAATTACTTTTATACCTTGTGTTACTAATATCTTGTCAAGAATGGCTTTATTAGATGGCCATATGCGGACCTCATCACCCAATCACAAGCATCAAATCCTTCGATCGATTATTCATCATCCTTTGCATTTGGAGCAGTATGACCTTTTACAAGACTTGAGTTGTGTTTCATCCATTCAAACCTTATTGACAAATTAGAGACCATTTTTGAATCCACCCAGAGGATCCGTGAGGCTACAAGCGATTTTTGGGAAGCTTACAATGAGGTGCAACGTATACGAGCTAACTTGGCTTGGTTTGAGTATCAACACGAAGTGGTATTAGACATCCCTGAATGTTCCAATATTGGGTCCAAATCAGAATTGGGAAGTGAAGTTGGATTTGAAGAATCCAACTTAGATTTCACATGACAATATGATACTAAAGAAGAATATTCAGAATTCTTCAAGAAAAACTATAGTAAAGAGATTGATTTATACTTTTCTGAGGAGGATGACCTAGACTACTATGTGGGTTCAAACTTCTCTGAGAATCTAGACACTGATCTTGATTCTGATTTTGATCCCTAGTCATATTTATTTTCATATTATCATCATCAGTTGAGTATCTATAATAAGCTAAATAAATCATAAACATTTGATCATGTATTTTCACATATCATATGTTGTATCTCATCTTCATAAATAAACTTAAGTGTTTCAAATCAAGTTGACATCCATACAAGGAATTCCTTTGACTTTTGGGAATTGGCCTTTACAATAAACCTTCCTATAAATATTACTAATCCCATATTGTGTAGTGTATGTGATATCAGATCCATTTCTAGGAGAGGAGTTTGATTCATTCTTCTATGCATTTGGTGCATCCTAGCTAGTATGAGTGTACTTTATTGGTAGAGTGTACTCTTACTAGATGGGATATACATGGGTATGGCCATCCTTTCATGCAAAAATACATGATAGGATGATCATATCCATGATGCACCACTTGGAAACTCTGTTTATTTATTTATTTATCTTAATACGAGTTGAATATTGTTGTTGTGTTTATTTGGAATATTAGGAAGATGGAAAAAAATCAGCCTTGTAGAATGTAAATGAATTTATAGATTGTAACATTTGCATGTTTTTAAATGGATGATATTCCATTTCTTGTAATTGTTTAAACAATTGCATTCTTATTTTCCTATCATTATTAAGGCTATGTACATATCAAAATCAATATCATTGAAGATCACCTCAAGTAATTTAATAGACCTTATAAACTTGTTATTATAATGAAATTTCCATTTTGATTTATATACGGTATGAGGGTAAAACCACTATAAATCACACAAGTATACATAGTTTGATTAGCTAAAATTATTTAAGCTTTGGGAAAATATTATCGATGTTGGTCATCATAAGTATTTAATCATCCCATATTTCCCATGAATGGGTAGGAGGCCACCCAATCTTATTAAATTGAAAACTGCTAGTTAAATTCTTCTTTAAATTTTAGGGCCTTCCTCTTCCAAACCCATTTTGGGCATACCTTACAACCATGACATCCATGACATCCTATGTGTGTGTGTGTGTGTGTGTGTGTGTGTGTGTGTGTGTGTGTGTGTGTGTGTGTGTGTGTGTGTGTGTGTGTGTGTGTGTGTGTGTGTGTGTAAAGAAATAAATTAAGGCAAGGGTGGGTAGTTGGGCCAACCCACCCCTACCCCCATGAATATTCTACATTTAAAAAAAAATGGGGTATTGTGATTTGGGGCTATGCCCCTTATACGTCCTGTGGTTTCCCATGTCCCTCCCCACCTACGCCACTACTTCCTCCTACCCGAGCTATTGGATATCACAAGACTTGACAAGGGAGGGTGAATCAATGCAGATCAATTTTTCAACCTTTAAACCTTCTTGATTATAACCAAAATCAAACCATGAACAAATTAGAGTGCATGCAAGAAGACAAGTACACAAGACACCAAATTTATGGTGGGAAAACTTTATAGGGAGAAAACCCACTAAAATACAAATCTCTATTTAGGAACACCCATTCCAAAGTCTTATAATGATCTCAACTTTTTGAGCACCCATACGTGTATTTCCTAGCACCCACTAGACTAGTTTAGTAAGCTAGAACATGCAATAATTTTCTACCCCTATAATGTAAGCACCCACTTAGGAAACAAACACAATGATAATATTACAACTTGATCATTTAGCTTCATGTTGTTTACTCAATTGATCATGATCCCTTTCTAGCTCACTATCTTCTACAATTTCACCATACTTCTTGTCAAATTCTTATCAAGCCTTCTTTATTCATTGTTTTCTATTCTTCAGCATATTTCTTTCTTTCATATCTGATCTACCAATCTACTCTTTAATTTGGTCTCTAAATCAGCCATACCATAACTATCTTCTTAGCTCACTATGTCATTCAGCAATTAAAAAAGGAATATTTCATCTTTGTATATCATGCCTACCTTCAAGTCACTCCATCACTGATTTTCTTGTTATCTAATAGACTCTTCAACTATATTTAAATCACACATATATTCTCAAACTTGTATCTTTGATTCTCTTACCTATACCTTCTTGACAAATTAGTATGCTTCTCATTCATAAATTGTCTAAGTCATTTAGGAAGAGATGTCTCATTCCTCTATACTTTATATCTCGGTCTTCGACTTTTGCATCTCAATCCTTTGCCTTCAATCTCATGTTTATACATTATTATCACATTCTCTTATTGTTTTTCTAAGTGCTCTGTTTTCATCTTCTTGTTGACTCATTATGTACATACATGTTCTTTCTTTTTTAATTCACTGATCCTTGATCATGTATACATATCAATATTGTTTTCTCATTGTATTTACCATCAACATTGTTTCTTCATCCCAATTCCTTTTCTATTACAATCAAGTTCAAAAATAAAATTCACTATATCATTCTAACACTCAAGACTATACCCCTTCATCAAGAAGATTAAACAATTTGTTGTATTCTAACCCTTTTTAACATATCCTAAGTTTGATCTCTTTGTTGTTTTCTAAGACCCTTCATATTCTCATTCAAGGCTTTGGCCATTTGAATTTCCAATGTCCTAATAATTTAACCTCGAGCCCTTCACAAGGGGACAATAACAATCTTCACTTCTTGTCACAAAACTTTCAAATCTTAGGCTTTTGGACTTCACTTTCCTTTACTGATTCTTTGGGAGAGAATGTGCACTTTTCTCCTTCCATTACAAGGTTACTAATTCCTTCAAAAAAATTCTTTGAGAGGATATATAATATTTGTACAAGACTTTTGACTTCCAATGTTGTAACCTCTTATAGCTTTGCAATTTTTTCTCTGCACATGTTTCTTGAGCTCGAGAAGGAGAAGAATTTTCATTGCAATATTATACACTAAATGTGTTCCAACATAATGATAACTCTTTGATATACAACAAATAACTATAACATAATCTTAGTTGCATGAATTTTCTTTGAAAACAAACAAACCCCTGTTAAAAATGTGTATGTTGTAGTTTTGAGATTTACGCCATGTCGTTTTCTTACTACACTTGATCATTCACAAAAATATTTAGCAATCAATTATACATGTCCCCACAAATATTTCATCCAAATTTTGTGACTTTTCACTGGTAAAATAGTGAGATTTGATCAAAAACATCTTTACAAACCCTAGTTCGGTTTCTTTGTGGTAGAAGGGACACGGAAACTACAAAATAAAGAATTATCCCTCAAAAATTGATGAATTAGAACAATTCATAGTTCTATGAGTATGTGATTAAGAAATATATCTCTACCATGTGATTTGGGAGCTTGAAGATCCATCATTTATGTATAGAGATCACTTGTATCTTCAAAGCTGCAATGATGATTCTTTTAGATCCCAGTCAAGTATTTTGGTCTCAAACTTTGAAAAAAATATCCACGAGTACTTTTCTCATTAACAAAAATTAAGGTTGTACTTGAAAGAGGGTGATCAACCATTTTTAACATTCAACTTCTTAACCAATTCACAATGAAGGCTCCCATAAGTGAAGAAGCGATCGGGTACATTTTGATAAAAGAAGTGTCTTTTACTACGGAGGTATACCAATTCTATTTCACACCTCTTGAAGACTTATTACTAACTTTGGAGTATTCTTATAACTTCATGGCTATTGTAGATCACTTGAAAAAGGATAAAACATCGTGAATCACCATTTTTCCATGATTCTCCTAATATCCTGGAACCTTAAGCAATATGAGCAAGTCAATGGCATTTTGTTCAAACCTTCATAATTTATCTATGTAGAGTCTCTTGAAAAAGTGTTTATGATGCCAATGATGATTAGAGGAAAATATTTAGGACAGTATAATCAGATCAATAGCTTCCTCGATAACTTTATCAAGTTTCTTGAGTTCACTCTTCGAGGGCAACATGGATAGGATAGCTACACACTTCAAGTCTTCACTTGGCAGTCATCTTAGATGATTAAGCACCTTGAAGGTGAGCATTGGAGAAATTTTTAGCACTTAATTAATGACCAAAGAACAAAAATCACTCAATTGTATCTTGAAGTTCAAAACACATGCCAGGAGAAGAAGAAACCCCTCTAAAAAATTATCATATCTTTTCAATGACAAGTCCAAATGACTTGAAACGTTTTTCACTAGTTAATTCTTGGAATCCTCTTCAAAAATTACTTCTATTTTTATCTGAAGGAGACACTATATTTTTCATGACTGCTAAGAAGCCAGGAAGCTCAAAATGAGCTTTTTAATAGACCAATTTTGTAAAAACTTACACAACTTGCTCAATTGACCTCATAAGGACCTGAAATTTTTATGAAGCACAAGGACACATTCCTCCATAATATTAAATGATTTTTTTGATATGGATAGGTCTTAAATTAACTAAGCCATCACTTTTTCATGAAAGAATAGTTGGGTTTCCAAAGGGTAACTTTGGCTAACTTTTGAATCTTGCCTTGGGACATAGAATGAGCTTTATTTTTGCTCAAATATTCCTTGGAAAACATTAATAGGTTGCTTACATGCTCTTATGGTATTTTCATGACCTGTACCATCCTTTCATACCTCATCAGGCTCAAGAAATAGGCCTAAATGAATCAGTTTGACCTGAGACTTCCACATACTAACCCAATACTCAATGTAAGAGCTTTTTATCATGTTTGTATTATCATACATATCTTGTACCACATCTGAATGATCCATGCCTACTATTCCCATGCTTCCACTAGACTTATGTCTCACTAACCAAACCTACGAGGCACCGAGACCATCCTGAACTTCCTTACAAGGTCTCACTTCACCTTTCACTACTTTTCCATCAATGCCACTTAACATCAATGACAACACCAATGACCAAGGTTCAAAAAAATCCCCTTTGTCATTGATGGCAACCTACTCAGAAACCTATAAGCTTTGATGGCAAACACTTGCATACTTGGTTTCTAGCTGCATACTTTGTATCTCTCCCCTTTGACATCATTGACAAAGGTGTCTTGACCACTTGACATGAACCAATGACAATTAAGAACAAGAAAATATGAGCAATTGATCTTACCTATCCACAATCTCCCCCTTGGATAAGTGACTCCACCATCAAAGTTGATATATAGAGTCCAGAATAGTCTTCTTACTATTTTTAGAGCCAACTTTTACAAGCAACATAACACCATTCAAGTTATGCCTCATCAATCCATCACTCCCCTAAGATTGAGAGCACTATACATACTTTTCAAGCACAACACTTTGTGAGACTCACCTTCCTAATATGATAATAAATCATCTTTTCTACTTTGACCTAGTCCTAAACACCAATTCTAGTCTTCCAAAATCATTTCTAGTTGAGTTAAGTCAATGTGAACCTTTGCAAGAAGGAACAAGAAGTAATAATCTTATACACACCTTGGATAGCCTTGATAATTTCAATTTTATTTACCATAATTCAATGTCATGCCCCCTTGACACTATCAAGATTTTTCACTCCTCCTTTGATTGTGGCTCACTTTGTAGCATTGTGTTCATCTTAGAGATGCCAATACCAGTCAACTCCTTATAGAAAAATACTTCAATCCTCTTCATTGCAATCTCATACCTACTTCATGAGATCTTAGGCTTGCAAAATTTTCAATATCTATACTTGTAGAAGCTCCACATGCTCTCACTTGAGTTTTCTTCATAACCTTTAAGACAAATGTTACTTTTCTTTCTATACCTATAGGTGACCATATTCTTTCATAGAGAAACAAGATGCCCTTTCAAGCACATGTCAGCCTTCCAATCAACCATCATATACAGACCACCAAGTTTGAAGAATGAGTTACCAACATTGTTGATCACTGGAAAATAGTCCAACACTGTCATGTGTAACAAAAATATACCCTTGCTTGAATCCTCAAACCTTTTCCATCCTCTATCCCTATGAGATAAGATGATTTGTTCAAAAAATTTGCTTCAAACTCCTTCATTTGACCTTTCAAAACTAATTTTCCATGCAAACTCTCATCAAGTGTGTAAACCCAGTCAATGTAGCAAGGTAGATTTTTGTCTTGAATTTTCTCTTATCTCCTCCAAGCTAGTGTTCATACCTTGAAAAAAATATTTAACCATGTGTTTTTTCAAATGAATATCATTCATGCTCAACCCAATATCATACTTGTAGCACCTAAATTTTCTTGGAAAAGGCATGATTATGTGCTTTCTTTATTACATCACTATATTAGTGAAGTTATTTGAGATTAAACTAATCGGGTGGGACATGATTTCCTTAAATCACCTTCAAAGGGATTGTAGGGAACTATACATCATCTTATAATTCATGATACAAACCAAGAATCATGTCCAAATTATTCATGATAATAATTCTTATGCATTATGATACTTGACAACTTCTGTGACATCTTCATAGCTCTATACATGTGATGGACTCATGAACACATTGAATGCAAGTTACAACAACACATGGTGACTTCATGATACTCCACAAAACTCAAACTTATAAGCTATAAATATCAGACCTCATGAATCTAATAACTCCCCATGGGAGTATGCTCAATATGAATTTGAACCTTTAAACATAGACTGATGATGACAAAGACTTCATGACTAAGAACAAAAATTGACAAATTGATGTTGCATTTGACCACATAACAGACCTCTTGATAGTGACACCACTCTTTTCAACACCTAGTGATGATAATATACACCTTCCTATCTTCATATATTCAATAATACTTACATACTTCATAAGACAAGGTCATGAGACTTATGAACATACACAATTGTCTTGTGTAAGAAATTTTAACCATAATTAGACCAACAAGAGATTCATACCACCATACAACTGACTTCAATACTTTTACACAAGAGAACCTAAATAAAACCTTGACAAATAATAGGATTTCATACCATATGCATCATGAAGAGGACTCATTTTGACTCCAATGCTTAATTTAAGTGAATATGCCTCCTAGAAGCTTAGAGAAGGCATACTGTGAGCCTTGAATCATCTCAAAATAGCATAAAGTCATCATAACAACATGATGACTCCTCCATTTTCCCTTTTCTTTTCCTCAGAGATTTGTTGATATTCTTAGTTTCATTTCTAGGTAAGATAACCTCATTACCTGATCTCTCATCATCTGTTAGAGTTCCTGATAAGAATGCATGTTGCAATTCATACACTTGTTCTACCATAGCTCAAGGAATAAATTCCTCATCCTTGGCACTGGATTTGTTTTCATGTTTCTTGTCTTCTTCAACATTTGTTTATATCTCATGTCCTGAAACTATGTTTACTTATGCTTTTCCAATATCTACCCATGTTACCTTCTTTCCAATATTTGTTATTTCAACTTCTGACTCTAATTTCTTGGTTGATTTTGTATGAGTGTGTTTGATTTCATCTTTTCTCTTGTAGATGAGCTTCCTCTTAAGACAATGTCTTGAAAAGTGTCCAACTTTGTTGCACTTGAAGAAAACTAATTGAATCTTGTCTCTAGGTGTACTTTCTATCCATTCTTACTTCATAGGTTCCTTAAGATAGTATTTTTATGTGTGACCCTTCTCATGAAAATTAAAACAGACTTTGTTCTTTTCATACTCAGTCCTACAATCTCTCCATGGATGCTCCTTATCTATCTTTCTCAAACAATCTCTAGCTCTATGTCTAAAAGCATAGCATGAAAAACAATATCCATTAAATTTTCTCTCATACTTGGATGCATTTGGTTGTCTGAACCTTCTTGTGTTGATCTTCTTGGTCTGCTTATTATTTGTTTGCTTGTTGGGACCATCCTTTTCTTCTTCCTTGTTCTCTGAGTGGCTTGATTTAGGCTTCAAATCTCTTTTCTTTACTTGTTCCACTTCTTCTCTGATAATATTCAGATATACCCTTAATTTCTCACACTCTTCAGTCTTTTCTTGGATGGATGCTCGACAAGACTTATGCTCTATTTCACCTGAAAGTCTTTGTAACTGATTTGTGACTTGACTCAGTTCAGTTTTCAGGGTCTTTACTTCCTCTTCAAGTTTCAGGTAGTCATTTTCTTTTTGTTTCAGGGCTCTTGAAACATTGTCTACAAATGAATCCACTTCATTTAGTTCTTCACCATGGTGAGCTTCCATGTGCTTAATCTCATTCTTCAAACCTTCTATCAAATATTGAGAAATCTCATACTTTCTCTTCAAGATTGATTCAGCTAAAGAACTCATGCTTGTGTCTTCAGGATCACCTCCAAGTTGTTAGGCTTAACTCTAGAGGACCAGGCTCTGATACCAATTATTGGATATCACAAGCACTAAGAGGGGGGTGAATTAGTGTAGATAAAATTTTCAACTATAAACCTTCTTTATTATAACCAAAATCAAACCATGAAAAATATAGAGTGCATGTAAGAAGACAGTTACACAAGAAACCAAATTTACGGTGGGAAACCTTTAGAGGGAGAAAACCCACTGAAATCCAAAGTTGTATTTAGGAACACCCATTCCAAAGTCTTACAATGGTCTCAACTTTTTTGAACACCCACTCAAACTATGAAGAACACACTTCATGTTTTGCCTAGCACCCACCAGACTAGTTTAACAAGCTACTGACTTGCAATGAGCTTCTACCCATATAACCCAAGCACCCACTTAAGAAACCAACGCAATGAAAATATTACAAATTGATCATTTAGCTTCATGTTTCTTACTCAACTGATCATGATCCATTTTTATATCACAATCTTCTGCAATTTCACCATACTTCTTGTTAAGTTCTTATCAAGCCTTCTATATTCATTGTTTTTTTTCTTCAAAAGTATATTTCTTTTTTCATATCGATATGCCAATCTACTCTTTGATTTTGTCTCTTAATCATCCATCCCATAACTATCTTCTTAGCTCACTATGTCATTTAGCAGCCACAAAAGGAATTGTACATCTCTATATATCAGTCAACCTTCAAGTCACCCCATCACTAATTTTCTTGTTATCTAGTAGACTCTTCAACTACCTCTAAATCACATAGATATTCTCAAACTTGTATCTTTTGATTCTCTTACCTATACCTTACTGATAAATCAGTATGCTTCTCATTCACAGACTATCTCAATCATTTAGGAAGATACATCTTAGTCCTTTATACTTTATATCTCATTCTTCTATATTTTACATCTTAGTCCTTTGCCTTCAATATCGTGATTGTACATTATTATCACATTCTCTTATTTTTGTCTAAGTTTTCTATTTTCATCTTCTTGTTGACTTATTATGTACATACATGTTCTTTCTTTTTAATTTGCCGATCCCTAATAATGTATATATATCAATATTGTTTTCCCATTGTATTTACCATCAACAATGTTTCTTCATCCTAATTTCTTTGCTATTATAATAAAATTAAAAAAAAAATCACTATATCAGTCTAACACTCAAGAATATACCCCTTCATCAAGAAGATTAAATAATTTGTTGTATTCTAACCCTTTTTAACATCTCCTAAGTTTGCACTATTTTTTTTTGTTTTCTAGCAACCCTTCCTATTCTCATTCAAGGCTTCTACCATGTGACTTTCCAATGTGCTCGACTTTTACCTCGAGCCCTTCACAAGGGGCCAATAATAATCTTCACTTTTTGTCACAAAACTCTTCAAATCTCGGGTTCTTAGACTTCACTATCCTTTTCACTTATTTAGGAGAGAATATGCACTTTTCGCCTTCCATTACAAGATGACTAACTCCTTCAAAAAATTCTTTGAGAGGATTTATAATCTTTGTACAAGACTTTTGACTTCCAATGTTGTTACCTCTTATAACTAAAATTTTGTCTCTTCACAAGTTTCTCAAGCTCGAGAAGGAGAATGATTTGTCATTGCAATATTATACACTAAATGCATTCCAACATAGTGATAACTCTCTAATAGACAAGAAATAACCGTAACACAATCCTAATTGTATGAATCTTCTTTGAAAACAAACAAACCCTATCAAAACTATTAATGTAATGGTTTTGAGATTTTTGCCCTATCATTTTCTTAATACGATTGATCGTTCGCAAAAAAAATTGCAATCAATTATACATGTCCCTACACATTTTTAATCCAAATTTTTGAATTTTCACTGTGAAATAGTGAGATTCAATCAAAAACATCTTTAAACCCTAGTTCAAAGTTTCTTGTGGTAGAAGGGACCAAAGAACTACAAAATAAAGAATTCTCTCTCAGGATTTGATGAATTAGAAAAAATCGAGTTTTTTGAGTAGGTGATGAAGAAAGCTATCTCTGTCATGTGATTTGGGAGCTTCAAGATCCATCATTTTTACACGAGAGATGACTTGTATCTTCAAAACTACAATGATGATCCTTATAGAGCCCAGTCAAGAAATTTTGGTCTCAAACTTTGACAAAAATTTTCCTGTCACTTTTCTCATTAACAAACATTTAGTTTTTACTTGAAAGAGGGTGATCAACCATTTTTAACATTCGACTTCTTAACCAATTAATAATGAAGGCTCCTAGAAGTGAAGAGCAATCGGGTATAGTTTGAGAGAAAGAAGTGTCTTTTTTGTGGAGGTATACCAATTCTATTTCACACATCTTTAAGACTTATTTCTAACTTTGGAATATGCTTGTACTTTAATGGCTACTATAGATCACTTGAAAAAGGATAAAACATCTTGAATCACCATTCTTCCATGATTGTCCTAAGAGCCTACATCTAAAGAACCTCAAGCAATAATAGCAAGCCAATGACATTCTATTCAAGCCTTCACAATTTCTCTATGTAGAGTCTCTCCAAATAGTGTTTATGATGCCAATGATTATTAGTGGCAAAGATTGAAGACATTATACTCAGAACAATAGCTTCATGGGGAACTTTAGCAAGTTTCTTGAGTTCACTCTTCTAGAGCAACATGGATAAGATAGCTACACACTTCAAGTCTTCACTTGGCAGCTATATTAGATGATTAAGCACCTTGAAAGTGACATTTGGAGAAATTTTGAGCACTTAAGGAATGACCAAAGAACAAAAAGCACTCAATTGTATCTTGGATTTCAAAAACATGCCGGGAGAAGAAGAATCCCCTATGAAAAATGCTCATATCTTTTCAATGAAAATTCCAAATGACTTGAAAATTTTTACACTAGTTCATTCTTGGAATACTATTCAAAAATTTATTCTATGATTTATCTAAAGGAGAAACTATATTTTTTCATGACTGCTAAGAATCCAAGTAGCTCAAAATGATCTTTTCAATAGACTAGTTTTGCAAAAACTTACACAACTTACTCAAATGACCTCATAAGGACTGAAATTTTACATGAAGCACAAGGAAACCTTCCTCCATAATCTCCCATGATTTTTTTGATAGGAATAGGTCTGAAATTTTCTAAAACATCTCACTTGCATGTAAGAATAGATGGGTTTCCAAAGGGCAACTTTGGATAATTTTTGAATCTTGCCTGTAGGATCTAGAATAAGCTTTATTTTTACTCAAATATTCCTTGGAAAACATTACTATGCTACTTTCATGTTCTCATGGTCTTTTCATGACTACACCAGTGTTTCATAGCTCATCGAGGCTCAAGAGATTGGCCTAAATGAATCAATTTTACTTGAGACTTCCACCAACTGACCTAATACTCACTATAAGATATTTTTATCATGCTTATACCATCATACCTGACCTATACCACATCTGAACTAGCCATGCCTGCCATGTCCATGCTTCCACTAGACTCCTGTCTCACCAACCAAACACGTAAGGCACTTTGAGACCATCCTAAACTTCCTTACAATGTCTCA
This sequence comes from Taxus wallichiana var. yunnanensis, assembly GCA_018340775.1. Lineage (NCBI taxonomy): Eukaryota > Viridiplantae > Streptophyta > Pinopsida > Cupressales > Taxaceae > Taxus > Taxus wallichiana. The sequence goes on from CM031240.1 coordinate 848,944,506, forward strand.
CTTCACCTTTCTCTACTTTGCCATCAATGTCACTTGACATCAATGCCACTTAACATCAATGACAACATCAGAATTAATATACTTGAATAACACCTCAAGTAATTTAATATACCTTATAAACTTGTTATTATAATGAAGTTTCCATTCTGATTTGTATGCAGGTATGAGGGTAAAACCATTATAAATCTGCACAGTATACATAGCTTGATTGGCTAAAATTATTTAAGATTTGGGAAAATATTATTCAATGTTGACCATCATAAGTATTTTATCATCCCATATTTCCCATGAATGGGTTAGGAGGCCACCCAATCTTATAAAATTAAAAACTTGTTAGTTAAATTCTTCTTTAAATTTTAGGGCCTTCTCTTCTAAACCCATTTTTTGCATACCTTACAACCATATCATCCTATAATTTGGTAACGTATATGTATGTATGTATGTATATATATATATATATATATATATATATATATATATATATATATATATATATATATATATATATATATATATATATATATATATATATATATATATATATATATATAAGTAGGGGTGGGTAGTTGGGCCAACCCACCCCACGTGAATCTTCTACATTTTAAAAAAATAGGGCATTGTAATTTCGGACTATGCCCCCTTATACCTCCATATGGCTTCCCATGTCCCTCCCCTGCCAAGGCCACTTGCTTCCTCCTACTATGGTCCTACCAAAACTTCTTCTTCTCAACCCTAAAGCTCATCTTCCCTTCTCTCTCTAAATCACTCCCTCTCCAAACCCTATCATCACCCTTCATCCTTATCCCACACCCTCTTCATTCTCCATCCTACACTTGATGCATCCTTCCTCTTGTTTTCTCCATGGTCACCACCTGTGAAAACTCAAACAAAAAAAAAAGAAATTAGACTAAATCAAACCTAAAACTATTTTATTCAATGTGTTAGGATCGGTTAGGGTTAGGTCTATTTTAGTATAGATTAATATATATATATATATATATATATATATATATATATATATATATATAATACTTTATATTATTAATGTATAGTAATTGTAGACACCTATTTTCGGAACCTCCTCGTGCCTTCGTCTTGCATTCACTTTCCACCCTCATTTAACATGCTCACTTCGCTCTTACTTTTAAAATCACACCCTTTCCCTCCTAAATTATTCTATTTTCCCCTCATCCTATTTTATCATTATCCCCCTTATCTAACTTAATTCCCATATTCCCACTTTTAAATTCCCATTAAATCCCACCAATTCTAAAATAATTTAATTTATCCTAAACTACTTAATTACCATAAATCTATCCTAATTACCCTCATTTAATTATCCCCCATGGGATTCCCACCCCTCTTCATTACTACCCTTCATTAATCCTTCCCTAGGATTCCCCCCACTCACCTTATCCCTTCCTAAGATTCCTTCCAACTCCCTTACACCCATTTAACCTCTTACACATGCACGAGTCCTACAAATAGCCCATCACCCATTTGAAATTCTATTCTCATCCTCATTTCTCATTCTAACATTCAAATGGCATTCTCCTTGCCCCAATAGCTACCAAATGACCCAGGTCATCATCAACACCACCTTGGGTTATTTAATCACCACTATCCCTCTTCTCAAAGGGCTAGAAAATCTTGAGACTTCGTGTGCTTTTACCACATATTAACTTTTGTGCTATCTATGAATCATTTTGATCCATTGAGATATCTTGGTGTTTCTTTTTTGTATTAAGAGATTGGAGTTAAATAGTATTGTAGAGATTTTTTTCATGCATGCAGTTGTTTTATTTTGAATGTACTTGTAAGTGTTCGTCGATCTCTTCTTGACCTTTAGTCAACTTCAAGCATCCCCGGTTCCAGTAGCTTATGTCATCTTCTTGTTAACATCTCACCTTTGGTCTTGTCACCATTGATCACACTGGTCGTGAAGTAAATCAACCCATAGCCTATGTTTTTTCCATATCCTATCCATAACCCTCCTTATCCACTTTTCATGCAACCTTGTATGATATACCCTACTTTTAATCCACCCTGTAGCATTCCACCCTTCCGAAATATGTAGTTATCTATTATAACATCTTAAACACCATATTTTTCTCGTTATTCTACATATTTTTATTTGGATTGTCATCAACCCTATGTGGTTTGTTCTTTTTCCATCATTTCCATCCTTGATCATCAAATTACTTAGATTATCTTATCATACATTAGTTCAAATTTTGTTATCGAGTATTTTCTTTTTGTTATCATATTATCACTCTTTGCTATCATCACTTGGGTTGACATCCTCCCAAGGAAGTTTGCACTTCTATTGAGCAAATAGAGTATGACACTAAGGAGAGGGCACATAGAATAATTTCTTGTAGGAATAAGGTACATTTGAAGGCACGGAAGGATAGGGAGGGAAACACACACCAGGACAAGCTGATTTGGGACTTAGCCATTTTTCATGGTTATGGGCTATTTTTAGAGATAGCATGCAGAGCACACAATAGGATGGAGACTTGTGTGACACAAAAATTCTATTTTGAGGATGAGCATCTACTAAGTGCCATGCATGATTTTGGGATAATAATAGGATTACTACTTCCAATTAACTGTAGGATATCTATTATTAGCGCACTTGCATGTGTGAATATTATTGTAAAGGCGCATGGCTATTTTCAGCATGCGACCTATTTTGGGAGGTGCGTAAGCAATGAAGGGAAAGTCCCCACCCCTATAAGTATGTGTAGTTAGAGAGAGACACTATGTATGAACTATTATAGAGTTATGTTGTTAGATCTGATGCTCGCATAAACTTATGGTAATATTATATGATGTAAGAAGCTTCTGTATTTACTATGTTTAATATAATGGAGTATATTGGGTGGATAAAGGTGTTAAAAATAACTATAACTAGTTCATGCATAGTTGATTTCATTATGATTATCGTTTAATTCATGATTCTTTAAGATCTAGATCTATAATATGCTTTGTGGAATGTTTATGGTTAGTAAGGGTTTTAGATGTATGTTTTATCTTCAACACACTGACATCCTACATAAGCAACTCTAAAGAGAGTGCTGGTACCTTTTGGTGTTTTAGGTGAGCACTCGGCTCGGGATGAGTGATGTGTCGCGCACTGGCTGGGTTGTTCGTGGTGGATTCTAGGCTGCATCATTGGTTCCATTGTCGGGACCTCTTTTTCATTTTTTTAGGATGGTTTGTAATGAAGATGTACCAATTGACCCTAGCAAGTGTTGAGGAGTGGATAAGAGATCTAGAAGAAGAGTACACATAGAGATTCAAATATTTGTGTAAAAGAATCTGTATGATTGTTTGTATGAGAGCTTCTTTGTTATTTTCCCAATATAACTATACGAGTGGCTAATTACTTGTGTTTAAATGGAATTAGAGGTATCACACACTTGTCTTGATGCATGAAGAATTTTAGGCCTTGTATGATGTTGATCTGATTTGGACATGCACTGTGGATACTTGGTTCTATGTTGTTTTGAGCAGCTATATTCGGAGTACTTAATTTCCACTTATTATTTCCCGTGAGGTAGTTGAGTTCCAAATTTTACGTTATGTGGGAAATTACTTGCAAGGCATTCCACTGGTGATCAAGATCTTGATGGTGACCCTAAACTTGGAAGAAAAATTGATGGCTAGCTAAACCCCACCATACGCGGGGTAAGAGCAAGTGTTGTGAAAGATAGCAAACCTAGTGGCGAGAAAGGTAGAGAGAAGAAAGGTGTCTTAAGTACAATGAAGTGTGTGATAGGGAGATAGAAAACCAACGGGATATTACAAAGTGGATGGAATTCATGAGAGAGATGGCTCGTGAAGGATTTAGAGCTCACACTGAAGGCGTGGAGCCAGAGCATCTGGAACTCCCCCATTTGGGTAAGCATGACAGGTAACCCTCCTTGGCCTCACATGGGAGCGCACTAGCAGAGATGACCTGGGCCATAGGCATGCATCTCGAATCTACCCGGCAACCTATCCCTTGTGCTTAGTTTTCCAGAACCAATACATCCAATAGTTAGAAAGCTAATTTAGGTAGTAGGGAAGCAGGGATAAGTTACATAGCAAGTACATCTATGATAGGGTATACATATTCATTGTTGTTTGGATGTACCTTTTAGGTGCATCATCAACATAGAATTCAAGCATGCAGAATTTTGGACTCACTTATGGGAGTAGTACCACCATGCAAACTATAGGAGTTTAGTTTAGTACTACTATTTAGGCACAGGAAGTACATCTTGCAGTCTTCGCTGCACGGGTGGAGGATCAGGGGGTATATGTGGCTCTAGTTCTAGTGGATCTGGTGGTTCTAGAGGTAAAGGTAACACAAGAGGTTTTGGATCAGGTGGGTAGGGTCTACACCAACCCCAAAATATTTATATAGAGATGTCTCTTTGTCTTCCAGAGTATAGGGGCATAGAAGATGTTGCTTTGAAAACATATGCATGTGTGAGATACTATGGCATGCAAAAGGGATTACAGCTTCTGAGCACAAGGAAAGTCAATTTACAACTACATTACAGGATGCACACACAATTGGTACAAGAAGTTTGACCCTGATCAAACTTGCATAGATTATGCAACATTAAAATATGCTTTCCTTAAATAGTTCTATATCCCTGAATTTGAGCAGAAGAGTATAAGCGCGCTCAAGGATATTAAGTAGGGAACTACTGAGAGTGTATGGGAGTATGATTCCCATCTCAAAACACTATTATCTAAGATTTCTTTATGATATTCATGTAATCCAACATGCATAATGGTTCATTGGAGGACTGGTCACACCTTTTAGAAGGGAATTGTCACATAAGACATACATTGATCCACGTGAGGCACTTGAGGCAATTTTACGTATTGAGGCAGTTGGAAGTATAGACCTTTGGATTTGTTCCATTCTTAGAAGCACAGATTGCAGCTATGGAAAAGTAGTTGGAGAAACTATCGGTGAATTCAACACATGAGACACACACTGGGATTTGGTGTATAGACTGTGAAGTGGAAGGGCACACCAAGGATAGTTGTCCCTACAGATCAATGCATTCATTATTGCTATACTATGAGATATGTCATCTGAACCATGATGTTAGCTGCTTCTGCTATTACAACATGGGATAAGGAAGATTGTATCCCGCTATTGTAAAACATCTTGGTACACGACTCATGATACTGTAAGCTGTAGGTTGATTGATCAATGTAGTGCCCACTTTCCTTTGACACCCTTTGATGCTTATTTTGATACTGTTGATTACATTATGGACATTATTATAGTTCTGATTTAGTATGATGTTAGACATTTGATCATGGATTATTGTTGATCTTGATTTGGTTATGATGCATGATGATTATTAGAGACACCTTATATGTGGATGATGATATACTATTTGACATGGATATATAGTGAATGTTGTTCGGGCATGCGATTTTGGATATTATGAGTAGACTTAGAAATGAACTTTATATGAAGATGATATAGTTGTTGATTAAATTACGAATGATCTAGTTGTTACTTTGATGTTGTTATGATTCATTTATATAGATGATTTTGGAATTATATTTATATTCATTTTGGATGTTATGATATGGCCACAAGGCCGAAGGAGGTATTTGTGTTTTGCAGGTTAAATATCACAAAAAACATCGGGAGATTGGAGACCAACCACATTGGAATTCTAAATGAATTCAACAAGGTCACCATGGCAACGTGTTGTGTGTGTGTGTGTGTTGTTTTTTTAGGGATTCCCATGGGGGATCACCTTTATATGTGACCATGGGTTTTGTATATTTTTAATGTGTTTCCTTCTTATTATTGTTTGTATGTATTTTATTAGTGATGTGTCCCTTTCTTTTATTTAATTAAATTGTGGTAGATTAATGTGAGAAAACATATGGTTAAAAGTTAAATAAATCAAATTGGGATATGGGAAAGTAATAATGGAATTTTTGGCTCTTTGTATTAAATATGTAAGGGATGTGTAAGTTTGTGTAAGAGTTGTGTAAGTCAAATTTTGGAGTATGAAACACTCCACCTCCTTGGAAATTCGAATTTGTCCTTGGAGGCTATTTTTGGAGGCTTGTGGGACAAGTAAAACTTGTCCCATACCTCTAAATTTAATTTACCAACCATACCTATGGTTGGAGGGGTGATTTTAGCCCTTTTTAATGCTTTTTTATCAATCATGTTGCATGTTTTAATTGCACTTTCTTCATGTTTTAAATTTGCAGTCCTTTGGGGTGTGGGATTTTTGGAGTGTGCAAGTAAATTGTCATATTTTCACCCACCTCTTTATTGTGCTTGGGAGAATGAAATTTTTATTTTGTGTTGGAGTTGAGGATGTGTGATGTGGCATCCTACATGGATCCACATCATCCTCTTCTCTTCCCTCTTCTATAAAATTAAAACTCTGCTTGTTTTGGGTTGTTGAATCATTTTGCATGCTTCCTTGGGGCGAATTTTCTTGTGCTTAGAGCTCTTGCTTTTGGAAGAAGTTTGGAGAACTTTGCATGCTTGTTGGTTGTTGTTTTGGGACTATATTTTGGCATTGAAGCTTGCTGTTTGGAACAAAAGCTACCATGGAGAGGTAGGAGCTTAACTCTTCTTTTATGTTGTTATTTCTTTTTGTGTATGTGTGAATGGTGAATGTGTTTGTGTGTTTATTGGCTGTTTGGGTAGACTGCCATAGGGATGGTGTAGGAGAAGGCTATGGGGAATTCATGTGGGGGGCATAAGGGAATGCCAGTGGCATCAGAATTCTTGTGGAGGGAGTTTGGGTTTGGGATCCACCATGGAAAAGAAATAGCTTGCATTTCTTACTTTGTGGGGGTATAAGGAAAATATATGGGGGGCATAAGGAGGGATTTTGGGGGCATAAGGATATGTGTGATGAATTATTTTGGTGGTATGTTACAGTTGGATGCCCAGTTCCCATTGGGAGGCAGAAGTATCTTCCCTCATAGTCCTTGCTCCTTTGGCTTGCATGATCAAGCCTGAGTTCTATTTGAATGTTTTTCAAATATAGTTGTAAATTGTTGTCTTGTGTTGAACTATGTATAAATTTGATTATGCATGTTGAAAGAATATTGTGTGTTGTGGAAGCCTATTATTGCCATGGGTTGCTATCCATTTCTTATTGCATTGTGGTTGGGGCTCGAGGGCCAATGATGAAGGATGGCTTCTCCTTTCATTGGATTTTTGGTTGGGTGGAGAGCATTGCTTTTCCCCACTTTTGTTGTGATTGAATTGGAAGAAAAAGGAAACTTGCATGTTGCTGTTCTAGAGTAGAAGAAGACAGTTTTGCCAGTCCCTTGTGAAATATATTTCATTGTAACCTTTCCCACTTTGATGTGGATGAAATTTTAATATATTTTGTGAAGAAAAGATGGTTGTAATTGGTTATGAAAGTTGCATATTTGAAATGTGAAAGATATTTATATTCTGTTCTATACATTTGAAAGAAAGAAAGTGAAATCGATAATTGCATTCAAGGAAGGGAAGAATGTAAAGATGTATTTATTTTAGAATTAATAAAGAATTGCAATACATTCCCTCATTTGCATTGTTGATTTAAATTGGAATATCAGTTTGTGAATGAAATCCCTGTTTGGAAAAATGGAAAAAGGAAGAAACATGTGAGATGTAATTGTATTATTCTGCCTTGTTTAAAATATATGATTTTGGGAAAGATAGAAACTAGATTCTTGTTTTAATGATTGATTGAAGAAGGAAAACACTTAAGGCTAGCATGGAATGAATTCAATGTTTTATTTCATGGCAAAAGAGATAGTTAAATCTTTGTTTGAAGGGAAGAAATGTATGTGGAAAATAATACATAGGATTTGTATCTTTTGGAAATGTATAAAATTGAATTCAGTATTGCATTTTGATTTAGAATGGTTTGTTTAAAACAACTAAATGTATTAGATTAGATTAGAAATGAAATGCCATACTTGAATGTTAAAAAGTTAGATGGACCCCTTTTAATTTGATCTCATTGTAAATTTTAAAACTGGCAAATATTTAATTAAAATGCACAGTTCGAGCCTACACATAATAATCAACTTTGAAACAATAAAATTTAGTATGCTATAACACCAAGGAACTCAAATTTGACAAAAGATACTTAAGGAAATCATTCAAGACATTGCAAAATCGGGCCCAAACCGTTTCACAGTCTTTTTCTGTCAATTGTTGGTAAAATTCAAATTTGAATCAATTAAGTAAAATCACCTTCCTAAAACATCCTAAATCCTTCTCAGAATAATCCTCCATGTCTTTTTGGAATGTTGAGTGAAGGAGGAGATCAAATTGAATCAAATTTATAAGTTAAAAATTTTCCAATTTGCTTTTTAAAATCCTGCAAAACGTTTTCTTAAAATTGACCCCTTAAACTTTATCAAAATCTAAAATTTATGATTCCTATACAAATAGGGCATTGAGAGATTTCCAGAAAGTCCTCATTTTCCCAAAACTGAGCCTTCTAGCAAAAGTTATGGCCCTTCAAAGTTTTCTGAACCTTGGCGGGAAAATTTGGGAAAATTTTCCTTCGGGCCCTGCCCTAAAAAAATCCCTTTAAAAATCCTTAGAAAATTTTTGAAAAATTCTTGGGGAAAATTTTTAAAATTTCATCTCCCGCCCACAATCTTGCATCCATCAGTGCGCCACATGGCAACATGGGGTGATAGCGGAGGCGGAACCCTCGCGACCTTTTTGCTTTTGAGATTTTTTTGGTTTTGGAAAATTTTGCTAGAAATCCCCACAACCCCCTCACTCCCACTCCTGCCTTGGGAAATCTCCTCCACGAGACGTGTAGACCTACATGTCAAATTATCCCCATTCCCTTTCCCTTTGAAAAACTTCACCAACTTCCTCCGTCACTCCACTGTCCCTCTCCTTCTCCCTTGCGTGAGCTCAGAGCGACACATGTCTTTGGCAAAGACAACGGATGTGCAAGCGCAAATAGGAATTTTCTCCCCCACGCAAGAAATTTTCCAAACACCACCCCATGACCCATCAACACGGGAAAATGGGCTTCCTTTCCCACTTGACATGTGTCCCTTTTGGGAAAATTTCACTCCAAGGCCCGTCGGCCCATAACTGAATTTTTACAAGGAGTTAGGACTTCTTTATATCATCAGAAAGGTGAGAAAACTCCCTATCCAATGGGAATGATTTAGGGAAATATTGAATGTGTTAAGTGTGAGAAAAATCAAGTTGAAACTCTGAGCCTGTTAGAAGAGTGGATATGGTGTTAATTTACCCCCTAAACCTAGTAAAAACTTATAACCCTAAAATTTGGACCTTGTGACCTCTGATAATTTCTAATAAAAGAAAAGTATGTTCTAGTAGATTAAACTTGTTTTGGAACCTGTTAGTGTTAATTTTTGTCTTGTAACCTAGTTGTGGACACTTCTAATCAAAAAATATATATTCCATAATCTTCCTAACTAACCCTAGGTTGTTTCTTGGGTCTCAAGTGGGTTGTTTTAACGGGGATCAAAATCAGATTTATGATGCTATAGATATTTGTGTGTGATAGATAGAAGTATCAAATAATTCTAAGCGTAAAGGTGAGCACTAGGATTGGTATCACAATCAAGCACGCTATGATCGAAATGAGGGGCGCTATGAAGGAGGAAGTGGGCAGAGGTCGAGAATACCATGGTGGTGAACGAGGTGAGTTTCCTTTTGGAACGTGCTTTACATGTGGATCTCCTAACCACTACATGTATGAATGTCCTTAGAATATATTTTTGTGTAAATGTGCAATGATAAATTGGAAGTTTCCAAGCACAAAAATTATACCCTTGTGCCAAAATTTTCATGTTTTATCATTCCTAGGCACCCCAGTCAAATCCATCAATTTGTTCACCCCTATTTGATGTCAAATTAGTCCCCTAGGTGATTTAGTAAATTCTATTCATTCCCCCTAGGTGATTTTAGGGAGTTCTGAAAACATGTTATCTTCTGGAAGTATTTGGAAGGGCTATCATTGGCCTTCCCAGACTGGATCAACCACTGTAGAAGAATGGAAGGAAAAAATTCAACATGGAGGTGAATTGAAGACCTTAGAACATCATGGAAATTATTTGGAATTTTTAAGGAAGTTTTGAAAGACTTGGAGCAGTCTGAGTAAAAAATAGGGTTCACAAGCCTAGGCAATACACACTCCTAAATCAGTTGTTGGACTTCAAAAGAATATTTTGGGAGCTCCGGATGGAGTTATAAGTAAAAAAACATCTCCAGAAAGAGGATTCTAGGACCTTCATGATGGTGAAATCATATTTTTCACAACACCTTGGCGCATGGGATTGGAAGGCAATGTTTCTTAGCCACAAATGGAGTCTCAATTAAAAGACCAAGTTTTTAGGGATAAAATGTTTAAATCAAGACATGATATCCCCACCATTGGATTCAACATTCCATTTCTAGTTAGGATCATATAAAATTTGAGCAATAAATTCCACCGGGAGCTCAATTTATCATCGTTCCAAGTTACCCTCTCAAAGGCAGTTCAAGACGTAGTCATTTTTTGGAAGGAAACATGTCAGCACGGGAGCCACGGTGGTATTTCATGTCCCCGAATTCCATGAGGTCAGCTACACCAACCTTGGGAAAATGTGCCTATCCCCCATGTGACCTATGGGACCCTCATGTGACCTCCAGACTTGACATTCGCCCCCAGGTGCATTTTTGGAGCATCCATTCCCTATCGTCAGATCAAGCACCACATGTCAGATCCAAAACCACCGTGGGAATTGATACCCCTAAGTTCATGGACATAAAACATTAAAAATGTGCCCAACCCCTATGGGGAGTCTTTTGGTCATCCATGTGAGTGACTTTCAGCCCCCAAGTGCATTTTTGGAGCATCCATTCCCTATTGTTGGATCAAGCACCGCGTGTCAACTCTAGGACCCTTTGTGGAAATTTATGTCCCTCACGTTCCTGAGGTCAAGGACATAAAACATGAAAAAATCACCCAACCCCTATGGGAGTCTTTTGGTCACCCATGTGACCGACTTTCAGCCCCCAGTGCTTTAAAGCAGCTTTTCTCACCTTCATTCCCTGTCGTCGGATCGCCGCCACGTGTCATCCTCTTGACCACCATGGAATTTGATGTCCCTCATGTCCCTGAGGTTAGGGACATCAAGTCATGAAAAATTTGCCCAAGCTTCTCCTTCCATGATTTCAAAAATCAAAAATCTAACTCTTTGCTTCAAAGTGCTTCTAGCTGCTTCCACTCCGTGCATAGATTTTCTTCATTCTTCCTCTGTAACTTCTCACCACCATTCATCCATTGTTGAACCTCAAACCAGACCTACCAAAAAGGTACTCACCTTCACTCCATGAAATCACATAGGCCTAGAAGGAAAATTGGAGCAAACATAGAAGGAGAAGCACAAAACACGAGAAAACTCCATGGCCATAAAATGATAAGTTGAAGAAATCTCCCAAATGAATGCATGAAACAAAAAGATATATTTTTCTATTCATTCCTCTACCCAAGGCCATCAAGAAGACACCTTCAAACTCTCCTTCCATGTAACAGAGCATCCACAACGAAGAAATCCCACTTCTGGCTCAACAAAGAAAAAATCCAATTTCTCGTCAAACCATTGGGTGAAACAAAGTAGAATTGCACGTGAAGCATCAGAAAAAAACCAAAATCAAATATATAATTTCATTTTCAAATGGAGGATAAAACTAGACCTACAATTTTGAGGTCCATTAATGGCTATTGCATCCAGAAGCACCGTTAGGTCTGAAAATTAAAAGTTTAAAATCTCCTAGATTTTTGAGCGAGTAGAGCCAAAATTTCAAAGGGATGATATTGGGAAAAAACTCATATCAAAAAACTTTGTTTCACATCAATCGACCTTCCAGAAGCTAACTTTCTAAAAATAGCAGGTCTTCTACATAGGGACTGCTATTTTGGGAAAGTCAGCAACAAAAGAACCTGCGAAGGAGACAGAGACATTGGAGGTGCACGACAGCTTATAATTCATCAGAACAAACATTTTTGACACTTACTAAAAATAGTAAGTGGTCATATGGACACCTACTAAAAATAGAAAGTCACACTAAAAGAGCAGTTTTGGCACATCGAGCTTTCCATGAATGAGGACCATCAAACTTCATCACGGGCAACATCTTCTCCTCCTCTCTCTCTTCCCTCTCCCCAACTTTCTCTCTCTTAAAATATTCTAATTCTTTGTTGGGGTTTGCACTTTTTGATATGCCTTTAATTCACTTAAAAGTGACTTTAGAAACATAATGTAAATTAATTCACCTTGATTTTATAAAATGGACTTAAATATTTTGTAGGAATATGAATAGTCTAAAGTTAGAATTAAGGCATATGGAGGGTCATGAGGAAGATGATAAGTCACATCTCATTCTATAAATTGTAACACCATTCCCATTTCAAATGGTTGGAAATTGATCTTGTAAACTCATGAGTAAATTATACTAGAGAAAGCAAAGGAGATAGCCATTTCTTCTACTTTCCTCCACTCTCAAATTTCTTCCATTCCCACATTATGTACAACTTGTGTTTAAGCATAAATACAAGAAGAAGTATTTTTTATCCTCTTTGATGAGGATATTTTAGAAACTTTGAATTCATAATCTTATCTTGTCTTGTTGTCATTTGCGGGGTTGTTTCTTCTCATAAATGTGTGTGTTGAAGTTTCTAACTAGTGTGTGCGGGAATCTAATTTCCTACTTGTAACATTAGTTCCCCTGTCTCATTTCTCACTCCCCTTTCCCACTTTACAGAAAAATTCCTCCCTAGTAAGAAATTACAATATTTTCCGTAGGATCAGTGGAGTGCCTTTGTTGGATCCCCGATCGAAAGGCCATCACAAAAACTCAAATTTTACTTGTGCGTATGCACGCACGGAAGCTGCACCGAGTTAAGTAGAGGGACTTAGACTCCTAGAGCATTGGTAAGAAATCCACAAGTGTTTCCACCTGATAATTTTTCTCACCAATAGTTTTTAGTGCTCATCGTAGGGTAGATTTAGCAACATCTACACCCAAAAATACACCGTAAGGTCCAAAAATTCAAAAAAATAAAATATTGAAAAAACTAGAAAAAGAGTTCATGAAATTTCGTTGCCAAAAGATACATTGTCAATTTCTTCCAAGTGACCCTTCATATTCCACAATTTCCTTTCATGTTCTCACTTTGATAATTTCCAAAAGCTATATGAAGGAAGATACATTAGGTTGAATAGGTCAAGAGGCGGTATTGTTTCCAATTTCTAGGCTTTGCAAAATTAACAAGAACGAATTAGAGATAATCCATAATTTTTTTCTAAAGCCACCTCCATCTGGCACTTCGAGCAGTTCACCTAGAAATCCTATCCAAAATCCTGTTGATACTCCCCCTTCAAATTCTCCCATTTTTCAACCACCGTTGAGCATTGAGTTCCCAGAAGAAGAAGAATTTGTAGAAGCAAGAGCTGAAGCAGAAGCAGAAAGACCCCAATCCATTGTTCCATTGGGAAGGAATACAGCCGACTTGCTCTTGAACCATCTCTCCACGATCTACCAAAAATTTCCCTCAAGAACTTTCTAAATTTCAAAGGCGAGAAAACACAACATCCTTAAGAACATATCGCTACCTTCATGACATCATGTGGAATTCTTGGTGTCCAACATGAAGATGTTATTGTAATACTGTTCATGGAACCCTTTAAGAAATAGTAGCGAGAATGGTTTTACCTCCTTCTGTCCAATCCATCACTAGTTGGAGTGACATCAAGACTACCTTTGAGGAAAGATTTAAATCAACTGAAGAATGTCAGGACCTCCTAGTGCATTTGGCTCAAATAGAGAAAGGAGAAAATGAAACCATGAGAGACTTCATGGCTCATTTCTAATGGTTTCTTTGTAGGATACCGAAGATGATTCGCCATCTCAAAATAACATCAAGAGATTATTCATCAATTCTCAATCATCGAATTAGGATTGTTTCTGCGAAGATCCCAACCAACTAACATTGTAGGAGCACAAAGGATGGCCATTGAACTTGACGATGATCTCATCCTCTCTGGAAAGATCAAGAATCCATAAAAGGGAAAGGCACAACATCTTAGAGATGAAAGAACCAACCCATCACTGGAAAATTTGGTGAATGAGATAGCATCTTTGAAGAGGGAATTATTTGAATGAGTTTCTTCCCAAGAAGCAAAAAAATCAGATTACAGAGGAGCACCCCGAAGGCTTTCCTTGGAGGCCCCACTTGTCAATGCAAGTTGTAGGAGTAAGGAAAATGAAGAGGAGTTTGAACAAGAAAGTGAAGGTGGTGGTTACCTAGAAAGTGATGAGTTTGAGAACAATACACAAATCAGATTTTGTGAGTATTCTAGAGGTTATGAAGAAGATGAAGAAGATGCACTCTAGCTTCGGTATTCACTCATTCTCATTCCAAGAAAATAGTATCTCCCCCTACTTGCGCAAAATAAAAGAAGGTTGATGATCCTCCTATGGTGACTCCACAAAATAAAATAATCAGTCAAGGATCCCCACTTCCATCTTCCATGAAGTCTGCATTGTTGGAGCTTGACCCTGTAGCAAGTAAGAAGACTCCTGTAATCCCAAGTAATCCTTTTGATGTCTCTTCCAAGTCTAAATCTAAATCTTCTCCTGTAAAATCTAGTACTTTAAAATCTCTCAGTGTACCTTTCAAAATACCCTATATTCCTACTTCCAAACCTATCCTAAATCTATAAGTAGTCCCTTCACCCCCTTGTCCACATCTACTCCCTTTGACTTCATAGAATATGCAAACAAAGTCAAAGTGCAAATTATTGAAAATGAATATTTGCGGACTCATCCTGAATAATTTGAGAGTTTTTTCTGATATATTAGGAGTGGTAGTCTAACACCCAATGTTGTAACTTCTAGTTCCAAAGGCATGATGCCAAACCCAACTACACCTCCCTCACAGAACATGCTTTCTCTGAGTGCATCAAAGACTGATAAAGTTAAACCTTTGTACGTATCCCTTCTTATTGGATAATATGTACTAAAATTTTTCATAATATGATTTTGGTGTCTCAAACAACGTGATGCTTTTGAAGGTCGCAAAGGCTCTCCAACTTACTATGACTCCACCTAGTGATTCTTGTTATTGTTTAGAGTCAAAAGAGGTCTCACTTGTAGGGAATGCCAAAGATGCATAGGTGGCTCTCACCATATTTCTAGACAAGAAAGTTTCAACGATGATTTTGGTAGTAAACGTCCCAACCTCGTTTAGAATTTTGCTAAGTAGAAATTTTTGTTGAGGCTTGAGATGGAAAATTCAAATGAATTTTTCTTCTACAACCATACTAGTGAAGGGATACATGGAGAAATTACTTCCCAAGAATAAGATGAGGTACACGATGCAAAAGTCTGGAATCCTGAAGTAAACATTTTGTACTAGGGTAGCAGGAAGATGAATCACTTTGTGACAACTGAGGAGGAAGAGGATATTCCCATCTTGATAGGTCCATACATGCCTTCCCGGAGATATTTGGACTTTGAAGAAACATTGAGGAGATTCGATTTGTAAGAGGAAAACTCTAAATTTCAGGATGACACAAACCATGAAGAAGAGGAAATGGTTCTTGACGATTTTCAAACAAAAAAATCAGCTTATGTGTTTATCCATGATGAAGAAATTTTCTCATTCCCATTCAAAGATGAGGAATCCCTTGATCATGTTACCTAGGAAGATAGGAAATAACTATCTGTACAAGGATTGCTAAGAGCCGCAGAAGAAGAAGACCTCGAAATCAGTCTCAAAGTTTTAATGCAAGCCATCAACCTTGAAAAAAAAGCGTGAAGCTAACTTGGAAACCTCAACCAGTGTAAAGATGGGCTATGTTGAAATAAATCTAGATGATAAATATGATGTCCCTCTTGAGAAAATGGTTGGTGGATATAGAGACAAAGTGGATATATTTTATTTCCCATTTGCAGAAGAAGATTCTCTCCATGATGAAGAAATAGAACCAATAAGTTTTGAGTCCTTTGAAGCTAAAGCCCCTATGGAAAAGGAGTGATAAAATGCAGCGATTCCAAAGATGATGAGGTAATCCCTCTAGATAGTTTCCTTGAGATGCAAAATAAAGATTATTCAAAGGCATACAAAGAGGAGCTGCAGTAAATGATGAAACATAACTCCATGCAAGAAATCTTGGAAGTAGTAGAAGTTGTGGAAGACCCCGATCTGATTCTTGGTCTCTTCTCTTGTGTCATAGACATAAAAGAAAAGTATGAGGTCGCTTCAATCCTTTTCTTAGTACTCAAGCACTTCACATTGGAGTAAAGGAAAAGGATAAGTATGAGGTTTCTCAAGGAAAAGATGTCAATGAGCATAGACCTGGGAAAGAAAAGAATCTAGAATGTTCAAGAAATTTGAATGAAAAGTAAGCGTGGGGCAGCGATATCATGCTCAATGAAGAATCGTCTCTATGGATAAACGTGGAATATAAATAGCACTATGAAACCAATTTCAAAGAGGATGAAGGCAATGGAATTTCTAGGAAAGGACCGAGCATCAAGAAGCTCACATGGACTCACTCTTACCAAGTACACAAGAAATTGTGAAATTACTTAGCTTTCATAAAGCGGTGAGGATGGGAGGGTACTTTTTGGAAGCCGTCAATGGCTTTGCAGAACATCATCATTCGGTGTTGCCAATTCAGGGGTAACTTTTGAGAAATGAAAATTGATTCAATGAAGCGGGTTATCCCCACCTTGTACCATAGGTGATTTCTAGGTGTTTTTCCCTTCCTGTTGTGTGTGTCATTTCCTTTTCGTGTGTGTGTGTGTGTGTGTTTCCTTCTTCTCTCTTTCTCTCTTGTTGTAAGTTGTACATGACTGCAGGGCCCAATGGATAAGGCACTGGTCAATAAACTATATGGTCTAAAATTGAGATTCTATATTCCCATGTCATTTTTCACCGTACTCGGTCCATGTCATGTCCCCAAGATAGAGCCAGTTATTGTCATGCAAATGTGTAACATGGAAATTGGAAGTTTCCAAGCACAACAACTATACCCATGTGCCAAAATTTTCATGTTTTATCATTCCTAGGCACCCTAGGTAAAATCTGTTAGTCTGGTTACCCCCTATTTTATGTCAAATTGGTCCACTATGTGATTTAGGAAATTCTTTTCATTCCCCTAGGTGATTTTATGGAGTTCTGAAAAGATGTTATCTTCTACCCGTATTGGGAAGGGCTATCATTGGCCTTCCTAAGACTGAATCAACCCCTGGGAGAGTAACGAGAAAGGGAAAATTAAACATGGAGATGAATTTAGTACCTTCGAACATCATGGAAATTATTTTGGAAGGTTTGGGAAAGTTTTGAAAGACTTAGAGTAGTCTGAGTAAAAAATAGGGTTCACAAGCCTAGGCAGTACACAGGACTAAAACAATTGCTGAGCTTCAAAAGAAGATTCTGGGAGCTATAGATGGAGTTAAAAGTAAAACTAAACATATCCATAAATATTATTCCAATACCTACATGATGGTGAAATCATATTTTTCACAACACCTTGGCGCATAGGATTGTCATGTAGTTTTTCTAACAAGTGGAGTCTCAAATAAAAATCTGATGATTTAGGGATCATATGGTTGAGTCAAGACACGAGACCTCAACCATTGGATCCAAAATTCCATTTATATTCAAGATCATATAACATTTCAAAAATAAATTCCACTGAGATCCCAAGTTATCATCGTTCCAAGTTACCCTTTCAAATGCAGTTCAGGACTTAGTCATTTTTTGGGAGGACATGTGTCAGCACCAGAAGCCTGGTGGGATTTCATGTCCCTGATGTCCCTGAGGTTAGGTACACCAACCTTGGAAAAATTCACCCATCCCCCATGTGACCTCCAGACTTGACAGTTCATCCCCCAAGTGCATTTTTAGAGTATCCATTCCCTGTCATCAGATCAAGCGCCACGTGTCAACTCCAGGACCAGTGTGGAAATTGATGTCCCTCATGTCCCTAAGGTCAGGGACATCAAACATGAAAATTTTTTCCCAACCCTTATGGAGAGTCTTTTGGTCATCCATGTGATCGAATTTCAGCCCCTGGGGCATTTTTGGAACATCCATTCCCTATCGTCGAATCAAGCGCCACATGTCAGCTCTAGGAAAACCATGGAAATTTATGTCCCTCACATCCCCGAGGTCGAGGACGTAAAACATTAAAAAAATTCCCATCCCCTATGGGGATTATGTTTGTCATCCATGTGACTGACTTTCAACCCCCAGTGCTTTAAAGTAGCTTTTCTCACCCTCATTCCCTGTCATCGGATTGTTGCCACATGTCATTCACTTGACCACTGTGGAATTTGATTTCCCTCACATCCCTGAGGTCAAGGACATCAAGTCATGAAAATTTTTCCCAATATTCTCCTTCCATGATTTCAAAAATTTAAAAAATCTAACTATCACTTTAGTGCTTCCAGCTGCTTCCACTCCCGTGCACATATTTTCTCCATTCTTCCTCTATAACTTCTCACCACCATTCCTCCATTTCTGAAACTCAAACCAGACCTGCCACAAAGGTACTCCCCTTCACTCCATGAAATCACACAGGTCCTAGAAGGAAAATTGGAGCAAACACAAAAGGAGAAGCACATGAGAACAAAGAAGGAGAAAACAGAGAAAACTCCATGGCCATGAAATGAGAAGTTGAAGAAATCTCCCAAATGGATGCATGAAACAAAAAGCTATATTTTTCTATTCATTCCTCTACCCAAGTCCATCAAGAAGACACCTTTAAACTCTCCTTCCGTGCAACAGATCATCCACAATAAAGAAATCCCACTTCTGGCTCAACGAAGAAAACATCCAATTACCCGTCAAACCGTTGGACAAAGCAAAGTAGAATTACACGTGAAGCATCAAAAAAAAAAAAACCATGTCAAATATATAATTTTCTTTGCAAACGAAGGAGAAAACAAAACCTTCAATTTTTAGGTCCATTAATGGATGCCACATCCGTAAGCGCTATTAGGTCGAAAATTGAAAGTTTAAAATCTCCTATATTTTTGAGCGAGTAAATCCCAAATTTTAGAGGGACGATATTGGGCAAAACCCCATATAAAAAAAATCATTGCATATCAATACAACTTCCAAAAGCCAACTTTCTAAAAATAGGTCTTCTACATAAGGATTGCTATTTTGGGAAATTCAACAACAAAAGAACATGCAAAGGAGATGGAGACATTGGAGGTGCACGGTAGCTGATAATTCATCGGAACAAATATTTTGACACTTACTAAAAATAGTAAGTGGTCCCACAGACACCTGCTAAAAATAGAAAGTCACACTAAAAGAGCAGTTTTGGCACAATGGGACATTCAGAACTTCATCGCATCAGAGCTTTCCATGAACGAGGACCATCAAACTTCATCGCGGGCAACATCTTCTCCTCCTCTCTCTCTCTCTCTTCCCTCTCCCCAACTTTCTCTCTCTTCAAATGTTCTAATTCTTTGTTGGGGTTTGCACTTTTGATATGCCTTTAAGTCACTTAAAAGTGACTTTAGAAACATAATGTAAATTAAGTCGCCTTGATTTTATAAAAGGGAATTAAATATTTTGTAGGAATATGAATAGTCTAAAGTTAGAATTAAGGCATATGGAGGGTCATGAGGAAGACAATAAGTCACCTCTCATTCTATAAATTATAACGTCATTCCCATTTCAAAGGGTTGGCAATCGATCTTGTAAACTCATGAGTGCATTCAGACTTAGAGAAATCAAAGGAGATAGTCATTTTCTTCTACTTTCCTCCACTCTCAAATTTCTTCCATTCCCACATTATGTACAACTTCTATTTAAGCATCAATACAAGAAGAAGGAGTTTGTATCCTCTTTGATGAGGATATTTTAGAAACTTTGAGTTCACAATCTTATCTCATCTTTTTGCCATTTGTAGGGTTGTTTCTTCTCATAAATGCATGTGTTGAATTTTCTAACTAGTGTGTGTAGGAATTTGATTTCCTACCTATAACATTAGTTCCCTATCTCATTTCTCACTCCCCTTTCCCACTTTATAGACAAAGTCCTCCCTAGTAAGAAATTACTAGCTTTTTCGTAAGGTCAGTGGAGTGCCCCTGTTGGATCCCGGTCAAAAGGCCACCACAAAACTCACATTTTACTCATGCATGCACATACGGAAGTGACACTGGTTAAGTAGAGGTACTTAGAATCCCACAGCGTTGGCAAGAAATCCACAATTTTTTCCACCCGAAATTTTTTTGCTAACAAAACATTACTTATTCTTTTTATGGGAAGAGTCATAGCTATAAGGAATTTCCAGATCTATATGAGCATCTTAGTAAGCAACATAAATAGGAAAATAAGGGTGCATGAATGGTTAGGATATAGTGTGTTGTGTAAAATCAGAGGATTCCTTAGTTGGAAC
This sequence comes from Taxus wallichiana var. yunnanensis, assembly GCA_018340775.1. Lineage (NCBI taxonomy): Eukaryota > Viridiplantae > Streptophyta > Pinopsida > Cupressales > Taxaceae > Taxus > Taxus wallichiana. The sequence continues at coordinate 848,964,975 of CM031240.1, forward strand.
CGAACCTTATGTATTACCTATGAAGATTACTTCACGCGTTGAAGTTGCACACGCCAGAGAAGTGTTACAGATAAGCCTACCATCACTATGGAGGAAATTTTGCATGCAAGGTATCAAAATCCTGCACACCAGAAGGAGGTTTATTAGGAGACCATGGAGGTACTCAAAAACCTTTAGGGGGAAATACGGTGTTTAAAGGAGCAATCACAGTAAGGTGAAACATAAGAAGACAACATAAAAAGTCCAGTCAAGTATTGATGACTTGAACGAGGTATGAAAAATGTTACGCCAGAGAATATCATTCCATTACTAGGGATTTGGCTAAAAGGAAACACTCTACGTACAAATATTGAGAATGAGCATCAGATCCTACATGAAAATCTTCCCCCTCATAGCTTAGATTACAACAAGGAGATAACTCTTAATGTTGTTGTGGATGGATGGCTCTTGAGTAATATATTGATTGACATGGGCACAGAAGTAAATGTGCTTACTTCAGATGCATGGGTACATATGGGAAGACCTCCATTGTAGTCATATTCTATTGTATTATTTATGGCTAATCAAAATAAGGCCACTCCTATCGGAGTTTAAAATATGCATCCATTACTATACAAGGAGCCAAGTTCACTAGGGATTTTGATGTTTTAGCATTTGTAGAAGCAGACAGTTTCCTAGCTCTACTTGGGTGCCCTTAGTGTTACACAAATAATGTTGATCTTCAGTTTAATAAAGGATATATAAGTTTTGAGAACAAGGAGGAAAGAGTTATTATCCCTTTAACGAATGGGAAATTTGTGCCCTATGTTGAGCCTTTGAGTGAAGAAGATCTGAATAGGATTTATGTATGTGCCATCCAGGCCCGAAGTACTCAAGCCATCTAAGGAAGGAATCCTCTAGTGGGAAGATGCACAGTCTATTAGTGATACCACAAGTATTGCTTGTGATAATTGGGCTCATGGCACTTATGAGATGGTTGGGCATGAAGTAAGGAGCACATTTGTGCAGAAAATAAAACCTCATTGCATTAGGAGGATAGGTAACAAATCTATAGCTTGGTACACTAGAGAAAGAGACCATATGGTATTCCTACGCGCTATGGAGGAATAGTGGACATACCAGTTTGAAAGAAGAAATATGTTAGTATATACCCTATGTGGGACAGCAGCGGATTGGTGGGTGGTTCACAAGGATAATATTGTAGAATGGAATGAAGTCAGGATTGCTCTAACAAATCGGTTTTCCAGGAGCAATGCACCTACTCAAATCTTCACATATCATGGTAATCAACATGTTCATCACCATATTCAGCAATGTGAGAGGCTCTAGAAAGAGAGGTAGGAATATTTACCGCCTTCGCTATGGGTGCACAAAATTTACTCCACTTTATAAGGTTGCACGCTTGGTATGTATATGCGGAGATACATAGAAAAACTAGAAATTGGTAGGATTTGATTGCAGGAATGGTCCAGACTTTTGACTACTTCTCTACTAACCCTCTAGTGGAAAAGGCATTAAGGGTTATAAAGCGCTTAACTATAGGAGATAGTGCAAAGGTGAAAGAACTCATTCAGGAGTTATTTGGTGAGATATACTTAGGGATGCACTTTGATAAAGAAGAAGAAACAAATGTCACGCTACTTAATCATGCTTGCTTGGAGAAAGGAAAAGGAAATATGGTGTACATAGTGGAGGATGAGGAAGTAGCAGATCTAGATATAGATCATTCAATAGGTATGCACGAGGTGTTGCAGGTGGGGATTAAAATGTTTACGCCTATCATGAACCCATGAAGTCAAAAAAGTGAATATTGGTACGGATGTTGAACCTAAGGAGGTAATAATTAGGAATTATTGGTCCAACTCTAAAGTGACAAAAATCATTGAGTTACTACATGATTTTCAAGACTTATTTCCTAGGAGCTACCATGAATTGAAAGGAGTGCATGAATCATTAGGAGAGATGAAGATTAAGCTTAAAAAATGTTTGTGCCCGGTCAGGAAAAGACCTTATAGAATGAACCCTAACCTGCACGTAAAGGTTAAGGAAAAAATTGACAAGATTTTGAAATCTAACATCATCAAGCCCCTAGAAGAATCAAAGTGGGTTAGCCCCATGGTTATCAGTATAAAGAAATATGGTTGGATTAGGATTTGTGTGGATTACAGAGAACTAAATGTTGCATGTGTGATTGATCCCTTTCCTACACCTTTCACGAAGGATATATTAAAAGGCATTGCAAGGTGTGAAATATATTATTTTACAGATGGATTCTCTGGGTATCATCAGGTCAGGATTGCATAGGAGGATCAAGAGAAAACAACTTTCACCATTGAATGGGGAATTTTTACATATACTGTGATGCCCTTTGTCTGAAAAACATGCATGTTGTCTTTTCATGCATAGTTGTTCAAGCATTCCAGGATTTTATTCACATTTTCTTACAGGTTTACTTGGATGATTGGATGGTGTATGGACTTGTTAAGGATCACTATGATAATTTGCACTTAATGTTTGAAATATGTAGACAATTAAGCATCTCTTTAAACATCAAGAAGTGCATGTTTGCTACACCTTTTGGCACTTTTTTAGGGCACATCATCTGCAAGGAAGGTTTGTTAGTGGATCTAGCTAAGGTTGCAGTTATTGTAGGCCTGGAAGAGCCTACCAGTTAGAGTGAGGTGTGTGGATTCTTGGGTCACACTGGATATTATAGAAAATTTATCAAAGGATATGCTAAGATTGTTGCACCCTTAGAAGAGTTACTAAAGGGAAAAGGGACATTCTATTTGGGAAAACAAAAGAAGCGTGCATTTGAGGCATTGAAGGAAAGACTTAATACAATTCCTATTCTATGTTTTCCCTCACAAAACAAACCATTTCATGTACATGTGGACACCTCTGGCATGGCCATTGGCATGGTGTTAGCTCAGCCTGGAGAAGGTATTATAGATCATCCTATTTGTTTTGCTAGTAGAAAGTTGACTCCTACAAAGTAGAATTATATAACTACTAAGCATGAAGCCTTATTAATGATCTATGCACTGCATAAATTCAAAAATACCTACTAGTAACATTATTTTTATTTTACACTGATCACATGGCATTGAAATACTTGGTAAACAATCCTGTTTTACAGGGGCACATATGTCGATGGGTGCTCTTATTCCAAGAATTTGATTTCAAAGTTGTGGTAAAACTAGGTAAAAGTAATTCGTCCCGTGCCATTTATCAAGAATTCAATGTCGGGGAGGACGATAGATAATTGAAGATACAATGCCGGATGTACATTTGTACAAGTTACAATGCACACCTTCGTAATGGATGATGTTTTTATATTTTTACGCACAAGTTTGGCGCTAGAAGGAATTAAATCCTTAGAGAGTAAATAAATTAAAATTCACATGACACCATATATGTTGATCAATTATGACCTATAGAATTTAAGGATGAGATGAGGTATTACACTAGTTTGTACAAGAACATGAGCACGCAAATATCATAAAATAAGATCATGATGGTATTAAGGTGGGCACTATGGAGGTGACGCCACTATGTGCAAGATTCTAGTTGTTGGATTATGGTGGGAGACCCTCTACAAAGATTGTAAAGCATATTGTAAGGCGTGTGATCACTATTAACACATTGGTAAACCTAGGCAAAGAGATGAAATGCCTTTAAGACCTATTCCTAGTGCAAAGTCATTTGAGAAATGGGCTATAGAATTTGTGGGTCCTATTTCACTAGCCATGCGTAGAACTAGATCGCACTACATCATCACTTGCATAGATTATCTTACAAGGTGGGCAGAAAAAGACCTACCAAGGATTGTACAACAGACTACATCAACTAGGTTCTTATGGGAAAATTTTCTTACAAGGTATGGATGCCCGTTAAGCTTGACAAGTGATAGGGGTACACATTTTTTGAATGAGACAATTAGGATACTATTAGATGAATTTATGATTGTGCACCATAAGACTACACCCTATCATCCTCAGGAAAATGGGACTGCTGAGGCCTTTAACAAGATTTTGAGCCAGACATTGACAAAAAAATTTAATGTTGGAAGGAAATACTAGGATAATAAAAAAATTCATACTTTGGGCATATAAAACAACATATAAATGGTTGAACAAGGCCACGCCCTTTCAGTTTGTGTTTGGCACCGAAGTAGTTCTTGTTACCTTCTTTGCGTATTACACACACCTTTGGAGGTCTAGCCAATGAGAAAGAATTAGAGGAAATAATTGATGAATTGATATAGTTGGATGAGAGGTGCATCATAGCACATTGGAGGTAGAAGAAGGAAAAAGCATGGCATGACAGGCACATTTGGGAAAAAAAGCCTGAGATAGAACAGATGGTGCTTCTTTATAATTCTAAGTTTTTGCGCCATCCAAGCAAGCTTAAAGTTGATTTGTTGGAACCGTATACTATCACTCATATAGTTGAATTAAGCTCTTTCTAGTTAGAGACGCTTGATGGAATACGGTTACCCGGTTACTTCAATGGGAGTAGGCTGAAGCCCTAATATAAATAAGTCTTCTTGGTGTTTTTAATAAAGTATTTTTGCCATTTAGAATAGGATTTCATTTCTGAATTTCCTTAATGTATTTCCTTATTCATCTCTATTATTTGTCAATTTATTTTGGTGTTTTGTATAATAAGTGCATTTTTACATTTGAAGCTAACTACCATTTAAAGTACCGAAGGCACACTAGAATATTATACCGGGTTACGAATATGTACCGCACGGATATTGTGAAAATGGTCAATTAATGAGAGAATTGTTGGTAGTATTGAAGGAGCAATAAATGCACTAAATTTTTCAAAATCTATATAAGGATGTGACGTGGGTTCATTTTTACCTTTACGATCATTAGTATTTAAGCGAGCTAAGTGTGATTGAGTGAACAAATTGTGCCGAGGTGTAGAGCATTGTGAAACTAGACGTGGGGAGCAGACTATTATGCGTAAGAGGCTTGCGTCACCATTGGTGCAGAGTTTGAGAAAAGTAGACACATTGAAAAGGAGCTACAACACAAGGTTTCAAGCTAGGGCACGTAGATTTAAGCTAGGGTTTGAGTTTTCTCATTACAAATAGCAAAAAGGTGGGATTTTTATGATGGCACCAAAGAAAGCACCTATAGTAGGCACAAAAGGAAAGAAGAAGGTAGAAGATGAAGTTGAAATTTCTCCCGAGAGTAATTTTTTAGAGATGCAATACCCAGAAGGAGTAATAGTCAGACAAGAGTGGGATTCCCACATCCATAGATGCAAGATAAGTGACTACAACCACCATACCTCTGACAACAAGGGAGATTTGGACGTGTTGTTGAATAAGAAGACCAACAAGTGCATGGTGGAGGATATGCTAGTGTATGACGACATTGGGGAGAAATTACTGAAGTAGGTAGGATTTTATCAGTTGTATGAGCTCCCATATTTTGGAAAATATGAACCCTTATACCAATGGCTAATGAGAAGAGTCCATGAGGACTTCTTTTATTTCGCTAGACGAAGGGTTAGGATCACAATAGCCCTGGTTTCGATACTAACAAGATTGAAAGGCACAGGGGTAGACCTTGTTAGTGATCTGACCGATAAATTAGTGGCCATGATTAGGACTATAATATAATATAATGAAGTTATAAAGGCAATGAAAGATGATACTTTAGGGCTCATAGAGATATTGGCATTAGTAAAGCAAAAGGCGAAGCCCTTTCAACCTGTAAAAAACCCCGCATAAGGAGAAGTTAGATGAGATTGGGAAGCTCATAGTGCAAAAGATGGATCTTTTGAAGGGAAGGATGTCTGATATGGCTAATGTTGTCCTAGTACTATAGAATGAAAAGGGAGAGATAACCCAAGATGAGTTGGAAGCTATTTCCACGGACGTCCAGAGAAAATAAGAAACATGCTAGATGACTAGAAAACATTGGAGGATGAGATTAAAATAGAATATCAGAGTTGATCCTCCTAGTTGAAATAGAGGGTACTACAGAATAGAATTCCATTCTTTGTACAAGTAATTCTTTACATTATTTCCATTCTTATTCTTTATTGTTTGGGAACATCAAAAGGAAACCCCATTTCTAGGGTGGAAATGTAGTTTAGTGTGGGGTAATGTTGAGTAGACAAATTATGACACTAAGGAGAGGGCACACATAATATTTGCACACAAGAATAAGGTGCATTTGAAGGCATGGAAGGATAGGAAAGGAAACACGTGCCAAGACAAGCTGATTTGGGACTTAGTTATTTTTCATGGTTACAAGATATTTTTGGAGATAGCATGCAGAGCACACAATGGGATGGAGATTTGTGTGACACACAAATGTCATTTTGAGGATGAGCATCTATTAGGCGTCATGCATGATTTTGGGATAATAATAGGATTACTACTTCCAATTAACTATAGAAGATCTATTATTAGCGCACTTGCATGTGTGCATATTATTGTAAAGGCGCATGGTTATTTTCAGCATGCGGCCTATTTTGGGAGGTATGTAAGTGGCGAAGGGAAAGTTCCCACCCCTATAAGTATGTGTAGTTAGAGAGAGACATTGTGTATGAGCTATTATAGAGTTATGATGTCAGATCTGATGCTCGCATAAACTTATGGGAATGTTATATGATGTAAGAAGCTTCTGTATTTACTATGTTTAATATAATGGAGTATATTGGGTGGATAAAGGTGTTAAACATGATTGTAACTAGTTCTTGCATGGTTGATTTCATTATGATTATCATTTAATTCATGATTCTTTAAGATCTAGATCTAGAATATGCTATGTGGAATGTTTATGGTTAGTTAGGGTTTTGGATGTATGTTTTATCTTCAACACATTGACATCCTACACAAACAACTCTAAAGAGGGGCTTGGTACCTTTGCGTGCTTCGGGTGAGCACTCAACTCAGGATGAGTGATGTGTCAACGCACCTGGGTTGTTTGTGGTAGATTCTAGGTTGCATCAGCCTTCTCGAGCTGAATCTTCTTGGGTATCCCACCATATCTCTTACTAATCCCCTTTCATGTTTATTCTTTCATTCATTGTGTAGTATGGAGACTCACTATGAGGAGGGTCATTTATTATGCCCCATACCATATCATCCTATAGACATCGGAGGTTCTGTGGTGCCCTTATAAAAGAATAAATTAATTAGTTGATTACATTAAATTATTAAAAATTGGGGGACAAATGAATGCATTCGTTGGCATGAGGCGATGTCATCGGGGACCGATGGCATGTGGTAGGGTCTACAAGACATAGCGGTGGAGTTTGACAAGTGTGGAAGCATGAAAATGCATGGGTGTTCATCAAATCATAATGGAAATTGGATTGTTGTCGATGTTTTAGTTTTGATGGCTTAATTAGACATGTATGCAAAATTTGGAAGCATAGATAAGATTGCACAATGTTTGATAGAAGGTCTTAAAAAAATGTGTTTGTGGATCTGCAATGTTGCATGATACACACACAATGAACTGTTGAAAAATCGTTGGAAATTTATGAAAATGCTTTCACCGGCGTAAAATCCTAAAGCCACAAATGTTTCGGCATCCTCCTTACATCTGCGTAGAATGGGAGCTTTGGATCAAGGTACTCATACCTAAATGCCTGAAAGAAATGTGAGCTCTAAAACAAGATTTGTTCATCTATTTAAGCATAAAAGATAGAGGAATTTGGTTAGATGTGTGGTTGCAAATTGATTTGGTAGTCATGGATGCAAAATGTGGCTGCATATACATATGTGAACTATTTGACAGAGTGCCCAGAGAGAAATGTCACCTCATGGACTGCAATGGCTATTGGAAATGCACAAAATGTGTTTGTTGAAAAGGCTTAGAAACCTTCAAGTAAATACTCGATGGGTGTAATTCTAGATTCCACGCCTTTTTCCAACATCTTCCTAGCCTGTATCAAAATGGCATCTTTCTAACAGGGTTTGGACATCCATCAATGTATAAAAGATAGATAAAAGGGAATGATCTACTAAGAACAAATGATTCACACTCAGAAATTTGTGTAGAAACTATAGTAATTAGTGATGATGAAGAAGCTACTGATAGAAATTTTAGAGAAGAAATAAGGGGAGAACACTTGCAAAATCTTGGTACATTGTGGGAGATTTTTATAATGCAGATCATTGCAAAGAGAGATCATCAGTGACATTCCATCTGCTGAGAAGCATTTTCACAAAGGTGCAATTGAACGTAAGGAACAATTTTTGGATCCCCATGAATGTGTATACATCCACATTGATGAGTATATTTTGAGTTTTGTTGTTATCCCAACAGATTTTATGTAAGATATCCACTGATCTTGGGAGTTGTGGAATCTGCTAACCTTGTGAGTGTGAAAATTTTGTGGTGTTGAGGGAAATTCAGAGAAATGGGGGAGTTTCCAAATGCACATAAACTATTTAGCAGAATTCTAAGAGATAGAGAGTTAGAGCTTCGTGTAATACTTGTGAACCCTCCCTGGAGCACCTCTTACACCGCTTGATGAAAATATCTACTGTGCATGGTTCATCTCTCCATATCCTTCATAATTCTTGTTCTTTAGTTTTCATTTACAACGAAATAAATCTAAAACTTTGGAATATCTCCCATTCAATTATTTTTTATATAAACTTGTTTTGTAAAAAAATAAAATGAAATATGGCACTTAGGTAACCCAAATAACTCTTGGTAGTTGAGCATAAAATTAAACCCCTCCTTCGGACACAATTTGGAAAAATTTGCAACCAAACTATTAGCACGAAACAACAAAACTCCTCCTTATGTTTTACTTTCCGACTTGTAGTTTGATCGTCATCCATGGTTACAACCACAACCTTCTATGCTATTAGACCCTAGGTGTCAAACTTAGGTGTTCATGTCCATCAGTATTGGTGAGAACTAGAAGATTTGCCAACTAAAACAACCCTTTCCATCTACCTTGCAAAGTTAGAAAATGTAATTTTGAGAGACTTGCAAAACAACACTCGAGCCCACGTAAAAGAGATGCCAAGCATCATATGAGTTCCTTGTTATGTAGAGAGTCACATAAAGCATTAGTTCAACCTTGTTTTACCATTTGCATTCTTTTTGTTGCTCCTCTAAGATCCATGTTACCTCGTGTTGCACTTTTAGGAAGTTGTTAAAATTGAAAAGTTGGGTTTCATATCGGCTCGCCATTTGAACCTTGAACAATGAAATGTTTATCCACCTTCACAAACCTCTAGTATTTTTACTAGAAAATTACCTAGAAACTTCAGTTTGGGGAAAAGCACTCTTCTTGATAGTTTGGCAAAGGCATTTTGTAGGCCTTTGATCACAGTTTGACTAGGTCAATCATGACCAATGGCCTCAAAACTCCGGCTACCAATCATAAAGCGCTCACCAGTTCTTAATTCCCTCAATTCCTATGAATTCTTGGTGTATAGGAAGACACGTAGAAACTTACCCGTGATGTGTTTTGGGTAAGTGTAGCAAGTTTGGGGACAAAAAGGGGTCATAAGTGGATGTCATATTACAATTAACAACATAATATCAACTTGTAGGGATTATTAGCAATAAATACACTCATAATTAGAAAAACTATACTAATAGGAATCATAGCATCTAGAATCTAGTTTCTAAAATACTAATTTTTTAAAAAAATGGACAAGATTAGCCAAATTAAACACTCAAAATTCAATGACTTGGTTTTTTTTAAAACACCTATAAGATTGTAGTCCTTTTTCCCACGATTTGGATGACCAAAAATTGATATATATTTTTATCCTTTGGTGAGAAGTTAGATTCCACTATCTATCTTGGGATAGATTTTATTTTGTGTTTTTTTAGCAATATTTTATTTTTTATGATTTTTTCCGTGAAAGTGGTCTGAAAACATAAAGAAAATAGAGAACTTTCCGTTTTCCCACCATAACTTCATCAAAAATATTGAAATCAAATCAAATAATTTTTTTGAACATGTATATAATTTCACCATGGTTGGGATGGTATAAGTTTTATCACATTCTGATAAGTGAAACAAAATTTGTAGTCTTAAACATAGACATAAACATTCACGGGAAAAAGTGTCTTAAAGACCTACTATTAGTAAAAAATATAAAATGATATTTATCCTATTCTATTCACTTTAAAATCAATATTTCTACAAAGCTAACAGTCTCCCCTATGTGATGGTACCATTTTTATGACATATTTTTGACTTTTCGGCATGGTTCAAGTCCGTGGAAGACTAAATTTGATGTTTTGTTGTTTTTAATGTAAAATTCAGGATTTGATGTCCACTTAATTGTCCCCCAACTTGGTGCACTTACCCTTTTCTCATTAGAGGAAAACATTTGAAAGTGGTTTCTTAGCCTCTAAGTGTTAATTGAACATTTTTGCAACCAACAGAAAATATAAACAGAAGTTGTAGGACCCCATCAAGTTACCTAGCCATCGTGGAACTTGTTAACACTTGTAAATAACTGTTTGTAACTCTATCTTGTGGCTTGTGTGAAATTTGACTTTTGGGAAAATAGTGTTTCTCTCTCTTTCCTTTCTTTCTCTCTCCTTGGTTACAAAATGAAGTGAAATGAAATGAAATCAATACATGTTTCTAAACCTTTTCTTTGATCAACATTACCCCACACTAATCTCATTGTCGTCCGACAATGGCTATCTCCAAAAAAAAAGTAAAGAATAGAAGAATGGATAGAATAAGAATGAAAAAATGTAAAGAATCCTTGTGAGGTTATGAGGCAGCCTCTCTTGTATCGGTTTGTAGTATCACTCTCCGAATACTCTTTTATTACGGCCTCCAAAACCTGCCATTTAGTGAGTGCCTACTTTTCTTTCTCTGGGATGTCCACAACAATGGATTCCAATTCATCCCTCACAATTTCTCCTTTATCATTTTGTAGAACCAACACAACACTAGTCATGGATGTCATTCTTCCCTCTAAAAGGTCCATCTTCCGCGCAATAATATTTCTAAGCTCTTCCAACCGAGTCTTGTGCTACATGCCAAGGCTTTGTGCTTCGTTTAACCATTGACAACCTTTCTGTGTGGCCCAATATCTCATCTTTCATTGCTTTATGGACCTCATTATTCTCTTCCAAGGTCTTAATGTTGATGAGCACCTCTGGAGCTATGCATATATTTAAAGCCTAGTCCACTTTCTTCAATACTTCTTGTAATGTCTGCAACATCCCTTCATAAGATGTGATTTTTCTCATCACAGATGATTTCTCCCATTTAGCATCTTGTTCTGAGCATTATGGCACTTGCATACGTAGAGTTTCATCTTCAAGAACCAATTCCACAACCTTTCCCGCATAGTGTATCACTAAAGGAAATGTTTGTGGTACCTTATCCTCCAAGTGTGGACTTTCTCTTATTACATTGTCCCTAATATCCTCTCGTGATGCTTATGAACACCTCATTATTCTTCAGCGTGAAGTCCCTTTCCCGTGTTGTGCATGCTATCTCTGTGTTCTTTATCTTCAATTCCTCATGCAGTGCTCTGATCGTAGAAGCTTTGTCCATGTTTATTCTAGCCACCTTGGTAGAAACTTTCACCAGTTGTTGACCTACTCATCCGACATGATAGTAGGATTTACTATCATGTGCCTTTCCGAGGTGCCTTTTTTAGTCACCTTGAAACACATGACTCTTTGCACACATCAAAGTTAGGCTCATCCATGTGGGTGTGCATTGACCATGATAGTTTCTTTCGTGTGCACACAGTCGCCATATCCTCATCCATTAACTCCCAGCTAAATAAATCTTTTTTGCACGATCGTGCTCGAAGTGAGCGTGGAAAATTTTTCCCGCATCCTTTCAGATACCCCATGGCTGGTGGAATGTGCTCCCCACTTACCCTCCTAGACCTTTGCTGATTATAAACTTTTGCCTCCAAATTTGGGACTTGCATCTCCATGTCCTGAACATCCTCTGTAGTTATTTCCTCTATCCTTTTCTCTTCTTCTTATTTCTCCTTTAATGCCTCACCCTACTCTTTCTGCATGCTCTGGAAGTGTAGGAGATGTAGGTGCACTCTCCTATGAATCTTCCACCTCCTAATTCAACTTTAGTTTCCTCCTCTCGTGCGTCACCTCCTTCGTGGGGAGAGTCGAGGAAATTTCCTCACAAAGTGGTTGGAGTAGCACCTTAGGTCCTTGTTCTCCTGAATACCCTTTTAAACATGTACTCCACTTGGACTGCATTCAAGTCCTCATCATCCCCCTCTTGTGGCTGAGGTGGTGTAACAGCGCGCTCAGCTTCACCCTTACTTGTAGGATGTCTCCTACCCCTATGCTCCAAACCCCCACTATCTTTGTGCTCCTCCTCCTCATCCTTTACTTCAATTGGCTTTGTGGGCTTAGGCACTGGGATATTCTCCATTGTATTCTTTCCCTTTAGTGGTGCTGGAAGTGCAAACTCACCTTCCACATATTTTTTATTCTCCATTTTTGGCTTCAACTAGAGATATACCAATGCTTCCCCACATCTGCTATAGCCAAACTTATTGGTTTGATATTCAATACTTCTAAAATAATCTTCTCTGTATAAGCACTTCTTCCAGGATGTACATACTTCTTCCTCAATGTATGGTAGTCACAGTCTACCTTATCTGCATTGAAGAGCAATCGGTGCGTGTCTCAGTAAATCTATGACAGACGCTTGGAAATACCTTACAATAAATGCGTAAGGTAACTTACATCAAGGGCTCTAAACTCCATCTTTCATTGGGAAGTGTGTGATGCAGAAATGTTGATATACAAAGAACCGAACTTGTTTCCTACCACTTTCTTTGTTAGGTCCTTTGGGATGCACCACTCTTCCCCAAATGTCGCGCGGAGCCCGTCATACCACTTCTCTACCCTTCTCTTTACTTCATTTGTCATTTCCCCCTTGCATAGGTATTTGTTGAATCTTTCAGCTAGGGACTTGTTCTCCATGGGGTGTTCCCATATTTTCTCCTTCGGTCTGCATTCAAGTACTCCAATCTCCATGAAGACCAGTGATAGTAGAGCAGCCCCAAATCTGATCTTCCCTCCTCTGCGTGCTTCTTCAACAATTTGCTCTGTAATATATCCTACAATGTTGTAGATTGGCCCTCTGACATCTTATGTGCCATATGTAACCACATAGTGTTTACCTATGACCACCACTCCTGATCATTTAACTTGGTAACAAGGTGTGTTGTTGCTTGTACAATTAGATAGTTCTTCAATTTGTCTATGTCCATTTTGTGCGGACCTTCTAGGGTATCCCAACTCTTGTTTGGTCTACAAAATTGTGGCTTTATCTGTAAGATCACCTTTTATGTCTTCCCCTGTGGCCTTTAGACCTATAACTGATGAGATAAGTGTAGATGAAATTCTAACTCTGTGTCCTACAAAGTAGAATAAGTCTTCGTGTACCCTGCTCATGAGCCACTGATACAAGGGCTCATACTTCACAAAATATGGAAGCTCATACAACTGGTAGACCCCAATTCTCTTCAAAATATTTTCACCTGCATTGTCATATACTACCATGTCATCTACTATGTGTTTGTTTTTTCTAGCCGTGAGAAAGGAATCGAGCTCCTTATTGTTCTCCAAAGTCCGTGATTGAATTCACTTATTTTTCTATTTCTTGGGTGAATCCACTCTTGGCCAAAAATCATTCCTTCGGGTATTGTATCTCCGAAAAATGGCTTTCGAGTGCCATCTCTTCCTCCTCAATGACCACCTTCTTCTTCCATTTGATTGTTGTTTTAGATGCCTTCTTTGGTGCCATTTTCACCCTACAAATGTCCCCTCTTCAACTCTACAACTCTATGAATCAAACCCTAGCTCGATTCAATTATGCCCTAGGTGGAAACTTCGTAACCTAAACCTTTCATGTCTCTCTACTTTGCTCAAACCCTTCAACACTGGGGATGCAAGATTCTTATCACACATATCTGGTTGTCACTCTTGGTTTCACATCCTTCACACCTAAACTTGATCACTCAACTCTTCGCACTTGGCTCTTCTCTCAAATACTCTTAGTTGCAATAGTAAAAATGAATCCGCATCCCATCCTTATATAAATTTTTCAAATTTTGATGCATTTATTGCTCCTCACCTACCAAATATCCCTTCCTTCATTGATAAAATCCATTCATTCCACATAGTACATCTTCACACCCAGCCTATAACCTTCTAGCATGCATTCCTACTCTCTGGTCACAAACTTCTCTTCAACAGATGCGCTCCTACGCCCGAGTACCTCATCAGACCTTCTCCCGGTATCTATCATGGCCTCTACTTACCTCGCATTATACTATTCTTTCATTCATCTCCATTCTTGGCCACTTTTTGAGAAGTAATCTTCTTTGGACTTAAAGTACATCCGTAGTGACTTATTCCTTTCACCTTTCAATTCCCATAGTCTTTTTCTATATTTTTCTTGGATCACTACAACCACCCCACACTAAATGTATGTGCAAAGTCCTCTGCGCATAAACATTCTTCATACAATAATTAGCTTCAAGCATGTAAGTGCGCTTATTACAAAAGAACAACAACTAAATTGACAAAGCATAGCGACAATAAAGGAAATACATTAAGGAAGTACATAATTGAAAACCTAATCTAAATGGAAATACTTGACTTATTACAAACACCAAGAAGACTTATTTATATTAGGGCTTCTAAGCTGGGTAGCCATTTTCCATCAAGTGCATCTAACTAGAAAGCACCGATTCAAGTATAAAAGTGATAACATACGGCCCCAACCAAAGTGTACTTTGAGCTTGCTGGATGGCGCAAGAACTTTGAGTCATAAATAAGTACCATTTTTCCAATCTCAAACTTCTTATCTGTATGTTTCTATCATGTCCCGCCTTTTGTCGGCATTTTCCTATACGAATCCATAGTGTTATGGCTCAACATTCATCCAGTTGAATCATTTTTTTTATACATTCTTCTAAATCTTGTTCATTAGCTAGACCTCCAAAGAGGCGCAATGCACAAAGAAGGTAACATAAATTCTATAGGAGAACAACTTCCATGCCAAACACCAATCTGAAACGGTGTGGTTTTGTTCAATCTCTTGTAAGTTGTTCTATATGCCCAAAGAACAGTTGACACTTTGTCATCCCAATCCTTTCTTCCAACATCACATATTTTTGTCAAAGTCGGCCCAAAATTTTGTTGAAAGCCTCAACAGTTCCATTTTCCTGAGGATGATAAGGTGTAGTTTTATGGTGTGCAACCATAAACTCATCTAATAGGATCCTAATTGTCTCATTCAAAAAGTGTGTACCTCTATCACTTGTTAAGCTTAAAGGACATCCATATCTTGTAAGAACATTCTCCCATAGAAACCTAGTTGTTGTAGTTGTTTTATAGTCCTACGCAAGTGCTACTTCGCCCACCGTGTGAGATAATCTATGCAAGTAATGATATAGTGTGATCCAGTCTTGCGCGTAGCTAGAAAAATAGGTCCTACAAAGTCAATGGCCCATTTCTCAAATGGTTTGGCACTAGTAATCGGTCTCAAAGGCATCTCATTTATTTTTCGTGGTTTTCCTAGGAGTTGACAATGATCACATGCCTTACAATATTCTTTATAGTCCTTATACATTGTCTCCCACCATAATCCAGCAATTAAGATCTTCCGGGTAGTCGCATCACCTGCATAATGGCCTCCTACAATACCACCATGAGCTTCTTCTATGATATCCTTGTGCTCATGCTCTAACACACAATGGCGTAATACTTCATCTCTGCCTAGCTTGTAAAGGTCACCACTGATTAATATAAATGGTGTCGTGCGTATAGCAAGCTGCTTCTTTTCTAATGCTTTCATTCCTTCTGGTGCCATACCTATTCGTAGAAATACAACAATGTCTTCTAATTCTATGGGCACGCATTGTAACCTATATAACTGTGCATCTGGCATTGTCTCTTCAATCATGTATGCATCCTCTCCTGAATTGATTCTAGATAAATGGTCTGGTCTAGAATTTATTTTCCTTGTCTTCACCACAACTGTGAAGTCAAACTCTTGAAATAGGAGCACCCATATGTATATGTGCCCCTATAAGATAGGATTGTTTACCAAGTACTTCAATGCCATGTGATCTGTATAAAACATAAATGGTGTTGCTAACAAGTACTATCGAAACTTGTGCAATGCATAAATCATTGACAAAGCTTCATGATCTCGTAGTTGTGTAATTCCATTCAATAAAAGTCATCTTCCTACTAGCAAAAAAATTGGATGATCTATAATACCTTCACCAAGTTGAGCTAACATGGTGCTAATGGCCATACTAGAAACATCAACATGTACATGAAATAGTTTATTCCATGAGGGAAAGCACGAGAATGGGCGCGGTAGTAAGTTTTTCTTTTAATACCTCAAAGCGCGCGTTGCTGCGGTTCTCCCAATAAAATGTACCTTTCCCCTTCAAAGCAATTCTTTCAAGGGTGCGAAAATCTTAGCATACCTTTTTATGAATTTCTTGTAATATCTTGTATGACCTAAAATCCACGCACCTCACTTTGACTGGTAGGCATGTTCAGCCTAAAATGATCGCAACCTTGGTTGGATCAACCAATAAACTATCTTTACTGATTATATGTCCTAACAAAGATCCCAAATGGCGTAGCAAATATGCATTTCTTGATGTTCAAAGAGATACTCAATTGTCTACATCATTCAAACATTAAGCACAGATTGTCACAATGATCTTTCACAAGCCCATATACTGTCCAATCATCTAGGTAGACTTGTAAGAAGTTGTGAATAAAATCCTTGAATGCCTGAACAACTATGCGTGAGAATACAGTAGGCACATTTTTAATCCAAAGGGCATCATAGTATAGGAAAAACTACCCCATTCAGTAGTAAATTTTGTCTTTTCTTGATCCTCCTGAGCAATCCTAACCTAATGATACCTAGAAAATCCATCTATGAAAGAATATATTTCGTGCCCTGTAACTCCTTCTAGTATTTCCTCAGTGAATGGCATAGGGAATGGATCTGTGATTCATGCAGCATTGAGCTCCCTGTAGTCCACACATATCCTAATTCGTCCATCCTTCTTGATACTGATCACCATTGGGTTAACCTATTCTAACTCATCAAGAGGCTTGATAATTCCATATTTCAACATTTTATCAATTTCTTCTTTTAACTTTTCATGCAAATTAGGATTGATTCTATAAGGCCTCTTTCTAGCGGCCTTGCACCATCCTTAAGTTTAATCTTCATTTCCCAAGTGATTCATGCACACCCTTAAGTTCATGATATGCTTGAGGGAATAAGTCCTGATAATCCTTGAGTAACTCAATGATTTTTTCTACCTCTAAGTCTGACTAATAATCTCCAATTATGGCCTCCTTAGGCTCAGCCCCTGAAACTATATTTACCTTATTTGTCTTCATGGGTTCATGGAAGGTGCATGTATCCTTATTTGCACTATCCAAAACCTCACACACCCCCTATCAATGTTCAATATCCAGGTTCTCAACTTCCTTTTCATCCATGATGTAGACCATCTTTCCTTTATCTTTCTCAAGGAAAGTGCGTTAAAGTAGTTTGGAGTTTATTTCTTCTTCCTTTTCAAACATGCTCCAAACTCTGTCTCACCGAATAATTCCTTAATATGATCTTCTGCTTTTGTACTGTCTCCCATAGTTAAGCACTTGACAAATTTTAATGCCTCTTCTATAGGAGGTTGAGTTGAGAAGTAGTCAAATGTTTGGATCATACCTATAGCTAACTCTTGCTAGTTCTCGTTTCTCTATATAATCTATGCTTGCACATCCTGGAGAGTGGAATATAATCTATGCACCCAAAGTGAAGGTGGTAATGCTTCCTATCCTGTTGTCCAGAGTCTCTCACACTACTAAATGTGATGTTGAACAAGTTGATCACCATGATAAGTGTAAATTTGTGTAGGTGCATTGTTCCTTATAAACCTAGTAGGAAAAGCTATTCCAATCTCTTCCCAGTGTATAAGGTTATCTCTGTGGACTACCCACCAGCGTGCTGCTATCCTATGCAGTGTATATGCTAACATATCCCTTCTCTTAACTTGATTTATCCACTGTGTTTCCATGTCCTTCAAAAATGTAGGGAGATCTTCTGCTTGATACAACCTAGAATTTGCAAGATAACACCCTAGTCACGCTAACACATCACTCATCCTAAACTGAGCACTCACCCGAAGCATGCAAAGGTACCTGTGTCCTCTTTAGGGTTGTTATAACAAGATGTTAACATGATGAAGGAAGAAACATGTAGATTCATGACTAATCCATCATTTTACTGGTAAATGCTACCCACAGATCTATGAAAGAACAAGCTTAAACAGTAATCATAATTGAATTAATAACATGCACTACTCAATTACACAGAATGACACTTAGATTCAGCCAATATCTTCCATCTATTAATACATATAGAATCTCCTTACAAGATCGCCATTTATACCAAGGCGTGTATGGATTTGATACACACATTCATACATCCAGAATCATACATACACCGCTCTCTGTGATACATACCAAAATCCTCTATCTACTATGCACCTAACATCATATATATAGGGTGGGGACTTTCCCTTCACCACTTAACTACTCAGAAATAGGTCGTATGCTATTATTAGCCACACGCCACTTACAATTATAGCCACACATGCAAGTGTGCTATCTATAGTTCTCTTGTAGTTCAATTGAAGTGTTAATTCTATTCTTAGCTTGCCTCCATACATAGACACTTTGAACCGCTTCTCCAAATATAGACAATGCATGGTGTGCACATCTTTGTATCGTTAATGTGTTCCGTATGATATCTTCCAAAAATAGATCCTCATGCCCAAAATCAGCTAAGTCTTGAAATCTAAACTTGCCTTCTACATGTAGGTCCTTCTGTCCTTCCTTCCTTTGATCTTGTCCTTCTATCCACACATGGACTCCTTGTGTGATTTTAGACAAGTATTCTTTAATCAACATTACCCCACACTAATCTCATTGTTGTCCGACAATGGGCATCTCCAAAATTTGAAGGAATGAATAACAATGAAATAATAAGGATGAAATAATGTGGATAAGTAAAGAATTTATAAGAGGTTATTTAAGCAACCTCCTCAAAGATCGGTTTGTAGTATCAACTCTAAATACTCCTCTTTTATTGCGGCCTCCAAAACTTGCCAATCAGTGAGTGCCTGTTCTGCTTTCTCTGAGATGTCCACAAAAATGGATTCTAACTCATCCCTCAAAATTTCCCCTTTCTCATTTTTCATAACCAACACAACACTGGACATGGATGTCATCCTCCCTTCCAAAAGGTCCATCTTCTGTGTAATCATCTTTCCTAGCTCTTCTAACCAAGTCTTATGCAGCTCTTGTCTTTCGCTGTGTGGCCTCGCTTTTGTTTAACCATTGACAATCTTTCTGCATGGCCCAATGTCTCATATTTCATTGCTTTCTAGACCTCATTATTCTCTTCCAAGGTCTTAATGTTGATGAGCACCTCTGGAGTTGTGCATATATTTAAAGCCTGGTCTACTTTCTTCAATACTTCTTGTAATGCCTACAATAACCCTTCATAAGATGCAATTTTTCTCATCACAGATGCTTTCTCCCATTCGGCATCTTGTTATGATATTTCTGGTGCTTGCATATGCATATTTTCATCTTTGAGCACCAAGTCCACCAACTTTCCCACATAGTGTATCGCTGAAGGAAATGTTTGTGGTACCTTGGGTTCCAAGTGTGGCCTTGCTTTTATTACATTATCCCCAATCTCTTCTACAATGCTTATGAATACTTCATTCTTCTTCTGCGTGAAGTCCCTCTCCTGTGTTATGCATGTTATCTTTGCATCTTTTTTCTTCATCTCTTTACGCAATGCATTGATTGAGGCAGATTTATCCATGTTTCTTCTAGTCACCTCCGCAAAACTTTCACCAGTGCATTGATGCCTTGCTCATCTAACATGACAAAGAGGCTTTATCTTTGTCATGTGTCTAGCTTGATGTGCCTTTTCAAATCACCTCAAAATACATGACTATTCGTACACATAAAATTCAAGCTCATCCATGTGGGTATGCATTGACCAGGATAGTTGTTTTTATGTTCGCATGGTCGCCATATCTTCATCCATCAACTCCCAACCAAATAGATCCTTCTCGCATTATCGTGCTCTGAAGCAAGCATGGATAATTTTTCCTACGTTCTCTAC
This sequence comes from Taxus wallichiana var. yunnanensis, assembly GCA_018340775.1. Lineage (NCBI taxonomy): Eukaryota > Viridiplantae > Streptophyta > Pinopsida > Cupressales > Taxaceae > Taxus > Taxus wallichiana. Next base: position 848,985,195 of record CM031240.1, read on the forward strand.
ATACCCCATGGCTGGTGGGATGTGCTCCCATTTACCCTTCTATACATCTACCGCTTAGAACACAATCCTTCAAATTTGGGACTTTCGTCTCCATGTCCCGAATATTTTTACAGCTTGTTTCCTCCGGTCTTTTTCTTCTTCCTTCTCCTTTTATGCCTCACCCTTTTCTTCTGTGTGCTCTAGAAGTGTAGGGATTTAGGCACACTCTCCTTAGACTCTTCCACCTCCTTGTTCAACTTCAGCTTCCTCCTTCTTTGTGCGGTTGCTTCCTTTTGTGGGGAGAGTCGGGGTGATTTGCGCACAGTGGTTAGGATAGCACCTTGGTTCCTTGTTCTCCTGAATACCCTTTTAAACTTGTGCTTCCCTTGGACCACATTCAATTCCTCATCATCCCCCTCTTGTGGCCTAGGTGGTGTAATAGAATGCTCGGCTTCACTCGACTTGTAGGATGTCTCCTACCCCTATGCAATAAACCACCACTATCTTCGCGCTCTTCCTCCTCATCCTACACTTCGATTTGCTCTATGGGCTTAGGTACTAGGATATTCTCCATTATATGCTTTCCTTTTAGTGGTGCTTTGGAAGTGCAAAATCACCTTCCACATATTTTTTATTCTCCATTTTTGGCTTCAACTGGAGATACACCAAGGCTGCCCCCACATCTGCTATAGCCAAACTTATTGGTTTGATGTTCAGAACCTCTGAAATGATTCTCTCTGTATAGGTACTTCTACCAGGATATACATACTTCTTCCTCAATGTATGGTAGTCATAGTCTACCTTATCTGCATTGAAGATCAATCTACGCGTGTCTATAAATCTATGAACAGATTCTTGAAAATACCTTGCAGTGAATGCATAAGGTAACTTGCACCAAGGGCTCCAGACTCCATCCTTCATTAGAAAATGTGTGATGTAGAAATGTTGGTATACAGAAAACTAAACTTGTTTCCCTACCACTACTGGTAGGTCCTTTGGGATGTGCCATTCTTCCCTAAATGTCATGCGGAGCCTGTCATACCACTTCTCTGCCCTTTGTTTTACTTCATCTGTCATGGTCCCCTTACATAGGTACTTGTTAAATATTTCAGCTGGGGACTTGTTCTCCATGGGGTATTCCCATATTTTCTCCTTTGGTCTGTCTTAGTACTCCAATCTCCATGAAGACTAGTGATAGTAGAATAGCCCCAAAGCTGATCTTTCCCCCGTGCATGTAATATAGCCTACAATGTTGTAGATCGTCCCCTCGACATCTTATGTGCCACATGTAACCACATAGTGTTTACTTGCAACCACCACTCTTGATCATTTAACTTGGTAACCAAGTGTGCTGCAGCTTTTACAATCTAGATAGTTCTTCAATTTATCTATACCCATTCCATGCAGACCCTTCATTTATCCCAACTCCTGTTTGGTCTATAAAATTGCAGCTTTATCTGCAAGATCACCTCTTATGTCTTCTCCTGTGGCCTTCATACCTATAATCGATTGAAACCAAAGACCGACGAAATTCTAACTATGTCACCTGTAAAGTAGGAGTCTTTGTGTACCCTGCTCATGAGCCACTAGTACAAGGGCTCATACTTCCCAAAATATGGCAACTCAAACAACTGATATACCCCAATTCTCTTTAAAAGTTTTTCACCCACATCATCATATACTAGCATGTCATTTGTCATGCATTTGTTTGTTCTTTCCATGAGCAATGAATCAAGATCCTTCTTGTTCTTCAAAGTCTTGTGATTATATTTTTTCACTTTGCTTTTCTAATGGGTGAATCCCACTCTTGGCCTACAATGACTCCTTCTGGTTATTACATCTCCAAAAATGGATTTTGGGTTCCATCTCCTCTTTCTCAACGACTATGTTTTTCTTTCCTTTTACTTTTCTATTGATGCCTTCTTCGATTTCCATCTTTACCCTACAAATGTCCCTTCTTCAACTCTGTAACTCCGCGAATCAAACCCTAGCTCAAGTCAATTATGCCCTAGGTGGAAACTTTGTAACCTAACTCTTTCTTGTCTCTTTGCTTCACTCAAACCCTTCACCACCGGGATGCAAGCTTCTTATAGCACAGATCTGGTTGTCACTCTTGGTTTCACACCCTTTGCACCTTAACTCGATCACTCAACTCTTCGCACTTGGCTCTTCTCTTAAATACTCTTAGTTGCAATGGTAAAAATGAATCCACATCCCATCCTTATATAAATTTTTCAAATTTTGATGCATTTATTTCTCCTCACCTACCAAATATCCCTTCATTCATTGACCAAATCCGTTCATTCCATGTGGTACATCTCCGCACCTAGCTATAACCTTCTAGCGTGCCTTCCTACCCACTGGTCACAAACTTCTTCAAAGACACGCTCCTGCGCCCGAGTACCTCATCACTGTACCATCTCCTAGTAGCTATCATTGCCTCCACTTACCTCACGTTATATTGTTCCTTCATCCATCTCCATCCTTGGTCACCTTTTGAGAAGCAATCTTCTTTTGACTTAAAGCACACCCATAGCAACTTATTCCTTTCATCTTTCAATTCCCATTGTCTTTTTCTGTCTTTCTCTTGGATCACTACAACCACCCCACACTAAAAGTATGTACAGTCCTATGTGCATAAACATTCTTCATACAATAATTAGCTTCATGCACGCAAGCACACTTATTACACAAAACAACAACTAAATTGACAAATCATAGCGACAATGAAGGAAATACATTAAGGAAATACATAATTGAAAACCTAAACTAAATGGCAATGCCATATTACAAACACCAAGAATACTTATTTATAGTAGGGCTTCAGCCTACTCCTGTTAAAGTAACCGAGTAGCCATTTTCCATCAATTGCTTCTAACTAGAAAGCACTTGATTCAAGTATAGAAGTGATAACATACACCTCATCCAATGTACTTTGAGCTTGCCTTGATGGCATAAGAACTTTGAGTCATAAAGAAGGACCATTTTTCCAATCTCAAACTTCTTATCCCTTATGTTTCTATCATGCCATGCCTTCTTCCTGGCCTTTTCCTTCTTCTGACTCCACCATGCTATGGCTCAGCGCTCATCTAGTTGAATCATCTTTTCAATACGTTCTTCTAAAGCATATTCATTAGCTAGACCTCCAAAGACGTGTAATGTGTAAAGAGGGTAACATAAATTATATAGACAAACAAATTTCGTGCTAAACACCAACTGAAATGGTATGGATTTGTTCAATCTCTTGTAAGTTGTTCTATATGCCCAAATAATGCTAACACTTTGTCATCCCAATCCTTTCTTCCAACATCACATATTTTTGTCAAAGTCTGGCCCAAAATTTTGTTGAAGGCCTCAGTAGTTCCATTTTCCTGAGGATGGTAAGGTGTAGTTTTATGGTGTGCAACCATAAACTCATCTAATAGGATCCTGATTGTCTCATTCAAAAAGTGTGTACCTCTATCACTTGTCAAGCTTAAAGGACATCCATATCATGTAAGAACATTCTCCAACATAAATCTAGCTAGTGTAGCTACTGTACAGTCTTTCGTAGGTGTTGCTTCCACCCACCATGTAAGATAATTTGTGCAAGTAATGATATAGTGTGATCCAGTCCTGCGTGCGGCTGGAAAAATAGGTCCTACAAAGTCAATGGCCCATTTCTCAAATAGTTCGGCACTAGTAATTGGTCTCAAAGGCATCTCATCTCTTTGCCCTAGTTTTCCTAGGTGCTGAAAATGATCACATGCCTTACAATAGTCTTTACAGTCTTTATATAGTGTCTCCCACCATAATCCAGCAATTAAGATCTTCCTACAATACCACCATGATCTTCTTCCATGATATCCTTGCGCTCATGCTCTAACACACAACAATGGTGTAATACTTCATCTCTTCCTAGCTTGTAAAGGTCACCACTAATTAACATAAATGGTGTTACGCATATAGAAAGTTACTTATTTTCTAATGATTGCATTCCTTCTATTGCCATACATGTTCGTAGAAAGATAGCAATGTATTCTAATTTTGTGGGCGCGCATTGTAACCTGTATAACTATGTATCTAGCATTATTTATTCAATTGTCTATGCATCCTCTCCTGAATTGATTCTAGATAAATGGTCTGCTTCTAGAATTGCTTTTCCTCGGCTTCACCACAATGTTGTGGAATCAAATTCTTATAATAGAAGCACCCATCTACATATGCACTTTGTAAGATGGGATTTTTACCAAGTACTTCAATACCATGTGATATGTATAAAACACAAATGATGTTGCTAACAAGTACTGTCGAAACTTATACAATGCATAGATCATTGATAAAGCTTCGCGCTTTGTAGTTGTATAATTCTGTTTAGGAGGAGTCAACTTCCTACTAGTAAAATAGATTGGATGATCAATAATATCTTCACCAAAGTTAAGCTAATGCAGCGCAATGGCCATATCAGAAGTGTCCACGTGTACATGAAATGGTTTATCCCGTGAGGGAAAGCATAGAATGGGCATGGTAGTAAGTTTCTCTTTCAATATCTCAAACACACGCTAATGCGGTTCTCCCAAATAAAATGTACCTTTCCCCTTCAGCAACTCTTCTAAGGGTGTGGTAATTTTGGCATACCATTTTATGAATTTTCTATAATATCCTGTATGACCTAAAAATCCACGCACCTCACTTTGACTAGTAGGCACTTCTAGGCCTAAAACGACTGCAACCTTGGCTGGATCAACTAGTAAACCTTCCTTGCAGATTATGTTCCCTAACAAGTATCCCAAATGGCGTAGTAAATATGCACTTCTTAATGCTTAAAGAGATATTGAATTGTCGGCATTGTTCAAACATTAAGCATAGATTATCACAATGATCTTTCATAAGCCCATATATTGTCCAATCATCTAGGTAGACCTGTAAGAAGTTGTGAATAAAATCTTTGAATGCCTTAACAACTATCTATGAGAATACAGCAGGCGTGTTTTTCAATTCAAAATGTGTCACAGTATAGGCAAAATTGCCCCATTCAGTAGTAAATGTTGTCTTTTCTTGATCCTCCTAAGTGATCCTAACCTGATGATAGCCGGAAAATCCATTTATGAAAGAATATATTTCACGCCCTGCAACTCCTTCTAGTATTTCCTCAGTGAATGGCGTAGGGAATGGATCTGTGATGCATATGGCATTCAACTCCCTGTAGTCCACACATACCCTAATATGTCTGTCCTTCTTGATACTGATCAGCATTGGGCTAACCCATTCTGACTCATCAAGGGGCTTGATAATTCCAAATTTCAACATTTTATCAATTTCTTCCTTTACCTTTTCAAACAAATTAGGATTCATCCTTTAAGGCCTCTTCCTAATCTGGTCATGCACCATCCTTATGTTTGATCTTCATTTCCCAAGTGATTCATGCATGCCCTTAAGTTCATGATATCCTCTAGGGAATAAGTCCTGATAATCCCTAAGTAATTTGATGATTTTTTCTACCTCCGAGTCTGACCAATAATCACCAATTATGGCCTCTTTAGGCTCAGCCTCCGAACCTATATTTACCTTCTTTGTCTTCATGGGTTCATGGTAGGTGCGTGTATCCTTGTCTGTATTGTCCAAGACCTCATGCACCCCATGTGAATGTTCAATATCTAGGTTCTCAACTTCCTCATCATCCACGATGTAGACCATCTTTCCTTTCTCTTTCTCAAGGCAAGCGTGCATTCAAGTAGTTTGGAGTCTATTTCTTCTTCCTTTTCAAAACATGCTCCAAAATCTGTCTCACTGAATAATTCCTGAATATGCTCTTCTACTTTTGCACTATCTCCCATAGTTAAGCACTTGACAAATTTTAATGCCTCTGCTATAGGAGGTTGAGTCGAGAAGTAGTCAAATTTCTAGATCATACCTCCGTCCAATCATGTCGATTACCGGTTTCTCTATGTAGTTCTGCATATATATACCAAGTGCGTGTGCATCCTTAGAGTGTGGAATAAAATCTATGCACCCAGAGTGAAGGTGGTAATGCTTCATGTCCTATTGTCCAAAGTCTCTCACACTGTTAAATATGATGTTGAATAGGTTGATCACCATGATAAGTGCAGATTTACGTAGGTGCATTGTTCCTTATAAACCTAGTAGATAAATTTTATCCAATCTCTTTCCACTATATAAGGTTATCTCTGTGGACTCCCACCAGCCCGTTGCTATCTTCAAGGCAGTGTATATGCTAACATATCCCCTCTCTTAACTTGATCTATCCTTTGTAATTCCATGGCATTCAAAAATTCTTGGAGATCTTATGCCTCGTATACCAAGGTATCTGTGATGCATATTCATCGAACCGAATGAATTCCATCATACGCGTAACCATGATTTTCACCTCACACCCTACTAATTCATATGTACCATGAGCCCAATTTTCACAAGAAATAATAGTAGTATCACTAATAGAATGAGAATCCTCCCACTGTAGGATGCCTTCCTTGATGGCTCATTGACTTCTGGGTCCTGGATAGCACATACATAAACTTTGTTTAAATCCTCCTCACTTAAAGGCTCAACATATGGCATAGACTTTCCATCTATCAAAGGTATCACAACCCTCTCCTCCTTGTTTTCAAAGCTGACATACCCCTTATTGAATCTCAAGTCAGCGTTATTCGCATAACACCAAGGGCATCCAAGCAAGGCTAGAAAATTTTTCTGCAAGTGCTAATACCTCAAAATCCCCAGTGAACTTGGCCCCTTGTATAGTGATAGATGCATCTTTAAAAACTCCTATGGGTGTGGCCTTAGTCTGGTTTGCCATAAATAACACATTAGATGATGGCTGCAATGGAGGCCTCCCCATTTGTACCCATGCATCTAATGTTAGCACATTTACCTCCACACTTGTATCTATCAATATGTTGCTCAAAAGCCACCCATCCACAACAGCATTTAGAGTAATTTATTTGTCATAGTCAATGCTATCAGGAGGAAGATTTGCATGTAGTATTTATTAGCCGGTCTCAAGATGTGTGTGTGAAGTGTTCCCTTTTAACCAATTTTCTAAGAGTGGAATAATGTTATCTTAGCACAACATCTTGCATACCTCCCACAGATCATCAATATCAGTTTGGACTGTCTCCGATGCCTTCTTTTGCTCCTTTAGGTATTGTATCTCACCCTGAAGATTCCTTAGCACTTCCATGGTATCCTAGTAAACTTCCTTTTGATGAGTAGGATCTGGGTACCTCGCATGCAAAACCTCCTCCTTGGTAATCGTAGGCTTCTGGTGCAATGCCTCTCATGCACATGCAATTTCAATGTGTGTAGTAATCTTCACTATCAATGCCTTAGGTCCTTCAGCTTATTTTGGAATCCATTGATCTCCTACCACGCACTAGATTCTAACCATCTCAAGTGCCTTTTTTTCTTGATTATGCTACTTACTCGAATTCTCATATAAGTCCTGGGCACTCTTCATAGCTATGGTTCTTCCCTGAAATAACATGCATTATTTCGAGGAAATTCACCCCGTAGTGGTCGGGAGATCCACACATATAACATGTTCCACAAGGGAACTCTCCTCTTCCTCCACCACAGCCTCATCCTCCATATCCACCATGATATCCACGCCCCTTCCACGAGCTCCTTCAAAATGCCCTCATTCCCTGTCTTAGCACATTTGATTATGATCCCGATCTTGGTGCTCATTCCTACCTTTAGAATTATTTGTTATACTTTTTTGTCGAACTCCAATTTTTATGGCATCCTCGGATCTAACCAATCAACCAAAAATCCTTAGTATCATGGGTCGTGGACTCAGTAAATCTTACAAAAGCATGATACATTCTTCATTATTGGCGCTTATAAAAAGGACAATGACTCACATAATGATTCAAATGACAAATCTCACACCCAATAATAATGAACGTATAGATCTACGAGGGAAAATATCCTTGGTGTGACCTTCCACTTCATAATATGTACATCAAATTCCTAAGCATGTTTCATGGGCTGAATTTGCGGATAGGTTCTCTAACTACTTTGCCATAGCTGTAATTTGTGCCTAGAGAAATGGACTAACGCCAATGTCAATACTCCTAACTACCTTAGCACGCAAAGCTACTTCAAAGGTGCTTCGTGTTGATCCGATGTATATCTTAAGTGATAGTGCCCTTATAAAAGTTGTAATCAATCCTCCAACAAACCATTGTGCATGTTGGCTAGCATGGATATCATAAGACAACTTAGATAGAAGTGTCTTAAAATGAGCATCATACTCATGTACACTCTCAGTAGTGCCTTTCTTGATATCTTTGAGCGTGCTTATACTCTTCTCGCTTAAACTCGGGGATATGGAACTCTTTCAAGAAAGCATCCTCAATGCCGCATAATCCATGCAAGTTTCATCGAGGTCAAACATCCTATACCAATTGTGTGTGTGCCCTTGTAATGTAGTGGTAAATTGACTTACCTTTCACTTAGCAAGTTGTAATCCCTTTAACGTGCCATAATATTTCACACATATGTACATGATCGTCATCATCCTTTATACCTCTATACTCTAGGAGATGAAGAGACATCTCCATGTAGATATTCTATGGTTGTTGTGGACCTTGACCACCTGATCCAGAACCTCCTAGGTTCCCTCTACCTCCAGATCCACCGGAACTAGAACCACCTATACCTTCGGATCCTCCACTTCTAGTTGGAATAGGACTCGTAGATGTACTACCCTATTCTCTGATAGTAGTACTATACTATACCCCCACACTCGTGAGGTAGCTCCACTTACAAAGGTGAATCTAGCATTCTACACGCTCACATTCTCTGTGGATGATGTACCTAAGAATGCTCCTCCATATAATATTGAAGTTGTCTATCCTACCATTGATGTACTTGATCCCTGACTTACTCTTGCTTTCCTACTTCCCAAGTTAGTTTGCTAGTTACTTGTCATACTAGATACTGAAAAACCAAGCGCAAAGGCTAGGTCACTAGGTGGATTAAGATGCGCACCTGCGGCCCAAGTAGTCTCTACTGGCACACTTCTGTGTGAGGCTAAGAAGGGATCTCTATCATGCTTTCTAAGATGGGGGAGTTCCTGATGCTCTGGCTCCATGTCTTCTATGTGAGCCATAAATCCTTCATGAGCCAGCTCTCTCCTCAACACCATACTTTCCACAATAGAACGATGCTTCTCTAATTCCTCTCGCGCGCCTCATTATACTTAAACCGGCTTTCCTCTCTCTACTTTTCTACCACTAGGTCTGCCATATTAATACCAAACCTGTTCCTGCCTTCATGCGTGGTGAAGTTTAGTTAGCCATTAGTTTACTCTCCAAGTTCAAAGTTACCATTAAGATCTTGATCGCCAGTGGAATACCTTGCAAATATGTTCCTCTTGGATACCTCAAAAACTGAAATTTAGCTATCTCTCGAGAAAGAGAATGTCAAAATTAAATATTCCATAATATAACTATTTAGAACACCACAAAACCATGTATCCACCACGTGAGTCCAGATCAGATCAGCATCATAAAGGGCCTAAAATTCTTCCTGTGTCCAGATAAGTGCGTGATACCTCCAATTCTACTGAGATGCATAAGCAGTAAGCCACTCGTATAGTTCTACTAGAAAGATAGTGAAAAATATCTCATATAGGCTGTCAAGATTCTGTTCTACCTAAGTACATGCGTGTTATCCTCCAAAATTGACAAGGGCAATTTGCAGGTAACTATACCAAAAATTCTGTTTTGACCCCTAAGGAAGTTCGACAACATTCGAAATAGCCCAAAACTCCCTTTTAAAAAATCAAATTGTTTCAAGACTTAGCTATTTTTAGCTAATCCTTCGGCTGCGTAAATTTTCATGTTGACATGTTCAAAGATGCACCTTTTACACTCGGATGCATTTTTTTTCGCATGTCGACATCAAAAATGTTGCGCCCCCTTAAAACATCCTTCGCGCGGATAGTGGTGTGTCGAAAATCTCAAAACTGTGCACTTTCAAAATGGGCACCATTTCATTCATGTTGACACCCCAAAATTTGTGCCCCCTTTATCCTTTGGCACCGAGATCATTATGTCAACATCTCAAAACTTGCGCTAAGCATTTTCCTTTCGTAAATGCGACCATTTTTTTGTGTCGACACTTCTGAAATCATGCCAAAAGAAGTTGGAGAGGTAATAAATGCCAATTTTTTCTATAAATATAACTTGCCACATGTCATTTTCATGAATTGAAAATTATGAAAGTTATTCTCTCTGCATGTGTCAGCCATCCCTGTTAGCCCTCACATGTCGTTTTCAAGCTTGTGGACCCCGCGTCTTTCGTTGTCTTTTATAAATCCAGGTGAGTGGCTCCTCTCCTAGTTGTTGTTTTCATTTTTTTGTTGTGTTAGGTATCAGGATTTTTATCAAGTAATTAAAATCTAAAGAACACATTCAAGGTCCTCATCCAAGCTGAAATCCTCTTTCCCTCTCCTTCCAGATCTGCAAATCTAGAAGGGCTCTACCTGAAGTAAACCATTCTCACCTGCTTGCTGCCTTATCCAACAAACATCTTTTCTTGCCATCAAATCCAAATCCAAATCGAAAAATCAAGAAAATTGCAAATCATCAACTGTTATAGTCTTTGGCACACTATTTTTCCATGTTACACCTCCCAAAGTTGCACCTTGGCACACTTTACTCTCACGCAACATGAAATTTTTCCGCGCCTAGCCAAAGAAACACTTACCAGATTTTTGAGAGGCGCAGGCGCAACTTCCACAACATCAACATGAAATGTTGTATGCTTCAGATCCGCGCCCCGTGCTTTACCCTTTGGCACTGAAATTTTTCATGTAACACTTCTGAAAATTGTGCCCTTTCTACCTTGGCACAACTTTTCCCATGTCAACACTTGGCACAATAATTTGCATGCTAACACCCCAGAAAGTGTGCCTAGCAATAAAAAGCCCCTGTAGCCTGCTGTAAACTTGCGCCCTGCGCCTTAAGGCTTAAAATTGCTCGTTCTTCCTTCTGCAAGCTAAACCTAACTATTTTCTCACACATTCTGAAGAGTTATTTCATTCTTCAAACTTCCATTATGGATAACATGACATTTAACATGGCTCTTTGTGTTGTTTGACCTTCTTGATTCTTCTTGCAGAACAACAACATCCATCCTCAAGCTCACATATGTCTTCATCAAGCAAGAAACCAGCTAAAGCTAAAGCTAAACAATCAGAGAAAGAAATGAAGTACAAGTACCAGAGAGTCAGAATGCCTGACTCATATGTAGAGAGTGACCTTGACATCAAAGACTCTGAGCTAGGTCATATTGACATGGATGATTTTTGGGCAAGGACCACCAAGGAAAGCAATGGCCCATGGATGAACAAATTAGTAGGCAATGGATTGCACTTTACAGCTGGGCTTCCAGTGAGTGCCGTAAATAATGATTTTATCATGTTGGTTTCCGATGCTATAACAAAGACACTAGATGTGTTGAAAATAAAGAATAATAGACAATCATAAACCTCATAGCTCGTCACTTTGAGATGATCCTGGGCATTCCTCATCATAGAAATATGTGGAGATAAGTATTAAGGACTACAGGAAAGCATGGGATGATAATGAAGATCAATGCATGCAGATGATGAATGAATCTATCTAAAGAATAAGAAGCTAGTGTCCAGATGGCCACAAACCATCCATCAAAGTGATTTTAATGAAGAATTGAGTGATACAATCACATTCTTGAGTAGAGTATTCGGGCTCCCTGATGCCCATCATTTCCATAAATGGATGCTAAGATACCTGGAGAACATGAGCAAGAATGCACCTGATCAACGCTTCAGCTGGGGTGAAATCATCAGTGACACCATCTCACAACAGCTTCAACAAGTTCTAACAACTGGGAAGTTCTACATGAATTCCTACATTATATACGTTGCTGTCAAAAAGGGATTTTGTAGGGTTAGCTCGAAATGGGGTATGGCCCCAAGTCAAGATATATGAGTTCTACCTAGAGCTAAGGCTCAAAGCTAGCATCTCCCAGTTCTCCAAAATAAATGATGCCTTCTTCTATGAGGTATTTTTTGTTGAGACCAAACATGAGACACAGTCAAACCAGCCCGAGTGTGATTGCTGCTACAAAGAAATGGGGAGTGTTGTTCACATAATTCCCCACATTCACATACCTCAGAGCTATGAATTTTGAGGGAGAACCAATGAAGCTGCCAAGGTTTTGCAGGGCCGAAGCTAGTCCTCCTGGAATTTTCAAGGCAGTTAATCACTTATCATGAAAAGTGCATGAAGAGAAAGAAAGGAGGAACTCCATTCCCCCTTATAGTTGGTCGATACACCTATCCTACACTTGCTAAAGCATGGGAGATGTATGTTGAGTTAGAGTTGTTGAATTTGAAGCACAACTTCCCAGCAAGGCCGACCTTCGACTGCCAGAGTTACCTCCCAAAGGAAAAAATTGATCCCATCCATGTTCTCAAGATCGAGGAAATTTGGATAGACCTAACTCACGAGATAGACATTAGGTGGAAGGATCACTCCCACTGGCTCTAGAGGAAATCATCCACTATGGCATTTCCATTGTCCCAAAGAAATTCAAAGAGACTGATCAAGAAATTGATCAGGTTTACATTGACACGATGGGGACAATAGGCCATTCATGGAGATCGACAGAGCTAAAGCACCAAAGACCATTCAAGAAAGGGTCAAACCCACATTACAGTGCACCGAACATTGGTGTAATTAGAATGGCCTAACATACCTTAGAGTTGACTTCACTACTTCTCCTTCAGTCATGCACCTCCAAGGCCGAACCATGTGCCAAAAGAAAAGGGAAGGACAAGGAGGGAAAACCAAGCAGACAAGAAGAAACTCCTGAAGGCATTCCTCCTCCTACTTCGAGAAGCAAGTAGTTGACCGGTGTCTCTGTAAGGTAAGAAGAAAAATAGATGTTTCAATGGATACATCCACCCAAGATGTTATCACAACTACAACTATTGAGGTACCCAACATTCCTTCTTCCATTTCTCCTCCTCCTCCTGTCATTCAAGCATCTATCCCTATGGATGTGTCTTCTCCTCTCCCTTCCCTTCCATCTCCCACCTCTTCCATCTTCTCCTCTCTTACGGATTTATCACCCAATGTTTCCTCAATCCTAATGATGATCCCTTCCATTTCCACATCCTTCTCCTCCCGTTAGTAACTCCAAGCCCCACAAGCATCGGTGCGTTGGACTCCTTATCAATGCCACCACCAAGTGTTTCAACACACTTCCCTGAGGCCTCTACAATTGCTCCCCCTCTCACTCCATTTCTTCTTCTTCCTCTGCTCCCACTCCCATAAGTCCTAGTTGGATTTCTGACCATCTGAGTTAGCATAAGAGGAAAGTTCCCATTATGCCATGGATTTCTCCGTTATTTCAAGAAGGGAACCAAGAAGCAGAAAGTGATAACTCACTTTTCTAAAGGCACTTTGGGGGAGAGAGTCATGGAGATAGCTTACCCAGATCCCACCAAGAGAAAAGAAGATCTGTCTCCCATAGACTTCACGGTGACTCAAGTCACAATGGGGACCTCATCTAAAATCCTACAAGGGAAGCCTTGTCTACTATGGATGCTCTCTCGTAAGAAGCTCCAAGAGGAAAAAGAGGAGAAAAGGATACTCAAAGAACAAAACAAACATCTCCTACAAGCATTGCAGAAAATGGGCAACGCTCCTCGTGACTGTTGTCGAACCCATTCAAGTTCCCAGTCAAGAGAAAATAAATGCATATATTAAGATTGGTGACCAAGGCATAGTAGTATCCTCCTGGATTGAGAAGATCCTCATAGATGGGGAAGAAATGATTGGGAAATTTACATTTCTCTATTAAGATATAACTCAAGCAAATAAGAGAGCTACAAGCAGTAGCAAGTGCCCTATCTGAAGAGTTGGATAACACCAAGGTTAGCATGAAACATTCCAAGCAATGGTTAACTACTCAGCTGATGACCTATTGAAGGTTGGTGTTATCGATCACCCACGTGCACATAATAAATATCTCATTGCATTAGATTACCAGGTTGACCAGATGGAATATATCCTAGAGAGAATCGATAAAATCAAAGATGAAGCCCTAGATGCACGATACAACATGGAGCAGATAGTTACAAAAATGTCTCCAAGGATGCTCAGTGAATTGTATAACTTGAGGGAAGTAGATGATACATTCCAGCGCTTCAAGGCTATCGTCACTCAAGGTTTGGCACCAGAGGTCACTTTCGACCGAGAGTCAATCAATAACCTCTTGGCCTGCCGCGATTTCATTGGCTTTTTAATCGATGCATGCAAAACTTTCACCAAGTTACCTGACAAGCTCAAGAATGAGAAAGAAACTTGTGAATTCATTCACGACCATTTTAATGGTCCCAACCATGATCAACTTCAAGCAATGATCAACAAGTTTGTAGAATATCGAGCGCAATGTCACATCGACTCTCCTGATCAAAAGCAAGACACCAAGTTTGAACAGAGGGATGATGAGGAGTAGTTTCTCCTCTCGTATGCATTGATCATTTTTGTAAAATATTTAAAAAGCATGTTGGCATACATGATGACCTCATCCATGTTGCATCATGGATGTTGTCATCCAAAAACTTACCCAAGTCAATTGTTGACTTTTTAGATATTTTGTAAATATCTTATAAGATATTTTGTAAGTAGTGGGTTTTCTTTTTTCCTCTTTCCTTCTCTCCTTCTATAAATACTAGAATACTTGTTGTATTCGGGGTGGACATTTTTTGTATGAAAAGAGAAGTGAGGAGAGAAAGACTTTGTGTTTTCTTGTAACAGAAGAAATATTAATACATATGTTCAGACTTTGTGCTTAATGTATGTGTTATTTGCATAGATATTTCTTAAGTTAGATCTATGTTTTTATTCTGTTGGATTCATTCCTACTATTGTCATATGTTCATCAGTATTGCTTTAATTGTTTATGCAAGTAAGTTTGGCTTTGTTTACTACCTGGCTCAAAGCATAAACCTTCTGACCTTTCCATCTTGGAATTCATTTCTTTTCTTCCTTCAGATCTACCCTCCTCCATTCCTTCCCTCCTACCTTTCTATTCATAGTTGGAACTACCTCTACTGGGATGAGATCCCAAACCCCTAAAGTTAGAATAGTGTAGATTTGCATAGATTCCTGCTTGATAGATTAGCAATAAACTAGTTTCACTTTGTTGTCTCAAAGAGGGGCTATGCCCTGCACACTGTTGGCTATTTTCCCATGACCTACCTAACCGACAGTTTTTCAGACCAACAGTTTTGGTGACTCTACTGGGGATCAAACTAAGGAAATAACTAAAAAACTATGAAAAATCACTACTAGATTGCAAATTTTAACCCTTTGTTAAAAATCAAAATTTTTGCATAAGTGATCAAAACTAAAAATTTCCTTAGGAAAATCCATAGATCTGGACCAGATAGAAACTTTTAGTTCACTGAGTTTTTACAAAAACTTGTATATTTCAATAGATCTGAGATTCTGACATTTTATGATATTTTCAAAACCTTGCAAAATTCAAGGTCAAAGATCTGAAAATCAGCCTACTAAATTGACCCACTTTTTATCCTTATTAATCTTTGTCAGAAAACTGCAATCGGTTGTTATTAAAAGGGTAAATTAAATATTGAAAAAAGTACATGCTGCTGATTTTTGCAGAAAAATCAGAAAATCAGCAAGTATAAACAAAAAGATTGTTGTAAATCTACTCCTGATTGTTGCAGATCTGAATGGATACGCTGGCGGGTGAACCATTTACTCGTAGCAGAAGAGCTCATGGGGAAGTTGATCCAATTTTTGATCTACTTCAAAGGCACAATTTTAGTATCACTCCAAGCATGATTCACATCACTGAGCTCAATGATCGATCACAAGAAGTGCCTCACCTCCACGAAAGAGCCGATTTCACAAGGTGCCTCGACATCAACTTGCAGTGCTCTTTTGCTAAGTGGAACCACACTCCCTACTCATGTTCTTTTTCCTACTTTTCAAATGGCAGAAAATCTACCTGTACCATGGGGAAACACCATGGGTCCTCTAGCATTGCCACATCCAGTCAACCCCCTCCCTCACGAAAATCACAAAAATTTCCTAAAATTTGATGGGAGAAAATCAAAGCATGGATGCGCATATAGCTACATTTATTATGTCATGCAGCATTCTGGACGTGACTCATGAGGACGTATCAATACACGTCTCTTTTTGGAGACCTTGCAAGGGCCTGCATCAAAATGGTTCCAACATTTACCAGCCGGATCCATCACCAATTGGGCCACATTACGGACTACATTTGAAGATAGATACAAACCTTCAGAAGATGCATTTGCATTATTATCACAAATCACTCACATGAAGAAGGAGGCCAATGAAACCATGTGATTTTATCACCCGATTCAATTCACTGATCAACCGTGTGTCGCTTGCCATGATGCCGACATTAGAGAATCAAAAGTGTTTCTTCTTGAATGCCATGAGTTCAAAAGTAAGTTTCTTACTTTTTACAGAACAGATACCCACCTTGGTCCTTGCTCAAGCTATGGCCATTTGGATAGAAGACAACCTTCTTATATCCGGTGAGTTAAGATGAGAGCCATCAAAATCAAAGGCTTCAACTTCTTCTCAGGCTACCTCATTAGATCCAACATTCCAGAAGATGGCGAATGACTTTCTCTCATTAAAGAAGTAATTGACTCAAACATCATCTACCTACTCCATACCGGATATCCCATGGAGGAACTTCACTCCCAACAAACCCCCAAAGGCCACATTTTACCTTTGCTTCTCCAAGGTTAGCAATTGAAGCCCCTCTAGTTAATGCTTTGGTTGAAATCAAAGAAGATGATCCAAATTATGAAGAACCTTCATCACAAGGTGAAGATGATCAAGATGTTGGTGAACCGACTGGTGACTCTACTATTGGGTATATGGAATTTGAAGATGAGGAATCTGATGAAGAAGAGGGTACCCAAGGGTATGTGAGTGGACAATCATACATGGTTTTCACTCACTCACAAGGAAAAGAAGCAAAGGTTGCTGCTGAAAAACAAAAGGAAAAGGCTGTGGTAACTCCTCCTCCAATGATCGCTAAAAGAGGTAATCCCCTTCCTACTCAACCTCCTATTAAACCTTTTGTGAAGAAATATTTTCCTCTTGTTTCTCCTCCAATTCAGCCTTCCTCTAGTCCCATAAAGACCAAGTAATCCTCCTCCACAAATGTGAAATGAAGGACTCATTCCTTCGTTAGCACAACCCTTGGTCACATTCGATATAATTGATCATGCCAAAAAGACCAAGATCCAGATGTCTAAAGTTGAGTACCTTCAGTCCAACCCAGAGTAGCTTATAAGATTAACTAAGTATATCCAAAGCTAGGTTATCATCCCTCCTCCCATTTCCCCAAAAGGAATTCTTCCCATTCCTCCTACGTCTCACATAAACGTTGCCTCGACTTCCACATCAAGGAAAATTGAACCTTTTACCTATCTCTCTCTGATCAATGGTCATAAACTAAGTAACTGTATAATTGATTCTAGAGCTTCTGATAATGTTATGCCAAAAAGGTCACCCATGCTTTGGGCCTCACACTTACTAAACCTTTTGGTAGATGCTACTCCATGGAAACCAAACAGTACCATTGATTGGTCAGATCAAGGATGCGCAGTTTGCATTTGCGGCATTTCCTGAGAAAAGGGTAAAAATGACTATTCTCGTAGCTGATATTCCAGCAACATACGGGATATTGCTAGGGAGGAGATTTTGTAAAGAAGTTGGTGGGGAAATTCATATGGACTAGTCCAAAGCTAGGATTCTTGTCAAAGGGGTGATGCAGACATTGGAACCAGAGTCACAAAAGAAATATCTAGTCACCAACTCTGATGACCCTAAGGCTCAAATTATTTTGAATCATCAAGGATGGGGAACTACTTCCTATCCACCGACTCAGATAAAATGGACGTTCTCATCCAAAAGGAGGATCTCAACAAAGTATGGACATTGTAGTTTGATGGTAGTTGCACAACAAGTGGATGTGGTGTTGGGGCTGTTCTAATATCTCTTGAAGAGGAGATTTTCCTTTTTCTTTCAAGTTATAGTTCTTCAATATGAATAATACTACCAAGTATGAATCCTTGTTACTTGGCATGCAAGCTACAAAAGAGAAAGGAATCAAGAATCTAAGAGTGCAAGGTGATGTTGAGCTAATTTTCAATCAGGTAAAAGGGATATATCAAGTAAAGAATGACCGCTCAGACACTACCACAATGCCGTATGGGATAGCATCGAAGAGTTTGACGCTTTCTCAATCAAAGCAGTTCCATGAGCCCAAAATGACATGGCTGATTCATTAGTCATCTCAGCCTCTCTCATGCTCCCTCACCTAGGGTTAAAAATGGATACATATACCATTGAAGTGGTTTTTCACCCAAGTGTGCCAGATAATTCACAACACTGGCAAGTGTTCAATGATGACAACCAACTTATCACTTTTTTGGAGAAAGCTGACAATTTCAAAGAACTTCATTTCGATGGATCAACTTCTACATGTCGTGAGTCTCTCACCGGTCAAGCACATGAATAAAAAGAAACAATGATACAGCTCAAAGGAAATAAGATTCCTAAAGGTTTGGTTTCCTTAGAATGATTATTTGATAATCATGACCATTTTGTCAAGAAAAAGTGACAGGATGATCCTTCCTCTTCTCGAAAATGAATCCATCAATCTGGGTACTATGGAACATCCTCATTCCGTGAATATCGGGAAGTGTTGTATGCCTGAGGAAAAGTGAAAATTCATTAAGTTGCTGAAAAAGTACATGGATGTGTTAGCATGGTCTTATGCTGATCTGAATTCTTTCAAGCCAAAGGACATTCGGCATGACATTCCACTCAAGGATGATGTCAAGCCTTTTCATCAAAAGCAAAGGCATTACAACCCCAAAATCTCAGGTACCATCTAGGATGAAATTCAGAAGATGCTGGATGCAAGAATTATTTTTCCAATTCATCACAGTACCTGGGTTGCAAATATTGTGCTGTGGAAGAAGAATGGTGAGATACACATATGTGTGGACTTTCACAACTTGAACCAGTCATCCTTAAAAGATAACTATCCACTGCCGATAATGGATCAAGTGCTAGGTAAGAACCTAGTTAGAAATGTTGTCTATGCTTGACGGTTTTTTAGGTTACAATCAAATTCAAGTCACGCCTAAAGATCAGTTCAAAATAGCATTCACCACTCCTTGGGGTACCTTCACCTACAAAAGAATGTTTTTGGTTTGATCAACGCCAGTGCTACCTTCCAACGAGAAATGGACTTTACATTCAAAGGTATGATGGGAAAAGTCATCATAGTTTACCTAGATGACCTGACCATGTTCTCCAAAAGATGAAGTGATCACTGCGATCATTTGGAACAAGTCTTGATCAGATGCCGAGAGCACATGGGATTTCACTAAATCCCAAGAAGTCAGTTTTTGGGGTCACGAAGGAAAGCTGCTAGGACATGTCATCAATAGAGAAGGAACTAAGATAGATGTCGAAAGGGTCAAGGCTATTCAGAGCCTTACTTTTCCTACAAGCAAGACTGGTGTTCACTCTTTCTTCGGAAAGGTAAATTTTCTTAGACGCTTTGTTCCTTGATTTTTTTGAGAAGACTCGTCATATATCTAATATGATGAAAGGGTCCCAAACATTCCGATGGAGTGAGGAAGGTAGGACATCATTCGAAGACATAAAAACCTCCATCGCTCACGCTCCTATTCTGGTGTGTCCTGACTTCAACAAAGACTTCATCATATACAATTATGCATCTGCACATACTGTATAGCTATCTTGATGCAAAAGAACTCCAAGGATATTGAATCCCCGATTGCTTTCATGAGCTCTCCTCTTAAGCCTCATGAACTGAAGATGTCACAATTGGAAAAGCATGCCTTTTCCATGGTAAAAGTAGTCAAAAAGTTTTCGCTACTATATTCTAAATTCTCATATAGTAGTGTTGGTTCCTGACATGACTATTAAGTCTATCCTGACTCAACAAGAGTTAGGGAGCTTATGAGGGAATTGGATCACAAAGGTCCAAGAATATGACCTAGACATCAAACCAACCAAGTTGGTAAGAGGTAAAGGCCTGTGTCAGCTAATGGCTGAAAATAAAGACTCAGAGGTACTTGAAGAGAAATTTGATCACATTGATGGAGAACAAAATGAACTGGAGAAAGTGGATTCTTTGCCCATGGTTCTATTTGTCGCCACCAACGATGAATGGTATTCTGACATCATGTTCTTTCTCACCTATGGTGAGTGCCCAACTCACCTAACCACAAAGGAAAAGTGAATGGTGAAGCTCAGAGCCACAAGATATGTCATATGGGATGATGGATTGTACAAACGTGGAATTGATGGCATTTTTCTACGATGTGTTGATAAGCCGCAGTAAAATTGTTGGAGAGTTTTCATGACTCACCTATGGTGGTCACTTCTCCTCATCCATGACAACACATAAAATCATTCGGGCCAGGTACTACTGGCCAACACTATTTCAAGATACAGCCACCTAGGTAGCAAAATGTGAACTTTGCCAACAGTTCATTGGCAAACCAAAGTCTAGTTGTGTTTCCCCTCAGGCCCATCATCATTGACAAACCATTCAGGTAATGGGGAATTGATTTCATTGGAGCACTCAATCCTCAATCAAGTGCTAGACATAGTTACCTAATAGCAATGGATTACTTCACGAAATGGGTGGAGGCCATACCTGTCAAACATGCCACTTTTGAAGTTGTTTGTAACTTCATCAAAGAGAATATTATTGTGAGATTTGGCATTCCACACAAAATCGTTGTTGATAACGCTTCCAACTTCTCTTCATGGGAAGTTATTGGTTTTTTTATGGATATGGAATAACCTTGGCTCATGCTTCTGATTATTATCCTCAAGGAAATGGTCAGGTGGAATCCAACAACAAGAACCTGGTGACTATCATATGGAAGCTAGTTGATGAAAACTAGTGGTCCTAGCACAAATCATTATACGATGCTTTGTGGGTGGATCGTATCACTCCAAAGAGGTCTCTCGGCATGTCACCTTTCTAGGTGTTATATGGGATCGATGCTGAAATCCCTATCTCCACAGAACTTCCTTGCTCTGCTGCTTGGCTCGAGCAATCAAGATGAAACTTTTTAGAATTCTCTTGAAAAAGAGGATTATGTACCTGATGGAACTTGAAGAAAAGTGAGTGAAAGTGGTCGACAAGATCACTGAACATCAGAATCAAGTTAAGAGGTTGTTTGACAAGAAAGCTAAGTAAAGAGATTTCAAGTGGGAGATCTTGTTCTTCTATGGGACAAATGAAGAGAACCGAAAGGTATGCATGGGAAGTTTGACTCTCTTTGGAGAGGGCCATACAAAATCAAGTAGCTCAATGGAGAGAATAGTTTCTATCTCTCATATCTAGATGGAACCAAGCTCCCACTTCCATATAGTGGGCAAAGCACCTGAAGATCTTTCAAGAAGTAGAGCTTGCTCTCTTCTTTGTACATTTTTCTTGTTCGTTTTTTTTTTTCATTGTGTGTTTTCTTTTGTTGTGTTTTTGCTTTCTGTTGTTGTGTGTTCCCTTTTTTTTTTTTCATCACCCTTGTTTTTGACTCTGTAACCCAATGGATAGGCACATGAAAATCTGGGATTCTCTACCCTTAAGTTTCACTCAAAGATAGTCCCCAGAAAGAGCCAACTGTTATCCTTCAAAATTGACAAGGGAAATTTTGCAGGTAACTATACCAAAATTCTATTTTGACCCCTAAGGAAGTTTGACAATGTTTGAAATAGCCCAAAACTCCTTTCAAAAATCAAGTTGTTTCAAGACTTAGCCATTTTTAGCTAATCCTTCGGCGTATAAATTTTCATGTCAAAATGTTCAAAAATGTGCCTTTTTAAATAGGTGCAATTTTCATCATGTCGACATCAAAAATGTTACGCCCACTTAAAACATCCTTTAGTCATGCAGAAAATAGTGGTGTGACAACTCAAAAGTTATCCTTTCAAAATGGGTGCCATTTCATTCATGTCGACACCCCAAAATTCACGCCCCCTTTATCCTTTGGCATCAAATCATTTGTTATGTTAACATCTCAAAACTTGTGCTAAGCATTTTCCTTTGCGCGACATTTTTTTGTGTCGACACTCCAAAAGTCGTGCAAAAAAGTTGGTGAGGTAATAAATGCCAAATTTTTCTATAAATATGAACCTGCCACATGTCATTTTCATGAATTGAAAATTGTGAAAGGTATTCTCTCACGTGTCACCATCCTATCACCCTCATGTGTTTTTTGAGCTTATGGACCCCGTCTTTTTTTCATTTTTATAAATCTGGGTAAGTGGCTCCTCTCCCATTTGTGGTTTTTTTGTTGTGTTGAATGTTAGGCTTTATAAATAATTAAAATCTAAAGAACACATTCAAATCCTCATCCAAGCTGAAAACCCTCTTTTCCTCTCCTTCCAGATCTGCAAATCTGGAAGGCTCTCTCGCTGAAGTAAACCAAAACCACCATTTATCCTTGCTTGCTGCCTTATCCAACAAACGCTCTTTTTTCTTGCCATCAAATCCAAATCCAAATCAAGAAATCAAAAAAATAAAGAAAAAATAAATCCAAATTTTCAGAGATGTTACATGCTTAAAGTGCAAAAACTATGGTGCACTATTTTTCCATGTTAACCTCTTCCAAAGTTACGCCTTGGCACACTTTACTCTCATGCAACATAAACTTTTTTCACGCCTAGCCAAAAGAACACTTACTAGATTTTTCTGAGAGGTGCAGGCACAACTTCCACAACATCAACATGAAATGTTGTATGCTGCAGATCTGCGCCCTGCGCTTTACCCTTTGGTGCTGAAATTTTTCATGTAACACCTTCCAAAATTGTGCCCTTTCTAACTTGGCACAACTTTTCATGTTGACACTTTCAACACTAACTTGCACAAGAATTTGCATGTCGACACCCTGCAAAAGTGTGCCTAGCAAAAAAAGCCCCCTTTCGACCTCTACTCGTAAACTTTACATGCCGCACCTTAAGGCTTAAAATTGCTCGTTCTTCCTTCTGCAAGCTAAACCTAACTATTTTCTCACACATTCTAAAGTGTTCTATTATTCTTCAAACTTTCATTATGGATAACATGATGGTTGACATGGCTCTTCTGTGTTGGACCTTCTTGATTCTTCTTGCAGAACAACAACATCCATCCTCAAGCTCACATATGTCTTCATCAAGCAAGAAACCAGCTAAAGCTAAAGCTAAACAATCAGAGCAAGAAATGAAGTACAAGTACCAGAGAGTCAGAATTTCGACTCATATGCAGAGAGTGACCTTGACATCAGAGACTCTGAGCTGGGTCATATTGACATGGATGATTTCTGGGTAAGGACCACTAAGGAAAGCAGTGGCCCATGGATGAACAAATTAGTAGGCAGTGGATTGCACTTTGCAGCTGGGCTTCCAGTGAGTGCCATAAATAATGAGTTTATCATGTTGGTTACCCGATGTTATAACAAAGACACTAGATGTGTCGAAAATAAAGAATAGAGACAATCATAAACCTCACAGCTCATCACTTTGAGATGATCCTGGGCATTCCTCATCACAGGAAATATGTGGAGATAAGTATCAAGACTACAAGAAAGCATGGGATGATAATGAAGATCAATGCATGCAGATGATGAATGAACTCTATCTGAAGAACAAGAAGCTAGTGTCAGATGGCCACAAACCATCCATCGAAGTGATTTTAATGAAGAATTGAGTGATACAATCACATTCTTGAGTAGAGTATTCGGGCTCCCTGATGCCCATCATTTCCATAAATGGATGTTGAGATACCTGGAGAACATGAGCAAGAATGCACCCGATCAATGCTTCGGCTGGGGTGAAATCATCAGTGACACCATCTCACAACAGCTTCAACAAGTTCTAACAACGGGAAGTTCTACATGAATTCCTACATTGTATACGTTTACTACGTCGAAAGGATTTTGTAGGTTAGCTCGAAATGGGGTATGGCCCCAAGTCAAGATATACGAGTTCTACCCAGAGCTAAGGCTCGAAGCCTAGCATCTCCTAGTTCTCAAAATAAATGATGCCTTCTTCTATGAGGTATTTTTTTATTGAGACCAAACATGAGACATAGTCGAACCAGCCTGAGTGTGATTGCTACAAAGAAATGGGGAGCATTGTTCACACAATTCCCCACATTCACATACCTCAGAGCTGTGAATTTGAGGGAGAACCAATGAAGCTACCAAGGTTTGCGGGCCAAAGCTGGTCCTCCTAGAACTATCAAGGCAGTTAATCACTTATCATGAAAAGTGCATGAAGAGAAAGAAAGGAGGAACTCCATTCCCCCTTACAGTTGGCCGATACACCTATCCTACACTTGCTAAAGCATGGGAGATGTATGCTGAGTTAGAGCTGTTGAATTTGAAGCACAACTTCCCAACAAGGCCGACCTTCGACTACCGGAGTTTCCTCCCAAAGGAAAAAATTGATCCCATCCATGTTCCCGAGATCGAGGACATTTGGATAGACCTAACTCATGAGATAGACATTAGGTGGAAGGATCACTCCCGGCTGGCTCTAGAGGAAATCATCCACTATGGCATTGCCATTGTCCCAAAGAAATTCAAAGAGACTGATCAAGAAATTGATCAGTTTACATTGACACAGATGGGGACAATTGGCCATTCACAGAGATCGACAGAGCTAAAGCACCAAAGACCATTCAAGAAAGGGTTAAACCCACATTGCAAAGCACACCAAACATTGGTGCAATCAGAATGGCCTTACATACCTTGGAGTTGACTTCACTACTTCTCCTTCAGGTCAGTGCACCTCCAAGGCCAGACCATGTGCCAAAAGGAAAAGGGAAGGACAAGGAGGGTGAACCAAGCAAGACAAGAAGAAACTCCTGAAGGCCTTCCTCCTACTTCTGAGAAGCAAGTAGTCGACCTGGTGTCTCTAGGTAAAGAAGAAACAACAGATGTTTCAATGGATACATCCACCCAAGATGTTATCACAACTACAACTATTAGAGGTACCCATCGTTCCTTCTTCTTCTTCTCTTCTCCTCCTGTCATTCAAGCATCTATCCCTATGGATGTGTCTTCTCCTCTCCCTTCCTCCCTTCCATCTCCCACCTCTTCCATCTTCTCCTCTCTTATGGATCTGTCACCCAATGTTTCCTCAATCCTAATGATGATCCCTTCCATTTCCATGTCCTTCTCCTCCGTTAGTAACTCCAGGCCCCAGAAGCATCGGTGCATTGGACTCCTTGTCAATGCCACCACCGAGTGTTTCAACACACTTCCCGAGGCCTCTATAGTTTGCTCCCCTCTCACTCCCATTTCTTCTTCTTCCTCCGCTCCCACTCCCATAAGTCCTAGTTGGATTTTTGACCATCTGAGTTAGCATAAGAGGAAAGTTCCCATTGCATGGCCATGGATTTCTCCATTATTCCAAAGAAGGGAACCAAGAAGTAGAAAGTGATAACTCACTTTTCTAAAGGCACTTCGGGAGAGAGTCATGGAGATAGCTTACCGGATCCCACCAAGAGAAAAGAAGATTTGTCTCCCATAGACTTCATGGTGACTCAAGTCACAATGGGGACCTCATCTGAAATCCTGCAAGGGGAAGCCTTGTCTACTGTGGATGCTCTCTGTAAGAAGCTCCAAGAGGAAAAAGAGGAGAAAAGGATACTCAAAGAACAAAACAAACATCTCCTACAAGCATTGCAGAAAATGGGCAACGCTCCTCCTATGACTGCCGCGAACCCATTCAAGTTCCCAGTCAAGAGAAAATAAATGAATATATTAAGATTGGTGAACAAGGCATAGCAGTATCATCCTAGATCGAGCGGATCCTCAGAGATGGTGAAGAAATGATTGGGAAATTCACATTGCTCTATCAGGATATAACTCAAGCAAATAAGGAGCTACAAGTAGTAGCAAGTGCCCTATCCAAAGAGTTGGATAACGCTAGGTTGCAGCATGAAACATTCCAAGCAATGGTTAACTGCGCAACTCGATGACCCTATGAAGGTCGGGTTATCGATCACCCGCATGCACATAATAAATCTCTCATTGCATTAGATTACTGGGTTGACCAGATGGAATATATCCTGGAGAGAATCGATAAAATCAAAGATGAAGCCCTGGATGCACGATACAACATGGAGCAGATAGTTACAAAAATGTCTCCAGGGATGCTCAGTGAATCGTATAACTTGAGGGAAGTAGATGATACATTCCAAGTGCTTTCAAGGCTATCATCACTCAAGGTTTGGCACCAGAGGTCACTTTCGACCGAGAGTCAATCAATAACCTCTTGGCCTGCCATGATTTCATTGGATTTTTAATCGATGCATGTGAAACTTTCATTGAGTTACCTGACAAGCTCAAGAATGAGAAAGAAACTTGTGAAGTCATTCGACCATTTTAATGGTCCCAACCATGATCAACTTCAAGCAATGATCAGCAAGTTTGTAGAATATCGAGCGCAGTGTCACATCGACTCTCCTGATCAAAAGCAAGACACCAAGTTTGAACAGAGGGATGATGAGGAGTAGTTTCTCCTCTTGTATGCATTGATCATTTTTGTAAAATATTTAAAAATCATGTTGGCATACATGATGACCTCATCCATGTTGCATCATGGGATGTTGTCATCCAAAACTTGCCCAAGTCAACTGTTGACTTTTTAGATATTTTAGATCCTTTTGTAAATATCTTGTAAGATATTTTGTAAGTAGTGGGTTTGCTTTTGTCTTCTTTCCTTCTCTCCTTCTATAAATACTAGAATACTTGTTGTATTTTGGGGTGGACATTTTTGTATGAAAAGAGAAGTGAGGAGAGAAAGACTTTGTGTTTTCTTGTAACAGAAGAAATATTAATACATATGTTCAGACTTTGTGCTTAATGTATGTGTTATTTGCATCAGATCTTTCTTAAGTTAGATCTATGTTTTTATTCTGTTGGATTCATTCCTACTATTGTCATATGTTCATCAGTATTGCTTTAATTGTTTATGCAAGTAAGTTTGGCTCTATTTACTACCAGCTCAAAGCATAAACCTTCTGACCTTTCCATCTTGGAATTCATTTCTTTTCTTCCTTTAGATCTACCCTCCTCCGTTCCTTCCCTCCTACCTTTTTTGTTCATAGTTGGAACTACCTCTACTGGGATGAGATCCCAAACCCCCTAAAGTTAGAATAGTGTAGATTTAGAATAGTGTAGATTAGTAATAAAATAAGCACTCACCCGAAGTGATAAAAGGTACTGGTCCCTCTTTAGGGTTGTTGTAACAAGATGTTAACATGATGAAGGAAGAAATATGTAGATTCATGACTAATCCATCATTCTACATTACATGCTACCCATGGATCTATGAAAGATCAAGCTTAAACAAGTAATCATGATTGAATTAATAACATGAACTACTCAATACATAGAATGACACTTAGCTTCACCAATATCTTCCATCTATTAATAAAAATAGGAGCTCCTTACAATATCTTTGTCAATTTATACCAAGTCGTGTATAGATCTCGATACACACATTCATACATCCAGAATCATACATACACTACTCTCTATGATACATACCAAAAAATCCTCTATCTACTATACACCTAACATCATATATATAGGGTGGGGACTTGCCCTTTACCACTTAACTACTCCAGAAATAGTTCGTAAGCTATTATTAGCCACACGCCGCTTACAATTATAGCCACACATGCAAGTGGACTATCTATAGTCCTCTTGTAGTTTAACTGAAGTGTCAATTCTATTCTTAGCTTGCCTCCATGCATAGACGCTTTGAACCACTTCTCTAAATATATACAATGCATGGCACGCATATCTCGCATCGTTGATGTGTTCCACATGCCATCTTCCAAAAATAGATCCTCATGCCCAAAATCGGCTAAGTCCTAAAATTTGAACTTCCCTTCCACTCGTAGGTCCTTCCTGTCCTTTCACACCTTTGATCTTGGCCTTCTATCCCACACGAACTCCTTGTGTGATTTTAGACAAGTATTCTTTGATCAACACTCCTCTTGTATACCAAGGTAATGTGTTGCCTATTCTTTGAACTGAACGAAATCCATTCCTGTGCACAACCATGCTTTTCACCTCGTGCCCTACTAATTCATATGTACCATGAGCCCAATTGTCACAAGCAATCCTCATAGTATCACTAATAGAATGAGAATCCTCCCACTGTAGGATGCCTTCCTTTCATGGCTCATTGACCTCTAGGTTCTGAATAGTGCATACATAAACTCTGTTTAAATCCTCCTCACTTAGAGGCTCAACATATGGCATAGACTTTCCATCTGTCAAAGGTATCACAACCCTCTCCTCCTTGTTCTCAAAGCTGACATACCCCTTATTGAATCTCAAGTCAGCATTATTCACATAACACCAAGGGCGTACAAGCGAGGATGGAAAATTTTCTACTTCGCAAGTGCTAATGCTTCAAAATACCAGTGAAATACCCAAAGTGAACTTGGCCCTTGTATAGTTATAGATGCATCTTTCAAAACTCCTATGGGAGTGTCCTTAGTCCAGTTTTCCATGAATAACACATTAGATGATGGCTGAAATGGAGGCCTCCCCATTTGTACCCATACATCTAATGTCAGAACATTTACTTCCACACCTGTATCGATCAATATGTTTCTCAATAGCCACCCATCCACAATAGCATTCAAAGTAATTTCTTTGTCATAGTCAATGCTATCAGGGGGGATATTTGCAAGCAGAATTTGTCGCTTGGTCTAGAGACTTACGTGTGGAGTGTTTCCTTTTAACCAATTTCCTAAAAGTGGAATAATGTTCTCCTAGCGCAACATCTTGTATACCTCCCGTAGATCATCTATATCAGTTTGGACTATCTTTAATGCTTTCTTTTGCTCCTTTAGGTATTGTATCTCACCCTAAATATTCCTTAGCACTTCCATGGTATCCTAGTAAACTTCCTTCTAATGAGCAGGATCTGGGTACCTCACATGTAAAACCTCCTCCTTGGTAATCGTAGGCTTACAGTGCAATGCCTCTCTTACGCATGTTGTTTCAAAGTGCATGTAGTAATATTCACTGTCAATGCCTCAAGTCCTTCTACTATCTTGGGCATCCACTGATCTTCTACCATGCACTAGATTCTAACCATCCTAGCGCCTTTGTTTTCTTACTTGTGCTACTTACTCAGATGCTCATATAAGTCCGGGCACTCTTCATAGCTATGGTTCTTCTGTAGAAAGAACATGCATTATTCTGAGGACATTCGTGCCTGTAGTGGTCAGGAGATCCACACGTATAACATGTTCCATGAGGGAACTCTCCTCTTCCTCCACCTTGGCCTCATCCTCCATATCCACCACAATATCCATGTCCCCTTCCATGACCTCCTTCAAAATGCCCCTCATTCCTATCATAGCACGTTTGATTATGATCCCAATCCTCGGTGCTCATTATTACCCTTAGAACTATCTTTTATACTTGTCTGTCATATGCCAATGTCTTTAGATCCTTGATATGACCAATCAACCGACAATCCTCGGTCAAAGATCATGGGTCGTGGACCTGAAAATCTTGCAAAAGAAAGATACATTCTTCCTTATCGCATGTTGTAACAAAGGAAAGTGGCTAGCATCATGATTCAAGTGAAAAATTTCCCAGTCCAATAGTAATGATAATACAGATTTACGAGGGCAACTATCCTTGGTGTGACCTTCCACTTCAAAATCTATACACCAAACTCCTGAGCGCGTTTCATGGGCTGAATTTGTGGATAGCTTCTCTAACTTCTTTGTCATAGCTACAATCTGTGCCTCTAAGAATGGACTATTTCAGTGTCAATGCTTCCAACCGCATCAAGCACACAAATTTTCTTCCAAAGTTGCTTCGTCTAATCAATCGGTGTATGTCTTATGTGACAGCACACTTCTAAAAGGTGTAATCAATCCTCCAACGAACCATTGGGCATGCTGGCTAGCGTGAATATCATAAGATAGCTTAGATAGAAGTGTCTTAAAATGAGCATCATACTCATCTACACTCTCAGTAGTGCCTTTCTTGATGTCTTTTAGTGCACTTATACTCTTCTACTCGAACTCGGGGATATGGAATTCTTTCAAGAAATAATCCCTTAGTCTGCATAATCCACGCAAGTTTTATCGGGTTTAAACTTCCTACACCAGTTGTGTGTGTGCCCCTATAATATCGTGGAAAATTGACTTTCCTTTCGCTCAGGCTATGATCCCTTTAGTGTGCCACAAGATTTCACACATATGCACATGTTCGGCAAAGCATCCTCTATACCTCTATACGGACAGATGAAGAGACATCTCCATATAGATATTCTCGGGGTTATTGTAGACCTTGACCACCCGATCAAGAACCTCATGGGTTCCCTTTTCCTCCAGAACCACCAGATCCAATGAACTAAAACCATCTATACCTCATGATCCTCCACCTGTAGTTGGAATAGGACCTGTAGATGTACTACCCCGTGCTCGAAAGTATTATTATACTATACTCCTATAGTCTATGAGGTAGCTCCACTTCTAAAGGTGAATCCAAAGATTCTACGCACTCATATTCTTTTGAGATGATGTGCCTAAGAATTCTCCTCCATATAACATTGAAGTTGTTTATCCTATCATTTATGTACTTGATCCCTGACTTACTCCTACTTTCCTACTTCCCAAGCTAGTTTACTAGTTACTTGTCGTATCAGTATATTGAAAACCAAGCGCAAAGGCTAGATCACCGTGTGGATTAAGATGTGCACTGCAGCCCAAGTACTCTCTACTAGTGCACTTATGTGTGAGGCCGACAAGGGATCTCTATCATGCTTTCTAAGATGGGGAGTTCTCGATGCCTCGGCTCCACGTCTTCTACGTGAGCCATAAATGCTTCACGAGCTAGCTCTCTCCTCAACGCTATACTTTCACAAGTAACATTGTTTCTCTATTTCCCTCTTATGTGCCTCATTATACTTAAGTTGACTTTCTCTCTCTACTTTTCTCGCCGCTAGGTCCGTCATCCTAATACCAAACTTGTTCCTACCTTTGCACATGGTGAAGTTTAGTTAGCCATCGGTTTACTCTTCAGGTTCAAAGTTACCATTAAGATCTTGATCTCCAGTGGAATACCTTGCAAATATGTTCCTCTTAGATACCTCAAAAACTGAAATTCAACTATCTCCAGGAAAGAGTATGTCGAAATTGAATATTCCAGAATATAACTATTTAGAACGCCATGAAACCATATATCCACCACACGAGTCCAGATTAGATCAACGTCATAAAGGGCATGAAATTCTTCCCGTGTCCGCAGACAAGTTTTCTATACCTCCAATTCCGTTGGGATGCATAAGCGATAAGCCACTCATATAGTTCTACTGGAAAGATAGTGAAAAATCTCTCATGTAGGCTATCATAGAGATTCTATTCTACCCGAGTGCATGCATTAAACTCAAATCCACTACTAAACCACCATGCATATTCTTCCTCCAAATCGTGTATCCATTCCTCAATACTTGTTAGAGTTAACCAGTACGTCTTCATCGCGAACCATCCTAAAAACAACTTAAAAATAGGTCCCGGAAATGGAACCAATGATGCAACCTATAATTTACCAGATAACACACTTGAACGTCACTCAGCCTAGACTAAGCACTCACCCAAAGTGCATAAAGGTACCAGGTCCCTCTCTAGGGTTCTATAACAGGATGTTAACATGATGAAGGAAGAAACATATAGATTCATAACTAATCCATCATTCTACAATGCATGCTACCCACAGATCTATGAAAGAACAAACTTAAACAATAATCATGATTTTACCATTAACATGCACTGCTCAATTACACAGAATGACACTTAGATTCAGCAAATATCTTTCATCTATTAGCAAATACAGATTCTCCTTATAGGATTATCAATCTATATCAATGCATGTATGGATCTCGATATATTCAGAATCATACATACACCACTCTCTATGATACATCTATATCTACTATGCACCTAACATCATATATATAGGGTGGGGACTTGCCCTTCACCACTTAACTATTCCAGAAATAGGTCACATGCTATTGATATCCACACATCGTTTACAATCATAGCCACACATGCAAGTGTGCTATCTATAGTCCTCTTGTAGTTAACTGGAGTGTTAAATCTATTCTTAGTTTGTCTCCATGCATAAACACTTCTAACCGCTTCTCTAAAGATAGACAATGCATGGCACACATGTTTCTGCATCGTTGGTTTGTTCTACATGCCATCTTCTAAAAATAGGTCTTCATGCTCAAAATCGGCTAAGTCCTGAAAGTTGAACTTGCCTTCCGCATGCGTGTCCTTCTTATCCTTCCGCACCTTTATCTTGGCCTTCTATCCCACGCAGACTCCTTGTATGATCTTTGACAAGTATTCTTTGATCAATAGGTACAATTGGAATTAAACAAAACCGTGGATAATTTAGGGCTTAACTTGTGGGTAGAAATTGTACATAACTCTTAGCAAATTCAATTGTATTTAAAATAAGTTGACTTAAGAGAAGTGTAAAAAAAGGGGGTGTCTCATTAACCCATGTGCCTAGTTGCCCTTTATACCCTAGTGGGTGGCCCAAAACCAAACAAGGGTAGTAGGTGATATTCCTATGATTGATCTCATGGTGGGATTTAAATGACACAAGTGGATGTCTTGGTTGCAGCATGTGTTTAACACTGCAATGTATAAGAGAAAAGAAATGGGATGTCTCGTACTAGGTTACACTCCTTGTAGTAGTGAATCCATTAGTGAAAAGTATGTGTTTTTTTGTCTACAATTGTTATAAAACAATGCTAATAATGAGACCATAGTGCGATGTAAGAGTAAATCATATAAGAGTAAAACAAGATTTGAGGTTAGGAATAATGTCACTCTTGGAGTCCTTATAACTCAATTACACATTTTCATGTGTTAGAAATAATTTGAATTTCCTTGGTGAGATCAAACTTCGAGAAAAGAAGATATATATAAATCTAAATAAAATTTCTTCATGTGGAAATGTTGAATGGATTCAACAAGTTATTGAACTATATTAATTATGGTAGGGAAATAAAGATACCATGATTGAAGAATGTTTATGGGAAAAAGGTATCTTGAATCTAAATCTCCCTTAAATCCTAAGATTTCTTTCTTGACATCACATCAGATTCACTTGTGTAGCAAGGGTAAAATTTAAACTTTGAATAAACGTTTGAGAAGCATATTCTTAACATAAGAACGAGAGAATTAAGAACTTTGTATGCAATTTGAAATATGCCAAATAATTATGTAAGTTATGGAGATTGTTGTAAGAGATAAAGAGCCAACTTAAATGGTTGAACTATAAGTTGAATGTGAAATGAATTAAAGAATATGTAGGTGGAAAAATGATAAAATTATCCTTGCACAATAATGTTCTTGGAATGTTAATCGTAACTAAGATGTAATCATGGTAATGATGTGTTGTGGGTTTGCCAATCCTTGAGTCCTTTTCTTGTGGTTGGGTCATTGCTAGCATTCATTCATTGGGGAAAGTGTGGCATCGACATGTATATGGTGTTGTCATGTGTCTATGTGAGTCGATGACTTATGTAAGTGTCTTATGCATTGTTGAGTTTCTCTACTTGGAACCTTGTGGTGTTGTGTAGTGAGCAATGTAAGTCAAAAAAATGGTATTATTACTGTTGTATTTGTGTGTGTAATTTGTGGGTGTTATATGTTCCCTAAACCCTCCCATATTTCAAGGTTTCTTAATTTCTCGTCATTTTTCACTAATTTGAAACAGAAGCACGGAAACCTCGTCAAACATTCTAGCACACCTAGTGGGACCCCCTTCCTTTGGTGAGGTCTATTTTTTCCATTTCATATTTTTCTATATCCCCTTTTCACTAACAATGTAGGTAGAAGTTTTCTTTTACTTTCTTGTGTTGGCTCGAGATTTCTTGGATTTTCCTTTTCACATGCTTATTTGCTTCTAAAGTCAGATAAATAGGAAAAGTGAATACCAGGTATTCCTCATCTTTATTTCTTCTCACTTTCTTTCATTGCACTACATATCTTGTCTATTGTTTTCATCAAATCATCACACTTCATTTTTGGGTATTAAAAATAACCTCCTCATTATTTGCTTGCTCACATAGTATAACTAGGGGTAATATTCTTGCATTCACTCATTTCCACACACATCTAAACATCACATATCAAATTCATACATCTAAACATTCCTTCCAAGTGAAACTTTTGGGATTTCATCACCCAATAGGAAATTTATCACGGTGTTCTAGCCACATTATAAATCTTATAAAGACTCGAGCCTCATGTACCATTGGTTATACCGAGGATTCCACAACCACAACATCCTGAAACTAGACTTAGATTGACCATTTCCTAGGTCCCTTTTAAGCCTTTTTCTTTCTTCTTCACATCTTTTCTAAGTAATCAAGATTAAAATAAACTGTGTTGTGTGTATTTTCTATTGTAGTAACTAATCAGCATAGGTTTTTATTTCTTGTTTTATGCTCGTTCTTACTCGATTAAAAAAGGTAAAATGGAACAAGCATATTCATCCAACATTCCCATCTCTACCTCTTCTCTCACGTAGACATCAGTCCCTCTTGTCATTTCTTCCTCTATAATCACTATGTCCATTTCCCCTACCATCTCTTCTAATGAGCTCCTCATTGTTCATGCTCATATTGAAACCAATCCTTCCATTTATCATCATTCGATCCCTTCTCGACTAGCCACACCATCGTCACCACTTTTTTCGAGGCCTTTGGGCCCCCTCTTGTTCCCATTGGATGTGTGGAGTTCCAAGAACTCCTTGATGTTAATCCCATTACACTCCATGATTACCTCATCCATAAATCCACTCACTTTCCCATCAATGGACCTCCTCTTCAATAGATCTATGTCTACCTTGAGTCTACCCAGATCCTAACTTCTTAACTAGTTATATTCTTCCCTTGAGTAATGAATGAATTGGAAATAGCCCAACGTGGACATGCATCCCTTGATTCATCCATACATCAATATACTCAGTTGGTGGTCCCCATCCCAACTGGTTTTCCTCACATCAACACTACCCTCCTTCCTCTATGCCCATCACATTGTCATCCATTATAGTCATTGATATCCTCATTGATTCTCTTTCCGAATCAGTCTCCCTCCCTCTTACGATTGAGCATCCTCCTCAAAACTCAGTCTCCATTCCCACGTATCACATTCATGATAATGTGGTCTCTTCATAACCACTATATTCATGTCCCCTTCATACACATATGTGTTCAAGGAAAGGTTTCAAAAGCTATGGAATGGGGTAAGAACACTCAATATCCCCAAATCTTTATGCAAGACCGATCAATGTACAATCAATTAAGAAGTAAACAAGGGTTCCTACTTTGCATGCATTAGTTTAAAGCAAACAAGCAAACTTAACAAATATAATTACCCTTTATTCTTGAAAGCTTAAGTAAGTGAACCTAATAAGGATCTAAGCAATCAGTTTGTGCTTAAGAGAATGGGATCTCACCATTAATGGCTTCAAGGCCAATGGTTCTTCCCATTTACTCCATGGTGTGTGGTGTGTTGCAAAGGATAAAGAAAATAGCTCAATAAGATGAAATAAAACTCCTAATCCTAGCAATAATACTATAGTTTAGGTTGGAGGAAGAAGTGTTCTTGAAAACTAGAGGGGGATAGAGGGCTATTTATAGTTTTCCATTTGGGAAAGTGGGGAAGTTTAGTACATGTGGGACTAAAAGATAATTAAAAGAAGTTAATTAGGGGGTCAAAGTAAGGTTTGACTAGGTTTAGAAGAAGTTAATCAGGGTTAGGACTAGTCAAACTAGGTTAGGCTAGTTAATCCTGTTTAGAGAGGAATTAGGGTTTTGAGAGGGCTTTGAGAAGTTTAATCAATCCAATGAAATGGATAAATAGTCTAGATAGCTAGTAGAAGTAGTCTATAAGGGAATGAGAAGAGGATTTAGCCAATAAAGGACTTATAATAGCATGCTTAATTGGTTTACAAGAAGAATATGACCAAAAGAGTGTCGTAAGAGGGGAGTTAGATAGGTCTAACTGATGGTATGTCGTCAATTTGCGAGGAGGAGAATAGTTAGTGCAGTATTAGGAATAATAGTGCTTTGATCAAATTACAAGTGTATACAACATCAACCCCCTCCTCATACCACTTTTTAGCACCTGTCCTATCATCATCCCTTCCAAACATCTCAACCTCCCCATCACACATATTCTCAAACCAATCCTTTTATCACACAATGATCCTCAATCCTACCCTTCTACGTGCATTACCTTTCGCAGTGTAGCCCATCTCAACCCATCCAATCCCAACCTATCACTTATTCTCTTCCCTATCAACCACCTCCTCAAGATCCTATTTATCCTCTATAGTCTCAACCTCAATCCATTCCATCCACTTCCTATATCCAACAACCTCATCCTTCGACATCTCCTCTGCCTACTTCCAGTGACCCCATGCAAACATTGATGAGTAGATTAGCCAACCTAGAAGCCACTACCTTGGGTCCCAAGAGCTCATTCACATATGAACAAATTTGTAATGATTCCATTCATCCTTCTACGTCCCAATCAAACCTTATCCTCTTCATTGGTAACTTCCTAAGTTCTCTAAATTCAATAGCAAGGAGGATCCTCAACGAAGACCTATGAGCTTTCAAACATGCATGTTATCTTATAGCCCATGATTAGGACCTCGTGGTCAGAACATTCCTTGTGTCATTATATTTTCCTATGTTGGACTAGTATAATGGTATCCCTCAGCATTCTCTCTTCTCCTTCACACAAATTTCCCAACTTTTCCTAGAACACTTCTCCATCAATATCACTCGTAAAATCACCATTACTGATCTATATGCCATTAAACAGTTTGAGGATGAATCCATTTCAGATTTTTTTCATAAGATGGTGTGGCATCATCAACTAACTATCATTTTCCCTTCCTCAGACCAATCTCATTGAGCTTTTTTCTTGATCTTGTGCTAAACACATTTCTTCTACTCTCCAAATTCAGTCCTTTCAAAGTTTTGAGGAATCCTTCACCATGGCTTGAAAATTAGAACTTTGTACCCTTGAACAGGCCATGTAAAACTTAAATCCAACAAACCCAAGATGGAGTTCACCAAGTCCTCCTCTTCTTCTTCTCATCATGATAAATCCAATACTTTTGTGGAAAATGCTATCATCATCTTCTTCTTCCTCCCAAGCCGAATTCACAAATATCTCCTCGCCTACTTGAAACTATACTCCTCTTAGGGAGTCTTATAGTTCCATATTTGATAAGATTATGGCTTCCAATCTTATCTAATTACCTCCTATTCATCCTTTAGATGAATCACGGGCCATTCCTTCCTAGTATCACGAGGACGCTTATTGAAAACATCACATATTATATGGGCACGACATTGAGAAGTTTTGTACCTTCAAGGACCTTGTTCAATGACTTATCAATCAAGGGTACCTTCAAGTGAGTAATCCTAATGCCCCTCCTAATCAACCATTGGATGTCTTTAAACAACCTTTTCCTAACCATCCTCCTACTAGCCAAGAAATCCCTTCCACATCCCAAACACCCAAATCCCACACCATTAACACCCTAAGTCATGTTCCTACATCCTCCTCCTTGATCACTTCATCAACTTCATCTACTTCTACCATTGATCCCATTACACCCACATCTACTATATCCAAATCCACTCCTCCCATATCCATCATACCGCCCATCTCCACACCTGATCTCTCACCTACTTCTTCCTTTACTCCTTCTAGTGATCCTACCCCTACCATCTCGACAACCTCATCAACATTCACCCCTTCTCCTCTATTTAATCCCACATCATCTCTTACTTCTACATCCTCCTTAGATGTTCATTTAGACAATACCCCTACTTCATCATTTTCTTCTACATCTACATATTCTTCCATTAAAACAATATCCCCATCACCTTCTACATCCTCCTTACCTCCATTTATTTTAGACTTGATCATACCCACTACTTCGCCCACCTCTATTCCACCCTTACCTATTGTACCATCCTTAGAACCAATCCTAGTTCCCCTTCCTACACTCCTACCCACACCAATCACATCAACTACCATGATCACATCGACACCATCCTCTCCCCCTACATCATTCTCATCATTTGAAGAATTTTTAAATCACTCCAACTCACCATAACTTCAAATGATGCCCCTATCTCATCCTCAATATTAGACATGCCCAAATCAACTCAATCCACATCCTCTTTAGACATCCTTAAAAAAAAGTTACTTCTACCACCATTAACCTCCAAATCTTCAAACTCGCCATTGAAATCATTGTCATCCCTCCCAAGGGTTCTTATTCAAAATCAAAATCTAAGACCCTTGGTGTATTTCCTCAAAATTCCCTTTCACGTCCTCATAAGAAGATAGAAATTCCTTCACCTAAGATCAAATCAAATAATGCCACATCATCTATCTTAGGACCACCCCCATCTCTCCTAGGACCAGTTGCTTCTTCCAAGACATCACAATCAATCAATCAATCCACATCAAAATCATCCATCACTTCTTTAAAATCTTATCATTCTTATAAATCATCAAACATCACTAAGATATCTAAAATGTGAATTGATAAAACTCAACCTTCAACATCAAAATCACCTAAAAACACTTCTAAAATACCCCCACCTCAATCAACCATCATCATCCCTTCCACATCAAAATCAGTGGTCAAAACTTCTAAGGATAAGACCTTGCTTCAACCTACATCCACTTCCTCTAAATCAAACCCATCTACTCCTTCTAAAACATCAACCTCCAAACCATAAATCAAATCTTATACTGAGGTATTCTAGCATCTTCTCCATGCATCTATAGTTACCCTTC
Organism: Taxus wallichiana var. yunnanensis; assembly: GCA_018340775.1. Taxonomy (NCBI): domain Eukaryota; kingdom Viridiplantae; phylum Streptophyta; class Pinopsida; order Cupressales; family Taxaceae; genus Taxus; species Taxus wallichiana. The sequence goes on from CM031240.1 coordinate 849,024,201, forward strand.
CTCCCATCAAACCCTTTGACTGCGTAGGCCAAATCCCACTTGGTTTGATCCTAATGTTATTTGTGCCTATCATCATGTGCCTAGCCACACTACCGAGAATTGCAAGGCCCTTCGTGCCCTTATCGATAGCCTTATGGAAGAGGATGACCTCCTTGTTGAAGAGGAGGACACCCTTCTATCCCCTTGGCCCATCTTCATCCAAATCCAACCTTCCTATCAAATCCAAGACTTCTAAGTCCACCTTTATCGTTATTCCACCTCCGCTTCTCTTTTCGACAAATAAAAACCCTCTCTTTACATAGACGGTGTTCATGTTTCCACTAGGTCTCACCCTTATGACACCTAACCATATACTTCATCCAGGACTCCAAGGTCATCATCACTTGCTCCTCCCAATGAACCCATCACTCATCCCATACCATTTCCTCCTTCTTCCTCCAAAGCTAAGGTGTTTATCCTAGCCACTCCTAATCCTACTTCTATCGAACAGACCATCGTAAAATAGTTACATCAAGCTCTTGTTAAGATGTCCCTATACGATCTCATCCAAAGCTCTCCCAACCACAAACAAGATCTTATTGAAGCTCTACAAAGGCATCCCTATATCATCTAATGAACTTCAACCCCTCATGGATCTAGCCAATGCTATCACATTGTCCACCACCATATCCTTCGAGGATTCTAAAATCCCCAAAATTCTTATTGAAGACCATGACCTTCCTCTCTTCATCACAGTTCGTATCAATGACACATTCATCTAAAGAACTATGATTGATAATGGTGCTAACATCAACATAATTTCTTCTCACACCTTCAATCAACTCAAGCACCATGATACCATTTTCGATGAATCCCCTGTCATTCTTCGTGCCTTCAATAATGTTGTTTCCCCCACATTCGGTACACTTATCCTTCCCATTTGTGTTTTTCATAAGCTCCTTCATGATATCTTCTACATTGTAGAAGGGGAATTTTAGTATAATGTTTTGCTTGGACGCCCTTGGATTCATGCCATGCACTGTGTCCCATCTACCCTTCACCATTGTATTAAGTATGAATATGAAGGGAAAATTCACACTCTCCCCACTGATTCCCCTCCTTTCAAGGCATGTCATATGACTTATTGACCAAATGATGTACTTATCCCTAAATATTCTTCTAAATCATCCACCAGTTCTTTTGTGCTTGCATCCAAGTTACCCCATGATGGATCTTTTGATGATGTGATGCAATGCCTCACCTTAGGGGAGTACCAACTCCTCACTCTTAATTCTCTTCCTTCTCCTAACCACCTTGGCCACCCTGATAAGGCCCTTATGTATCAATCTAACATTGGGGACATCATCTCATTTGGCCCTTCTTTTCTCAAAACCAATCTGATCTATGGTGGCCTTGATCAACCTTCCTCTCATGCCGAAGATTTCCCTCACACCAAACCATATACCAATGGTTTCATCTTTCTCAGTAAACCATCCTTGACCTACACATACCTCTATCACTATTCCCTGGAAGGGATATAACCTAAGACATTATGAGTAAGATGTCCATGACCTCCCCTTTAAACAACCCCACAAACCACATGAAAAATTTGGCTTGGGATATAAAGATCCCTCCATCCCCCTTCAAGCACTTCTACATCCTCTCCCATTGACATTGATTCACCTATCTTCTCTCCATCTAAATATCTTATAGATTCAAATGATTTTGTATCTATCCCTTCTGAATTTTTTTAGTCTCCACCATTTCTCTTAGACCATTCACTTATTAGGTTGAAAATGAAACCCGGTCCTTTCCTCTTAAACATCCTGAAATGATAAGGAAGATTCCCTTACCATTGATATCCTCCAATGTAATGATGATGAATCTATTCTATCTTACATGGGGATGAGTATTTTCATATCCAAAATTCCCTTCTCCCTGACACTTCCTCCCTTCTAAATGAATTGACCATCAACATTAATATAGGGACCCCTCATGAGCCCCGAATCCTCAAGGTTAGCCAATATCTTGATCCTCAAGAGCTAGAAGCATTCACCTCCTTCTTATCCAAACATAGACAGGCCTTTGCATGGTTATACTCTAACATGTTAGGTCTTGACCCTCCATCATCACCATCCCCAATGCTAAACATGTCAAATAGAATTTACGTCACATGCATCCCTGCATAGCCTTTCTTGTCAAAAAGAGCTACAACGCCTTCTCTCTCGCTAACTTTATTTATCCTATTGACTATCCTTAATAGGTCTCTAATATCATACACATTAAATATTCTAGAAAGCTCTACATCAATACAAACTTCTGAGATTTAAACCTTGCCTATCCCAAGGATGAATTTCCTCTTCCCAACATCAATCATCTCATCGATGTCAAGAGTGACCTATTATGTTGTGTAGCTTGTTTTTAAGTGTGGAAATGTTGAAGAATGTACACTATCCATAGTTTTCTTGCTGGGGTTTGGGATTGAGCCTCAAGAAGGGTCCGAGGGAGGAAACCTCACGGTAGTAGGTGTTCAGGCGAGCCCCGAGAAAAAAAAATTGCCTCGAAAAATGTGCCACAGTAGCTCAAGAAACATGTTCTTCTCATACGGGTGGGATTTTTGACACATAGGTTTACAGGATGGTTTTGGCCCTTGGTTTTGGTACCACGGTATTATAAAATAGCTTAAGTAGTTACCTATTTATGTTGTTTTTTGCATATGGTAGGGTTGATGTTACATTATAGAGGTGTGTGAGTTCAAGTGTGAATTGTCGGGAGAGTTTGTTGAGCATAGCTCCAAATAAATTTTGGGTATTGTATTGAGAGAGATGTGACTTGTAATAAAATGTGAGCAAGTGATTCTTGGTGGATGTAGCTCAAATTGGGTGAACCACATTAAATATTTTCTCTTTGTTATGTTATTTTAATTTATGCACCTTTATTTTTCAAATCTGTGATATTATTCTACATATTAGTTTCTACTATTGCAATTATGTGTGGGATTGTTCCGCATATTTTATCCCTTATTTCCTAACATGGCCATGAGATGCTCTCTCTTATGGATGATTTTTCTGGTTATAATCAGATCCTCATCGCTCTAGAAAACCAACATAAGACTTCCTTCATCACCCCTGGGGGACTTTCTATTATTGTTTCATGCCTTTCAGCTTGAAAAATGTTGGGGTAATTTACCAGGTGTGATGACCTATATCTTCCATGACCTTATCCATAAAATAGTGGAAGACTATATTAATGACCTCTTGGGTAAATCCAAGTGCCAATATGACCATATTTTAGTCCTTGAAATCCTTTTTAAACATCTTATCTTATTCCTTCTTTGTCTCAACCCAACCAAGTGTGTATTTGGAGTCCTAACTAGCAAAATCCTTGGCTTTGTCATTTCTATCAGGGGCATTGAGGTTGACCCTGCAAAAATTAAGGCCATTCTCAAAATTCCTCCCCATTCTAATCTAACTCAACTTCGTGGTCTCCAAGGCCGTCTCAAGTCAATCCATCATTTCATTTCATAACTATATGACCATTGTCAACCCTTCCATCACCTTCTTTGAATAGACACCCAGTTTAATAGGGATGAAACCTATCAAAAGGCATTCGATAATCTCAAAAAATATCTTCTTTCTCCACATGTGATCACACCTCCATATTAGGGGGAACCTTTCTACCTCTACATATATGCCTCAAATCATGTTTTGGGTGCCATGTCGGCACATCGCAACGAAGCTAGAGAACAGGTTGTGTATTATATCATTCGTGCCCTTCTTGATTATGAAACTCGTCATACCAAAGCTGAGAAGATGTGGTGTTCCCTCTTTTCACAACTTCCAAGCTTTGTCATTATCTACTTATTCATAAAACCTTCGTCATTACCAACTTCCACATCCTTAAAACTTGTTGGCAAGAAAAAATTTTGGGTGGAAAAACTTGTGGATTTCTTGTCAATGATTTGGGAATCTAAGTCCCTCTACTTTACTAGTATAGCTATCGTATATGCATGTGCAAGTAAATGTGTATTTTCTGGTGGCCTTATAATCGGGGATCAACACGGGGGCACTCCATTGACCCACGTGACAAAGCTAACAATCTCTTTCTAGGGAATACTTTGTCTGAAGAGTGGGAAAGGGGAGTGAGAAAAGAGGTAAGTGTTGCGGGTAGAAAATCATATTCCTACACACACTAGTTAGAAATTTCATCACATGCACTAAAATTAGGAAGAAACAATACTGTAAATAGCAATAAGACCAATTAGAATTTAATGAACACAAAGTATTAGTAAACCCCTTAGTCAAAAAAGGATCGAAACTCCTTCTTCTTGTATTGATGCTCAAGAAGAAATTTTACATAATATGAGAATGGAAGACATTGAGAATAGGGGAAAGTGGCTAACTCTTTTCACTCACAAGTGAGAAAAATATCTCTCATGAACTTACAAGAATACAACCAGCTAGAAGAATTTCAGAATTAGAACCCCTTGGAATGAAGAGCTCATTACAATTTATAGCAACCTGAATTGTCCTTTCACCTCCCTCACATGACTCTTTGTTTCCATATTCCACTCATGACCTTTTGTTTTCCATGAATTAAGTATTTCTCTTATAATTTTGAGAAAATACTTTTTACAAATTTAAAATAGGTCACTTAAGTGAATAGGATGAAATACAATGATGACACATAATGAAGAATTAGAATGGGGAGAGAAAGAAAGAGAGGGAAAGATAGGAAGAGGGAAGGGATGGAGGGAAAACACTCCTCGTGACAAAATGCTTTGAATGCCTTGATGCAACCATGAACTTTGAGTGAGGATTTCTGCCACTTGGTGATCTTCTACATTGATGAATATTTCTCCCTTGAATAACTTTGAATCATTTTCCAAATCTAGTGATGACTGAAAACTCTATGATGCATGGACATCTGGACCATAGAATGAGTGTTTACAAACATTGTTATGATGTTTACCACTACAAGATTGAGATGAAAACATGCAATGCCCATGATGACCCTCCTTGAAACTTGGTTGATGAACCCTTTGACTCATTGAAATCATTCTGACCAATTCACTTTTTATCACTCGGTTCCTTAAGTGATGAAGATGAATTCACATGATGTGCCTTGTGATGCCTTTCTTTGCTTCTGTAAACCATTGCACTCAAGATGGTGCCTCCCGGACCTCCATGAAGTCTCAATTCCTCCTTTTCAACTCATGAAACCATCTCATTATCCAAAAGGGAGTCCAAAAAGTAGTAAGGTGAGTGAAAACAAAGTCATATATAATTTTCCAAACCGAAATGAAAAAATTCTATTTTTAGAATATGAGCTGTGTTCTATTATTTTAGGGCATATCATCTGTCTTTCTCTAGTTTCACCTTTTGAACCATCTACCATTTTCCAACCTCATTTGTTCTGAGATATAGTTATTTTTAGCACATTTCTATTTTTAGCTAGGTTGTTATTTGGGGACCTGTTATTTTGGGAAGAAGTCGTTTTCTATCTTACTTTCCATTTTACCCCTTTTCTGATTGTCCTGAGTGATCAAACTTGTAATTCAATGGGAATCATAATTTATAGCATGCGAGGAAGTATAACATATGTTATTTTTATTAAGTGGTGAAAATGACCTCTGTTTGTGACGAGAATAACTTTTTTGGATTCGGCTCTTCATCACGAACTCGTGCTCCAATTTTCATCATGATTCACTTTCCAAAAGCTCATAAATGAAAAATGAAAATTTATGTTTGGTAAGAGCTTCGGGTATGGAGCTACTAGGGAAGAATACTGATAAAAAATATTCTTTCATATCTCGATAAAATTGAAACTTCATAGTGCGAAAACTAGTTTGAGAGAATCTAGATTTTTGGAGACCCTTCCCTCTAGATTTTGGATGATTTTTCCCACCGGATCTTCAGGAATTTGAAAATTTCTTCAAAGAGGGAAGAATGTTGATAAAAAACACAACCCTCCATATCCCTAAAAATAGGGACTTCATGGCGTGAAAACTAGTTCACGTGAAACTAGATTTTTTAACGATCATTCCCTCTAATTTTCGTGCGATTTCAGCCCACCTGGAAACCTAGGAAGTGGAGAGGTAGCTCAGCTTGATTTTTTCCCTACTCTTTGTGTCATGGCAGAAATTAATGGAGCTTGAAATCTAAAGATCTGGTTTTTTTCTCCATTCACAATGAAATCAACTCCATTGCGATAGGTTTTTTTTCTTCTTGTCTTCTTGGTGAAATTTCCCTTCAATCAGTTTGTCGGTTTAACGGAAAATTGACCTTTGTTCTTCGAGGAGCCGGAAGTTAAATTTATTCTTTGTGAGCATTCCTTGCTGAAAATGGGAGGTTTGAATATGATTTTTAATGGCCTTCAAGAGATAATAACTCAGCAATAGATGGTTTTTCAATCGTGCACCGGTTTGGAAGATTTCTTCAAATTTTGATTTCATGACAATGGGGATTTCCATTGTTCTTCTTCTCTGTTCTTCATTTCTTCTTCTTAGCTTGATGAAATATTATTATGAGACATGTGTATCACCATGGGGTAGAGGATTTCATTGCTTATGGTGAATATGGTTTGAGCTTTGGCAATGGTGGAGTGGTGGTGAGAAGTTGCAGAGAAAGTTACAGAGCAAGTTGTGCATGAAGGAGTTAGATGTTAGAAGTTAGAAGTAGGAGGAATTTTTAAAATTTAAAAATTAAAACTAAGAAGGGATGGGGAACATTTTCATTTCCCTAACATCCCTCACCTCAAAGGGATGTGAGGGACATAAAATTCCATGGCAAGCAAGGTGATGACACGTGGCGGAGATCGACAAGTAGGGAATGAAGGCTAAAAATTCAGCTTTAAAGCACTGAGGGTTTGAAAGTGGGTCATATGGGTGACCAGAAGTCTCCCTTAGGGGTTGGGCACATTTTTCAAGGTTTTATGTCCTTAACATGTGAGGGAAATGAGGGACATCAAATTCCATGGTGCTCCTGGAGCTGACACGTGGCGGAGATCCGACAACAGGGAATTTGAGCTCCCACAAGCACCTGGGGGCTAAACTGACAATCCTAAAGGTCGCATGAGGTTCTAGAGGTCATATGGGGGATGGGAACATTTTTTCATGGTTTATTTCCTTGACCTTGAGGGACTTCAGGGACACAAAATCCTACCAAGCTCTTGGAGCTGACATGTGTCCTCCAAAATTTGGCTAACTCCGAACTCGCTCCAAGAGGACAACTTGAGACGATGATAACTTGAGCTCTCAATGGAATTTTTGGTGAAATTTTATATGATCCTAACTTTAAATGGAATTTTTAATCTAATGGTTTGGGTCTCATGTCTTTATTCTACCATTTTTTTCATGAAAAAATGGATTTTTGATTTGGTACTCCACATATACATGAGAAAAATTGCTTACATACCTAATGTGCCAAAGGGTTGTGAAAAAAATAATTTTACCATTTTATAGGGCTTGGAATTCCATTTCTAGAGATATTTTTTTTTTATCCTAACTCTATCGAAGCTCCGAAATCACCTTCAAAAGCTCAGGAGTTGTTTTTCCTATGCACTGACTAGGCATGTGAACCCTAATTTTGGTGAAACTATCCCAACTTCTCGAGCCCTTCCAGAATCTTCTTGAATCACTTCCATGATGTCCCAAGACCTTTTAATCACCTCCATGTCCATTTTTGTTTTTTCTTCTCCACTCCATGGGGTTGCTCCAGCCCTAGGAAGGCCAAGTGATAGCCCTTCCCACAACTACCTATAGCTTGCAATTTTTAATGAACTCCTAAAATCACCTAGGGGGAATGAATGGACTTTCCTAAATCACCTAGGGGGATGAGATAATGTTAATCGGGAGGTCACTTGGATTGACTGGATAGACCGGGGTGTCTTGGAATGATAAGACTTGAAAAAATTAACACAAGGGTATAGTTGTCATGCTCAGAAATTGTTAATTTCCTTATTGCACATTTGCATGACAATAGTTGGATCTAGCTTAGGGACATGACATGGATTGAGCACAGTAAATACATGACATGAAGAATCCAGAATCTCAACTTTAGACAATATGACCAATGTCTTATCCATTGGGCCCTATAGAGTCATGTACAACTTACAAGAGAGAGAGAGAGAGAGAGAAGAAGGAAACACACACAAAACAAGGAGAAAGGGAAACACACAATGCACGCAGAAAGGAAAGACACACACCACATAAAGGAAATTATATACAAGGGGGCTACAGAGGTAGGGAAAGAATATACACATACTCGGAAATGGGTTGAGAAAAGTACATGCCATCATGAGATAGCGGATTGAAGCCTGACCTTTGAAGCACAAAAATTGTTATTTGATCAAACCATGCTTTTGTGATGGCCTTGCATGGCTTGAGAAGAAGAATACTGATCATGATTCCATCCTTGTACTCATATTGTATTGAGAATGTTCCTTCATCCATTGAAAATTTGGTTAACCTCTTGAAACTTTTACATTTTGAAGATTCCTCTTGATGTCCTGCAATCATGAGACACCATCCCTCCATGTCTTTAAGAGTGGGAAAATTGCTTCTGTCATGAAAAATTCATCTTCTTTGAATTACAACTTCAAATTGTCTCTTATATCAGCAAAACACTTGGAAGGAGTGAGAAAAAACTGGTTTTATTCCCATTCAAGAACTTCCCTGAACATCCCACTTTGTTTCTCGACCAAGTGTTTTCGGATCATGGAGGTTAAATCATTGAGCCAAAGGTCTTCATCATCCTTAAGAGATTGTTGCAGCATGGAAACATGTTCAAGATGAATTGGAGCTTGGAGGATGGTGAGTGCAGTTTGATTTTGGATCATTTGGAAAGAATCATGCATACTCTTGCTTTGTTGTCTAGAGAAATTGTCGCCAATATGCATTCATTTGGAGTCCATCTTGATATTATTTTCAAAATTGTAGCTTTTGGTTTGGCCATGTAAGAATTCTTCACCCTTCATTGGATTTTTCCATATGAACTCTTGTTTTTCATTGATGGACCATTCTAAAATGGTGGGAGAAAGTTGGTTTTGAATATACTCCCAACATTGCTGCAGATTTTGACATGTTCGAACAACTTTCTTCAATGAAAATCAGCTCAATGTTTTCCCTGTTATCTTCTTCCATGGTAGAGTTGTCTTCAAAATTGGATATGTCCAAAGGAGATTCACGAACTTTTCTTCTTTTTCACTCATGAACTTCTTCACACAATGTGGAAGAAAAATACATGCTTTCATGTCCATTCTCATCAACCAAAGTATTAGGGAAGTCATTAAGATTATCCAATTGCTCCATCTCAACATCAAAATTGGTCCACCAAAATAGGAAGCACAAATTGATTCATACATGTCTTGTATCTCCATAGCCCAAGTTAAGAGTTCAAGGTTGAGTTGAGGATCTTCAGTTTCTTCCACAACCTTCAAGATATCTTATACGAGATAGTTCTTCTGAAATTTCCATAGGCTCATTTTTATCTTCATTGGAATAATCTTCTTGTTGTGCTCTCAGGAGATGGTTAAAAATCTGATCCATATGGGCCCATGATTCATTTGAAACATTCTTGTTCACCTCTTCCATGCTTTGTGTTGCCAAAGATTCACTTTCTTACAAACACGGGCATACTTGATTCATGACACCTACTGACAAGGAGAAGATGTCCAAGCTTCATGGGAAGGGCACTCCTTCAAGCTCAAAATCCATATCATCTTCTTCTTGGTAAGAAGTAGAGAACCATGTTAGGGCAGCAGTATGAGAAGAATTTTCAGCTACATCTTGACCATCCATTATTGAATCTTCTTGCTTAGGTGAAAGATGAAAGGATTTTTTTTCACCATGATGATGATTTTTCTCCCAGTGAGTAGAGGTTGTGTTTAAATTTTTGTTCTCCTCGGCTTTGAAAAGAGATTGGGCTTCTTCCATTCGATCATTCATGATTGCATCGGGAAGAGAGTTTGATTCTTTGACTTCCTCCATTTCTTCATGCAAAATTTCTATATCACTTGAAGAATCAAAATAGGAGGGAAGATTATCTATGACCATCTTAAATTCATCATCTTCAAACCATGATGTCAGGTGACTTTCTTACACTTCTTCACATCTCTCCATTTCATCATTAATTGAAAGATCAAAAATTGAAAAGAGATCATCCATGCTTACTTTGAATTGTTCATCTTCTTCATCATTAGTGGAGTCTTTGGAGAGCATTGGATCATCCATTATGTAGCAGGATCTTCCTTTATTGAATATATTATTCCCCTATGGGTTGTGACTCGAGCCAAATGGAATTGCTGAATGGTGATTCTATCTTTGTCTCTTCTACTTCTTCCTCCATGACATTGCTTTGGCTTTCATCAAAGGTTCCATGATAAGATCTTCTTCAGAAGCATCCAAGAATCTTCTGGGAATGAAAACCTCATAATATGGGAAGCCATCAGGGTCTTCCTCCATAGGGCACATCTCATCTTCTTCCTCCATTTGATGTGGTGCTTCAAGATGTTCATATCTTATCTGTAGAGCTAAAGCATACCTCCAAATTTCATCAAATACTTGGTCATAATTTCCTTTTATTATGCTCTAAATTCTTTCCACATATTCTCTTTTCAACATGTTCATTTCTTCATCACCGTGTGAGGAAGTCATCTATTGAGAGGTGGAAGAAAGATAATGTTCTCAATTTTGTAGTGAGATGCACGAGGTTGCAAAAATCTTCTTCAATGGATCTTGCACCATCTTGTCTTTCATCATCTTCTTGAATGCTGATTTTATCTTCATCGGAAGGCTCAAGGATAGGATTTTCTTCAGCGACATTCAAGAACCTTTCGGGTATGAAAACCCTATGGTACGAATGATCTTCAGGATCTTCCTCTATAGGACAAATCTCCTCTTCTTCTTCCTCACTATGTGCTGACTCAAGTTGTTTGTTCATCTCATGTAATAATTTGGCATATTCTCGAGCTTCACACCTTATCTTATGTCTCCTTTGAATCCATTCCTCTTCATCGATGATAGGTTCTTTCTTCTTTCCTTTGTCAACACTATTCCGAACCATGGCTAATCAACAATCTTCTTTTCTAGACAGACATCTTCTTCTTATTCTTCATTGTCACTCATTGGTACTTCACTCCAATCTAGAAATTTCTTCATGATGCGGGAAATGAATGTGACAAGGGTTCGTTCCTTGATGGAGTCACCTTCAAAAAATGATTTTCCTTTGAAATCTATTTTTTCAGACCTTGTGGTCGTATTTTAGGTGCATGAATTGTTAAAGTTGCCCCACGATGGGCACCAAAAACTATTGGCGATAAAAAAATTCGGGTGGAAAAACTTGTGGATTTCTTGCCAACACTCTAGGAATTTAAGTCCTCTACTTAATCCGGTGTAGGTTTCGTATATGCATGCATGAGTAAAGGTGGATTTTCTTGGTGGCCTTGTGGTTGAGGATCCAACAGGGAACTCCACTGACCTTACGACAAAGCTAGCAATCTATTGCTAGGGAATACTTTGTCTGAAGAGTGGGAAAGGGGAGTGAGAAAAGAGGTAAGAGAACTAATGTTGCAGGTAGAAAATCATATTCCTACACACACTAGTTAGAAATTTCATCACATGCACTAAAATTAGGAAGAAACAATACTGTAAATAGCAACAAAACCAATTAGAATTTAATGAACACAAAGTATTAGTAAACCCCTTAGTCAAAAAAGGATCGAAACTCCTTCTTCTTGTATTTATGCTCAAGAAGAAATTTTACATAATATGAGAATGGAAGACATTGAGAATAGGGGAAAGTGGCTAACTCTTTTTACTCACAAGTGAGTAAAACATCTCTCATGAACTTACAAAAATACAACCAGTTAGAAGAATTTCAGAATTAGAACCCCTTGGAATGAAGAGCTCATTACAATTTATAGAAAAATGAATTGTCCTTTCACCTCCCTCACATGACTCTTTGTTTCCATATTCCACTCATGACCTTTCATTTTCCATGAATTAAGTATTTCTCTTATAATATTGAGAAAATACTTTTACAAATTTAAAATAGGTCACTTAAGTGAATAGGACAAAATAAAATGATGACACATAATGAAGAATTAGAATGGGGAGAGAAAGAAGAGAGGGAAAGAGAGGAAGAGGGAAGGGATGGAGGGGAAAACACTCCTCATGACGAAATGATTTGAATGCCTTGATGTAGCCATGAACTTTGAGCGAGGATTTCTACCACTGGTGATCTTCTATACTGATGAAGATTGCTCCTTTAATAACTTTGAATCATGGTCCACTCAATATAGTGATGACCACAAACTCTATGATGCATGGACATTTTGGACCATAGAATGAGTGTTTAGAAATATTTTTATGATGTTTACCATTGCAAGCTTGATATGAACACATACAATGCCCATAATGACCCTCCTTGAAACTTGGTTGATGAACCCTTTGACTCGTTGAATTTTTTTCTGACCAATTCACTTTGGATCACTCGGTTCCTTAAGTGATGAAGATGAATTCACATGATGTGCCTTGCAATGCCTTTCTTTGCTTCTATAAACCATTACACTCAAGATGATGCTTCCAAGACCTCTGTGAAGTTTTCATTCCTCCTTTTCAACTCATGAAACCATCTTATTATCCAAAAAGGAGTCCAAAAAGTAGTAAGGTGAGTGAAAACAAATTCATATGCAATTTTCCACTCCGAAATGAAAACTTTCTATTTTTAGAATATGAGCATGTGTTCTGCTATTCTAGGGCATATCACCTGTCTTGCTCTAGTTTCACCTTTTGAACCATCTACCATATTCCAACCTCCTTTGTTCTTGAGATATTTCTATTTTTAGCACATTTCTATTTTTAGCAAGTTGTTATTTGGGGACCTGTTATTTTGGGAAGAATTCATTTTCTATCTTACTTTCCATTTTACCGATTTTCTGATTGTCCTAAGTGATCAAACTTGTAATTCAAATGGGACTCATCATTTATAGCATGCAAAGAAGTATAACATATGTTATTTTTATTAAGTGGTGAAAATTACATTTTTTTGTGATGGGAACAACTTTTTTGGATTTGACTCGTCGTCACGAACTTGTGCTTCAATTTTCATCATGACTCGCTTTCCAGAAAGCTCAGAAATGAAAAATGAAAAATTATGCCTTGTAAGAGCTTCACGTATGGGGATACTAGGGTAGAATACTAATAAAAATTCATTCCTTCATATCTCGACAAAATTGAAACTACATAGTGCAAAAACTAGTTTGAGACAATCTAGATTTTTTGGAGACCCTTCCCTACGAATTTCAGATAATTTTGTCTGCTGGATCTTCAGGAATTAGAAACTTTCTTTAAAGAGGGAATAATGTTGATAAAAAACACACAGACCCTCCATGTCCCTAAAAATAATGGTGTGTAAACTAGTTCACGTGAAACTAGATTTTCAATGATCATTCCCTCCAATTTTTGTGCAATTTCGCCCACTTTGGAACCCTAGGAAGTGGAGAGGTAGCTCACTAATTTTTTCCACTACTGTGTCACAGTGGCCATTAATGGAGATTAAAAATTTTAGGTCTGGTTTTTGTCTCCATTTACGATGAAATCAACTCCATTGCGATAGGTTTTTCTTCTTGTCTTACTAGTGAAATTTTCCTTCGATCCAATTAGTGGTTTAACGAGAAAATTAAACTTTGTTCTTCGTGGAGCGAAAGTGAAATTTCTTTGTTGTGAGCATTACGATGCGCCTAGAATTCACCAAGTAAAATCCTAGGTGCACTTTGGAACATCACTCAACCTAGACTGAGTGCTCACCCAAAGCATGCAAAGGTACCAAACCCCTCTTTAGGGTTGTTGTTGCAGGAGGTTGGCATGATGAAGACTTAAAGAATTCAGATCCATCATTAATACATCTTTCGACAGTGCATGTACAGATCTAGTTCTAGAGAATAACATATTTAAATGATAACCATGATGAAATCAAGTATGCAAGTTCCAATTATACTCACAATTAACACTCTGATTCAACCAATACACTCCATTATAGTAAACATGATTAATACACAAAAACTCATTACATTAGATAATACCATAGTTTATGTGTGTATCAGATTTGGCAACATAACCTCACAATAACTCAGTTCTTACATATTATCCCTATGCTACACATTTCACTACATATTTATAAGGGTGGGGAATTTCCCTTCACTACTTATCTAATCCCAAAATAGGTCGCATGTTATTATTAGCCATGCGTTGTTACAATAATAACCACACATGTAAGTGTGCTAATAATAGACTTCTTCTAGTTAACTATCAGTAGTAAATCTATTCTCAGCATGTACCCATGCAAAGCGCTTCATATCTAATCCTCCAAAAATAGCCAATGTGTGTCGCATAAGTCTTTAACCAGTTTGTGTTCGGCACGCTATCTCCAAAAATAGCTTGTACACGTGAAAATGGCTAAGTCCCAAATCTATCTATCTTCTTCGTGCATGATTCTTTCCTGACCCTTCCACACCTTTGAATGCACTTTGTTCTTTCGTGCGAACCTTCTATATGTTTTTCACTAAGTGCCATGTTTTGCTGACCAACATTACCCCACACTAATTACATTGCCACCCCAACAATGGTTATCTCCAAAATAAATCAAAGAATATGAATAGAAGAATAGAAATAATTTTTATGAATAAAATAATGACTTTACCCTGCAACATCTTCTGCTTCAACTAGAAGAATCAATTATGGATATTCTTATTTTATTTCCACCTCTAAAATTTTTCAATCATTGAGCATGACCTTTTCCTTTCTCGGGATATCTACCGTAATTGACTATGTCTCATCTTTTGCAATTTCTCCTTTCGATTCTCGTAAGACCAAAACTTTGTTGGACATTGTAGTCATTCTTCCTTCTAGAAATTCCATCTTTTGCGCAATGAGTTTCCTAAGCTCATCTAGCCTTTCTTTGTGTGGTTCTTATTTTTTTGTAAGGGTCTTGCGCCTCTACTTGACAAGCGTTAATCATTCTGCGCAGCCCAAGGTCTCATCCTTCATGGATTTCAGGACTTCATTTTCTTTCATAATGGTCCTAAATCTTATAATGGCTTCTAGGGATGTAAAAATATTCAACACTTGATCTACTTTCTTCAATTCCTCTTGCAATCTTTGAGCAATGCCTCATATGATGCAATCTTCCTCATCACCGAAGCCTTTTCTCGCTTTGCTTCTTGCTCAGATTATTTGGTGTTGGCATGTGCAGAGGTCCATCTTCAAGCACCAAGTCCACCAAGGTACGTACATAATGCATTATTGAAGGAAAATTTTCTAGTACCTTGGATTTCGGTGTGGTCTCGCCTTCAGGAAAAGGTCTCCAATTTCCTCTGCCATGCTTATAAATGCACTATTCTTCTTTTTCTCCAAGTCCTTTTCTTGCTTTAGGTGTGCTATTTCTACATCCTTAGTTTTGAGTTCTTCTCTTAGTGCCCTAATTATTGCAGCCTTATCCACATTTTGTCGTGCCACCTCTGTTGAGACTTTTACCAAAGCATTACTCACTTATTCATCTAACATAACAAGTAGGCTTTATTGTTATGTGTCTAAGATGATGTGTCTTCTTCAACCTTCTTGATACACATGACTCTTCACATACATCAAATTCGGTTCGTCCATGTGTGTGTGCATATACCATGAAAGCTACTTCCTTATGTGCATGGTTTCCATATCTTCATCCATCAACTCCCACCCATACAACTCCTTTTGTGTCACTGTGCTTTGAAAATGGGTGCGAGCACAATTTCACCTATGTCCTCGGTATAGCCCATGACCCGGGCAACATATTCTTCACTTGTTATTTTTATCTTGGCCCCTTAGGAACCTGAGTATCAAGATCTAGAGCTTGTTCTACTATGCCCTGAGTGGTCTCTTGCGTTGTCTCATCTGCCTCCTTTTCTCCTTCATCTCCATCCTTCATTTCTTTGTCCTTTGTCTCTTCCACATTCTCTGAAGATGTAGGAGATTCGGGTGCACTCTCCTCAGAGTCTTTTATTTCCTCGTTTAGCTTCAACTTCCTTCTTCTCTTCTTAGTTGGATCCTTCTATGGAGAGATTCGTGTTGATCTGCACACTAATTATGGAGTAGCACCTTGGGTTCTTGTTCTCCTAAATACCCTTTTAAAGCGGTGCTCTCCTTGACCGCATCCAGTCCTCATTACCTTCCTCTTGTGGTTGGGGTGGAGTAGTCACGCACTCAACTTCTACCCTATCTGTAGGCTACCTCCTACCTTTGTGCTCCAAACCACCACTATCTTCATGTTCCTCTTCTTCATCATCTACTTATATTGTCTCTGTGGGCTTAGGTGCTAGAAAATTTTCCATTGTATGCTTACCTTTTGGTGGCCTTGGGAGTGCAAACTCATTCTCCACATACTTATTGTTCTCCAACTTGGGCTTGAGTTGAAGGTACACAATCATTGCTTTGGTGTCCCCAACTACCAAGCTTATAGGCTTCATGCTTATAACATCTGAGACTAGCCTCTCAATGTAGGTAGTCTATCCTAGATATACATATGTCTTTCTCAGTGTATGGTAGTCACAATATACCTTGTCTGCATTGAAGCTTAGGCGGCGCACATCCAAAACTGGTGAACTGATGCCTAGAAATATCATGTTGTGAAGGCATATGGTAATTTGCACCATGGGCTCCAAGCCCCATCTTTCATGGTGAACCGCGCGATGCAAAAGTGTTGGTATACCACAAACTGCACTGCCTTCCCTACTACCAAAGGTAACTCCTTAGGTATGTGCCATTCTTCTTCGAATGCTACATGGAGCCTATCATACCACTTCTCCACCCTCTACTTGAATGGTTTTCTCATTGATCCTTTACACAAGAACTTGCCAAATCTTTCCAGAAGTAACTTGTTCTCCATAGGGTATTCCCATATTTTCTCCTTTGGCCCATCGGGCACCCCAATTTCCATAAACACCAGAGATAATAGAACAGCCCCGAAACTGATTTTCTCTCCTGTGCATGCTTCTTCAATGATAGTTTCGTGATGTAACTGGAGATGTTGTAAGTCACTCCTTGTGACATCTTCTTCACAATGTGTAGCCACATTGTGTTTACTTGTGACCATCTTTCTTGGTCATTCAACTTTGTCACTAAGTGTGCAGCTACTTGTATGATTGGGTATTTCTTTAGTTTATCAATTTCCATGCCACAGACCCTTGGTATACCCCAAATCCTTCCTTGTCTCTAGGATTGTGGCCTTATCAATTAAATCACCATCTAGATCTACCCCTGTGCCTTTCAACCCTATTATTGTTGAGATCAACGCGGTTGTGATCCTTACCCTGTGTCTTGCAAAGTAGAAGAAATCTTCATGTACCCTACTCATCAACCACTAGTACAAGGGTTCATATTTACCAAAGTAGGGGAGCTCATACAATTGGTAAACTCTAATCTGCTTCAACAAATTCTCCCCAACATATCATCACACCATTGGCATGTCTTTTGTTGTGCGCTTATTTGTCTTTTTGTTTAATAACACATCCAGATCCTTCTTATTTTCAGGTGTACGATGGTTGTAATCACTGATATTTCTCTTCCAGATGTGGGAATCCCATTCTTGACCCACAATCACACCCTCCAGGATACTGAATTTCTGAGAAATTACTCTCAGGAGTCATTTCAACCTCTACTTCCACTTTCTTCTTCCCCTTAGCTCCTATAGTAGGTGCTTTCTTTGGTGCCATCTATAACCTGCAATCTTCTAACTTCAAATACTCACCTTTTATCTCCTACAATGTGTAAACCCAAACCCTAGCTTGATTCAGTGTTCCCTAGTTGAAATTACATGCCCTAGCTCTTTTTGCTAAGCCTTGCTTCACTCAAACCCTTCGCAACTGGGGACGCAAGCTTCCTCTAGCACACAAATCTACTCATCACATCTCGATTCACACTCTTTGCACTGAATACTCTTCTCACAGCTCGGTCACACTTGGCTCTTTCAAATTATCATGATTACAATGGTAAGAATGAACTCACATCCCCTCCTTTTATATATTTTCAAAAATTTAGTGTATTTATTGCTCCTTCACCTACCAACAATCCTCATTAATTGATCCTTTTTTTCCATTTTCTGTGTGGTACATCTTTGTGCCCCAGTCATAACCTTCTAGCATGCCCTCCTACCTTTTGGTTGTAGACTTCTCTTTAGTGTGCTTCCATGCGCCCGAGTACCTCGTCACTGTGCCTTCCACTAGTAGTCTTCACGGCCTCCACTTACCTCGCGTTATATTGTTCCATCATTTATCTCCATCTATGGTCATCTTGTCTAGAAGCAATCTCTTTTCCAAATTTGAATAGCACCCATAGCAGTTTGTTCCTTTCATGTGTACTTATTTTCAATAGTCCTATACCTGGATATCAATAACCACCCCACACTAAGGGTATGTGTAGTCCTCTACACATATAAATGCTTCAAATAGTAATTAGCTTATGGCACGTAAACACGCTTATTACACAAAAACACCAAGTAAATTGACAAAGCATAGCGAAAAATAAGGAAAATACATAATAGAAAACCTAATCTAAATGGTAACATTGCATTATTACAAACACTAAGAAGACTTATTTATAGTAGGGCTTCACCTACCGCCATTGAAGTACCAGTGTAACAATGTTCCATCAAGCACCTCTAATTAGAAAGTGCCTATTTTAGGTATGTGAGTGATAACATATGGCCCCAACCAATGTACTTTGAGTTTGCCTAGATGGCGTAAAAACTTAGAATCATAAAGGAGCACCATCTGTCCAATTGTGAACTTTTTATCCCTGATGTGCCTGTCATGCCACACTCGTTTCGCTTGGCCTTTCTTGTTTTTGACTCCAACGTTCTATTTCTCGTCACTCATCTATCTTGATTAACTTTTCAATCCATTCTTCTAATGCTTTCTCATCAGCTAGACCTCCAGCGTGCGCAATGCACAAAGACGGTAACATGAATTCCATAAGAAGAACTGCTTCCACACCAAACACCGATCGAAATGGTGTGGCTTTAACCTTTATATGTTGTGCAATATTCCCAAAGCACTGCAAATACTTTACCATCCCAATCCTTTCTTCTAGCATCACAAATTTTGGTCAATGTCTGCTCAAAATATTAATGAAAGCATCGATCGTCCCATTTTCCCGAGGATAATATGGTGTAGTCTTATGGTGTGCAATCATGAATTCATCCAATCAAATTCTGATTGTCTCATTCAAAAAGTGTGTGCCCCTATCATTGGTCAAAATTAAAGGGCATCCATACCTCATAATAATATTTTCCCATAGAAACACGGGTTGTTGTAGCCATTGTACAATCCTTTGTAGGCACTTGCTTCGCCCACCTTGTCGATAATGCATGCAAAGTTATTATATAGCACGATCCGGTCCTACGCGCGGATAGTGAAATAGGACCAAAATAATATATAGCCCATTTTTCAAATGGTTCGCACTAGTCGTTTTCCTATTTTTCCAAGGCACTGATAGTGATCACAAGCCTTACAATATGCCTTACAATCTTTATACATGGTTTCCCACCATAATCTAGCGAGTAAAATCTTGTGTGTAGTGGCGTCACCTACATAGTGGCCACCTGCAATACCACCATGAGCTTCTTCCATAATATATGTGTGCTCATGCTCCAGTACACAGTGGTGCAATACTTCATCCTGACCTAATTTGTATAAGTCACCGCTAATCAACATATAAGGTGTCACGCGTATAGCAAGTTGTTTCTTCTCTACAGATTTCATTCCTTTTGGTGTCATACCTTTTCATAGAAATATAGCAACATCCTCTAAGTCCAATGGTGCTCGTTGTAACCTATATAATTGTGCATCTGGCATGGTATCTTCAATTTCCTATGCTTCTTCTCCTGATTGTATTTTGGATAAATGGTCTAGTCCGAATTACTTTTTCTGGTGTTACCACAATCCGTTGTGAAATCAAATTCTTGAAATAAGAGTACCCATCTGCATATGTGCCCTCAGAAACAGGTGTGTTTACCAAATACTTCAATGCCATGTGATTTGTATAAAAGATAAATGGTGTAGCTAGTAGGTACTGTCTGAATTTATCTAGCACATATATCATTGACAAAGCTTTGTGCTCTATAGTTGTGTAATTATGTTCTGCATGAGTCAATTTTATACTAGAAAAACATATAGGATGATCTACAATACCTTCCCCTGGCTGAGCCAATATTGTGCCAATGGTTGTGCTAGAGGCATCCATATGTACATGAAATGGCTGATCCCATGAGGGAAAGTGCAGAATAGGCATTGTAGTAAGTTGCTCTTTTAATGACTCAAATGTGCATTGCTACAATTCCCCCTAATAAAACGTCCCTTTTCCTTTGAGTAACTCTTCTAAGGATGTGGCAATCTTAGCATATCCTTTAATAAACTTCCTGTAATATCTTGTATGACCAAAAATCTGCATACCTCACTGACGATTGGTAGGCTCTTTTAGGCCGATAATGATCTGCAACCCTAGTTGGATCAACCAACAAACCTTCCTCAAGATTATGTGTCCTAACAGTATCCCAAATGGTGTAGCAAATATGCACTTCTTGATGTTCAAAGAGATACTCAACTATCTACATCTTTCAAACATCAAGCATAGATTGTCATAATGGTCTTTGACCAGTCCATACACCGTCCAATCATCTAAATAAACCTATAAGAAGTTATGAATAAACTCTTTAAATGCCTAAAAACTATGTGTGAAAATACATCAAGCACATTTTTCAGACCAAAAGGCATCACGGTATAGGCGAAGCTACCCCATTCAGTAGTAAAAGTAGTCTTTTCCTAATCCTCCTAGGAAATCCTAACCTGATGATACCTAGAAAACCCATCTGTAAATGAATAGATTGCGCACCCTACAACGCCTTCTAGTATTTCCTCAATGAATGGAATAGGAAAGGGATCATCACACATGCAACATTCAGCTCCCTGTAGTCCACACAGATCCTAATCCAACCATCCTTCTTGATACTGATCACCATTGGACTAACCCATTTTGACTTGTCCAGGGGCTTGATGATTCCAAACTTCAACATTTTGTCAATCTCTTCTTTGACCTTTTCATGCAAGTTGGGGTTCATCCTGTAGGGTCTCTTTCTAACTAGGCGTGCACCCTCTTTAAGCTTTATCCTCATCTCCCCTAATGATTCATGCACGCCTTTAAGCTCATGGTACCCCAAGGGAATAAATCCGATAATCCCGTAGTAACTCTATGATTTTTGCCACTTTAGATTCTGACCAATAGTCCCCAATTATGGCCTCCTTAGGCTCAACATCTGATCCAATATTCACTTTCTTTGTCTTCATAGGTTCATGATAGGTGCACATGGTCTTATCTGCACTGTCCAACACCTCACACCTACCTATTGAATGGTTTACATCCATATTTTCTACTTCATCATCCATTAAGTAGACCATTTTTCCTTTTTTTTCTTTCTCAAGGCAAGATGTTGAAGTGGTGTGGCATCGGCCTCTATTTCTTCAACAAAACACGCTCCCGAGTTTCCTTCATCGAATAACTCCCTATGAGTTCTTTCACCTTGGCGCTATCCCCCATAGTTAATCATTTTATAACCTTTAATGCTTCTTCACCGAAGGCTTGGTAGAGAAGAATTCAAATGTCCTGGGTAATTCTTCGCAACTAAATGTTGTCAATTTCCAATCTCGCTATGGAGTTATACATATACATACCAAGCACATGCACATGACCTTGTAAAGTGGAATAAAACTAGTGCACCTAGATCGAAGTTGGTAAAGCTTCCGCCCCTCTGTCAGAGTCTCTCACACTCATGAACTTGGTGCCTTTGAACAGGTTGATTACCATGATAAGTGCATATTTGAGTAGGTGCATTGCTCCCGAAGAACCTAGTGGCAAGAGAAATCCTAATTTCATTCCATCCTATAATATTATCCTTTTGGAGCACCCACTAAAGACGTTGATGTCCCATGTAGGGCATATGCTAGCATATTCCTTCTCTCCAGTGGGTCTATCCATTATTCTTCCATGGCGCACGTAGAACACCATAGGGTCTCCTTCTCTAGTGTAACAAGGTATCGAGTTGTTACCTATTCTTCTGATATAACGCGGTTTGTTAACCATAGGAAATATGCTCTTTACTTTACGCCCTACTAACTCATAAGTGTTATGAGCCCAATTATCACAAGCAACACTTATAGTATCGCTAATAGATTGTGCATCCTCCCACTGAAGGATTCCTTCTTTACATGGCTCAAGCACCTTTGGATCTTGGATGGTGCGTACATAAATCCTATTCAGGTATTCTTCACTCAAGGGCTCAACATAGGGCACAAATTTTCCATCTGTTAAAGGGATAATAACTCTTTCCTCCTTGTTTTCAAAGCTGATATAACCCTTGTTGAACCGAAGATCAGAATTATTTGCATAGCACCAAGGACACCCCAATAGAGCTAGGAAGCTATTTGACTTTGCCAACACTAAAACCTCAAAATATCCAAGTGAACTTGGCTCCTTGTATGGTAATGGATGCATCTTTTAAAACTTTGATGGGAGTGGCCTTAGTTTGGTTAGCCATGAACAATACATTAGAGGATGGCTGCAATGGAGGTCTCCCCATTTGTACCCATGCATATAAGGTAAGAAAATTGACTTTCGTGCCTGTATCAATTAGTATATTACTCAATAGCCACCCATCCACAACAACATTCAGATTTATTTCCTTTTCATAATCTAGGCTATGAGGGGGAAGATTTGCATGCAGGATCTATCGTCCAGTCTCAGTACTTGTGCGTAAAGAGTTTCCTTTTAAGCAATTTCCCAACAGTGGAATGATATTCTCCTAGCGCAAAAATTTACACACTTCACTCAAGTCATCCATATCAGTTTGGATCATCTCTAATGCTTTCTTTTGCTCCATATTTTTTGATTGCCCCCTTAAAGACTATATTTCATCCTGAAGATTCCTAAGTACCTCCATGGTTTCCTGGTAAACCTCCTTCTGATGGGTGGGATCTGGGTACCAAGCATGTAGAACTTCCTCCTTAGTGATGGTAGGATTCTACTATAATGCTTCTTTGGTGCATGTTGCTTTAGCGAGGGTCGTGATCTTTATAGATAATACCTCAGGTTCCAGTGTCAACTTTGGCATCCACTGATTTTCCACAATACATTGTATCCTTACCATCCATGTGCCTTTGTTTTCCTGTTTATGTTTCTTATTAAGATGCTCATACAAGTCTGGGAATTCCTCATAGCTGTGATTCTTTCCACATAAGGAATAAGAAATATTCTGAGGACATTCACACCTATAGTGATCAGGAGATCCACATGTGTAACACATTCTACGAGGGAACTCACTTCTTCCACCACCATGGCCTCTCGCCTTTAATATCCCCCTTAAAACCCTCGACCTCTGCCATGACCTCCTTCAAAATGTCCATTCCGATCATAGCACGCTTGATTGTGATCCTGATGCTCACCTTTTCCTTGAGAGTTATCTGATACTCCTGTCTGCCACACACCAATATCTATGACATCATGGATCTAACCAATCAACCTGTAGTCTTCCGTATCGTGAGTCATGGACCTATAAATTTTACAATAGCAAGAGACGTTCTTCCTTATCACGCATTATAACAATGGGTAGTGGCTGGCATCATGGTTTAAGTGACATATCTCACAGTCCAACAACAATGAGTGTACTGATATACGGGGACAACTATCCTTTGTGTACCAAAATCTTGGGTGTGTCTCATGTGTTGAATTTTCCTATAGCTTCTCCAATCGCTTTGCCATACCGTGATTTTTCTTCTAATAATGGGCTCACCCCAATGTCTATACTTTCAACCGCCTCAACGCACGTAAAGTTGATTTGAGTGCTTGCGTGGATCGGTGTATGTCTTATGTGATATTTCCTTCTAAAAGGTATTATTAGGCCCCCAACGAACCATTGCGCATGCTATTTTGCATGAATATCATAAGAAATCTTGGATAATAGTGTTTTGAAATGAGCATCATACTCTCTAACACTTTCAAGTAGTGTCTTGCTTAATATCCTTGAGCACACTTATACTCTTCTGCTCAAACTCAGGGATATGAAATTCTTTAAGAAAAGCATCTTTTAAAGCTACATAGTGTACGCAAGTCTGATCAAGGTCAAACTTTATGTACCAATTGTGTGCATGCCCTTATAACGTAGTAGCAAATTGACTTTCCCTACGCTCAGAATTCATGATTCCTTTTGTGTGCCATATTATTTCACACATGTGCATGTGTTCAGTAGCATATTCTATGCCCCTATACTTTTGGAGACAAAGAGACATCTCTATATAAATATTTTGGGGTTGGTGCAGACCTTTCTCACCTGATCTAGAACCTCCTATGTTTCCTTTTCCTCCAGAACCACCAGATCCACCAGAACTAGAGCCACCTATACCTCCTGATCCTAACCCCATAGCTAGAGTCGGACCAGAAGATGTACTTCCCTGTGTCCCAATAGTAGTATTGAATTGTACCTTGATAGTATGTGAAGTATTACTACTCCAAAAAGAGAGTCCAAAATCCTATGCACTGAATTCTATGTGGATGATACACCTGAAAAGGTACTCCCATATAATAACAAAGTCATTTGTGGTGCCATCATTATGCTTTTTATATGACTCACCCCTACGCTCCCACTACCTAAATTAGCTTACTGATTGTTTGTTATACTAGATATCAAAAAACCAAGCATAAGGGAAAAGTTGTCAGTGTAGATTCATATGTGCGCCAATGGCCCTGAGTCATCCCTACTTGGTGTGTTTCTACATGAGGCCGAGGAGGGTTCCCTATCATGCTTTCCCAAATGGGGAGTTCCGATGCTCAAGTTCCACATCTTCGGGTGAACTTCAAACCCTTCTAGAACTATCTCTCTCTATAACGACATTCACTCTCGCAACATCTCGCCACTTCTCTATCTCCTCTCGTGCACCTCATTATACTTAAGTCACCTTTCCTCTCTTTGCCTTTTTGTCGCTAGGTCTGCCATCTTTCACCAAACCTACTCCTGTCCCCGTGTGTGATGGTATTTAGTTCACCATCAATTTGTTCTCCAAGTTTAGGGTTACCATCAAAATTTTGATCACCAGTGGAATGCCTTGTAGGTAAGTTCCCTGGGATATTGTAAAAATTGGAATTTAGCTACCTCTGGGCACGAATAAGTGGAAATTGAGTACTCCAAGATATAGTTATTCAAAACACCATGGAACCATGTATCCACAACACAAGTCCAAATTAGATTAGCATCATAAAGGGTCTAAAATTCTTCATGCGTCCAAACAAGTGTGCGATACCTCTAATTCTGTTTAGATGCATAAGCAACCAGCTACTCATAAAGTTCTACCGAAAGATAGTGAAGAAGCTCTTGTACAAACAATCATACAGATTCTGATCCACCCATGCGCGTGCGTTGAACTTAGATCTAGTGTTAAACCTCCGTGTGTATTCTTCTTCCAAATATTTAATCCACTCCTCAACACTTGCTAAGGTCAACCGGTATGTCTTCATCATGAACCATCTTGATAACAATTGAAAAAGAGGTCCCAAAAATGGAACCAATGATGCAACTTATAATTCACCCAGTAAAATCCTAGGCACGTTGGCACATCACTCAACCTAGACTGAGCGCTCACCCAAAGTGCACAAAGGTACTGTGCCCTCTTTAGGATTTCTATTGTAGGAGGTTGGCATGATGAAGACTTAAAGCATTCAAATCCATCATTAATACATCAGTCTACAATACATGTACATATCTAGTTCTAGAGAATAACATATTTAAATGATAACCATGATGAAATCAAGTATGCAAGTTCCAATTATACTTAGAATTAACACTTTGATTCAGCCAATACACTCCATTATAGTAAACATGATAAATACACATAAGCTCATTACATTAGATAATACCATAGTTTATGCGCGCATCATATTGGGCAAACATAACCTCACAATAACTCGGTTCTTACACTATATCTTTATGCTACGCATTCACTACATATTTCTAAGGGTGGGGACTTGCCCTTCACTATTTATCTAATCCAAAAATAGGTCACATGTTATTATTAGCTATGTGTCATTATAATAATAGCCACACATGCAAGTGCGCTAACAATAGACTTCTTATAGTTAACTGTCAGTAGTAAATCTATTCTCATCTTGTACCCATGCAAAGCACTTCATAGTCGATCCTCCAAAAAATCCAATGCATGTCGCGTAAGTACTTAACCAGTTTGTGTTTCTAGCACACTATCTCTAAAAATATCTCGTGCACGTGAAAATCGCTGTCCCAAATCTATCTCTCTTCTTCGCGTGTGATTCTTTCCCGACCCTTCTGCGCCTTTGAATATGCTTTGTTCTTCCGTATGTTTTTCACTAAGTGCCATATTTTGGTGAATAACAAATTCTTGGCTATAAATGGGAGGTTTGAATATGATTTTTTAATGGCCTTCAAGAGAGAATAACTCAACAATGGAAATTTTTTCAATCTGTGCACCGGTTTAGAAGATTTCTTCAAATTTTGATTTCCATTGTTCTTCTTCTTTGTTCTTTTTTCTTCTTCTTATCTCAATGAAATATTCTTCCGAGACCTATGTATCACAATGGGGTAGAGGATTTCATTTTTTTGGTGAATATGGTTTTATCTTTGGTAATGGTGGAGTGGTGGTGAGAATTTGCAGAGAAATTTACATAGTAAGTTGTGCACATGAGAGTTAGATGTTAGACGTTAAAAGCAGAAGGAAATTTTTTAATTTAAAAATTAAATCGAGAAGGGATGAGGAAAATTTTCATGTCCCTGATGCCCCTCACCTCAAAGGGATGTGAGGGACATCAAATTCCATGGCAAGCAAGGTGATGACACATGGCGGAGATCCGACGGTATGGAATGAAGGCTAAAATTTTAGCTTTAAAGCACCGAGGGATGGTAGCTAATCATATGGGTGACAGTCTCCCTCGGGAGATGGGAAAAATTTCAAGGTTTTATGTCCCTGACATGTGAGGGAAATGAGTTACATCAAATTCCATGATGCTCCTTGAGTTGACACATGGCGAAGATCTGACTGCAGGGAATTTGAGCTCCCACAAGCACCTGGGGGCTGAACTGACAATCCTGAAAGTCGCATGAGGTTCTAGAGGTCATATAAGGGCTAGGAGAATTTTTTCATGGTTTATTTCCCTAACCTTGAGGGACGTCAAGGAAATAAAATCATGTCAGGCTCCTAGAGCTGACACGTGTCCTCCTAAAATTTGGCTAACTCTCAAACTCGCTCCAAGAGGACAACTTGAGATGATGATAACTTGAGCTCCCGATGGAATTTTTGGTGAAATTTTATATGATCCTTACTAGAAATGGACTTTTGAATCCAATGGTGGATGTCTCATGTCTTTATTCTTCCATTTGATTCTTGAAAAAGTGGATTTTTGATTTGGTACTCCACATATACATGAGAAAAACTACTTACATACTTAATGCACCAAAGTTTTGTGAAAGAAATAATTTTACCATATTATAAGTCTTGGAATTCTATTTATGGAGATGTTTATTTTTGCTTCGACTCCATTTGGAGCTCCCATAATCACCTTTAGAAGCTCAGCGGTTGTTTTGGCCTGTGCACTAACTAGGCTTGTGAACCCTAATTTTGGTGAAATTGCCCCAACTTCTCCGAGCCCTTCCAGAATCTTCTTGAATCACTTCCATGATGTCCCAAGACCTTTTAATCACCTCCATGTCCATTTTTGATTTTCTTCTCCACTCCATGGGGTTGCTCTAGCCTTAGGAAGGCCAGTGATAGCCCTTCCCACAACTACCTGTAGCTTGCAATTTTTAATGAAATCCTAAAATCACCTAGGGGAATTAATGGACTTTCCTAAATCATCTAAGGGGATGAGATAACATTAATTAGGAGTTCACTTGGTGATCAGGGGATCATTTTCAAAAGTTCCCTAAAACATCCCTAAATGGTGTCAATGTAGAATATCATCTCGAGAGCTTTCCAACGACTGTGAGAACGTGAAAATGGACATCGGGAGCTCTAGATATGTTCGGTCAAAGTTCAGACAGTGGGAAAGTCAACTCTGGTCAACTAGTCAATATTTGGACCAATCGCACTGTGACACGTGGCTTGCCAACACTCGTCGAATTCACTCGATTTGCCTATCGGGAGACGACAAGTGGACTACAGGATTACCGAGTTAATTATTTCTATTCCACATTGTATGGGTCGAAATTATATTGGTAAGTCCACTTTCCAAATGGCGCGCATATATGCCAATGCCACATATATATATATATATATATATATATATATATATGTTATATGTTCATACATTAGTATTAAATCTAATGTTTATACATTAGTATTAAACCACCGCATGCATGCCAAACTTCCACACACATGGAGAAGGTGGTGAAGCGGTTGTTTGGGAGGCATTAAGCCTTGCGTGGATGTTTCCACGTGGAAGAAGGAAATTGAAGCGGTGGAGATGGGGCGGTTAAGCCTAACGTGGTCTTTTGACCACTTCAAATATGCGCCTCTTTTGGGAATTAATCCCATTTCAAACAAATGTCACTCCTTATGGGATTTTTATCCCTTAACAAATGCTTAGCCACTCTTATGGGATATTTATCCTATTATTAAACATGCTAATCGGCTAAAATGGGTATTAATCCCATTTCCTATGCAATCCGCCCATTATTGAGAATTTTTATCCCAATTTCTATGTATGGGTAAGGCTAATATTAGCCTAAGGATGATGTTAAGTCCATTATTTTTGGGCCCTAATTTTGTATAAATAGGGAACCCATTCTATTGTAAACACATTACATTACACACAAACTCGGAGACAAGCTCATTCCTAGAGGCTTTGGAGTCGAAGTCCGAGCCAAGAGGAGAATGAGAAATTGTTGTGTGAAGACCTAAATTATTTAGGCATTGTTATTTTTTATTATTATTGACCTATTATTTGTTAGGCAATAATAAATTAAATATTTGTGGCTAGGAGTTATTCAAACTACCTAGTCGGCCCATAGCGCCACACCAAGTACTTGCAAATCCTGGATTGTCGACTGGAGTGATAGCGTCGCATTGATAGCGTTGGGAGGGCTGATCGAAGCCGAAGGAGATTGTACACCAGGAAGGTGGAAGTCGGGTGCTATTTTTCACCCTTGTCGTTCGAAGGTCTGGTTATTCTTCTAAGCAAGTTTAAATAGTTTCCATTAGGTTTTCTTGTGAAAGTACTATTGTAACTTACAAGTTTTGACTAGTGGAACGGTTCGATCACGAACCCAGAGACGTAGGCAATTGCCGAACTCCGTAATCAATCTTTGTGCAATTGTCTTATTGTCTTGCATTATTTTAAATTGATTACTTAAAAGGAGTAAATCATTGGCAAATATTTAAAGCCTACAAGGGTCCGAGATTAGGTAGTAATAATCTGATTATTTTCGGATCATGTTTGGTATCAGAGCTGGTTTAGCTCCATATTTTTTTCAGTAAATCTGATTAACAAAGTGATTGCTTCAAGATTAGTGCAGTTGGTTCAGTTTGTGTGAACAGGGTACAAGTGCACTATGGGCAAGATGTCTAAACAGGAAAAGCTTGAAGAGATTGAAGCTTATAATCACCAGATCTAGGAAGAGAATTCTCTCCTACGATCCATGTATTCCTCCTTGGAAGAGGAGAAATCATCGAACTGCAAACCAAGGATGAGCTCTTGGAAAGGTTGCAGTGTGGTGATCAGAGGAAGGAAATACCTTCAACTTCAGATGCAGAGGCCATGGCAGATGATTGCATTGTAAGTTGTTCACCACGGGAATCTTCTTCTTCCTCCCATTCGGTTTCGGATTCAGGTAATGAAGTCTTTGGTTTGTTTGAAAAGCATACTAGAGGCATTGGATCCAAGTTACTAGATAAAATGGGATTTGATGGAAGAGGCCTTGGTAAAAATGGCCAAGGCATTGCTAACCCAATATGGTCGAGGATCATCCTCGTTTTGCAGGTTTGGGTTATCCTAGTGTGGGAATGGAAATTGGAGAATGCTCCAAGAACGCTGACAGAGACAAGCTTCAAAGAAAAGTGATTACCCCACTAGTCCTGCAAGAAGATTCTGAGTAGGAAAGTTGTGCTTCATTGTCACAGGAAAGATGTGGTAAGAGAAATCAGCGAAGAGGTAATGAGATTCCACCTCCAGTTTCTTACCATAATCGTAAGCACAATAAAACTTTTGATCCACTTTTTCAGCTTAAGAAGTATGGTTATGATTTTTAGAAGATGTGGAATTCCTTTCCATGTACTTTTGTGGATTGCATAATCATTCAATGGCCAGATTTGGAAGAGAAGGACATTGATGAAGAATTTGATGTCGTTCGTCAAGAACACGGCAAATCAGAAAGACCAATCTCATCATGCAGAGTCGAGAAATGGTAGAAAGAGTTCCTCATCCCAGAAGAAGGAGATTAAGAGGAATTTTTGTGCTCATTGCCAGAGGAATGGGCATCGGGTGGAAAATTGCTGGAAATTGCATCCATCTCGCCATCAGAGTAATGGCAAGCCAAAGATGGAATGGAGGCCTATTGCAAAGGCAAAGGAAGTTTCTACTCCACCACCAGTTGACAATTCAACCCAGGACCAGGTAATACCTGAAAGTGAAAGTCCTTTAAAATGGGTAAGTCAACAATTTTTAATTATATATTGCATAATTCAGATTGATGAATCGTATGTAGTATTAAGTTTGGAGATCAGATATTGTGAGGAAATGTTGAGAGAAAGGTTTACAATACTCAGTGGATTTTCTTACTTAGAAAATTTGATTAATGCTCCAAATATATCTCCTAATCAGCTTGTGAGTACCTATTACAGCTTGGATATAGGATTTGACTCATATAAAGCTTGGAGATTGATCTGCCATTTGTGCTAGACAATAGAGTTCACAGAGATCAGCTCGAACTTCATTCTATGTAGAGGCATTGTGACCGTGTAGTAGAATGGTAGTTGAATCACCGTTGGCATTGACGTCAGGTCGGAACTTCATTCTGTGTAGAGGCATTGCGACCGTGTAGTAGAATGGTACCTGATATTGTATGTCAACAAGAGGAGCTCTCAAAGGATTAGCTCAGAACGTCATTCGGTGTCAAGGCATTGCAACCACACATACAAATGGTAGCTGATCAACAGACTTAACATCATGCATTGGAGGCTTGAGGTCTTAAAAGAGGCTTAGCATCATGCATCAGAGGTGTTGAGGTCTGTAATGAGACTTAGCATCGTGCATCGGAGGCTCGAGGTCTTGAAAGAGGCTTAGCATCATGCATCGGAGGCGTTGAGGTCTATAAGAGACTTAGCATCATGCATCAGAGGCTCGAGGTCTTGAAAGAGGCTTAGCATCATGTATCGGAGGCATTGAGGTCTACACAGACTTAGCATCATGCATCGAGGCTCTAGGTCTTGAAAGAGGCTTAGCATCATGCATCGGAGGCATTGAGGTCTGTAAAAGGGACAAGTCATTGTCCATCATTCACATCGGATCAATCAAAGCTCTACGTAACATGGAGTTCCTTCAAACCAGTTCGGATTCTCATGGAATCAACTCGAAGCCAGGAGCTGTGTTATAGAGTAAAAGAAGATCCTTGTTGTCAGATATCAAGAAGCTTAGCACCACACAGAAGGAGCATTGAGGTTTCATTCAGAAACTTAGCACCATAAAGCGGAGGCGTGGAGGTCTTCTTCGGATATCAGAGTGGCGCAGCGGAAGCGTCGTGGGCCCATAACCCACAAGTCCCAGGATCGGAGCAGAGTTTTCGAAGTGAGAAGGTTGGAGGAGAAGACCCAAGGGTCTACTACAGCAGCACTTCCGAGGTGGCAGCAGAGTTTTCAGATTCAGGACAGTATGGAAGCTTTTTGGGACAAAAAGCTTTTCTCAGTGGGGAGGTGTGATCAGGGGATCATTTTTAAAAGTTCCCTAAACATCCCTAAATGGTGTCAGTGTAGAAGATCATCTCGAGAGCTTTCCAACGACTGTGAGAATGTGACAAACGGACATCGGGAGCTCTAGATATGTTCGGTCAAAGTTCAGACAAGTGGGAAAGTCAACTCTGGTCAACTAGTCAATATTTGGACCAATCGCACTGTGACATGTGGCTTGCCAACACTCGTCGAATTCACTCGATTTGCCTATCGGGAGACGACAAGTGGACTACAAGATTACCGAGTTAATTATTTCTATTCCACATTGTATGGGTCGAAATTATATTGGTAAGTCCACTTTCCAAATGGCGCGCATATATGCCAATGCCACATATATATATTAATGTTCATACATTAGTATTAAATCTAATGTTTATACATTAGTATTAAACCGCCGCATGCATGCCAAACTTCCACACACATGGAGAAGGTGGTGAAGCGGTTGTTTGGGAGGCATTAAGCCTTGCGTGGATGTTTCCACGTGGAAGAAGGAAATCAAGCAAGTGGAGATGGGGCGGTTAAGCCAACGTGGTCTTTTGACCACTTCAAATATGCGTGTCTTTTGGGAATTAATCCCATTTCAAACAAATGCCACTCCTTATGGGATTTTTATCCCTTAACAAATGCTTAGCCACTCTTATGGGATATTTATCCTATTATTAAACATGTTAATCGGCTAAAATGGGTATTAATCCCATTTCTATGCAATCCGCCCATTATTGGGAATTTTATCCCAATTTCTATGTACGGGTAAGGCTAATATTAGCCTAAGGATGATGTTAAGTCCATTATTTTTGGGCCCTAATTTTGTATAAATAGGGAACCCATTCTTTTGTAAACACATTACACACAAACTCGGAGACAAGCTCATTCCTAGAGTGCTGGAGGCGAAGTCCGAGCCAAGAGGAGAATGAGAAATTGTTGTGTGAAGACCTAAATTATTTAGGCATTGTTATTTTTATTATTATTGACCTATTATTTGTTAGGCAATAATAAATTAAATATTTGTGGCTAGGAGTTATTCAAACTACCTAGTCGGCCCATAACGCCACACCAAGTACTTGCAAATCCTAGATTGTCGACCGGAGTGCTAGCGTCGCATTGATAGTGTAACATGAAAATAATTTGTGCCCTTTATAAAATAAACACATGGCGCAGTGCACTCACACTTACAAAGAATGAAAATGCACTCTGCAGTGTCTATGCGCCATGTGCCCTTTGGCGCTGATTTAACCCTTGCAACACCCTTTTCCTGTGCGCCTTGTCTATTTAGCTCTACAATCTACAATATCCATGCGCCATGCGCCCCGAGGCCTTTAAATTGCTAACTCTTTCTTCTGTCAGCATTTCAATGGAAAATCAAGCAGCTGACATGGCTTTCTCCAATTGGGTTTCACTTCTTATTCTTGCAGATCAACAGTTAAGTTCAGAAGAATATATGTCAACATCAAGCAAGAGACCTACCAAATCCAAAGGCAAGGCCAAGCTCACGGAAGAAGAAATGAAGTATAAGTATCAGAGGGTCAGAATGCCCAACTCCCAGGCCGAGTGTGACCTGGACATCAGAGACTCAGAGTTGGGACATATCGATATGGAGGAATTCTAGGTCAGGACTTAGAAGGTCACAAGAAGTCCATGGATGGATAAGCTGATAGGCAGTGCCACGCACTTTCACTTTGGGAATCCCAAATCAGCGCCCGTTAACAATGAATTCATGATGGTGGTTTCCGGTGCTACAATAAAGACACAAGATGTGTTGTAAATGAGAAGGGCGAGGTCATAATTAACCTCACTTCCCACCACTTTGAGATAATACTCGGCATTCCTCATCACCGGCACTTTGTGGCCATCAGCCGAGAGGATTGTATCAAATCCTGGGATGACCATGAAGATCGGTGCATCTGCAATCGATGAATGAAGTCTGTCGAAGAACAAGAAAGTAGTGACCCGTTGGAGACAAATCATTCACCGCAGTTGATTTTTTTTGAAGGAGCTCGGTGACACCATCACGTTCGAAAGCGGGGTCTTTGGGCTTCTGACGCCAACTATTTCCACAAATGGATCTTTGTGGTATTTAGAAACAATGAACAAAAATGTGCCCGATCAACGCTTGAATGGGCAGAAATTATAAGCAGCATGATATCAGAACAGCTACAACAATTCCCCACAATCGGGAGATTCTACATGAATTCCTATGTTGTTTATGCTGCAGCTTCTGAAAGGGACTATCCAGCTCTGATGCGGAGTGGGGTTTGGCCCCAAGTTAGAATCTATGAATACTATCCAGAGCTGAAACTGGAGAATAGCATCCCTCAATTTACAAAGATCAATGATGCATTTTTCTATTTCATCATCTACCTGTTGAGGCCGAATATGACTTACGGTCGCACGACCAAGAGCATCGTGGCAGCCACTGAAAAATGGGGGGCCCTGTTCACCCAATTCCCCACATTTACTTATCTGAGAGTGGCTAACTTCTTGGGAGAGCCAACTAGACTGCCAAGATATGCTGGGCCCAAATTGATTCTGCTAGAGCTGTCAAGATAGCTAATCACTTATCACGAAAAGTGCCTAAAAAGAAAGAAGGGTGGAACTCCTTTCCCCCTCACAGTGGGTAGATATACATGTCTTACTCACCACAAGGCAAAGGACATGTTTGCAGAGCTGGAGCTTCTAAATCTGGAACATGACTTCCCAGCAAGGCCTACCTTTGACCCGAGAAATTGTCTGCCAAGGGCTAAGCTCGATCCGATCCACGTCCCTCAGATCGAGGATATCTACATTGACCTATATCATGAGGTGGAGCTCAGGAGGAAAGACCATTCTCGTTTGGCCTTGGCAGAAATCATTTAATATGGGGTAGCCATCGTCCCCAAAGGCTACCAAACTATCGAAGAGGAAGTGGATCAAGTATATCTTGACACAGGTGGGGATGATTGGCCTTTTAGAAGTAGTTGATAGGACTAAAGCACCTCAGACAATTGAGGAGAGGGTCAAAGAAACTCTACGTAGAACAGAGCATTGGTGCCGAATGAACGGACTCATCTACCTCGGGGTTGATTTCACAACCTCTCCATTGGGTAACGCACCTTCTCGATCTAAACAGCAGCCTAAAGGCAAGGGTAAAGGTAAGGAGGGTGAGTCCAGCACTTCTCAAGAGGAAGCTCCTGAAAGTCCTCCTTCCGCTACACCCGAACAGGTCATAACTCTGGCTTCTCCAGAGAAAGGAACGGAAGAAGATGTTCCAATAGGCCCATCCACTCAGGATGTTGCCACTGCTGCAACAACTGAGGTCCCTTCTATCCCTTCTTCTTCTCCTCCTTCCCCTCCTCGAGTGACTCAGGTGACCATTCCTTTGGTCGTGTCCTCTCCCCCTTCTTCTACTATTCCTCCCGCTTCTTCATCTATCTTCTCTTCTCTTGCGGACCTGTCCCCCTCCATTTCTTCCCTCATCTCTGAGCTCCCTTCCCTTCCTATGTCTTCCTCTCCTGCAGTATCTCTTCCTCCCGTGAGCACTTCTTTAGCCTCCCTCTCGATGCCACCTCCAAGTGTCTCCACATTTTTCCCTTTTTCTACTGCAATTGCCCCCTTCTCTGTTTCTGGCCCTTCTCCCATAAGTCCATTTGGATCTCCCAAACACTTAAGTCAGCAGAAAAGGAAATTTCCCATCGTGTGATGGACTTTTCCGTAATCCCATCCAAAGGGGCAAAGAAGCAGAATCCCGTCACACGCTTCTCTCAGAGTGCTTCGGGAGAGAGGGTAATGGAGATGCATACCCCAATCCCCTCAAGGATAAAAAGGATCTGTCTCCGACAGATTATACAGTGACCCAAGTCACAATGGGGACGTCGAGACTTCATCGGGTTCCTCATAGAAGCAGAGAAAGAATATTCCAAACTCCCAGAGAAGCTCATAGACGAGCGGGAGACTTGCGAGGTGATCAGTGAACGACACAAGGATCCTTCCCAGGATCAACTAGGGCCCATGATCAGCAAGTTCATGGAATACCGCGCTCAATTCCACATCTCGTCACCTGAGCAGCAGCAAAAGCAGGCTACCCCCTTTCGGCCGCAGGATGACGACGATGAATAGCTTCTCTTTCTTCTTCTTCTCTCTCTTCTTGAATTTATTTTTGTGAATATCTGGAGTATGTTGGCACAAATGATGACATCATCCATGTTGCACCATGGGATGATGTCATCCATCAAGTTGTCAAAAGTCAACATGACTTTGAGATATTTTGTATATCCTTGTAGATATTTTGTAAATATCTTTGTAAATAGGTGGTTGGCTCCTTTTTGCCTTCTTTTCTTTCCTTCTTCTATAAATACCCCAATGCTTGTTGTATTGGGCATGAGTGAATATCTTTCAGATGAAAAATAGAAGTGAGGAGAAAAGACTTTGAGCTTTTTGTAACAGAAAGAATTATTAATACAATATTTAGACTTTGTGCTGAATACGTGTGTTATTTACATTGGATCTTTCTTACGTTAGATCTGTGTGCTTGTTCTGTTGGATCTACTTCTATTTTATTGTCATTTATTCATCAATATTGCTTTGCTCGTTTATGCAAGTAGGTTTGGCTTTGTTTACTACCAATCCCAAAACATAAACCCTCTGACCTTTCTGCTTTGGAATTCATTTCTTTTCTTTCTTCGGATCTGATCTTTCTTCATCCTCTCTTTCATTCCTTTCTTTTCGCAGTCGGAAACATCCTACTGGGATAAGATCCCAAACCCCCGAAGGTAGAATATTGTGAGACTTGCATGCATTCCCGCCTGGTAGAATAGCAATAAACCAGTTTCACTTTCTTTGACTCAAAGAGGGGCTATGCCCTGCACACTGTTGGCTCGTCTATCCATAGATTCTGCCCAAGCGACAGATTTTCGGACCAACAGTTTTTGGCGACTCTACTGGGGAACGAACAGATCTATCAGATCTATGATAGTGGTAGGATAGAAAATCTAAAAAAAAAATCAGAAAAATCACTATCTATTTGCAAACTTTAACTTTTTGTCAAAAATCCAAAATTTTGCAAAAGTGAACCAAATTGAAAATTTTCTTCTGAGATCCATAGATCTAGCCCAGCTGAAGATCTTTAGTTCGCTGAGTTTTTATAAAAACCTGTATTTTGCCGTAGATCTGAGTTTTTGACTGTTTACCAAAAATTTCAAACTCTTTGAAAAAGTCAAATTTAGATCTAAAAATCAGCTTGCTAATCTTCACTATCATTGACATGACCGCAAAATGGTTTTTAGAAGAGGATAGTTTTTAAATATTTAGAAAAGTACATGCTGCTGGTTTTTGTCAGAAAAGCCAGAAAATCAGCAAGTACAACCAAAAATAAATTTTAAATCTACTCAGCAACATTACAGATCTGGAAGGTACGCTGGCAGGTGAGCCATTTACCCATAGCAGGCGAGCTCGTGGAGAAGTCGATCCTACTTTCGATCTGCTTCAGAGGCACAATTTCAGTGTAACACCGGCGCGCTTTTCAACACTAAGTTCAGCTGATCGGTCAGCCAGAAGTGCCTCACCTCCGCGGAAGAACCGGTTTTCACAAGGAACCTCCACATCCCTTTGTAGTGCCTTGCTGCTCAGTGGAACTATGCTTCCAGCCCGTATTCTTTTTCCAGCTGTCCAGATGGTGGTGCCATGGGGAAATGCTATGGGTCCTCTCGCATTACCACATCCTGTTCACGCGCTCCCTCATGGAAACCGAAAGAATTTTCCCAAATTCGACGGGAGCGGAAACCAAAGCACGGATTCACACATATCTGCATTCATCATGTCATGCAGTATCCTAGATGTAACTCATGAGGTGTGTCGGTTCACCTTTTTCTGGAAACTCTACAAGGGCCTGCAGCTGAATGGTTTCAGCATTTACCGGCCGGATCTATTACCAGTTGGGCCACCTTGCGGGATGCTTTTGAAGATAGGTACAAGCCTTCAGAAGATGCATTTGCATTATTATCTCAATCACTCACCTGAAGAAGGAGGCCAATGAGACCATGCGCGATTTTATCGCCAGGTTCAATGCATTAATCAACTGTGTCCCTGTTGCCATGCTTCCAACACCAGAAAATCAGAAGTGTTTCTTCGTGAACGCTATGAGCTCGAAAGTTAGTTTCTTGCTCCTTCAAGAGCGAGTGGCTACCTTGATTCTCACCCAGGCCGCTGCCATTCGAATAGAAGATAATTTGATAATATCTGGCGAATTAAAAAAGGAATCATCCAAGCCTAAATCTTTGGACCCTTCTCCCACTACTTCATCTGATCCGGTGTTTCAAAAGATGGCAAACGACTTACTTGCATTAAAGAAGCAGTTGGCCCAAGCTTCTCCCAGTTCCTCATACCAGGATATTCCACGGAGGAACTTCATTCCCAACAATGTTCCACAAAGGCCACGCTTACCTACAACTGCTCCGCGGTTGGCGCTTGAGGCTCCTCCGGTCAACGCTCTAGCCGAAATCGAAGAAGAGGAACAAGATTATGAAGAACCTTCGTCTCAGGCGAAGATGATCAAGACGTCGGTGAGCCGACTGGCGACTCTACTATCGGGTATATGGAATTTGATGAGGAGGAATCTGATGAAGAAGAGGGTACCCAGGGCTATGCAAGCGGACAATCATATGTTGTTTTTACCCGCTCGCAAGGAAAAGAAGCAGAGGTCGCTGCCCATGTGCAGAAGGAGAAGGCCATGTCAAACGTGCCTCCAACCATTGCTAAAAGAGGTAATCCTCTTCCTACTCAACTCCCTGTTAAGTCTTTTACAAGGAAATCTTTTCCCCCCATCTCTCCTCCAAATCAGCCCTCTCATATTCCTATCAAGACCAGTAATCCTACTCCACCATCGCGAAGTGAGGGACTCATTCCTTCACCAGCCCAACCCTTGGCCGCGTTTGATATCATAGATCATGCTAAAAAGACCAAGATCCAAATGTCTGAAGCCGAGTACCTTCAGTCGAATCCCGAACAGCTTGTAAGATTGACCAAGTATATTCAAAGTCAAGCTGTCATATCTAATCAGGTTTCCCCAAAAGGAATCCTTTCCACTCCTCCTGAATCTCACATAAATGTTGCCTTCAACATCTGCATCAGGCAAGATAGAGCCCTTCTATCTCTCCCTCCTAATCAATGGCCACAAGCTAAGTAATTGCATAATTGATTCGGGAGCTTCTGATAACGTCATGCCGGAAAAAGTTGCACACGCTTTGGGCCTCACCCTTACCAAGCCTTTTGGCAGATGTTATTCCTTGGAAACCAAGCAGGTGCCATTGATTGGTCAAATCAAAGACGCGCAGTTCACATTTGCAGCGTTCCGAAAAGAGAGTAAAGATGACCGTCCTCGTTGCTGACATTCCAGCAGCCTACGGAATTTTGCTGGGAAGAAGTTTTTGCAGTGAAGTTGGTGGGGAAATTCATATGGACTGGTCTAAAGCTAGAATCCCCGTCAAAGGTGTAATGCAGACTTTGGAGCCAGAATCACAAAAGAAATACTTGGTTACTAGCTCTGAGGACCCCAAAGCTCAAATTCTTTTTGAATCATCAGGGATGGGGAACTATTTCTTGTCTACCGAGTCTGACAAAATGGTTGTTCTTGTCAAGAAGAAGATCTTAATAAGATCTGGACTTTGCAGTTCGATGGCAGCTGCGCAACCAGTGGATGTGGCGCCGGAGCCATGCTAATATCTCCCGAGGAAGAAATTATTCCCCTCTCTTTCAAGTTGCAGTTTTTCAATACGAATAATACTGCTGAGTATGAATCTTTGTTACTCGGCATGCAGGCAGCAAGAGAGAGAGGGATCAAAAATCTGAAAGTACAAGGTGATGCAGAGCTAGTCGTGAATCAAGTTAAGAGGATATATCAAGTGAAGAATGAGAGGCTCAGGCACTACCGTAATGCAGTATGTGGGACAGCATTGAAGAGTTTGATGCTTTTTCAATAGAATCCATTCCAAGAGCTCAAAATGACATGGCTGATTCATTGGCCGTTTCAGCGTCCCTCATGCTCCCTCACCCGGGTTTGAAAACAAACAAATACACCATTGAGGTGGTTTTCCGCCCAAGCGTGCCAGACAATTCTCAGCATTGGCAAGTGTTCAATGATGACAATCAACTCATTTCCTTTCTAGAGAAGGCAGAAAATTTTAAAGAATTACACTTTGAAGGATCTACTTCCACTTGTCGTGAATCAGTCACCAATCAAGACGATGAATCCGAAGGGAATGACGGCATATGTCAGCTCAAAGGAAATAAAATTCCAAAGGGCCTGGTTTCTCTGGAGCGGTTGTTCGACAGGCATGATCGTTTTGTGAAAAAGAAGAGGCGAGATGATCCTGACTCATCCCCAGAAACCGAACCGGTCAATTTAGGTTCGGTAGAGCACCCACAGTTTGTGAACATTGGAAAATGTTGCACGCCTGAAGAGAAGCAGAAGTTTGTCAAACTGCTGAAGAAATACATGGATGTATTGGCATGGTCCTACGCCGATCTAAAGTCTTTTAAGCCAAAGGACATCCAGCATGACATCCCGTTGAAAGAAGACGTTAAAGCCTTTCGCCAGAAGCAGAGGCATTATAATCCTAAGATCTCAGGTACTATCCAGGCTGAAATTCAGAAAATGTTGGATGCGAGAATCATTTTTCCTATCCATCACAGTACTTGGGTAGCAAATATTGTGCCAGTGTGCAAGAAGAACGGTGAAATACGCATATGCGTAGATTTTGAAACTTGAATCAGGCTTCCTTGAAAGACAACTACCCACTTCCTATAATGGATCAAGTTCTACAAGCAGTCACTGGATCGGAAATGTTGTCCATGCTTGATGGTTTTTCAGGCTACAATCAGATTGAAGTTTCACCTGAAGATCAATTTAAAACAGCATTCACTACTCCCTGGGGTACATTTTCCTACAGCAGGATGCCTTTTGGCCTAACCAATGCTGGCGCCACTTTTCAGCGGGCCATGGACCTGGCATTCAAAGGTATGATGGGGAAGGTCATTGTGGTTTATCTAGATGACTTAACTGTGTTCTCTAAACAATGAAATGATCATTGTGATCATTTGGAGCAAGTATTGGCCAGATGCCGAGAGCATGGGATTTCCCTAAACCCAAAAAGTCTATTTTTGGAGTCACGGAAGGAAATTTGCTAGGGCATGTTGTTAGCAAAGAAGGAACGAAGATAGATACCGAAAGAGTTAAGGCTATTCAGAGCCTTACTCTGCCTACAAGCAAGACTGGCATTCATTCTTTCTTCGGAAAGGTGAACTTTCTCAGGCGTTTTGTTCCCGACTTTGCTGAGAAGACTCGTCACATATTGAACATGATGAAGGGGTCACCAACTTTCCGATGGAGCGAGGAAGGGAAAAGGTCGTTTGAAGAAATAAAAGTTTCCGTTGCTCAGTTCTGGTATGTCCCGATTTCTCCAAAGATTTTATCATGTATAGTTATGCATCTGAGCATACTGTGTCTGCAATCTTGATGCAAAAGAATTCGGAGGATGTTGAATCTCCGATTGCATTCATGAGCTCTCCTCTCAAGCCTCACGAAATAAAAATGTCTCAATTGGAAAAGCATGCCTTCGCCGTTGTTAAAGCAGTCAAAAACTTCAGGTATTACATTTTAAATTCCCATACGGTGGTGCTGGTCCCTGACACGGCGGTCAAATCAATTCTAACTCAACAGGAGTTAGGAAGCTTGTGAGGGAATTGGATTGCAAAGGTTCAGGAGTACGACCTGGATATAAAACCAACCAAGCTGGTAAGAGGCAAGGGCCTATGTCAGCTTATGGCTGAAAACAAAGATTCAGAAAGCCCTGAGGAAAAGGATGATTGTACCAATGAAGCACAAAGCCAGCTGGAGAAAGCCCATTCTCTCGCCTCTGGTCCTATTTGTTGCAACCAGTGATGAGTGGTATTCCGATATTGCTTTCTTCCTTACCTACGGTGAATGTCCAGCTCACCTAACTGCAAAGGAGAAGCGCACTATAAAGCTCAGGGTAGCCAAATATGTTATCTGGGATGACGGCTTATACAAATGCGGGATAGATGGTGTCTTCTTGCGGTGTGTCGACAAGCCACAGCAGGTGAAGTTACTTGAAAGTTTTCATAATTCAGCCTGTGGAGGCCATTTTTCCTTTTCCGTGACAGCACACAAGATCATCCGAGCCAGGTACTATTGGCGACGCTTTTCCAAGATACAGCTACCTAGGTAGCAAAGTGTGAACCTTGCCAGCAGTTCGTCGGCAAGCCCAAGATGGCTGCTTTTCCCCTCAGGCCGGTTGTTGTCAATGAACCATTCAGGTAGTGGGGAATTGATTTTATTGGTGCACTCAATCCCCAATCGAGTGCCGGACATAACTATGTCCTATCAGCAACAGATTACTTCACCAAGTGGGTAGAAGCCATACCTGTCAAACATGCCACTTCCGAGGTTGTTTGTAGTTTTATCAAAGAGAATATCATTGTCAGGTTTGGCATTCCCAACAAGATTGTTGCTGATAATGCTTCTAACTTCTCCTCACGAGAAGTTATTAGTTTTTGCTATGAATATGGGATAACTTTGGCTCACGCCTCAGATTATTACCCTCAGGGTAATGGTCAGGCGGAATCCAGTAACAAAAACTTGGTGACCATCATACGAAAGCTGGTGGATGAGAATCAACGAATGTGGCACAAGTCCTTATACGACGCTTTGTGGGCAGATCACATTACTCCCAAGAGGTCTCTCGGTATGTCACCTTTTCAAGTGTTATATGGCACTGATGTTGAACTTCCCATTTCTGCTGAACTTCCCTGCTCTGCGCTTGGCACGAGCTATTGAAGATGAAACTTTCCAAAATTCTCTTGAAAAGAGGATCATGTATCTGACAGAACTCAAAGAAAAGAGAGTAAGAGTGGTCGACAGGATCACCGAACATCAGAATCAAGTCAAGAGACTGTTCGATAAAAAAGCTAAGCAAAGAAATTTCAGGTGGGGGACCTCGTCCTTCTGTGGGACAAGCGAAGAGAGCCAAAAGGCATGCACGGAAAGTTTGATTCCCTATGGAGAGGACCTTTCAAGATCAAGCAGCTCAACGGAGAGAATAGTTTCTATCTCTGAATCTAGATGGAACCGAACTCCCACTTCCCTATAGTGGGCAGCATCTGAAGATCTTCAGGAAGTAGAGCTTGCTCTCTTCTTTGTACAGTTTGCTTTAGTTGTGTGTTTGTTTTTATCGTGTGTTTTTTTTCTGTTTGTTGTGTGTTCCCTTTTGTTTTCCCTCTGGTCACCCTTGTTTTTGACTCTCTAGCCCAATGGATAGGCACATGAGACCTGGGATTCTCTATCCCCGAGTTTGCTCAGGGATAGTCCCCAGAAAGAGCCAGCTGTTATCCCGTAAAATTGGCGAGGGAAATTTTACAGATAACCATACTGAAATTTTGTTCCGATCCCTCGTTAGGGATCCCTTACATTCGGAACATTGCAAAATCCCTTCCCGGGAAATCTTAGTTTTCCGAACTTAGTCATTTTGGTCTTTTTGGCCGGGCGCATATAATGACTATGCAACATCAACTTTTGATGCCCCCTTTAAACCCTTTGGTGCATGCTTTCTTGTGTTAGCAGGTGTTTTTGTGCGCCTCTCTATGTTGAGTCTTCCTGCGTGCGCCAAGCGCGTGCCTTCTGTCAACATATCATTTGTTGCACCACTTTTTGGTGCGCCAAAGGCGCACATATTCCTCTGTCAACACCACTTTCATTGCTGCAAAGGCGCACATATCTTCATGTTAACAAGCGTTTTGGTGTGCCAAAGGGCGCATGCTTTTTCATGTCGATAGCTCTTTTGGTGCGCCACTTGAAAAGGTTGGTGGCACATTTATTGCTACCTCACCTATATATAGGCGCGT
This sequence comes from Taxus wallichiana var. yunnanensis, assembly GCA_018340775.1. NCBI lineage: Eukaryota > Viridiplantae > Streptophyta > Pinopsida > Cupressales > Taxaceae > Taxus > Taxus wallichiana. Next base: position 849,068,109 of record CM031240.1, read on the forward strand.
CTGCACTGTCATTATCACCAGTGCAATCACGTGATTATTTTCTCTGAGCTTGTCAGCGCACCTACCCTGTCGCTTTCGAATTGCTTTGTGGACCCGTTTTCGCGCATTTCTTCGTTATAAAGCCGGGTAAGAGATCCTCTTTCTTTTGTGCTTCATGTTTGTGGTTTTTTGCTGTTTGTGGATGTAATTTGGATTGAAAAGGGATAAAATCATGAACTTGCTTTCCCCCTGCTGTCTTTCCACATTTCTTCCCCCTCTCCAGATCTGCTGGTAGAGAGAGTCTTGTTCTGAAGTAATAGCTTGAAACCCCTTTTGTTTAAGCCTTTTCAATCACCCAAGTGGAACTTGCAAAGAGAGCTTAACCATATAAACCCCTCTGAAGAATCAAAGTTTTTAAGGAAACTATATTTTCCTTTGGCGCGTTGGCATACCATGCAACATCAAGGATAGTTGCGCCCTTGGCGCATCTGTCGCCTCTGTTACACAAAGATAAGCCGCGCCAATGGCGCGCATTTCCTGCCTGCTACATCATAAAAAGATGCGCCCTCATGGCGCACTTCCCTCACTTGCTGCAAGCACTTTCCGTGCGCCCTCTTGGTGCATCAGACTTGAGTGCAACATCATAAATTCATGCGCCCTTTTGGCGCACCCAGCATCCATGTAGCAGTCTTTTTCTATGCGCCAAGTGCAAAGCTATAAACGGCGTAGGCGCGTCCCTCATCGCAACAACATTGTGTCATGCAGACCTTCCATGCGCCGCGCCGAGTTCCCCTTCGGCGCATGAACATATGATGTTACACGCATTATTCCTGCACCCTTTGGCGCACCCTGTACCCGTGTAACATGAAAATAATCTGCGCCCTTTATAAAATAAACACATGGCGCAGGCGCACTTCTCACTTACAGCAACAAAAATGCACTCTGCAGTGTCTATGCGCCATGCGCCCTTTGGCGCTGATTTAACCCTTGCAACACCCTTTTCTATGTGCCTTGTCTATTTAGCTCTGCAATCTGCAATATCCATGCGCCATGCGCCCGAGGCCTTTAAATTGCTAACTCTTTCTTCTGTCAGCATTTCAATGGAAAATCAAGTAGCTGACATGGCTTTCTCCAATTGGGTTTCACTTCTTATTCTTGCAGATCAACAGTTAAGTTCAGAAGAACATATGTCAACATCAAGCAAGAGACCTACCAAATCCAAAGGCAAGGCCAAGCTCACAGAAGAAGAAATGAAGTATAAGTATCAGAGGGTCAGAATGCCCGACTCCCAGGCCGAGTGTGACCTGGACATCAGAGACTCAGAGTTGGGACATATTGATATGGAGGAATTCTGGGTCAGGACTCAGAAGGTCACAAGAAGTCCATGGATGGACAAGCTGATAGGTAGTGCCCTGCACTTTGCTGGGGGAATCCCAGTCAGCGCCGTTAACAATGAATTCATGATGGTGGTTGCCCGGTGCTACAATAAAGACACAAGATGTGTCGTAAATGAGAAGGGCGAGGTCATAATTAACCTCACTGCCCGCCACTTTGAGATAATACTCGGCATTCCTCATCACCGGCACTTTGTGGCCGTCAGCCGAGAGGATTGTATCAAAGCCTGGGACGACCATGAAGATCAGTGCATGCAACTGATGAATGAAGTCTATCTGAAGAACAAGAAAGTAGTGACCCGTTGGCCACAAATCATTCACCGCAGTGATTTTTCGGAGGAGCTCAGTGACACCATCACGTTCCTGAGCAGGGTCTTTGGGCTTCCTGACGCCCACTATTTCCACAAATGGATGCTGCGGTATTTAGAAACAATGAACAAAAATGTGCCCGATCAATGCTTCGAATGGGTAGAAATTATAAGCAGCACGATATCAGAACAGCTGCAACAATTCCCCACAACGGGGAGATTCTACATGAATTCCTATGTTGTTTATGCTGCAGCTTCTGAAAGGGACTATCCAGCTCTGATGCGGAGTGGGGTTTGGCCCCAAGTTAGAATCTATGAATACTATCCAGAGCTGAAGCTGGAGAATAGCATCCCTCAATTTACAAAGATCAATGATGCATTTTTCTATTTCATCATCTGCCTGTTGAGGCCGAATATGACTTACGGTCGCACGACCAAGAGCATCGTGGCAGCCACTGAAAAATGGGGGGCCCTGTTCACCCAATTCCCCACATTTACTTATCTGAGAGCGGCTAACTTCTTGGGAGAGCCAACTAGACTGCCAAGATATGCTGGGCCCAAATTGATTCTGCTAGAGCTGTCAAGACAGCTAATCACTTATCACGAAAAGTGCCTAAAAAGAAAGAAGGGTGGAACTCCTTTCCCCCTCACAGTGGGTAGATATACATGTCTTACTCACCACAAGGCAAAGGACATGTTTGCAGAGCTGGAGCTTCTAAATCTGAAACATGACTTCCCGGCAAGGCCTACCTTTGACCCGAGAAATTGTCTGCCAAGGGCTAAGCTCGATCCGATCCACGTCCCTCAGATCGAGGATATCTACATTGACCTATATCATGAGGTGGAGCTCAGGAGGAAAGACCATTCTCGTTTGGCCTTGGCAGAAATCATTCAATATGGGGTAGCCATCGTCCCCAAAGGCTACCAAACTACCGAAGAGGAAGTGGATCAAGTATATCTTGACACAGGTGGGGATGATTGGCCTTTCGCGGCAATTGATAGGACTAAAGCACCTCAGACAATTGAGGAGAGGGTCAAAGAAACTCTGCGCAGAACAGAGCATTGGTGCCGAATGAACGGACTCATCTACCTCGGGGTTGATTTCACAACCTCTCCATTGGGTAATGCACCTTCTCGATCTAAAATAGTAGCCTAAAGGCAAGGGTAAAGGTAAGGAGGGTGAGTCCAGCACTTCTCAAGAGGAAGCTCCTGAAAGTCCTCCTTCCACTGCACCCGAACAGGTCATAACTCTGGCTTCTCCAGAGAAAGGAACGGAAGAAGATGTTCCAATAGGCCCATCCACTCAGGATGTCGGCACTGCTGCAACAACCGAGGTCCCTTCTATCCCTTCTTCTTCTCCTCCTTCCCCTCCTCGAGTGACTCAAGTGACCATTCCTTTGGTCGTGTCCTCTCCCCCTTCTTCTACTGTTCCTCCCGCTTCTTCATCTATCTTCTCTTCTCTTGCGGACCTGTCCCCCTCCATTTCTTCCCTCATCTCTGAGCTCCCTTCCCTTCCTATGTCTTCCTCTCCTGCAGTATCTCTTCCTCCCGTGAGCACTTCTTCGGCCTCCCTCTCGATGCCGCCTCCAAGTGTCTCCACATTTTCCCTTCTACTACTGCAGCTGCCCCCTTCTCTATTTCTCGGCCCTTCTCCCATAAGTCCAGCCTGGATCTCCCAGCACTTAAGTCAGCAGAAAAGGAAAGTTCCCATCGCTCCGATGGACTTTTCCGTAATCCCATCCAAAGGGGCAAAGAAGCAGAAGCCCGTCACACGCTTCTCTCAGAGTGCTTCGGGAGAGAGGGTAATGGAGATCGCATACCCCAATCCCCTCAAGGATAAAAAGGATCTGTCTCCGACAGATTATACAGTGACCCAAGTCACAATGGGGACGTCTTCTGAAAGCCTTCAGGGAGAGGCCCTATCTGTAGTTGACGCCCTCTGCAAGAAGCTTCAAGAAACAAAAGAAGAGAAAAGGCTATTGAAAGAGCAAAATAAACATCTGCTCCAAGCCTTACAGAAGATGGGCAGTGCACCTCCCACAACTGCCGCCGAGACTCCTGAGCCTCTGAGCCAGGATAAAATTAATGAATATGCAAAGATCGGCGAGCAGGGCATGGCAGTTTCAGCTTGGAGGAGCCAAATCCTCAAGGACAGTGAAAGAGTGATCACCAAGTTCTCTGATTTATATCTGAACATCAACAAGGTGAATAAGGAGCTCCAAGCGTTAGCAGGACCCATATCAGAAGAGCTGGACCATGCTAGGCTGCAGCATGAGACCTTTCAACAAATGTTTGACTATTCAGTCAAAGATCTGGTCAAGTTCGGTGTCTTCGGTCATCCCAGGGCCCTCAATAAAGTCATTTCAACCCTGGACTACCGGGTGGATCAACTGGAATTTGTCCTTGAAAAGATCGATAAGGTGAAAGAAGAAGCCCTGGACGCGCTGCACCAAATGGAACAAATCGTTCTCAATATGTCTCCAGGGTTGCTTACTCCTTCCTTCGCCTTAAGGAAAGTTGATGAAACCACCCGGATCTTCAAGGAGATCGTTTCACAAGGGCTGGGGCCAGAGGTCACTTTTGACGCGGAGTCCATCAATAACCTGCTGGCCTATCGGGACTTCATCGGGTTCCTCATAGAAGCAGAGAAAGAATATTCCAAACTCCCAGAGAAGCTCATAGACGAGCGGGAGACTTGCGAGGTGATCAGTGAGCGACACAAGGATCCTTCCCAGGATCAACTAGGGCCCATGATCAGCAAGTTCATGGAATACCGCGCTCAATTCCACATCTCGTCACCTGAGCAGCAGCAAAAGCAGGCTACCCCCTTTCGGCCGCAGGATGACGACGATGAATAGCTTCTCTTTCTTCTTCTTCTCTCTCTTCTTGAATTTCTTTTTGTGAATATCTGGAGTATGTTGGCACAAATGATGACATCATCCATGTTGCACCATGGGATGATGTCATCCATCAAGTTGTCAAAAGTCAACATGACTTTGAGATATTTTGTATATCCTTGTAGATATTTTGTAAATATCTTTGTAAATAGGTGGTTGGCTCCTTTTTGCCTTCTTTTCTTTCCTTCTTCTATAAATACCCCAATGCTTGTTGTATTGGGCATGAGTGAATATCTTTCAGATGAAAAATAGAAGTGAGGAGAAAAGACTTTGAGCTTTTTGTAACAGAAAGAATTATTAATACAATATTTAGACTTTGTGTTGAATACGTGTGTTATTTGCATTGGATCTTTCTTACGTTAGATCTGTGTGCTTGTTCTGTTGGATCTACTTCTATTTTATTGTCATTTATTCATCAGTATTGCTTTGCTCGTTTATGCAAGTAGGTTTGGCTCTGTTTACTACCAATCCCAAAACATAAACCCTCTGACCTTTCTGCTTTGGAATTCATTTCTTTTCTTTCTTTGGATCTGATCTTTCTCCATCCTCTCTTTCATTCCTTTCTTTTCACGATTAGAAACATCCTACTTTGGGATGAGATCCCAAACCCCGAACGCAAAATATTGTGAGACTTGCATGATTCTATTTGGTAGAATAGTAATAAACTAGTTTCGCTTTCTTTGACTCAAAGAGGGCTATGCCCTGCACACTATTGGCTCGTCTATCCATAGATTATGCCCAAGTGACAGATTTTCGAACCAACACGACCACAAACCCGAGAGGCGTAGGCAATTGCGAACTCCGTAATCAATCTTTGTGTAATTGTCTTATTGTCTTGCATTATTTTAAATTGATTACTTCAAAAGGAGTAAATCATCGGCAAATATTTAAAGCCTACAAGGGTCGAGATCGAGGTAGATAATCGATTATTTTCGGATCATGTTTGGTATCAAAGGTTGTTTAGCTCCATATTTTTTTTGATAAATCGATTAACAAAGTGATTGCTTCAAGATTAGTGCGGTTGGTTCAGTTTGTGTGAACATGGTACAAGTGCACTATGGGCAAGATGTCTAAACAGGCAAAGCTCGAAGAGATTAAAGCTTACAATCACCAAATCCAGGAAGAGAATTCTCTCCTGTGATCCATGTATTCCTCCTTGGAAGAGGAGAATACTCGTTTGAAATCGAAGCGCAAACCAAGGATGAGCTCTTGGAAAGGTTGCGGTGTGGTGATCGGAGGAAGGAAATACCTTCAACTTCGGATGCGAGAGGCCATGGTAGATGATTGCCTTGTAGTTGTTCACCACGGAATCTTCTTCTTCCTCCCATTCGGTTTCGGATTCAAGTAATGAAGTCTTTGGTTTGTTTGAAAAGCATACTAGAGGCATTGGATCCAAGTTACTAGATAAAATGGGATTTGATGGAAGAGGCCTTGGTAAAAATGGCCAAGGCATTGCTAACCCAATACAGGTCGAGGATTGTCCTCGTTTTGCAGGTTTGGGTTATCCTAGTGTGGGAATGGATATTGGAGAATGCTCCAAGCACGCTGACGGGAGACAAGCTTCCGAAAGCAAAGTGATTACCCCACTAGTCCTGCAAGAAGATTTTGAGCAGAAAGTTGTGCTTAAGTAAATCCTTTGGCAAGATGTGGTAAGAGAAATCAGCGAAGAGGTAATGAGATTCCACCTCCAGTTTCTTACCATAATCGTAAGCACAATAAAACTTCTGATCCACTTTTTCAGCTTAAGAAGTATGGTTATGATTTTCAGAAGATGTGGAATTCTTTTCCATGTACTTTTTGTGGATTGCATAATCATTCTGTGGCTAGATGTTGGAAGAGAAGGACACTGATGAAGAATTTGATGTCGTTCATCATAAACACGGCAAATCAGAAAGACCAATCTCATCATGCAGAGTCGAGAAATGGCAGAAAGAGTTCCTCATCCCAGAAGAAGGAGATTAAGAGGAATTTTTGTGCTCATTGCCAGAGGAATGGGCATCGGGTGGAAAATTGCTAGAAAGCGCATCCATCTCGCCATCAGAGTAATGGCAAGCCAAAGATGGAATGGAGGCCTATTGCAAAGGCAGAAGAAGTTTCTACTCCACCACCAGTTGACAATTCAACCTAGGACTAGGTAATACCTGAAAGTGAAAGTCCTTTAAAATGGGTAAGTCAACAATTTTTAATTATATATTGCATAATTGATTGATGAATCATATGCGGTATTAAGTTTGGAGATCGAGATATTGTGAGGAAATGCTTTGAGAGAAAGGTTTACTGATACTCATTGGATTTTCTTACTTAGAAAATTTGATTAATGCTCCAAAAATATCTCCTAATCAGCTTGTGAGTACTGTTACATCTTGGATACTTGATTTGTCTCATATAAAGCTTGGAGATTGATCTCGCCATTTTGCGAGACAATAGAGTTCACGAGAGATCAGCTCGGAACTTCATTACGTATAGAGGCATTGTGACCATGCGGTAGAATGGTAGTTGAATTACTTTGTTGGCATTGGCGTCGGTCGGAACTTCATTACAGGTAGAGGCATTGCGACCGTGTAGTAGAATGGTACACGATATTATATGTCAACAAGAGGAGGTCTCAAAGGATTAGCTCGGAACGTCATTCTGTGTCAAAGCATTGCGACCACACATACGAATGGTAGCTGATCAACAGACTTAGCATCATGCATTGGAGGCTTGAGGTCTTAAAAGAGGCTTAGCATCATGCATCAGAGGCGTTGAGGTCTATAATAGACTTAGTATCATGCATCAGAGGCTCAAGGTCTTGAAAGAGGCTTAGCATCATGCATCGGAGGCGTTGAGGTCTATAACGAGACTTAGCATCGTGCATCGGAGGCTCGAGGTCTTGAAAGAGGCTTAGCATCATGTATCGGAGGCATTGAGGTCTGTAACAGACTTAGCATCATGCATCGGAGGCTCGAGGTCTTGAAAGAGGCTTAGCATCATGCATCGGAGGCGTTGAGGTCTGTAAAAGGGACAAGTCATTGTCCATCATTGACATCGGATCAATCAAAGCTCTACGTAACATGGAGTTCCTTCAAACCAGTTCGGATTCTGTGGAATCAACTCGAAGCCAGGAGCTATGTTATAGAGTAAAAGAAGATCCTTATTGTCAGATATCAAGAAGCTTAGCACCGCATAGAAGGAGCGTTGAGGTTTCATTCAGAAACTTAGCACCATAAAGCGGAGGCGTGGAGGTCTTCTTCGGATATCAGAGTGGCACAAGCGGAAGCGTCATGGGCCCATAACCCACAGTACCAAGATCGGAGCAGAGTTGTTGAAGTGAGAAGGTTAGAGGAGTAGACCCAAGAGTCTACTACAGCAGCACTTCCGAGGTGGCAGCAGAGTTTTCAGATTCAAGACAATATGGAAGCTTTTTGGGACAAAAAGCTTTTCTTAGTGGGAAGGTGTGATTAGGGGATCATTTTTAATAGTTCCCTAAACATCCCTAAATGGTTTCGAGTGTAGAAGATCATCTCGAGATATTTCCAACGTGACAAATGGACATCGGGAGCTCTAGATATGTTTAGTCAAAGTTCAGATAGCGGGAAAGTCAACTTTGGTCAACTAGTCAATATTTGGACCAATCGCACTGTGACATGTGGCTTACCAACACTCATCGAATTCACTCGATTTGCCTATCGGGGAGACGAAAAGTGGACTAGAGGATTACCGAGTTAATTATTTCTATTCCACATTGTATGGGTTGAAATTATATTGGTAAGTCCACTTTCCAAATGGCGCGCATATATGCCAATGCCACATATATATATTAATGTTCATACATTAGTATTAAATCTAATGTTTATACATTAGTATTAAACCACTGCATGCATGCCAAACTTCCACACACATGGAGAAGGTGGTGAAGCGGTTGTTTGGGAGGCATTAAGCCTTGCGTGGATGTTTCCACGTGGAAGAAGGAAATTGAAGTGGTGGAGATGGGGCGGTTAAGCCTAACGTGGTCTTTTGACCACTTCAAATATGCGCCTCTTTTGGGAATTAATCCCATTTCAAACAAATGCCGCTCCTTATGGGATTTTTATCCCTTAACAAATGCTTAGCCACTCTTATGGGATATTTATCCTATTATTAAACATGCTAATCGGCTAAAATGGGTATTAATCCCATATTCTATGCAATCCGCCCATTATTGGGAATTTTTATCCCAATTTCTATGTACGGGTAAGGCTAATATTAGCCTAAGGATGATGTTAAGTGCATTATTTTTGGGCCCTAATTTTGTATAAATAGGGAACCCATTCTATTGTAAACACATTACACACAAACTCGGAGACAAGCTCATTCCTAGAGTCTTTGGAGGCGAAGTCCAAGCCAAGAGGAGAATGAGAAATTGTTGTGTGAAGACCTAAATTATTTAGGCATTGTTATTTTTATTATTATTGACCTATTATTTGTTAGGCAATAATAAATTAAATATTTGTGGCTAGGAGTTATTCAAACTACCTAGTCGGCCCATAGCGCCACACCAAGTACTTGCAAATCTTGGATTGTCGACCGGAGTGCTAGCGTCGCATTGATAGCGTTGGGAAGGCCGATCAAAGCCAAAGGAGATTGTATGCCAGAAGGTGGAAGTCGGGTGCTATTTTTCACCCTTGTCGTCCGAAGGTCTAGTTATTCTTCTAAGCAAGTTTAAATAGTTTCCATTAGGTTTTCTTGTGAAAGTACTATTGTAACTTACAAGTTTTGACTAGTGGAACGGTTCGACCACGAACCCGGAGACGTAGGCAATTGCCGAACTCCGTAATCAATCTTTGTGCAATTGTCTTATTGTCTTGCATTATTTTAAATTGATTACTTAAAAAGGAGTAAATCATCGGCAAATATTTAAAGCCTACAAGGGTCGAGATCAGGTAGTAATAATCTGATTATTTTCAGATCACTTGGACTAACTTGGATAGACACTGGGGTGTCTTGGAATGATAAGACTTAAAAAAATTAACACAGAGGTATATTTGTCATGCTCGAAAATTGTTAATTTCCTTGTTGCACATTTGCATGAAAACAAAACCATGCATTCAAAACCTTACCATAGTGATTACATCACTCATTGGCTCATGCTCATGACATATTTTGACCTTGATTTTATCTCCCAAAATCCATTAAGGGCCAAGCTATTGCTAGACTAATTAGCTGAAACCCCTCTTCCTAGTATGCATCTTCCTCGCGAGAAATTTCCAGATGAATCCATCAATCACTTCCATCATGAGTATGGTGTTACAAATATATTGTGTAACATTATTAATATATTGTAATATTATTAATAATGAGTTTATATAACTCATATTAATAATATAGTTAGTGTGAGTGTGTTGTGATAAACAACTCACGTAGCTATTTTGGAGTGTGAGTGATCCTAGGGATAAGCTTGAGAGATTCATGGAGAGATATATGTGGGATTGAGAGTTGTTGAGGATTGATGTTGACTCCTTATATTAAGGAGAACATCCTCCTATATATTGTGAACTCTTTGTATGAAATATTATCCTAGATGAATTTAATATAGTATTTTATATTCTATGTTTTTATTATTGTGTTAGATTATTTCTAATAATCTGGACCAAATTTATTATTTGGTATCAGAGCAGGTTAACCATGAGAGTCTGGTAGAAGGGAGACATTCCAAAGGAGTCACGTAGGTAGTTTAGATTGTATATGTCCTGTCAGCTACACTATAACTTGATGGAAATAGCTTTGTGACCAATATTCGTGCGCATATTTTCTATTCTAGATTACACATCATGCAGTGTGTATTTGTTTATGTAAGAATTTATCTCTATTCAACCGAGTTTGTGCCTGATTATTGGTGGTTTGGAGGGAGACATACATCGTTGCACATAAACGTTGGATTTGCAATGCAAGTTGTCGACATCGAGGCCTTCATCATGTTGGTTGCACTCCTATTTAATCTCGGTTCAATCGTGGAAATCGTGAGTTATATCTCTTCTTATTCGTTTTTTGCCATTTTTGGTCATTTTTTGCCATTTTGGATTCAGTGAAAAGAAAACACAAGCATGAGAAAAAAAAAATCCAATTTTGAAAAGGGGTCCAGAAATATGTTGGATTTAAAATTTTTAGTTACCATAATTTTCAGTTGGTAACTCAGATTGAGATATTTTTTTAATGTGTGTTTTTTTAGCTCTTTGCATGATCATATCTGCGCATAGCGTGCATTGCCTATTCTTTCTATAAAAAAATCATGGGTATTTGGTAAAAAAGTAAAGGGAGTATTAAAATCTTGAGAAAGTCAAATTATGACATTGTATTGTTTCATCATTGTGAAAGTTAGTCAAAATATGTGATTCAAAAAATTCAAAAAATTATAATAATAAATTGCCTTATGAATGCATTTTCAATTGAAACCGATGTCCAATTCTTTAAATTGACATGGACAAGTTGAATCGAATTGAAAAATTTGAAGGCAAAGATTTCCATACATGGCAGGTTAGAACTCAATTTTTCTGATTAACAAAGATCTATGGGATATTGTGGAAGGAAAAATCAAGAAACCACATGATGCAAATGAAGCTAGAAAAATGGGAAAGAAAGGATTGAAAAGCAACGGCAATTATTGGCCTAGGTTTATCTGATGCCTACCTGCATCACATAAATCTAACAAAGACATCACATTTGATCTGGATGACATTGAGCAAACTATTTGGGTCACAAGCAGAGAGTGCAACAGTGGCACTCAAGAAAAATTTGTTCGGACTCAAAATGGAGGAAGGAGAAAGTATGGTGGAACATATCAGTAAGTTTCATTCTATTTCAAATCAATTAGCTGGAATCAAAGTTGATGTGCTTGATGATGATGATGAAAAAGCAAGTATTACTTAATAGCATGCCTCCTAGCTATTCTAATATGGTCTTCACTTTGAGAAAAATAAATCCAAGTCTAGAGGATTTAATTTCTTCTCTAATAGAAGAAGAAAATAGAACCAAGAAGATTGATCTAGAAGAAACTACAATGTATGGTAGAAACAAATCATATGCTAAAGGAATATTCAAGCCTTCTTTTAACAAAAATCAACCTCCCAAGGTCCACGAAAATTTATTTTCACTATTGTAATGCTCTTGGACATGGTATTATGTATTGTAAGAAAAGAGCACAAGATTTACTTGATGGTAAATTGAAGGATAAAGCCTTCATTTCGAAAATAGAGACGAAGAAAGTGATTGGGATATGAAGTCTACCCACTCTGATAATGAGGAAACAAATGCTTAGCAAAGTGATGAATACTTCTTGTATTAATTAAAGAGTGCATTATCTGGAGGATAGAGGCACATGAGGCTAGAGGTCAATTAGTGACCTCTTGTAATTCACCAACGATGAGGCTGCATGAAGTTATGGTGAAAGTGTGTGTGAGTTTGTTTTTTTAATTTGAGTTGCGGTTTGTTACTGTGTAGTATGATTTCAGAGTTCCTATTTTATGTTGAATAAGTGAAATGTTCACATTGAGGGGGGGAACAAGAACATGGTCTCAATGTTCCATTTTTATTTTTTCCCTCTTTTTAGTTTGTATTCAGTGAGCAGTGTTTCCTACATAATTCCCTGAAGGAAAGACATAGTGGACAGAACAAAAGCACAAAGGAAAAGAAACATCATGATATTTGGGTTGTTGGTTGTCTGTAAAACCATCCTTGTTGAATTTTTTGGTTGTCCTATAAAACCATCCTTGTTGAGGTTGTTGGTTGTCCTATAAAACCATCCATATCACGAGCACCCATGGGCGGCAAGCTACAAAAGGAAGTGTGATTGTTTTTTTATCCCATGTCAACATTAGGGGAGTGTATATTGGGAATTAGTAATGTTAACAATAGGGGAGTGAATGTTACAAATATATTGTGTAACATTATTAATATATTGTAATATTATTAATAATGAGTTTATATAACTCATATTAATAATATAGTTAGTGTCGAGAAAGAGGCAGAAGATATAAAGCATTTATTCCTCCATTGTGAGATTGCTTCCAAAATTTGGCAGCTCGTTTTTGCAAAATTTAATCTGAGATGGATTTTTCCCCTTACCTGTCTTCAGGCTTGGGAGCAATGGGACTCTCCGTTTAAGCATTGTATGGTGAAAAGATTGTGGCAACTTGTTCTACCCCACACTATGTGGAGAATTTGGAAGGCTCGTAATGATAACATTTTTAGAAACAATAGACAAGCTTGTAACAAAGTCTACAAGGAAATTATCATTGCTGTGCAAGATAATATTGCTAGATTTAAACCCCCTAAAAATAGACTTTACCCGGAGAATGAAGAATACATCCTAACTGATTGGAATATTGACATTGTCAATAGGAATAACAATGGTATTGATAGAAACACAGTCCGATGGATTAAACCTCCCACTGATTGGCACAAGTTAAATTTTGATGGGGCCTCAAAAGGAAATCCGGGAGACTCTGGAGGAGGGGGAGTCATCAGAGATCAAAGAGGTTGTTTTGTTGCTACTTTTTCTGGGAGAATGGGCAGGCAGACTAATCATTATTCTGAAGCCCTGGCGGTGGCTCTTTGGGGTATAAGACTTGCCAGAGATTGTAATATTCCAAATATTATAATTGAAGGTGATTCTCTGAATATCATCAATCTTTTAAATAAAAAGCAACACCCCAGCTGGTCTATCAGGGATTCTATTGAGGAAGCTATTGATATATGCAAGAGCTTTGAAAATGTTCAAATCACCCACACCTATCGGGAAGGAAATAGGGTCGCTGACAGTTTGGCTAACTTCGGTGTTAATAATTCCTTTCAAACTTGGCTTAGGGGGGACGTTCTACCCGCTCAAATCAATAAAGCCATAATCATTGATCTACATGGCAGTGAAAATCAACACTAACGGCTGTAATTTGGACGCTAATGTGCGGATCCTCAAGTACATTATGATGACATCACAAAAGATATGGATGATTGATGCGATCTGCGCGTGATGGACTGTCATCATTTCTTGGCATAGGATGAAATCCGAGGAGCGGGGCAATAATAACAAGTATAGCATAATAATTAAACCTGCTTTCACGAGAAAGGAAAGATTCAAATATCAAAATCAAAGCTCTGCTTGTCCCACATAGTGGTAGCTTTTTTACTGTTGAGAATAGGAAAAGGAGCAGAGGAAACATGGGGGGTCTGCCTTGCAAAACTGAACCGACCCACAATCCTACGTGGAAAGAGAATATGGAGCTTTGGAATTACCTGCAAATCGGGGGCCTATCTAATTTAATTGAAAGGATTCAAGGCTTCGACCAAGACATTTCTATCAGATTCGCCCAGGGATAGAAGAATAGGATTGTCAAATATAGTAACATGGAGATGGAAATCATGGAAGAGCTCATCACCAAAATCACGGACCTCGGCTTGGAAGCACCAAATTCTTCAATAAAAAGGTGGACAGCTGGGGAGGTGGAGACCAAGAAATTTACGGACGAGGGGAGAATCTTGAATTCGTGATCGCCGGCATCAAGGTGGTGCCAATTCTCGAGCCTTTACCGAGCTTGACAGGATGGTGGTTAGGTATGTAACTCTTGAAGGAATATTTGTGACTATACCTCAAAAGCATCTGATATTTCTAAATCACTTTTGTAGAAATAACATAATCATCTTTCCTCACTATTTGATAAACTCAGCTGGAGAAATCAATTAGGGAAGTTCAGAGCCACTCTAGGGCTGTCCCTTTGCACCAGGGACTTATCCTCCTGATCCACCGCCACTGTTCCAGCTCCCCCCGTGAATCCTACCCCACCTCCCTCCTCCATACCTCCACCTGCTCACACCGCTTCCACTCCCCCTGCTGAAAAGAAAGAGTGAAGCTACTGCTTCCAGCAAGAAAAGCAAGAGCATCAAAGCTAAAATCCCTACTTCCCAACGGGTCCTAAGGAGCCACAAAGACTTGGAACTTGCTGAAAACCTCCTGCATATTAGTAAACCGGTGGAGGAGCCCAAGGAGGAGGAATTGATGGACGGGGTGGGCCAGATTAGAGAAGGAGATACAAGAGCTCAAAGAGACTATAAAAATATGGAAAGAGCTAAGGGAAAAGGGATTCTTCAAAGTGATGAGGAAGAGGGGTTATTGCTGAAGTCTTCAAGAGTTACGATCCTTAGATGGTAGATTGGGGAATGCTAAAAGCCGCAATGACTGCATATTGTCTGCCCTCAAAAGCATTTATAATTTCATTGAACAACATGTTCATAGTGTCTGTAGTTTAAGTGGGGTTAATGAGGACATTTGGGGCCCTAAAGAGAAAAGGGATATTGCAATTTCTCAAGCGGATATGCAAGACTCCTCTCAGGCCACTGCCATTGCCTTCTTCATGTCGTTGCAAGCTATCAAGACCAAGATTGACAGGGCTATCAAGTAACGGGTTGTTGTGATGCTGTTTTTTGGCTGCGAAGTTGCTGTTATCTGGCGGTTCTGGTGTTGTTTTTGGCGGAGCTCTATATGTTGTTTCTCTTTTGGTTTCTTTTTTATCTTTCCTGCTTCTTTTTGGATCATTGTACATTTGGATCCTTTTTTCACTTATATTGTCATATTTGGCTGTTGAGCCCTCTTTGGTTGACAGTTTTTCCCTTCTCTGGGTTGTTTCTCTCACCTTTACTATCTGGATTTTGAGCCCTTTTGTATACAGGGTATAGTCCCTTCAAAACTATTTTCCCTTAATAAAATAATAATAATATAGTTAGTGTGAGTGTGTTGTGATAAACAACTCACGTAGCTATTTTGGAGTGTGAGTGATCCTAGGGATAAGCTTGAGAGATTCATGGAGAGAGATATGTGGGATTGAGAGTTGTTGAGGATTGATATTGACTCCTCCTATATATTGTGAACTCTTTATATGAAATATCATCCCGGATGAATTTAATTTAGTATTTTATATTCTATGTTTTTATTATTGTGTTAGATTATTTCTAATAATCTGGACCAAATTTATTATATGGTACCCTTAATATGACCCTCTTCTTCGTTGGATCTAAGTGTCAACAAGGGGGAGACGCTAGTGTTATCATCATTCCTCATTAGGGAAATCTTATCACCCTCACAAACAAGCTTAATTTTGAATGTACAAACAATATGAAAAAGTACTTGAAACTATTGCCTTTTTAGATGTTTAAGTTCTTGACATCTATAGGGACTCTGAGCTTATCGTCAAATAAGTTACAGGTGAATATCAATGTAAAAACGATACCCTTCATAAGTACATGGACATCATCCTTCTCCTTTTTTAAGATTTCAACTCTTATTCCATCCGGGCTATCCCTCGGTCATCTAATCGTTTCGTAGACACTATGGCCTCCCTTGCTTCTCTTATCCTCTAAACAACGGAAGAATCCAAATTATCTATTATTTTTCATTGTTTTGATCAACCATCCCATACCCATGAGATTCCTTATGTCAACCATGTTGACACCAATTGTTCCGATCTTTCTTGGATCTTTGACTACCTATCCCAATCTAAGATCCCCTCCGATCTTTCTAAGAATGGTAGGAGGTCCTTTCTCTAGCACGCTAACTGCTATGCCATTCTTAGCAGCATCCTTTATAAGCATGGCTTTGATGGTATTCTCCTTCGATGCCTTAAATCCCATGAGGCTCCTCACGATATCTAAGAAGTTCATGATGGCATATTTGGTGGACACTTTAGTGGTTTAGCTGTTGTTAAGCTTGTTCTTCACCTAAGCTATTATTGGCCTTATCTTAATCAAGACTATTGTGAGTATGTTAAGAAATGTGAAAAGTGTCAAAGCAACATTCCAACCTTATCTGCATTCCTAGCCAAGCCTTACAACCAGCTCAAGACCTTTGGCCCTTCTCACAATGGGGCCTCGATCTCATCGGTACCATCAATCCTTGTTCTTCACAAAGCATCATCATTATATCATCACCACGACTAAGTATTTCACCAAGTGGGTGGAAGCAATTCCACTCACCTCAACTAAATCTAATTTGATCATCAACTTCATCTATCAACACATTATCTTCCATTTTAGTGTCCCTCATAGGCTCGTTATGGAAAATGGAAAATCCTTCAAAAACAAAGACCTTAAGAAGCTTGGAACCACCTTTAACATCAATCTTAGCTTCTCTTCTCCTTACTACCCTCAAGCCAATGGCAAGCCGAGGCTTCTACTAAGACCTTGTGTAATATCCTTGTTAAAACTATTAATAAAGCAATTTGTAATTGGCATCTTTAGCTTCCCTTCACTCTTTGGACCTACCAAACTAGCATCTACACCCCTACGAGTGCTACACCTTTCTCTCTCATCTACGGTTCTAAAGTCGTCCTTCCTCTCGAAGTTCATATTCCTTCCTTGTGTGTTTCCCTCTGCGACTTTATTTATAATGAGGACTATCGTCGTCAGAGCATCTAGCACAACTCAAGTTGTTATACGAATGCCATCTTATCACCCTTCAACACCATCAAGTGTACTAAGATAGAATTAGACGTTCTTACAATAAGAACCTTAGATGTTGTAACTTCAATATTGGTGACCTTGTCCTTAAAGAAAATTAGAACATCACTACTCTAGAGAGGAGCCAACATGGAAATTTTTCCCCCAACTGGATTGGACCATACATCATTACACATAAATACGGGTCGGGAGCCTATCATTTGGCCTCCCTTGATGGTAAACTAGAAATGGAGCCTCTTAACACTTTGCACTTGTGACCATTCTATTGTTATCATACCTACGATATATGCTTAGGTATACCCTTTGATCATCCCTTCATCATTAGCCTCTTCCATCCATCACTATAATGATTTGGAATTATGTGGTCTTCCGTCACTTTCCTAGTCATGACCTTAAATATGGGCACCACACTCTGTCCATAGAATTTTCCTTATGGATAGGTTCTCCTATCTTGGTGATGAATCAACAATCATTACATCCATCATCCTCTTATTAACCTATTAGAACCATGCTAAGGGTCCCAAAGGTGTTCCTTATACATCCATTATCCCCTCCTAAGTGGTCTACCTAACTATTCCCAGCTCTTACCCATATAATAGTCAAATTCATGGTTTCTCCTATCAAAGTCAAGGTTATTAAAAAATAGACTACTCCCTTGAAGGACAGTTGTTCATGTCAAAAAAAAATCAAAATCAAGTCAAATAAATAGATTGATCCCTCGAAGGATGACTATCATCTATATCACTCATGTCATCATGTAAAAATCATTTATGTATAAAGTAGAGCATACCCTCAAAGGATGGCTACTCTCTATATCATGGTAACAAAGGCTTCTGCATTGATCAACCTTCTATTAGCATCCATAGCAAACTTCCCTGCATCGATCAGTTTTCTCTCTTTCCCCTACCCAAAGTTGGGGCATATATTTAAGGAAATCCACCTATGGATAACCCTCTTCTTATGTACAAGTTGCATCTTAAACCCTCTTAGTTGTGTCAACTATAGGTGCATAAGTTATTTCATGCATGTTTCCCCCTGATCTTTGACATAACTAGCTATTATTGGTTATGTGTAAACATTTGTTTTGGTCACATCTACATTGTGTTACATGGGTCCCCTTCTCATTTAAATCTACTACAATTGGAGGTATTGTTTCCCACGTGTTCCTTGATACGATGTAGCGTCATTCATACCCATAGGTCATCAATCATCAAGTCACATTTTTATTCTAATTTATCACATCTATCACCTACATGTTATCTATCCAAAATTTCACATGTTTTAAACATCATCAATTATCCATCACATCCATTTTTAATCAACATTTTCAATAATCATATATCATGTAAATAACATCTAATCACATCTATACATTCTCATCATCATCATAAAAAAAAAAAAATTAAACACATTACCACCATCATCCACATCCACATAAACATCAAACATAAATCAGATCATCACATCATACAATGAACACATGTTAAACCACGACAAAATCATGTATATATATCATATATTGCCAAAATAAAGTGTCTCAATACATCATTGGCCTCTAAGGGCCCTCTCTCAAAGTAGAGATGTCATCAAAACTAGTGAAGTTAACATCAGAAAGCCTAAATGCATGCCCCTCTAAGGCAAGTCCCTCTATTTATTTCTCTCCTCCCTCTTTGACTACACTAGCCGCCCATGAAGTAATCATCCAATCCTCAAACCCAACACCAAATCTCACATCGTCATCATCATCCCATGGTGTCAAAGCATCCTCTAATGGATACATCATAATAGGACTCGGTAGATCCCTATCCCCCTCCTCCTTCCTATACATAATAGGCTCCCCGAGCACCGCATGTCTGGATGACACCAAACTGTTGTCAAACCCTATCAAACTACATGGCCTCGATCATCTCAATTATGCATCCATGTACCCACCTAGTCCTCCTCATCCCTCGCTAGCTCAATGTCCACTCAGGCCATTCGAGAAGTCTTAATAGGCCACCATATAATCTAATCAACATCTAACTCTACGAACCTATCTCGTATACTAGTCTACATCTCGGCCTCCTCTATCCCCGTAGGCCTGATCTACTCTATATCTCATAAACCCCACATATAGCTCGATGTGATCCCCCATGACCCATGATAGCCTTGGTGGCCAAATAATGATTATGTGCTCATAAACACAAAGAATGGATTATGAACCCTACATCCAATCTTGTCCTCCTCCCCAATATGTACATCGATAGCTCATGGTACACATGTGCCAGCAGCGTTGTCCCAAATGAAAACACAATCTAGTGATCCACTATATCTTCCAAAACCCCTATTAGCATCCATAGAAACCTCACACCCCATGAATCGGAAGTATGTAACATGATATTTCCATCATCAATAAACATATCAATCTACTCTATGGAACTCTATCATCATATCTCATCTCATATCCAAATGCCCCTAAATTGAATGTAATATGTGTTGCATTAGCTCGAAAAGTCACTTCAACACTGCCAATCTACTATCCATTGTGATGGGAACTATCTACTCTCCATCTATCGGAAACATGAGGATGTGATACACATCCTCCAAAGTGATGGTCATCTCACCTGTCCTCATCCAAAATGTGCATGTGCGCACATCCCACCTCTCCACTAGTGCAATCATCAAACCCACATCTCGTGGGATCCTCTATAATGTCTGAAACCACCTAACCCCACTTCCACTAAGTGATCCCACTCAACATCAGCTATATCTCCTTTGATCTGATCATAAAAGGTGGGGACTCTATCTCTCAAATAGAGTGTCTCTTGAGCCTACAATCACAAACAAATCATTCAAATATCAGTTTCTTCATCATTAATTTCATCACACCCTCATCAAAAATCAACATCTATCCTAAACCTACTTCCCTCATACCCAATCAATGCCAACCAAAGAGGGTTGACACCCCCATAGCCAAGTTCTTTGCCTTTTTTAAGATGTGTTAATGGCGACCACCTCCGATCCTTTGTCGACCGCCTAGAGCCCATCCAAAAACTTGAAAATGTAACAAAAATATAAACATTAAAGAAATTAAAAATAAAGTCGGGGTTTTCATTACTCACCACCATCGGTGTATCCTCTACCTCTTCCTCGCCACTCCTCCAGCCTCCATTTTTCTCATAAACTCAACCTCCTTTTATCAACCAGAGCTCTCAATCATCATTGTCAGGCATGAAAATGACCACTATGGGCCAATCTGTGGGCTTATATAGCCACCCCCTTAGTCTTCGTCAACCCTAATAGAGTCACCTCTTATTTTTATAAGTCTTTTCCGACCCACTTCAATTGTCATTGACCCACTCGTCCCTTACCCACATTCCTCCATCTGTGTCATTTAGTAAACTCTCCCTCTTCCTTTGTTGATAAAACATCCATACCACACTTTTGTGCCCTTCATTGGGGCATCATCATTATTTTCATCATCATCCTCGTCTTATTTAAAGACACATACTTTTCACTTGATTCCTCATATATGAAGGATCTCACATTTTATTCGCATTTGGTTACACATAATTTTGATGTGTGTCTATGACCCATTGTTCCCCACGGTCCACACCCATTCGAGTGGTTTCTTATTGAATTCCCTCTATTTAGAAGTGATTTTTACCGACTCACTAACCCTTAATACATGATCATCGTCTCCCGTAAAATGTATCCTTTCTTCCTTACCAAAGTGATTCATAAAATCACCACCATATTTTAATCATTGTTATCATGAGATCCCTTTTCACATTGTGGCATCATACCTCAACTTCTCTTCTTCCCATCCTTCCCTACCCACCCTTCTCATCAATATTTTTCAAACTCATGACCGATTCCCTTCTTCTTCCTGTCATCGATCACTAGTTTGAGGGGGATCACCTTACAAATACCCCTTTGTTGTCTAACCTATCAACCATTTCTCATTTTTGTCTCACAATTCTCTATTACAAACCCCTCAACAAAATGGGGCACAATGTAGACACCTATTTTCAGCACCTCCTTGTGCCTTCATCTAGCGTTCACTTTCCACCCTCGCTTAGCACACTCGCTTCCCTCTTACTTTTAAAATCACACCCTTTCCCTCTTAAATTATTCTATTTTTTCCCTCATCTTATTTTATCATTATCCCCCTTATCTAACTTAATTCCCATATTCCCACTTTTAAATTCCCATTAAATCCCACCAATCCTAAAATAATTTAATTTATCCTAAATAAATCCTAAACCACTTAATTATCCTAAATCTATCCTAATTACCCTCATTTAATCATCCCCATGGGATTCCCACCCCCCTTCATTACTACCCTTCATTAATCCTTCCTTAGGATTCCCCCACTCATCTTATCCCTTCCTAAGATTCCTTTCACCTCCCTTACACCCATTTAACCCTCTTACACATGTGCAGTCCTAAAAATAGCTTGCCACCCATTTGAAAGTCTATTCTCATCCTCATTTCTCATTCTAACATTCAAATGGTAGTCTATTTGCCCAATCACCCTTGACTAACCCGAGTCATCGTCAACCCTAACTGGGTTATTTAATCACCCCTATCCCTCTTCTCAAAGGGCTAGAAAATCTTGAGAATTTTTTTATGCTTCTATGACATATTTCCTTTTGTGTTATCTCGTGATGTTGAGTTATGGAGCTTAATTGCTTCACATTAGCATGATTTACTAACTTGCTAGAATACACAGTAACCGGCGTCGGTCAGTGAGACCGACGTCAATCACGTGGGGACCGATATCGATCAAGGCAAGGAGGAATCGACATTGGTTACCTGTGCATGATTTTTATATTTAACTCATGGGAATTCGATCTAATCTTTGATATAAATTTGATCGAATGGTTGTAATAGCATAGCTAAGTTTAACTAAGTTTGTATATGGTTATATAACCTACAAAACTAGGGTTATATGTGAATAAATAAGAATTGTAAGAAGGAATTCTTGGAGAGAAAAAAGAGAAGCTTGTGAGGAAGAAAGTATTGTACATCCAGGAGGTGTGGAAGATTACAAATCTTCATTGTATATTCTCTACAAAAATTTGAATAATAAGATTGGTTATTTCTTAGTGGACATAGCCCACACTAGGTGAAACACGTTACATCTTGTGTATTGTTCTTCTGATTTATTTCTACTTTTATTATTCATATGCTTAGATCTAAATAATACATTTATACAATCGATGTGATTAACCCCAACAACCGATATCGAGATTTCTTGTTTAAGGGTTTTGTGTGTTGATATATTTACTCACATAGGGATTTCGAATTGAGTGGGAACTACAACAATGGCAAAAGATGGAAAATATAGAGTGGAGAAGTTTGACAAGCATAATTATCAATTATAGAAGATGCAAAGGAATATTATCGTATCACAAAGATCTATACTTATCGTTGGATGAGAAGACAAGACCTACAAAGATGAGTGATGAAGAATGGAAAATTATTAATGTAAAGGATTTGGGATCTATAAGATTGATCCTGACAAAGCATCGTGGCGAATATTACCAAAGTAGCAACCGTGGTAGAGTTGATGAAATCTTTATCTAATTTATATGAAAAACTTAGTGCTTCAAATAAAGTTTATTTGATGAATAAATTATTTAATTCTAAGATGCAAGAAGGTGAATCTGCATCAAGTCATTTGAATGATTTCATTCGATATTAAATCAATTAAAATAGGTTGATATCCCATTTGATGATAAAGTGAAAGAACTATTATTTTTATGCTCTTTGTCAGATAGTTGGGATAACTTGGTAATGGTTGTTATTAATACAGTGTCTGCTTCTAATATTTTAAAGTTTGATGATGTGGTTAGTATAATCTTGAATGAAGAAATACGATGGGAAAAGTACAAGAGAATTATCATCTGGTAATGCTTTGAATGTAGAAATTAGGGGAAGGTAGAAGGAGAGATCCAAGAGAAAGAGTAATGGGAAATCAAAGTCTAAGAATGACATATCTAAATCCAGAGGTAAAGGAATAACCTACTAGAATTGTGGAAAGAAAGGACATGCAAAGAAGGATTTTGGTTTAAGGAAAGAAAAGAGAATTTACTAGAGAAAGGTAAAGAGGTAAATGTTGCATCTTCGAAGTAATGCAAGATGCCCTTATTCTCTCCTTGGATAGTAAAATTGAATCATGGGTTTTAGATTCAAGAGCTTCTTTCCATGCTACCCCTAATAAGGGTTATTTCATAAATTATGTCTAGGGTAATTTTGGGCATGTTTATTTAGGAGATGATGAACCATGCAATATTATTGGAAAAGGATACGTTCATATTAAATTACAAAATATAAATGCATGGATATTGAAAGATGTGAGGCATGTGCCAAGCCTCAGGAGAAATCTAATTTCTGCAAGATAACTAGGTGAATCTGATTACATGGTTACATTCATAGCCGACTCTTGGAAGGTTACCAAGGGATCTCTTTTTGTAGCAAAGGTAAGAAGGTAGGAAATTGTATTTGTCTACCTATATTACTTATTCCTTTTCTCTGCTATATAATTCAGATTCAGATGCAAGTATGTGGCATAATTAGCTAGGCCATATGAGTCAAAAAAGAATGCAGATCTTAAAGGCTAAGGGTAAGTTATCAGATTTGAAAGATGTAGATCTTGATTTTTGTAAGCATTGTGTCTTTGGAAAGCAAAAGAGAGTGATATTTCTCAAGGTTGGGGAAACAAAGAAGGAGAAAACATTGGATCTTGTACACTCAGATGTGTGGGGACCAATTTGTAGCTTCTCATGGAGGATCCCAATACTATGTGACTTTCATTGATGATGCCACAAGAAAGGTATGGGTTTATTATATTAAACGTAAATATGATGTTTTTGATACTTTTAAAAGATGGAAAGCCCTTGTGGAAAATGAATCAAATTCAAAGTTAAAATGCCTTAGATATGACAATGGTGGTGAGTACTGCAGAAGGATTTCAATTATTATTGTTCAGTAAATGGAATACGCAAAGAAAGAATGGTTCCTAGAACACCACAAGAGAATGGTGTTGCAGAAAGAATGAATAGGAAAATCATGGAATGTGCAAGAAGCATGAGGATACATGTTGGATTACCCTACAGTTCTAGGAAGAAGCAGTAGACATGGTGGTTTATTTAATTAATCGTGGTCGTTTAAGTGCATTGGATGGTGGAATACCAGAAGAAGCTTAGACTGGAAAAGAGGTAGATATTTATTTTCTTAGAGTATTTGGTTCAGAATATTTTGTGCATATTGATAAAGAAAATAGAAATAAGTTGGATGCTAAATCCAAGAGATGTACTTTCATTGGTTATGGCTCTGGTGATTTTGATTCATTTTTGGGATTTAGAAGATTCTAAGATTGTTAGGAGTTGTGACATTGAATGGAATGAAAAGAGAATGTACTGAGGATCAAGTTTTAGTACCCAAAGATGAACTAGTTAAAGATTTTTGGATGAAAATGCATTCTTGGATTTAAAATTGACACCTATAGGTTTACACAAGAACCGGTTTGATTGACCCTTGGTGGTGTTGGTTAACCCCCGACCGGCATCGCCACCCTGTCTGGCATTAGTTATAGAAATACGAGACCTAGCGTCGATTATCCGAACCAAAGACATCGGTAGGAGGTGACCGATGTCGGTCATTGTTTGAGATTGATACAAATTTGTAGAATGAGCAAAATGAGCCTCTAACACCCCAAATCTCAGTGAGAAGGTCACAAAGGGTAAGTAGACCTCCAGAAATATTTTCACCTTCCTTATTTTATTTATTATTGACTAATAGTGGTGAACTAGAGAGTTTTGAAGAAGCAATGCAGGATGATACCCATGTGAAGTGGGAGCATGGCATGGATGAGGAGATGGACTCCTTGAAACAGAACTAGACATGGAATTTGGTTAAGTTTCCAGCAAGTAAAATAACATTGCAAAACAAATGGGTTTACAAGATCAAGGAAGAAGAAGGTGGACAGAAAAGATACAAGGCAAGGCTTATTGTAAAAGGATTTGGAAAGAAATCAGGTATTGATTTTGATGATTTATTTTATCTTGTAATTAAATGAATTCCATTCCTATTGTTCTAAGTTTAGTTACAGTAGAAGATTTACATTTAGAACAACTTGATGTTAAGATGCATTTCCTTCACGATGATTTAGGGGAAGAGATATATATGTAGCATCCACTTGGGTATGAAGTTAAGGGTAAGGAGAAACTTGTGTGTAGGTTGAAAAAGAGCTTGTATGGGCTCAAGCAAGCTCCAAGGCAATGGTATAGGAGGCTTGATAGCTTTATGCATGAGCATGGTTATCTTATATGTGAATCGCCATTGTGTTTATTTTAAGAATCTTGAAAATGGGAGCTATATTATTTTTTACTGTATGTAGATGATATGTTTATTTGAGAATCTAGTATGCAAGATATTAGTGAGCTTAAATAAAATTTAGCTCATACATTTGCAATGAAGGATTTGGGATCTGCAAAGAAAATCCTTAGTATGCAAATACACAGAGACATGAAGAACATGAAATTTTATTTGTCTCAAGAATCTTATATCAACAAGGTGTTAGAAAGGTTTAATATGTAGAAGTCAAAACACTGTAAGTATACCTATGGTGGAAATTTCAAATTAAGTAAAGATCGGTTTCCTACATCACATGAGGAGGTTGATTACATGGCATAAGTTCCATATGCTTCAACAGTTGGAAGTCTTATGTATGATATGGTTTGTACTAGACTAGACATAAGTGGGAGTTGTGAGCATATTTATGGCCAATCTAGGTAAAGAACATCGGAAAGAAGTTCAATGGATTCTCACTTATTTGAGAGGGACATCCGGCATGCAGTTATGCTATGGAGGGTCAGATATTTATTTATGCGGCTATGTTGATTCAGATATGGTTGGTGATTTGGATGGTAGGAGAAGCACCACTAGATATGTATTCACAGTAGGTGGGACAGTAGTTAGCTGGATTTTGAGATTGCATAAGGTTTTGGCCTTATCTACTACAAAGGCTAAGTATGTTGCAGCTATAGAGGCTAGCAAAGAGATGATATGGATGAGCAGGTTCATGGAAGAGTTGGGAAATGAGCAAGAGGATTGTAGATTGTACAGTGATAGTGGTGTGATTCATCGGCAAAGAACTCAACATTTCATTCAAGAACAAAACACATTCAGTTGAGATATCACTTCATACAAAGACAGGTGTTGGAGGATGGGAAGCTAAAGCGGAGAAAAATCATACAACTAAGAACCATGTGGATATGCTAATGAAGTCATTGGTAAGTGAGAAGTTGAAGCCACACTCAACTTTTTTTGGTCTTCGAGTTTGAGACTTAAATAGGAGGCGGCCAAGGAAAGGATCCAAGAATGGATTTATATGGTACAATGCAGCAATTTATCTCCAAGTGGGATATTGTTGAGTTGTGGAGCTTAATTACTTCACATTAGCATGCTTTACTAACTTTCTAGAATACACAAGAACTCGCATCGGTCGGTGGTGGCGCGTTGGTCACCTGGGACCTGGTATCAGTCAAGGTAGGGAGGAACCAACATCGGTTAGGGTAATTGATGCATGTGCATGATTGTTTTATTTAAATCATAGGAATTAGATCTAACCTTTGATATAAAGTTAATCTAATGGTTGTAATAGCATAGCTAAGTTACCCTAAGTTTGTATATGGTTATATAAGCTAGAAAACTAGGGTTAGATGTGAATAAGGAAGAATTGTAAGAAGGAATTCTTGGAGAGATAAAAGAGAATCTTGTGAGGAAAAAAGTACTATACATCTAGGAGGTGTGGAAGATTGCAAATCATCATTGTATATTCTCTACAAATATTTGAATAATAATATTGGTTGTTTCTTGGTGGACGTAGCCCACACTGGGTGAACCATGTTATATCTTGTGTATTTTTCTTCTAGTTTATTTCCACTTTTATTGTTTGTATGCTTAGATATTAATAATATATCTGTACAACTAGTGTGATTAACCCCGACATGTGTGAATCCTTTTGATCAGTTGAGATATCTTGGTGTTTTATTTTGCATTGAGAGCTTGGATTTAAAGAGTATTGTGGAGCTTTGGTTCATGCATGTGCTTGTTTTTATAGGTACTTGCAGGTGTTCGTCGAGATCTGCTTTAACCTCCAAATAGCTTTAATCATCCCCAGTCTAGTAGCTTATCCCATCTTCTTGTTAACATCCCACCTCGGTTTGGTAGTTATCGATCATGCCCGGTAATCATCAACCCATAGCTTTGTGTTGATGCCACATCCTATCCATAACCCTCCCTATCCACTTTGCATGTAACCCTGTCTAATACACCCGCATCCAATCCACCCCTGTAGCATTCCACCCTTATGGAAATATCCAATTATCGTTATAGCATCTTAAACTCCACATTTTTATGTTATTCTACACACTTTTGTTTGGATTTCGTCAAATCTCTCGGGTCTACTCTCAAGTCGTTGTCGACTCTCTATCCTAATCTCGGGTCATCATCGACCCTCTATGGTTTGTTCTCATTTTCCATAATTTTCATCCTTGATCATCATATCAGTTAGATTATATTATCAGATATTTGTTCAAATTATGTTATCAAGTATTTCCTTTCTATTATCATATTATCGCTCTTTGTTATCATCACATGGGTTGACATCCTCTCGAGGAATTTTGTGCTTCTTAGAGTGACTCTTGTCGGGTAGCCCACCATATCTCTTACTAATCCCCTTTTGTGTTTAGTCTTTCATTGTTGTGTAGGTTGGAGACTCGTTACGAGGAGGATCATTTATTGTGCACCTGTACCATATCATCCTATCCACATCAAGAGGTTCCCTAAACCCTCCCATATTTCAAGGTTTCTTGATTTCTCATTGGTTATCACTTATAAACAGGTAGCGTAGAAATCTTGTCAAACAATAACATATAGCTATTATATAATATAATATATTTGAATACATGATATATAATAATATATGTAATACAATATACAATGTAATATTTATAATGCTATATTATATACAATCTAATTGTTATATATAAGATAATATTATTAAATGTTTATAATGCTTAGTAGTATTATATTTATAATATCTATAATATTATATTATGTATAATATTATTATTATATATAATATAATAATGTTACAACATTTAAAACAAATTTTATAAGACTTATAATGTTTAATATAAGGTTCATTTCATTATCTTGTTGTTATGATGCTTATAATGTTTGTAATATTTAACATTATAAATTTTATAATATTATATTATATATATTATTACTATATATAACATACTATTATTAAAAAACTATATATAGCATACTATTATTACAACGTTATGACATTACAATATAATTTTACTATAATGATCATAACAAAACCTATTGTGTATAACAAAGGATAATATTGTTATATAGTATTTATGACAAATACGTTATATAATATCATGTAATAGGACATAATATACCTAATGTATCATAATGAATGTCTCTCTTCGGAGACATATGATAATAATGGAAAAATACGAGAGAAGATTAATGTGACTGTTAGGAAATCCTTAATTAGTGTGCACGTTATTGTGTGTGTGTGAATATATTATCTTTGATAATATATTAATAGTTAGTTGTTAGTGGTTATATTGTTGATTAACAATATAACGTACTAGTCTATTGTTAGTGATAATATATATTTGTAATATGTTAGTTTGTAACAGGTGCAACACCCACACAATTCTTGGAGAGAATCGAGGGAGGTTTCCCCCAACTATAGGCTATCTAAGCCTATATATTGGCCTATCCACGGGCTATAATGTATTGGTTGAATATAATATAGAGTGATTATTATTTATGTTAATATTATTGCTTTGACGTATTTTCCTTCGATTGTCCAAATCTCAAGATGGCCCTAGTGTAAGGATGAATCACACGAAATGAGTTAAGGTCAACTTCGTATCGTGAACGACATGCACAACAACAAAAAATTACATGGTTTTTGGGTTGTAATTTTTGGGGTGTTACACTTGGTATGAGAGCGTAGGTTTAGTATGCTCGGACTCTGGGTCACTTTAAACCAACTAAGTTGAGCTTTAACTGCTAAGACTAGTCAATTTAACTTATTAATAAACCATTTGATGATTTCCTAACTCTCACCCTTATTTATGTAGGAAGCACGGATGGACCGGGGTTTCTAGAGCTGGAACCAAGAGAGGATCCATTGGAGTTGAGACTAGGATTTCTTGTGGAGGATGTACTACACTAGGAGATATGGGTGGATGAGGTGGTGGTAGGACTAGAGTAGGAGTTTAAGGAGGACAAGCTAGGCGGTCTAATGCAGTTCCTAAGAAACAACGAGAGAAGAGTAGGGTCGGATACACCACCTGTAGAGGACACAACATCCATAGCCCCGTAGAAATTACATCCATTACATGAGGTGATTGTTACACTTAGAAAGAGAGATAAAAGGAGACCATCTAGTAGAGTAGGAGAGGCTTCACATCATGCCTCATAGGAGCATGTACCATTGTGTGAGGAGAGAGGGATCCTCATGTCAAAGGGAGAGATATAGGAGTCTTCCCGCACAAATGCCTACACTATATTTGAGACTCACAAATCACCATAGACATGCTTCTGAGCATATCAGGGAGATCTAAAGTTACACCCACCATCCTATTATAGAGATACCACATGGTTTCGTGTGGAGGCATGGCTTGTGAGCTTGAATGTGTGTTTCAAGTTATTTATGTGCTTGAGAAATACTAAAGAATGTGTTTTATTCATTTACTTAGGGATGAAGCTAAAGTATGGTGGAGATCGAGGAGTAGAAACTCCTAGTAGATTCTGAGTCTATCTCTTGGGACATGTTTGAGGAGATATTCAAGTCCAGATATATATATCTAGACACTTTGTGTAAGAGCGTATTGATGAATTTAATGATCT
Source organism: Taxus wallichiana var. yunnanensis (assembly GCA_018340775.1). Lineage (NCBI taxonomy): Eukaryota > Viridiplantae > Streptophyta > Pinopsida > Cupressales > Taxaceae > Taxus > Taxus wallichiana. The sequence goes on from CM031240.1 coordinate 849,098,085, forward strand.
AAGGCAAAGCATAATATGACGGTGGCAGAGTATGAGGGTCACTTCGAAACCTATTACAATATTTAGATTACATGCATGATGAGGAGGTCAGGTTACATTGATTCATTAGAGGACTTAATTTGGATATTGGAGGATCTATCGGGATATATACTTTACTGGACACTAGCTAAGGCCATTAAGAAGGCCTCCACGGCATAATAGAACATGGGGAAGACATGGAAGGCTAGGAGAAGGTGAGATCTTGCCTTTAGTAGTTATAAGATAGTAGTTCAAGATGTGTACCACCTCCCCCTAATGGTGGATTTATACCCACATTTTCTACCTCCCAACCACCACAAAGTAAGCATGTCACCACAGCAAAGGCATCACACACAAGTAGAAACCCTTGCCTCGACGAGACACATAAAGAGTTCATAGTGTGGGACCACCACCTAGAGTACCACAGAGTACATAGATACCACCTAGATCACATTCATTCGGAGGAAACCCGTACCATCCATTTAGGGCAACATCGATAACATCTTCTACTATGAGTACTAGGGGTCCTTGAGGTATATCAAGGCAGTGGAGGACTACTCCAGCTTACTATGGTTTTGGTGACCCGGGTCACTATTAGAACATATGTCCACATAATCCAGATGCAATTAAGGTATGGAAAACCCCTGTATTAGAGGCTATATTTGGTGTTGTAAGACAGAACACAAGATCCATGTGGCGGTTGATAATCGCCAAGTAAAGCCTCATACTACTATGCTTAAGACACAACGTGGTATTAGTGACACCCCCATTTTAGTATTGTTTGATTCTGGGTCTTTAGATTCATTTATATCTCCTTTAGTAGTGGATCATTATATTTTGGTGGCAGTGAGATAGAGTCCTAGATGGGATGTTGAGGTAGCATTAGGTGTCGACTTTCCACAAACTCCTTAGTTAAGGATTATGTACTTGACATAGGGTCCTTTGTATTATGATTGACCTTCATATTTTTCCATTGAAGCCTTATGATGTGATTTTGGGTATGGACTTGTTATCAGCTCATCAGGCTAGGGTATATTTCTATCATAAGGTGATTGAGTGTAGAGATGACATTATATTGGAGAGGTTAGTAACAGATATTCAGAGATCCATATCCATCTACACTATATTTTTATGCATCTTAAGCGAGTATACAAAAGGGGTGTCATTTTTTTGCCATCGTGGTGAGTGATAGGATAAAGGAGTCTTCAAGACCATCCTCAAATGATCATCTTATCCTAGAAGAGTATACAAATGTATTTCTTAAGAATTTGTCGAGTTTTCCACCTTCACGAGAGATAGATTTTCACATTGACCTTTTGCACTGAGCCGAGTCTATATCCCAAGATCCCTATAGGATCACCACTCCTGAGCTTGGTGAGCTCAAATTTTAGTTATAGGTACTATTGGAGAAGGGTCTCATTCACCCTAGTGTGTCATAGTGGGGATCACCAATTATATTCGTGAAGAAGAAGGATGGGTTCTTGAGATTATGCATCAACTATGATAGCTCAACAAGGTGATGATCAAGAATAGTTATCCTCTTCCATGTATTGATGACTTGTTTGATCATATGAGAGGAGTGATCGTCTCATTTAAGATTGACCTAAAATCATGATACTATATGTTGAGGATTACAAAGGCGAGATATACACAAGATAGTCTTTCATACTAGATATGGACATTATGAGTTCACGGTGGTTTCTTTTGGACTCACCAATGCTCCTATAGTTTTTATGAGTCTGATGAACAAAGTATTCATAAAAATTTTGTATTCCATCATATTGGTATTTCTAGATGACATTCTTATCTATTCACGGACTCGGGAGGAGCACGAGGATCACCTTCTTCGGGTTTTGTAGTGCCTTAAAGAGTAAAAGTTGTATGGTAACTTAAAGAAATGTTCATTTTTCCAAACCTGAGGAGGTGAGTAGTTAGGGTACATCATTTTGAAGGATAGGATTGTGGTTAACCCTTCCAAGATTAAATCTATTCTCATTATTGGTCGACACCCACTAATGTTACAGATGTTCATATCTTTATGGGCTTAGAAAGATATTACATGAGGTGTGTACATGACATCTCTCATATTACGCACCCCATTACATATTTGAAACATAAGGGGGAGAATTTTGAGTGGTGACAAGTGTGAGTGGGCCTTTAAAATGTTAAAATATCATCTTACTACTACTGCCATTCTTGTAGTATCGACCCACACAAGGAGTTTATTATGTGCATAAATACATCCTTAGTTGGTATAGGAGGAGTATTGATACGAGGATGGATGGGTGATTGCATTCGAGTCTAGGAACCTTAAGGACTATAAGATCAATTATTCTACACAAAAGCTCAAGTTAGCAGTAATTGTGTATGCTCTTGTCGAGATGGAGACACTTTCTACTAGGCCATAGATTCATTTTGAGGATGGATCATATGAGCCTACGACACATTTTCACAAGGCCTAGCAACGCCCATCAAAGCAGCATTGAATGGAGAATTTTTTTTTAGTATGACATGGAAGGAAAAAAATTTGCAGATGCTTTGAGTCACATGAGACATGCGGTTATGGCTACTTGAGTGGGCACATATTTTTGTTACAAGATCTTATAGCAGTTTCCTCACAACATATGGTATATTAGCTTGAGCCAAGATTTATTCAAGGATATCCCTTAAGGGGAAGTTCATGAGAGGGTTACACTTGAGGCAGATGGACTTCTTAGGCATAGAGGTAGGATATATGTGCCTAAGAAGGGTGGTCTATGACAACTTACTCTAACGAGAGGCCCATCATTCACCTTACTTAACCCATCTATGGGTTAAGAAGATGCATGCTACTCTGAGACAACTATATTATTGGGCATGATTGTGATTAGATATCACAAGGTATGTGGCTCGATGTTTAGAGTGCCAAAGAGTGAAGGTTGAGCACCAAAATCCCATAGGCCTTCCCTACCCACATGGCGTTTCAATGTGGAAGTGGGACAATATATAAATGGGTTTCATTATGGGATTACCTACATCTTCATATCACCATTCTACGATCATGGTCATAGCTTAGTCACCCATTTCTCTCTAATGAAGACCACCTACACTACCAGAGCAATTGCATGAGTTTATTTGGATGAGATAGTGACATTACATAAAGTCTCTAAGAATATTATATCTAACAGTGACCCATTGTACACTTCTAATTTTTAGACAAATTTATAGGAGGCATTAGGCACACAACTCAATTTCAGTACAACTTATCACCCTGAGATAGATGGACATGCTAAGAAGGTGAACCAAATTTAAAGGACATGATCCATATGTATGTGATGGACCAGCAGTCTAGATGGGAGGAGTACCTCTACTTGGTTGAGTTTGCATACAACAACGCTTATCACATTTCCATTAACATGTCACCTTTTCCAAGCTCTGAGTTCCATTGACATGTCACATTTTTCAAGCTTTGTAGGGCGGGGAGCACGAGAACTCCACTCAATTGGGATAGGCTTGAGGATTGAGTTGTTATTGGACTCACCTTAGTATAGGAGATGGAACAATAGGTGACTCTTATTCATTAGTGGCTTCTTAAAGCACAAAATAGACAAAAGAAGTATACGAGATGCAAAGAATACCGACGGGGCTTCGAGGTTGACTCAAAGTTGTTTTGAGAGTCAAGCCACACAAGAGCCCTATCTGCTATGGAAAAGTCTCTAATCTATCTTTGCAGTTTTTTGGACCATTTGAGATTTTGGAGCAGATTGGACCCATATCTTATTGTCTCGCTTTTCCACCCAACTTATCACATATCTACGATGTTCTTCATGTATCTGTGTTGAGGAGATATGTTTAGGACCCATCTCATGTGCTAGATTGGACTACATTTTAGGTGCAAGAGGGAGGATAGGTGATGATAGAGCATGTGTGTATCCTAGAGAGCAGGACCTTGGGCCTTGGGGCCACGAGCTTGATTAGTTCAAAGTGCGGTTGTGGTGCTCGGATCTGTCGTGTCTTGTTGAAAAGCTTGTAAGAAGGCCCTCAAGCGGGTTATAACTCCTATTCAGACATTTTTGCAAGATTGTCTGATTAAATCGGTGTAATGGTTTCTTCTAACCTTATATGGAAAACTCAGAGCTACCTTACCTGTGTTGATCAAGGGCTCGAATCTTGTGCAAGTTCGCTCACCTTGTCCTAACTTGGCATGTTGGGTGGTTCTCATACCAATGTGATGTAGTTATTATCCTGGAAGAGGTAAATTCATACACCTTAATGCATGAGCGGTCAGCTTGGTGGTGCGAGCTCACCTTGCCACGAGTTGTGTTTGCTACCATTACGAATGTTTTGAAGAGAGAATTGGGGAAAATCCCTCTCGCTTGCTCGTTAGGCAAGAACAATGTTAGTAAATAAAGTAAAAAGGGTAACTGGGATTTCTCACGAAATGAGAAGAATGGTTTTAAAATAAAATAAAAAATAAGAATTAGAAATATAATTAAAAGGGAGGGGAGATGATTCGTTTTAGGTTCTTTATGTTTTTGGAGTTAAAACAAATAAATAAAATAAAAGAGTTAAATTTTAAAAATCCCGTGAAAAGGGTGGTTTAGGGCAAAAGGGCGCTAGGGCTCCTTACCTGATTTTTCTTCCTTTTGTTGAATAGAGATAGAGTAGCTGCCACCATGAGGAAGGAGAGCTTTGAACCAGATTTGCACACCCACCAGGCATTGAGGAAGGTAGTTGTTTTCTTATTAGTGGTCACAAGGATTCCAGTTCGCACAAACATGATAATGAGTGGCGGTCATGGGTGTGTCAAAGGGGAATTTTTTTATTGATCTACATTTGTCTCCTGGTAGGCACGTGGGGCTGTTATAGTAATTTTATCTTGATGATTTTATAGTGTTTAACCAAATGAAATAATGAGATAGATTCTCATGGTTTATTTTTCCAGCAGTGTACGTGATACATGGGTTCCTCACGAACCAGTCACACTAGTCCACCTATGCAATGAATAGATCTTTGGCCTGATCAATTTCTTTTTCCTGCATTTGCCCTGCCTGTTCCAAAACTCTAGAGCTAGATCAGAGTATGGATGTCCATCTAAGCATAATGGAAATCTAAATATATATTTCAGTTTCCCCCCCCAGTCAGTGCCAAAATGGGGATTCTACCAGTTTATGTAGTTGTAAGTGCCCTGACAGATTTTCCTGCAACAGGTGGAAGCATACGAAAGGCAAGTAGACTATTAAACAAAAAAACAAATTTCGAGAGAAATGTGGGTTCATGATCTGCAAATGATTGTAGGTTATCAATGAAATGGGTATGTTGAAAAATCTCGGAAACTTTCAAGCAACTACATTCGCAGGTGTAGAGCCTCATGTCCTTTGCCAACATTCTCTCAATTGTGTTCAAGTATGGAGCCTTGTGTAGGCCCTAGAAAATTGTTAGAACATAATGGGCAACATATTCTATTGGAAAACTTCAAGTGATCGGGAAGTTTGTGTGACGTTGTGGAGGTTAGATCAAGGCTCGTGAACTGGTTGACGAAGTGCCCAAGCGAGATGTTGAACCGAATCCTTGTGGGTTTGACCGACTTTGTTCCTCCCAAGCATGGTTCACCCCCTCATCTTTCATAACTCTCGTACTTTAGTATTTCGTTTTGCAACTTAATATAATTTTTAAAATATTAGGATTATAATACTTTTAATTGTTTTATTTTAACTTGTTGCAAAACAATAAAATGTCGTATCGTACCTCACAAAAAAATCAAAATAACTCTTTTGTATTAAACCATGAAATTCAACCCTCATTCTGAGGTGATTTAAAAAAAAACTCCTACCCAACTAGATCACTACAATATTATTTTATCAACAAGATGAAATTGACTTCCCAGTAATAATGTTGACCATCTCCTGTTTAAATAGATAATTTTTGCATTTTTGGAGACTCATTAAGTACCCTTCGTAACTCTGAAAATGAGATGTTAAGCTTCATTCGTGTACCTTGTTATGTGAGGAGTCACCTTAACCTTTGGATTGACCCCGAATGAACATATGTGATCTTTTTTATGCTCTTATAGGAGCCTGTTACACTATTTTATAGCAGTAGAAAGTTGTTAAATCTAGAAAGTTGGCTTTCGTTTTGAACCGCCATTTGAAACCTGGATAGAGAAATTATTATCCATCTTTGCAAACCTCTAGTGTTTTTACTAGACAATTGCATGGAACCTTCAGTTTAGGGAAAAACACTTTTCTAGATAGTTTGAAAATGGCATTTTGTAGGCCTCTGGTCATAGTTTGACAAGGTCAAACTGGACCAATTAGGACCGGTGGCTTCAGAAAACTTGTCGCCGTTTGAAGACTATTTTCTAGTTTTGAGTTTCGTCGACTCTGTTGAATTCTCCTTATATAGGGAAATTTGTAGGAATTTTCTTGTTGCGCATTCATCCATCAAACGTCAATTTTGGACGTGGTTTTCTGAGCCCTCGAGCTAACTTTTGTTCATTTGCATTGGGCCAACTACGACCAGTGGCCCTGGAAAACTAGCCGCCAAACATAAACCGTTCGCTATTTCCAAATTTCGTCAGTTGCTATGAACTCTTGGTATATATGTGGACATGTAGAAATTTAATCATGGTGTGTTTTTTCAATGAAGACAACATTTGAAAGTGGTTTCTTAGCCTTTGAGCCCATTTTGAACATTTTTGTAGCTAGTAAGAAAATGTAAAAATAGAAAGTTGTGGGACCCTCGTCGGGTTGCCAAACCACCGTGGAAACTTTTGACACATGTAAATAATTGTTTAAAACTCTATAGTGTAACTTGTTGTGTGAAATAGAACTTTTGACAAATGGTATTTTCTCTCTCTTCCCTTCTCTTTCTCTCTCCTGAGTTACAAAATGAAGTGAAATGAAATGTAATGAATACATGTCTCTAAACCTTTTCTTTCGATTGCAAATTGTAATTATTATTATATGTAAATGGGAAACTGAAAAATTTTAATTATGTTAGATTAGGGTGGATGCCATGCTAGTGATTTATCGTTGATTTCATGCTCACGTGGTTTTGCAGGATGAAAGAATGATGATGAAAAGGCAACGTGTAATTTATTAATTATCATTGTAATTTATAAATTTCATTGTAAAGTGAATATATGTATAATGTAGTCTCATGTTACAGAAAGTTTAAATTGATAATTTACTAACTCTGTATGAGATGCTAGCTTTTAGGGATATCTAGGAAATGTGTATTTAATTATAGGTTCAATTTGATTCATAGTATGTATGGTAAAAAAATAGGGGTTTGATATATATATATATATAAGGTAAATAAAATTCAAGTAGATATCTTGTAGTGCATATTTGTTGTTCAATAAATAATTAATGAATCATCTTGTGCATTCTTACCTTATAAATGTAATAAAATGGATTTATTCGAAACACTCTACCCTTGTATAATATTGGAGCGTAACTTGTTTTCATGTGTGATACTCCTTACCGTAGAAGACATTCAAAATTGTAGAATGAAATTAAACTCTACACTCGATGGAACCTCCTAGTTTGAGTAAACAATAGCCCAAGAATGGGTTTATCATCTTAGTCAGTATGTTTAGTGACATTTTCATAAACCTATCTGATAGGAGTGACATAGTCAAATTTCATTTGGAGTAAGTAGAGCTATCTCTTCCTTCGTATCCTAGTGGACTACCTTTTCTTCCGAAGATAGATTTAAAATTAAATTTCTTCATCGAATGAAATCCCTATTAGATTCAGATGACATAAATGGAGATCGTGATATAGTTGTTCTATGTCTTGCATTTTTGTTAGTGAACTCTTTAGTCCCTCGCATATAAATGTCTTATCGTTGGCTAGTGACAATATAGTGCCTTGACCCTTTTTCCGAGGGTCTATAGGGTGAATATGTTTTGAACCTTAATCTAATCTATAATAGGGATTAAATCCCTAGGTGAAAATTTGAATTAAGCTTAACCTTAGTTGTTTCGATGGTTAAACTTGTGGGTATAAAATTATAAGTAACTCTTGGAAAATGAAATTGATTTGAAAGATGTTGATTTTAGAAAACCCAAGAAACCGAAATCTTGTCCCACAATCCCTTGTTATGTCCTTTTATGACATTAAGAAATAAAGAATATTTCACATGCGAATCGTGAGATGCAGAAACATGGGATCTTACCTTGAACACCAAATCACTTGTGGTTCATGTCTAGTTTATAATGCTTATAACCATGTACTTCTTTAAGATGTCAAACAAGTACTTTCGTAACTCTTTTGTTATAAAGCGATGGTAATAACGAGACCATAATGCGATGTAAAAGTAAAGCATAGAAGAGTAAAAATGAGTTTTGAGGTTAGGGATAATGCCACTCTTGGAGTCCTTATCACTCAATTAAATATCTTCATGTGTTACAAAGAATATGAGTTTTCCCTTGGCGAGATCAAACCTGGAGAAAAACAAAAGATATATATATATATATAATCTAAATACAATTTCTTGTTGTGAGAATGTTGAATCGGGAAATAAAGATACCGTGATCGAAGAATGTTTAAGGGGAAAATGGATCTTGAATCTAAACCCCCTCCTTAATCAACTAATATTTCCTTCTGGACATCAAGTCAGATTATCTTGAGTTGCAAGGGTAAAATGTAGACATTGAATAAACGTTTGGGAAGCATATTCTTAACATAAGAACAAGATAATTAAGTACTTTATATGTGATTTGAATTATGCCAAGTAAGCATGTGAGTTATGGGAATTTCCGTGAAGTATGAAAAAAAAAAGCCAACTTAAAATGGTCGAACTGTAAATTAAATGTGGAATGAACTTAAGTTTATGTAGATGGAAAAAGGAGAAAGTTATCCTTGCACAATAATGTTCTTAGAATGTTAATCGTAACTAAGATGCAATAAAATAAATGATGTGTTGTGGGTTTGCCAATCCTTGAGTCTTTTTTTGTGTGGTGGGGTCATTGCTAGTATTTATTCATTGGGAAAAGTGTGACATTGAAATGCCTATGTTGTTTTCATGTGTCTATGTGAGTCGATGACTTATGTAATTGTCATATGTGTTGTCGAGTTTCTGTATTAGGTGCCCTTGCGGTGTTGTGTAGTGAGCAATGTAAGTCAAAAAAAAATATCCGGTTATTTTTACTGTTGTTTTTGTGTGTGTAAATGTGGGGTGTTACAAGTAGTGGGATAGATATGATGAGCATGCAGCTACATGGGAGGATGAAAAGGGACTTTGAGATTGGCTTGAAGGTTTTTTTTAGAGTCGGGCCACACAAGATCCCTATCTATTATGGAAAAGGCTCTAATCTATCTCCGCACTTGATTTGTTAGACCATTTGAGATTTTGGAGCAGATTAGACTCGTAGTTTATTGTCTCGCTTTTCCATCCAACTTATCATGCATCCACAATGTTCTTCATGCATATGTGTTGAGGATATATGTTTAAGACCCATATCATGTGCTAGATTGGAATGCATTTTAGGTTCGTGGAGGGATGATAGGTGATGATAAAGCATGTGTGTATCCTAGAGAGCATGAACCGGGCCTTCGTGGCCATGAGCTTGATTAGGTCATATCAAGGATAGATATGATGAGGATGTAGCTACATGGGAGGATGTAACCACTCTTCAAGTGCAATAGCCACATTTATTTAAGTCACTTCCAAGAGGAAGTTGTGTTTAATGGTAGGGGATGTAATTCCCACTTCCCTTAGGCCATTTTTATTTCACTAGATTAGTTTCATTAGACATTTTATCTATCTCCTAGGACATGTTAATATGTATTATGATACTTGAAATATTGACATTTGGACAATAGAGATTTGGAACTTCATGACATGATCATTTCGATGATATTGTGTGTGTGTGTGTGTGTGTGTGTGTGTGTGTGTGTGTGTGTGTGTGTGTGTGTGTGTGTGTGTGTGTGTGTGTGTGTGTGTGTGTGTGTGTGTGTGTGTGTGTGTGTGTGTGTGATCATGCTGACTTTTATGATGTAGGTATTTTAGCATTCCTTCATTGTAATTAGTTATCAATGTTTTTATATGATGATGATGATGATGATATTTTTAACATTTGAATCCTTTGTGAAATTCTCGGATATTAAATTTTATACTAATAAAATTGTGCTAATTGTGTATATGGATGTTAGTTGTGATGATGATTTGTTATTGAATTGATACATTGAGTTTATGATGTTAATTATATGTGTGAATGTATGGTTTTGCAATATTTTCTTGGATGGATTTAATGTGTGCGTGGAGTGTGCAACAATGAACATGTTCAATTAGATAAAATTAACACACATGGGGACCAACACATGAAGGATGCATGGGCCAAAACCCATGGCCACCTTGAGCAACATTGGTTGGGGTTAGGAAAAGTGGCTAAGCCCTTTTTTTTTTGTGGTTGTTTGAATTATTTTATTTTCTTATGATGTGAGCCCCATTTGGAAATTTACCCTTGATTTTTGTAAATTGTAAATTGTTTAATTTTTCCCTCTTCCCTTGTCTTGATGTGATACTTGTTGGGACACTTTTTGGTAGGTGGATATCATATTTGTGGGTCCCTAATCTCAATAAAATTACTAGGAGTCAGATTTTGGCTTTGGGTAATATTTTGGACAACCAAAGGACCACCTAACCTTATCCTCATCATTTAAAATGAGCACATACCCCAAACCCATCATGGGGTAGAGTGTTTTTAAGCATTTATCATGATTTTGACCATTATTTGTCCCTTTTTCTTGATATTTATTTCACTTTAGTTTTCTTTCTTGAATAATCTTGTTGAAGATTTTATTTCCTTAAATATTGATGTGAACTCTTTGAGTGATGGATGGAACTTAAATTTTCTTGCTTGACTAATCCTTTTGGTAATTTATTTTCTTGGATTTTGTTGTGTACTCATGGGTTTGGTGGAGTAATGGATGTTTGACTAAAATTTTGGAGAAATTAATTTCCTTGGAGATTGGTGTATACCCTTGGTTTAGGTGGAGAGAGGACATCTAGTTGGAAATCCATGTGGAGCCAACTCATCCTCTCTTTTTGTAAAATCTATAAATAAGAAGTGTGCTTTAAAAATGGGGTTGGCTAAACACACTATCTTGATTATTGGGAGTTCTTTGGGCTTGGAGGAGAGCTTGGAGTAGTTTGGAAATTTGGAGCAAGTGAATATTTTTGCAATGGCTCCAAGGTAGGTTCTTGAGCATTCTCATTGGTTCATTGTTGTTCTATTATTTTATATCCTACATGGTTTTATTTCTTGATAAATGGTGTTTTAGACTTGTTTATCTATTTGGTTTACCTTATTGTTTAGCTCTCTTATGACTATTTTTATTATTGAAATGAGTTGTGTTTGGGAAGGGTAGTAAGCCATAGGTTGGATGTTGGAGGGGAGAGTGAAAGGTTGGTTTGGTGGAGGGAAAAGGAAACTAGGATTCTTGTTATGAATATGGTTTCTTATTATGATTTTGTTTAGAGGGAGATGGGGTAGATGGGAATTAGGCCTTTGGTGGAGTGAAAAGGGGTGGTTATTGGAGGTATAAGGTGTATTGGAGGAATAAAGAGGGATGGTTTTATGGAGGTTTTAAGGCCTAATTCACTACTCATGTGAAGATATAAAGAGACCAAATCTCATCCCTCCCTCTCCCGCTTGGCTTGAATTCAAGACATTGTGTTGTTTGTTTGTGATTTGTTGATTGTGAATTGTTTTGGGCCTATTGGAGCAAGGTCATATGTGTACGTTGCTCAAGGGGTTTTAGTGTTTTCATGGCTCGTGTGTTTGGGATCGGGGTCCAATTGGGAACTTCTCCCCTTCCCCATTACATACGGTGGTGTGGTAAGCATTGCTTGGCTCCCCTTATGTGTTTTGGACAACTTGATGAGGACTCATTGGAGTAGCTTCTTTATCCTTTTTTTTGGTGACTTGTCCTAAGTTTGCAATCTTGAGAAGAGATGTATTGTGATTTGAATGTTTTTAAACTTGAAATGAATTTATCTTGAGACAAGTGTTTTGTGAACAAACAGCTTTTCAGATTTGAGGAGTATTGTTCAAAATTTGTAAAAGGAAGTTGTAATGGAAAAATTGTTTTCAATTTTGTGAAATGGGAACTAGTGCATTCTTGGTAATGTAACTCCATTTTTACACATCAATGTTATGTGTATTGTTGTATATTGATTTTGGGAAATTTGTGTGTTTGAACATACTTATTTAGAAAGCTTAGAATGTTATGGTGTTGATTAATTGGTGTTGGATTTAAATATTGCAGCTAGTGCATCCCAACTAGTATGAGTGCACTTTTTGGTAGAGTGTACTCATAATATATGAGATATACATGGTTATGGCCATCCTTTCATGAAAAAAATGCATGACATTGTAATCATATCCATGATGCACTTGGAAACTCTATTTATTTGTTGTTTTTATCCGAATAAAATTTAATATTGTTTTTATTGTATTTATTTGGCATACTAGGAAGATGGAAGAAAATCAACCTTGTGGAATGTAAATGAATTTATAGATTGTAGCATTTTCATTTGTTTAAATGGATGATATTTCATTACTTTCTTAGTTTATGAACTTACAATTGTTTAAACAGTTTCATTTTGATTTTCATGTCATTAATTTTTTAAAATAATTTAATGCTTTTGACAGATCTCGTAACGGGATTGGAGGGATCCCACCCGAGTACAACCGAAACCATACCAAAAGCATAAATAACCCACCATCCAAGAATACAAAAAGTGTAGGGAATGAAAAAACCCATGATCTTAAACGAAGAACAACCAACAGCTTAACTCGACCCAAAGGCAAAAATACAACGGCAATACTAAAATTAAGCCCGAGAGGTAGGGACGGTACGGGTCCAACCATCTTCCTACCTCCCATCATTGCTCCTTCATGGGCCATCCCGAACAAGAAGTTAAGTGAACCCCAATTTTCTGCGAAGACTAGCCACACCCACCAAATCCATAAGCACTTGGCATTGAGATCCCTAGTAAATACAACTTCCCAAGTCAATTACCTTTAGATAGCCCTTTTAAAGACATGCTACATGAACATCCTTAGCAAAATTCATCAAAATCACATTCCTAGCCGATAACTTTGTAATCACCCTCTTAGTTTCCTCTAAGGCATGTCATTCCTAAACAACATATGGCAAAGGTTGAGCCATGTTGAATGCATCTAATGCTTCTACCAAGTTAGCATGATGCAAAGGCTTGATGAAATGTAGAGCGATGAATCGACCTTGTCAATATTCTACCACACCAGAGCAACCGAGACACAAACCAAGAAGTAAACTTTGAATTGACTCGATCTCTAGTCGAATCCATCATGTATTCTTCCCCCAAAATCCTTGCAATGGCCCTCTCGAATCAACCCCGACTCCGCCCCGAAGATAATGCAAAGATGGGCCTGCAAAATCTCACCAAAGAAGGCCATTTCACACTTCTCTCCTTGTAAATATAGAAATGGCAGCAGAGGGTGCTCCATTTCTAAACCAAACCATTCCTCATCCAATTTACTCCTACAAACTAGCCCGATTGAAATAGAACCAACATCACCTAGAATTAAAGACCCCATGTTCACCTTTCCCAAGAAATGATTTCTTCTAACTCCTCCCACGCATTCACATGCTCAAAGATGATTGGACTATCTCTTTTAATTATGCCTTGATTTGCCAATAGATCGGCAACACTATTAGACTCTCTATAAATATGCCTAATATTCCAAGTTGGAATCTTACTCAACCAATGCATAATATTTCTGATAAAATATTCCAACTTCCAGGACACTGCTTTTCCTCTACAAACGTCGTTGATCACTACTTGTGAGTCTCCTTCAATCTCTAAGCACCTCAAAACTAAATTTGACAACCAAATTGAGACCCTCAAGGAGGGCTTGAGCCTCAACTATGTTACATGTTCCAGACTTCAAGCAAAAAGGATCCTGCAATAACCAAATTACCTTCCTCATCTCTAATTAAACACCTTGCTCCCGAAATGCCCGGATTGCCTTTGAAGCACCATCAAATATTTTCTTGTCATTATTAATGTTATGTACATATTATAATTAATATCCTTGAATATCACCTCAAGTAATTTAATAAACCTTATAAACTTGTTATTATAATGAAGTTTTCATTTTGATTTGTATACATGTATGAGTGTAAAACCATTATAAATACGCACGGTATACATAGTTTAATTAGCTAAAATATTTAATATTTGGGAAAATATTATCCAATGTTGGCCATCATAAGTGTTTTACCATCCCATATTTCCCATGAATGGGTTCGGAGACCACCCAATCTTATACAATTAAAAATCTTGTTAGTTAAATTCTTCTTTAAATTTTAGGGCATTCTCTTCCAAACCCATTTTGTGCATACCTTGCAACCATGACATCATATAAGTTGGTAACTCGATACACACACACATACACACACATAAAAATGTATATATAAAATAAATGTAGGCAAGGGTGGGTGGGTGGACCAACCCACCCCTTAAAGGGCCACAAATTCCTCCTACCCCGGTAGCACCCAAACTCCTTCTCCCCAATGTTACACCTCCTCTTCCCTTCTCTCTCTCGGTCGCTCCCTCTCCAAACCCCACCATCACCCTCCATCCTTCTCCCACACCCTCTTCATTGTCCACCCTACACCAACCACCTCCTTCCTCTCCATTTTCTCCATGGTTTCCGTTTTGTCTCCATGGTCATCACCCTATCTCCATGGCCACTACCATACCAAAACTCAAACAAAAAAAAGCAAAACAAAATAATACTAAATCAAACCTAAAACTATGTTATGCAATGTGTTAGGACCGGTAAGGGTTGAGTCTATTTTAGGTTAGATTACTAATATATTTATTATTATACTTTATATTATTTAATGTAGTAATATATAGGTATTGTATAATAATATCTATAAATGCATAATGTATATAAGAATATTTGTAATACAATATACAATGTAATATTTATAATGCTATATTATATACAATCTGATCGTTATATATAAGATAATATTATTAAATGTTTATAATGCTTAATAGTATTATATTTATAATATATATACTATGATATTATGTATACTATTATTATCAATATAATATAATAATGTTACAACGTTTATAATGTTTAAAACAAAGTTTATAAGATATAATTTTTAATATAAGGTTCATTTCGTTATAACGTTGATTTTTGGAAAAGGGTAAAAGTGGGGGTTTTAGAAAGGACTTGCATCCTTATACAAAAATCCCTTAAGGAAGGATAAAACATTCAAGTAAGATCGAAAAGAATCCCGTAGGCATCAAAGGACCAAGGCCACAAAGGCATAAACAAGAATAACAGAAATGAGATGAGAACAAAAGAGAAAGGAAATAGCACCCACAGCTACAACAACAAATAGATAACACTAGAGGATCTCAAACATGGGATCGTAATCTAATTTTAGGGAGAGAAATTCCTTTTTTTTTCTATTAACGATTGTCCAATCATCACTCCTATTAGGATCTGAATTTTCATCTGAATGAGTTGGAGGTGAATAACAGAGGACTCCAATTTTCCAAATTTTGGCTCCTCCTTCAAGAATATGTTTTTAGAATAATCAGAATCCACCCCTAAAGGGAGAGTCACCACCTATTCTACCTTTCCCGACCCAACCATCGCAGGGGGAAATGTGAGTCTCAACCGGAATTTGAATATTTTTTCCATCTAAATCATGTTCTTCACAAACCTCTGTTAAAGAGGAATCTGGATCATCCCCAATAACCAATAGGCTGGGATGGGAATCCTTCCACCAAAAAAATTTTTCCTTAACCTTCTACTTCATTTTCTAACATTCTAAAGCAAGATACCCAAGGCCAAAACATTATCTACATCTGAAGGGAAAGCCTTCATAATCTAGAGGTTGTGACCAAATCCTATCCAAAACTTTGAGATCAATGGAAGCAGGTAAATCAAGAGAGGTATCCAGATCCACTAAGATTCACACATAGGTAGTGTGAGTGTAGAGTTCTGCATTTTGGAATCGATGGATAAAAACTTACCCAAAGCATTTCATATATCAATCAAACACTCCTCCCCCAAAACTACAGTGGGAGATGAGGTAAACAAAAATAGATAGGCTTGATGTTGAATGCAGTGGTAAGAGGATTGAAGGTCGGAAACCATGGTTTCATTAACAAATGATGATTCTATAATTCCCAAAGCTTGGAGAAGATAAAATCCCTATCTTCAACGTAACCTCGAAACCACAATAAAAAAACCCCTTGCACATGGGTAAATGTCAATCTTACCAAACAAGAGAGGTTTCGCTCAAAGAAATCCGTGATCAAGAAGTAAAAATCCAAGCCGAGGTTGTTGAAGCAACATATAAAACCATGGCTAGAGAAAAATCCTCAAACTCTAACACCTACTCCCTAAAGGAGACCGAGAGGGAGGGTTTGGCAGCAGAGAGAGGCTTAGAAGTTGAAGCAAGCAAGAAAGAGTGCTTCATAAAGGTGAAATGATCCCGGCCAAACCTTCCTTCCCAATAACCGTATCCAAACCGGAACAACAGAAATCGTAGGGCACATGTGACTCCATCGCAGCCAAAAGGGAGACTACCACGGCCACAAGCCACATCGTCAGAGACTTACACGGCCAGGAGCCAAAACCACCATGGAAGGAATGCCAATGCCAAAATTAGCAAAGATCTTAGAAAGGTCACATAGAGAAGAACTTTGGCCGTGGTTGCAGAGAGAGCCATTTTTATCACTACTTTGTTATAACGTTGTTGTGATGCTTATAATGTTTGTAATATTTAACATTATAAAATTTATAAATTTTATAATATTATATTATATATAATATTACTATATATATAACATAATATTATTGTAGTGTTATGACGTTACAATATAATATTACTATAATGATCATAACAAAACATATTGCATATAACATAGGATAATATTGTTATATGGTATTTATGACAAATACATTATATAATATCATGTAATAGGACATAGTATACCCAATGTATTGTAATTAATGTTTTTTCATAGACATCGATAATAGTGGAACGATACATAGAAGATTAGCATGGCCCCGATGCAAGGATGAATCGCACGAAATGAGTAGGTCTTCTTCGTATCGTAATGACATGCACAACAACAATAAAAATTACATGGTTTTTGGGTCATAATTTTCGATGCTACATTCATAATTGTGATGCCCAAGATTTTCCAACGATCACCTTTTGTGGGTATTGCATCTCTAAGAACCACTCATCTAGAATTCCCTCCATGTTTTTCTCGCCTTGGGTTCCTTCTTTCTTGGTGTCATTGCTTAACTTGAATTAAAGTGTTGTAAATCACAAACTTCAAATCCTGAAACCGATGTGCCCTAAATCAAACATTGTCTACTCCAACTACTTGGTCTTTGTTTCCCAAGGAAAATTTTAAGGAACCTCCCTGAAAAAAACTTATATAAATCATGGCGAATATACCTGTAACCAGTTTCATGGTTCTGGCAAATATCCCTATAAAATGTTTCATTCTTTCAGTGAAAATGGTATAAATATAAAAATAGTTGGAAATCGATTAGTGAATCTCCTATAACTAGTTTGGTGAATACCCTTTGTCAAATTTGACTATAATAAGGCCAAAAAAATTCATTTCTTTTGCATGCCACTCTGCCTTACCTCGCCGACAATGCGGACTCGAAACTTTATTAAATCGGTTCATTCCATGGGCTTGGAGTCTGAGGAATGTCTTTTCCGAGGAGGCCTGAATCCTACCAAGTGTCTCGCCTTTAATGAACATGGAAGGACTAATAAATTTAATAATAAGGCAAAAATAACTTATATTTAATAATAACATAAATTATAACATATTATAAGTTATTAAATTATTAAATAACTGAATCCTTTTACTATTGGAACTACCCTTTATATTAAATAATTGAATCCTTTTTGAATTTGAAATATATAACATCTAAAAATAATTTCATAATTTAATAACTTAATAACTTATAACATATATTTCAAAAAAGAAACAAACTCTTTGTTATTCATGAATAAGATTTGTTAGATAATTTAGAGCGATAAAAAAATTGTAATTTTCTAAAGCCTATTAAGGTTTTAATAATAATCACAAGATATTTATTACATACAAAACAAATGTAAAACATGTGAATTTTTCAGACCTCAAAAAACTAAATGTGGTTTAATATTACATACATTAATCTATCTCGAATACAAGAGTAATTTAGAGCATGGAGGAGTCCTTAAATAATCCAACCATCCATTGATTACACAATATAGAAGTTGTTAACTTAGAGGCATAACAATTAGGATTTTGTATAAGTTGTGGCAATGACAAATAGAAAGCTCGATACATACATATATACATATATATAGTAGGAGCTAAGTAGTTGTCTCAAATCATCCTGGGATCAAAGGCGATGCCATTGTTATAACAGATGTCAGTTGTGTTTATATATTCAGCATCCACGACCAAAACCCTTTCTTGAAATGAAAACAAAGGATAAGGATATTCCTGGAAAGAACCTTTATGAAACACAACTCTCCCACTGTATTGCAACCAAATAAAGCCATCCTCTCCCTCTCAAAAAAATATTGGCACGTTGTTTGAGGCATCCTTGTAATTTCTTTCCAAAACCAAATGTTGCCTCTCCTCCTTCCAAACTCAAGCTCAAGCTCAAACACAATTATGTCCTTCAAATGGTCCCCATCTACAATCGGTGCTGCAAGTAGCACCCTTTCTTCATATACAACCAACCTTGGTCTATAGTGAGGGAAATGGTCTCTACCATATCTTACAGGTAACAACACAAAATGCACAGTAACATAATCTTGAATGTTATAAATTCTCACACCTAACACAGGTTCATATGACATTAAGAAGAAAAATTGTTGCTGAAGACAATGGGACCATAGAAGAAACAATCTCTCAAACATGCCACAATCCTCTAAGTCCCCATAGAA
This sequence comes from Taxus wallichiana var. yunnanensis, assembly GCA_018340775.1. Lineage (NCBI taxonomy): Eukaryota > Viridiplantae > Streptophyta > Pinopsida > Cupressales > Taxaceae > Taxus > Taxus wallichiana. The sequence goes on from CM031240.1 coordinate 849,117,092, forward strand.
GAATCATAAATTTCTATAGTACCATTACCTGTATTAACTCCAGATCTATTAGCGCCCACTTGAACCACTTTGTACCCCTTGTTGTCATTTCGCAACTAGAATGCCCCGTGCATAAATATAAAAGTTCCATCCATTAAGTTGAGTTGATAACATCTGAGGAAGCTTGAAGGAGGTTCCCGACTTTAGTGGATTACATACCCTTGAAACATGACTATGACACGAACTAAATAAGATTATCCCTCGATGTGAATCTTCAAACCGTACCCAATCAAAGCATGATAACCACAAAAAGTAGATAATTTTTCATGTTCTACTATAAAATTTGTATCTCATCCAATGATGACCACGATCATGATTTACAAGTATCCATGGATGTTTGTTCCTTGTTTCATTGTAACACATGAAGAATCTGGTGGAAGCCATGAGTGCTTTCCATTCCTTAGAAACTAGAGAGAACCTGCATATGGATTCTAATGGAAGCCAAAGAAATACATTTTCCCAAACATCTTGAGGTAGTGAATCATCCCACAGAACATGATTTCCATGTTGGTCCTCATTATTTGGCATTAAATCATCAACCATTTCTAGGATTTATGGGATGCAAACATAACACAATTATTTCTATGTTTTAATATTTTAGATGGTTCTGGGGGATGCTTTATCTGAAGAAGGAGTGGCGCATGATGAAGAAGGAGCGGCACATGATGAAGAAAGAGGGCATTAAGTAGCAGGTTTTGGTAAGGAAAAAGGGCAAGTAGGCAAGAAAATCTATGTGGAGGGTCATCTGTGGCTCCACCAAAAACAAACATCGCCACAGTTACCAAATACGGTGGATTTGGATAAATTTAGTAATTTACATGGTATGATGGTTAATATTAAATGCAAATCTATAGTGGGTTTGGAGAAATTTACATTGTACATGTGTCCTCTGAACGGGGTATGATGGTTAATATTAAATGCAAATCTTGTCCAAAAATTCATTTTTAAACTAGCGTCACTATCGCATGTGCCTCCGCCTTTTAAACGTCCTTTTAGTTTTATCATGATGAATATGATATCATTAAGGATATGATGTTATACATTGAATCAATAATAACTTATTAATAAACATACTCCATGACCAACAATGAACAAATAAACCTGACACGAAACTTTATCAATCGGTTCATTCCGTGGAATTGGAGTTCAGGGAATGCCTTTGCCTTGGGGAGGCCTGGAATCCTTCCAAGTGTCTTTCTAATGAGAAGGGAAGGAATGATAACTTTAATAATAAGGCAAAAATAACTTATATTTAATAATAACATATTATAAGTTATTAAATTATTAGATAAATGTAATCATTTTTATTGTTGGAACTTCCCTTTATATTAAACAACGTAATCCTTTTTGAAAGATATAACATCTAAAAATAATTTAATAACTTAATAACTTAAAAACTTATAACATATATTTTAAAATTATAAGTTATTAAATTATTTTTAGATGTTATTAATTTTGACATTTATTAATTATCTTTCTATTTATTATATATTTGTCAATTCTTACTTAAGTTGTTTTAACTAATAGAAAACATGAGTATGGAGGAAACATTGAGGAATATCTAATTTAAATATTATTGTTCTCAAACTAGATTGTACCTTCCTAAGGCAAAAAATATAACATTTGTGTACAATTCAGACACACCTCTCATATATTTGTTGAAACATAAACATTACATTACATATCATAACATAAAAATTACATATCATAACATAGGCATACCAAAAAAGCTATAACTATATTATAACATAAATATTACATATCATAATATATTTCTTAGTTCTTGTACCACTTTCCTAGTTGCATCAATATTGATCTTCTCTGCTAGAGTGTCACCAGGTTAGTATCCCGACACATTCTTTATCAATGATAGCTCTATTGGTGTCTGTTAAGTCTTTCCATGTTTTAAGCACTTCAAAAGCTCATGCAACTTTGCAAGGATGGAAGACACTGTTTTAACTTGACTGTCCATCTGAGGGGTCATCATCGGGATTGATTG